>OU795037.1:10980738-12180738 GCA_917208275.1 Patella pellucida
AATTGTTCGCCCAGAACGGTAGTCTGTCGGTTCTGTGGTGTAGTGGTTATCACGTCTGCTTTACACGCAGAAGGCCGCGAGTTCGAGCCTCGCCAGAACCTGTCATTTTGGTAGCCACTGCATCGTGCTCCCGTTGAAACCTCAATCCGCCACGGAACAGTTGTGGCCAGCGAATTTCAGCTGCCGGCTTCCCCCCCCCCTACCCCCGCCACTCCCTCCCACTCCCTTCCCTTTTTTTGCTGGTCGCGGTGCACACATGGCTTCAGCCATGCCTGTAGTAGGGAGAATCAAGGGGTTCGGTAGTGTAGTGGTTATCACGCTCGCCTCACACGCGAGAGGTCCTGGGTTCGACCCCCAGCCGAACCAAACGTTTTAAGTGTAGGGCCGGGTAATGAGATTAGCTGAGTGGATTAAACCTGCAAAAACAACATCGAGTCGGCGAAAGCAGCGGAGCGTTATCGGTAGTCTCGGCTTAGGAAAACACGCGGCTTCTTTCATCTTTGGACTTGTAGAAAGCTGCCGTGAAGGATGAAGATGGTGTCTTTTGGTGATTTGGGCAGTGTGACACCTAATCTGGAATTGAAACGGTGTGGGTTTCGTGGTGTAGTGGTTATCACGTCTGCTTAACACGCAGAAGGTCGCGAGTTCGAGCCTCGCCGAAACCTTGTAACTTTTGTTTCCACGGTCCGAGAGAAGCCATATAAACTTAATTGTTCGCCCAGAACGGTAGTCTGTCGGTTCTGTGGTGTAGTGGTTATCACGTCTGCTTTACACGCAGAAGGCCGCGAGTTCGAGCCTCGCCAGAACCTGTCATTTTGGTAGCCACTGCATCGTGCTCCCGTTGAAACCTCAATCCGCCACGGAACAGTTGTGGCCAGCGAATTTCAGCTGCCGGCTTCCCCCCCCCCTACCCCCGCCACTCCCTCCCACTCCCTTCCCTTTTTTTGCTGGTCGCGGTGCACACATGGCTTCAGCCATGCCTGTAGTAGGGAGAATCAAGGGGTTCGGTAGTGTAGTGGTTATCACGCTCGCCTCACACGCGAGAGGTCCTGGGTTCGACCCCCAGCCGAACCAAACGTTTTAAGTGTAGGGCCGGGTAATGAGATTAGCTGAGTGGATTAAACCTGCAAAAACAACATCGAGTCGGCGAAAGCAGCGGAGCGTTATCGGTAGTCTCGGCTTAGGAAAACACGCGGCTTCTTTCATCTTTGGACTTGTAGAAAGCTGCCGTGAAGGATGAAGATGGTGTCTTTTGGTGATTTGGGCAGTGTGACACCTAATCTGGAATTGAAACGGTGTGGGTTTCGTGGTGTAGTGGTTATCACGTCTGCTTAACACGCAGAAGGTCGCGAGTTCGAGCCTCGCCGAAACCTTGTAACTTTTGTTTCCACGGTCCGAGAGAAGCCATATAAACTTAATTGTTCGCCCAGAACGGTAGTCTGTCGGTTCTGTGGTGTAGTGGTTATCACGTCTGCTTTACACGCAGAAGGCCGCGAGTTCGAGCCTCGCCAGAACCTGTCATTTTGGTAGCCACTGCATCGTGCTCCCGTTGAAACCTCAATCCGCCACGGAACAGTTGTGGCCAGCGAATTTCAGCTGCCGGCTTCCCCCCCCCCTACCCCCGCCACTCCCTCCCACTCCCTTCCCTTTTTTTGCTGGTCGCGGTGCACACATGGCTTCAGCCATGCCTGTAGTAGGGAGAATCAAGGGGTTCGGTAGTGTAGTGGTTATCACGCTCGCCTCACACGCGAGAGGTCCTGGGTTCGACCCCCAGCCGAACCAAACGTTTTAAGTGTAGGGCCGGGTAATGAGATTAGCTGAGTGGATTAAACCTGCAAAAACAACATCGAGTCGGCGAAAGCAGCGGAGCGTTATCGGTAGTCTCGGCTTAGGAAAACACGCGGCTTCTTTCATCTTTGGACTTGTAGAAAGCTGCCGTGAAGGATGAAGATGGTGTCTTTTGGTGATTTGGGCAGTGTGACACCTAATCTGGAATTGAAACGGTGTGGGTTTCGTGGTGTAGTGGTTATCACGTCTGCTTAACACGCAGAAGGTCGCGAGTTCGAGCCTCGCCGAAACCTTGTAACTTTTGTTTCCACGGTCCGAGAGAAGCCATATAAACTTAATTGTTCGCCAGAACGGTAGTCTGTCGGTTCTGTGGTGTAGTGGTTATCACGTCTGCTTTACACGCAGAAGGCCGCGAGTTCGAGCCTCGCCAGAACCTGTCATTTTGGTAGCCACTGCATCGTGCTCCCGTTGAAACCTCAATCCGCCACGGAACAGTTGTGGCCAGCGAATTTCAGCTGCCGGCTTCCCCCCCCCCTACCCCCGCCACTCCCTCCCACTCCCTTCCCTTTTTTTGCTGGTCGCGGTGCACACATGGCTTCAGCCATGCCTGTAGTAGGGAGAATCAAGGGTTCGGTAGTGTAGTGGTTATCACGCTCGCCTCACACGCGAGAGGTCCTGGGTTCGACCCCCAGCCGAACCAAACGTTTTAAGTGTAGGGCCGGGTAATGAGATTAGCTGAGTGGATTAAACCTGCAAAAACAACATCGAGTCGGCGAAAGCAGCGGAGCGTTATCGGTAGTCTCGGCTTAGGAAAACACGCGGCTTCTTTCATCTTTGGACTTGTAGAAAGCTGCCGTGAAGGATGAAGATGGTGTCTTTTGGTGATTTGGGCAGTGTGACACCTAATCTGGAATTGAAACGGTGTGGGTTTCGTGGTGTAGTGGTTATCACGTCTGCTTAACACGCAGAAGGTCGCGAGTTCGAGCCTCGCCGAAACCTTGTAACTTTTGTTTCCACGGTCCGAGAGAAGCCATATA
The DNA here is from genome assembly GCA_917208275.1 of Patella pellucida. NCBI lineage: Eukaryota > Metazoa > Mollusca > Gastropoda > Patellidae > Patella > Patella pellucida. The sequence goes on from OU795037.1 coordinate 10,983,564, forward strand.
AACTTAATTGTTCGCCCAGAACGGTAGTCTGTCGGTTCTGTGTGTAGTGGTTATCACGTCTGCTTTACACGCAGAAGGCCGCGAGTTCGAGCCTCGCCAGAACCTGTCATTTTGGTAGCCACTGCATCGTGCTCCCGTTGAAACCTCAATCCGCCACGGAACAGTTGTGGCCAGCGAATTTCAGCTGCCGGCTTCCCCCCCCCCCCTACCCCCGCCACTCCCTCCCACTCCCTTCCCTTTTTTTGCTGGTCGCGGTGCACACATGGCTTCAGCCATGCCTGTAGTAGGGAGAATCAAGGGGTTCGGTAGTGTAGTGGTTATCACGCTCGCCTCACACGCGAGAGGTCCTGGGTTCGACCCCCAGCCGAACCAAACGTTTTAAGTGTAGGGCCGGGTAATGAGATTAGCTGAGTGGATTAAACCTGCAAAAACAACATCGAGTCGGCGAAAGCAGCGGAGCGTTATCGGTAGTCTCGGCTTAGGAAAACACGCGGCTTCTTTCATCTTTGGACTTGTAGAAAGCTGCCGTGAAGGATGAAGATGGTGTCTTTTGGTGATTTGGGCAGTGTGACACCTAATCTGGAATTGAAACGGTGTGGGTTTCGTGGTGTAGTGGTTATCACGTCTGCTTAACACGCAGAAGGTCGCGAGTTCGAGCCTCGCCGAAACCTTGTAACTTTTGTTTCCACGGTCCGAGAGAAGCCATATAAACTTAATTGTTCGCCCAGAACGGTAGTCTGTCGGTTCTGTGGTGTAGTGGTTATCACGTCTGCTTTACACGCAGAAGGCCGCGAGTTCGAGCCTCGCCAGAACCTGTCATTTTGGTAGCCACTGCATCGTGCTCCCGTTGAAACCTCAATCCGCCACGGAACAGTTGTGGCCAGCGAATTTCAGCTGCCGGCTTCCCCCCCCCCTACCCCCGCCACTCCCTCCCACTCCCTTCCCTTTTTTTGCTGGTCGCGGTGCACACATGGCTTCAGCCATGCCTGTAGTAGGGAGAATCAAGGGGTTCGGTAGTGTAGTGGTTATCACGCTCGCCTCACACGCGAGAGGTCCTGGGTTCGACCCCCAGCCGAACCAAACGTTTTAAGTGTAGGGCCGGGTAATGAGATTAGCTGAGTGGATTAAACCTGCAAAAACAACATCGAGTCGGCGAAAGCAGCGGAGCGTTATCGGTAGTCTCGGCTTAGGAAAACACGCGGCTTCTTTCATCTTTGGACTTGTAGAAAGCTGCCGTGAAGGATGAAGATGGTGTCTTTTGGTGATTTGGGCAGTGTGACACCTAATCTGGAATTGAAACGGTGTGGGTTTCGTGGTGTAGTGGTTATCACGTCTGCTTAACACGCAGAAGGTCGCGAGTTCGAGCCTCGCCGAAACCTTGTAACTTTTGTTTCCACGGTCCGAGAGAAGCCATATAAACTTAATTGTTCGCCCAGAACGGTAGTCTGTCGGTTCTGTGGTGTAGTGGTTATCACGTCTGCTTTACACGCAGAAGGCCGCGAGTTCGAGCCTCGCCAGAACCTGTCATTTTGGTAGCCACTGCATCGTGCTCCCGTTGAAACCTCAATCCGCCACGGAACAGTTGTGGCCAGCGAATTTCAGCTGCCGGCTTCCCCCCCCCCCCTACCCCCGCCACTCCCTCCCACTCCCTTCCCTTTTTTTGCTGGTCGCGGTGCACACATGGCTTCAGCCATGCCTGTAGTAGGGAGAATCAAGGGGTTCGGTAGTGTAGTGGTTATCACGCTCGCCTCACACGCGAGAGGTCCTGGGTTCGACCCCCAGCCGAACCAAACGTTTTAAGTGTAGGGCCGGGTAATGAGATTAGCTGAGTGGATTAAACCTGCAAAAACAACATCGAGTCGGCGAAAGCAGCGGAGCGTTATCGGTAGTCTCGGCTTAGGAAAACACGCGGCTTCTTTCATCTTTGGACTTGTAGAAAGCTGCCGTGAAGGATGAAGATGGTGTCTTTTGGTGATTTGGGCAGTGTGACACCTAATCTGGAATTGAAACGGTGTGGGTTTCGTGGTGTAGTGGTTATCACGTCTGCTTAACACGCAGAAGGTCGCGAGTTCGAGCCTCGCCGAAACCTTGTAACTTTTGTTTCCACGGTCCGAGAGAAGCCATATAAACTTAATTGTTCGCCCAGAACGGTAGTCTGTCGGTTCTGTGGTGTAGTGGTTATCACGTCTGCTTTACACGCAGAAGGCCGCGAGTTCGAGCCTCGCCAGAACCTGTCATTTTGGTAGCCACTGCATCGTGCTCCCGTTGAAACCTCAATCCGCCACGGAACAGTTGTGGCCAGCGAATTTCAGCTGCCGGCTTCCCCCCCCCCCTACCCCCGCCACTCCCTCCCACTCCCTTCCCTTTTTTTGCTGGTCGCGGTGCACACATGGCTTCAGCCATGCCTGTAGTAGGGAGAATCAAGGGGTTCGGTAGTGTAGTGGTTATCACGCTCGCCTCACACGCGAGAGGTCCTGGGTTCGACCCCCAGCCGAACCAAACGTTTTAAGTGTAGGGCCGGGTAATGAGATTAGCTGAGTGGATTAAACCTGCAAAAACAACATCGAGTCGGCGAAAGCAGCGGAGCGTTATCGGTAGTCTCGGCTTAGGAAAACACGCGGCTTCTTTCATCTTTGGACTTGTAGAAAGCTGCCGTGAAGGATGAAGATGGTGTCTTTTGGTGATTTGGGCAGTGTGACACCTAATCTGGAATTGAAACGGTGTGGGTTTCGTGGTGTAGTGGTTATCACGTCTGCTTAACACGCAGAAGGTCGCGAGTTCGAGCCTCGCCGAAACCTTGTAACTTTTGTTTCCACGGTCCGAGAGAAGCCATATAAACTTAATTGTTCGCCCAGAACGGTAGTCTGTCGGTTCTGTGGTGTAGTGGTTATCACGTCTGCTTTACACGCAGAAGGCCGCGAGTTCGAGCCTCGCCAGAACCTGTCATTTTGGTAGCCACTGCATCGTGCTCCCGTTGAAACCTCAATCCGCCACGGAACAGTTGTGGCCAGCGAATTTCAGCTGCCGGCTTCCCCCCCCCCCCTACCCCCGCCACTCCCTCCCACTCCCTTCCCTTTTTTTGCTGGTCGCGGTGCACACATGGCTTCAGCCATGCCTGTAGTAGGGAGAATCAAGGGGTTCGGTAGTGTAGTGGTTATCACGCTCGCCTCACACGCGAGAGGTCCTGGGTTCGACCCCCAGCCGAACCAAACGTTTTAAGTGTAGGGCCGGGTAATGAGATTAGCTGAGTGGATTAAACCTGCAAAAACAACATCGAGTCGGCGAAAGCAGCGGAGCGTTATCGGTAGTCTCGGCTTAGGAAAACACGCGGCTTCTTTCATCTTTGGACTTGTAGAAAGCTGCCGTGAAGGATGAAGATGGTGTCTTTTGGTGATTTGGGCAGTGTGACACCTAATCTGGAATTGAAACGGTGTGGGTTTCGTGGTGTAGTGGTTATCACGTCTGCTTAACACGCAGAAGGTCGCGAGTTCGAGCCTCGCCGAAACCTTGTAACTTTTGTTTCCACGGTCCGAGAGAAGCCATATAAACTTAATTGTTCGCCCAGAACGGTAGTCTGTCGGTTCTGTGGTGTAGTGGTTATCACGTCTGCTTTACACGCAGAAGGCCGCGAGTTCGAGCCTCGCCAGAACCTGTCATTTTGGTAGCCACTGCATCGTGCTCCCGTTGAAACCTCAATCCGCCACGGAACAGTTGTGGCCAGCGAATTTCAGCTGCCGGCTTCCCCCCCCCCCCCTACCCCCGCCACTCCCTCCCACTCCCTTCCCTTTTTTTGCTGGTCGCGGTGCACACATGGCTTCAGCCATGCCTGTAGTAGGGAGAATCAAGGGGTTCGGTAGTGTAGTGGTTATCACGCTCGCCTCACACGCGAGAGGTCCTGGGTTCGACCCCCAGCCGAACCAAACGTTTTAAGTGTAGGGCCGGGTAATGAGATTAGCTGAGTGGATTAAACCTGCAAAAACAACATCGAGTCGGCGAAAGCAGCGTTGCGTTATCGGTAGTCTCGGCTTAGGAAAACACGCGGCTTCTTTCATCTTTGGACTTGTAGAAAGCTGCCGTGAAGGATGAAGATGGTGTCTTTTGGTGATTTGGGCAGTGTGACACCTAATCTGGAATTGAAACGGTGTGGGTTTCGTGGTGTAGTGGTTATCACGTCTGCTTAACACGCAGAAGGTCGCGAGTTCGAGCCTCGCCGAAACCTTGTAACTTTTGTTTCCACGGTCCGAGAGAAGCCATATAAACTTAATTGTTCGCCCAGAACGGTAGTCTGTCGGTTCTGTGGTGTAGTGGTTATCACGTCTGCTTTACACGCAGAAGGCCGCGAGTTCGAGCCTCGCCAGAACCTGTCATTTTGGTAGCCACTGCATCGTGCTCCCGTTGAAACCTCAATCCGCCACGGAACAGTTGTGGCCAGCGAATTTCAGCTGCCGGCTTCCCCCCCCCCCCTACCCCCGCCACTCCCTCCCACTCCCTTCCCTTTTTTTGCTGGTCGCGGTGCACACATGGCTTCAGCCATGCCTGTAGTAGGGAGAATCAAGGGGTTCGGTAGTGTAGTGGTTATCACGCTCGCCTCACACGCGAGAGGTCCTGGGTTCGACCCCCAGCCGAACCAAACGTTTTAAGTGTAGGGCCGGGTAATGAGATTAGCTGAGTGGATTAAACCTGCAAAAACAACATCGAGTCGGCGAAAGCAGCGGAGCGTTATCGGTAGTCTCGGCTTAGGAAAACACGCGGCTTCTTTCATCTTTGGACTTGTAGAAAGCTGCCGTGAAGGATGAAGATGGTGTCTTTTGGTGATTTGGGCAGTGTGACACCTAATCTGGAATTGAAACGGTGTGGGTTTCGTGGTGTAGTGGTTATCACGTCTGCTTAACACGCAGAAGGTCGCGAGTTCGAGCCTCGCCGAAACCTTGTAACTTTTGTTTCCACGGTCCGAGAGAAGCCATATAAACTTAATTGTTCGCCCAGAACGGTAGTCTGTCGGTTCTGTGGTGTAGTGGTTATCACGTCTGCTTTACACGCAGAAGGCCGCGAGTTCGAGCCTCGCCAGAACCTGTCATTTTGGTAGCCACTGCATCGTGCTCCCGTTGAAACCTCAATCCGCCACGGAACAGTTGTGGCCAGCGAATTTCAGCTGCCGGCTTCCCCCCCCCCCTACCCCCGCCACTCCCTCCCACTCCCTTCCCTTTTTTTGCTGGTCGCGGTGCACACATGGCTTCAGCCATGCCTGTAGTAGGGAGAATCAAGGGGTTCGGTAGTGTAGTGGTTATCACGCTCGCCTCACACGCGAGAGGTCCTGGGTTCGACCCCCAGCCGAACCAAACGTTTTAAGTGTAGGGCCGGGTAATGAGATTAGCTGAGTGGATTAAACCTGCAAAAACAACATCGAGTCGGCGAAAGCAGCGGAGCGTTATCGGTAGTCTCGGCTTAGGAAAACACGCGGCTTCTTTCATCTTTGGACTTGTAGAAAGCTGCCGTGAAGGATGAAGATGGTGTCTTTTGGTGATTTGGGCAGTGTGACACCTAATCTGGAATTGAAACGGTGTGGGTTTCGTGGTGTAGTGGTTATCACGTCTGCTTAACACGCAGAAGGTCGCGAGTTCGAGCCTCGCCGAAACCTTGTAACTTTTGTTTCCACGGTCCGAGAGAAGCCATATAAACTTAATTGTTCGCCCAGAACGGTAGTCTGTCGGTTCTGTGGTGTAGTGGTTATCACGTCTGCTTTACACGCAGAAGGCCGCGAGTTCGAGCCTCGCCAGAACCTGTCATTTTGGTAGCCACTGCATCGTGCTCCCGTTGAAACCTCAATCCGCCACGGAACAGTTGTGGCCAGCGAATTTCAGCTGCCGGCTTCCCCCCCCCCCCCTACCCCCGCCACTCCCTCCCACTCCCTTCCCTTTTTTTGCTGGTCGCGGTGCACACATGGCTTCAGCCATGCCTGTAGTAGGGAGAATCAAGGGGTTCGGTAGTGTAGTGGTTATCACGCTCGCCTCACACGCGAGAGGTCCTGGGTTCGACCCCCAGCCGAACCAAACGTTTTAAGTGTAGGGCCGGGTAATGAGATTAGCTGAGTGGATTAAACCTGCAAAAACAACATCGAGTCGGCGAAAGCAGCGGAGCGTTATCGGTAGTCTCGGCTTAGGAAAACACGCGGCTTCTTTCATCTTTGGACTTGTAGAAAGCTGCCGTGAAGGATGAAGATGGTGTCTTTTGGTGATTTGGGCAGTGTGACACCTAATCTGGAATTGAAACGGTGTGGGTTTCGTGGTGTAGTGGTTATCACGTCTGCTTAACACGCAGAAGGTCGCGAGTTCGAGCCTCGCCGAAACCTTGTAACTTTTGTTTCCACGGTCCGAGAGAAGCCATATAAACTTAATTGTTCGCCCAGAACGGTAGTCTGTCGGTTCTGTGGTGTAGTGGTTATCACGTCTGCTTTACACGCAGAAGGCCGCGAGTTCGAGCCTCGCCAGAACCTGTCATTTTGGTAGCCACTGCATCGTGCTCCCGTTGAAACCTCAATCCGCCACGGAACAGTTGTGGCCAGCGAATTTCAGCTGCCGGCTTCCCCCCCCCCTACCCCCGCCACTCCCTCCCACTCCCTTCCCTTTTTTTGCTGGTCGCGGTGCACACATGGCTTCAGCCATGCCTGTAGTAGGGAGAATCAAGGGGTTCGGTAGTGTAGTGGTTATCACGCTCGCCTCACACGCGAGAGGTCCTGGGTTCGACCCCCAGCCGAACCAAACGTTTTAAGTGTAGGGCCGGGTAATGAGATTAGCTGAGTGGATTAAACCTGCAAAAACAACATCGAGTCGGCGAAAGCAGCGGAGCGTTATCGGTAGTCTCGGCTTAGGAAAACACGCGGCTTCTTTCATCTTTGGACTTGTAGAAAGCTGCCGTGAAGGATGAAGATGGTGTCTTTTGGTGATTTGGGCAGTGTGACACCTAATCTGGAATTGAAACGGTGTGGGTTTCGTGGTGTAGTGGTTATCACGTCTGCTTAACACGCAGAAGGTCGCGAGTTCGAGCCTCGCCGAAACCTTGTAACTTTTGTTTCCACGGTCCGAGAGAAGCCATATAAACTTAATTGTTCGCCCAGAACGGTAGTCTGTCGGTTCTGTGGTGTAGTGGTTATCACGTCTGCTTTACACGCAGAAGGCCGCGAGTTCGAGCCTCGCCAGAACCTGTCATTTTGGTAGCCACTGCATCGTGCTCCCGTTGAAACCTCAATCCGCCACGGAACAGTTGTGGCCAGCGAATTTCAGCTGCCGGCTTCCCCCCCCCCCCTACCCCCGCCACTCCCTCCCACTCCCTTCCCTTTTTTTGCTGGTCGCGGTGCACACATGGCTTCAGCCATGCCTGTAGTAGGGAGAATCAAGGGGTTCGGTAGTGTAGTAGTTATCACGCTCGCCTCACACGCGAGAGGTCCTGGGTTCGACCCCCAGCCGAACCAAACGTTTTAAGTGTAGGGCCGGGTAATGAGATTAGCTGAGTGGATTAAACCTGCAAAAACAACATCGAGTCGGCGAAAGCAGCGGAGCGTTATCGGTAGTCTCGGCTTAGGAAAACACGCGGCTTCTTTCATCTTTGGACTTGTAGAAAGCTGCCGTGAAGGATGAAGATGGTGTCTTTTGGTGATTTGGGCAGTGTGACACCTAATCTGGAATTGAAACGGTGTGGGTTTCGTGGTGTAGTGGTTATCACGTCTGCTTAACACGCAGAAGGTCGCGAGTTCGAGCCTCGCCGAAACCTTGTAACTTTTGTTTCCACGGTCCGAGAGAAGCCATATAAACTTAATTGTTCGCCCAGAACGGTAGTCTGTCGGTTCTGTGGTGTAGTGGTTATCACGTCTGCTTTACACGCAGAAGGCCGCGAGTTCGAGCCTCGCCAGAACCTGTCATTTTGGTAGCCACTGCATCGTGCTCCCGTTGAAACCTCAATCCGCCACGGAACAGTTGTGGCCAGCGAATTTCAGCTGCCGGCTTCCCCCCCCCCCCCCTACCCCCGCCACTCCCTCCCACTCCCTTCCCTTTTTTTGCTGGTCGCGGTGCACACATGGCTTCAGCCATGCCTGTAGTAGGGAGAATCAAGGGGTTCGGTAGTGTAGTGGTTATCACGCTCGCCTCACACGCGAGAGGTCCTGGGTTCGACCCCCAGCCGAACCAAACGTTTTAAGTGTAGGGCCGGGTAATGAGATTAGCTGAGTGGATTAAACCTGCAAAAACAACATCGAGTCGGCGAAAGCAGCGGAGCGTTATCGGTAGTCTCGGCTTAGGAAAACACGCGGCTTCTTTCATCTTTGGACTTGTAGAAAGCTGCCGTGAAGGATGAAGATGGTGTCTTTTGGTGATTTGGGCAGTGTGACACCTAATCTGGAATTGAAACGGTGTGGGTTTCGTGGTGTAGTGGTTATCACGTCTGCTTAACACGCAGAAGGTCGCGAGTTCGAGCCTCGCCGAAACCTTGTAACTTTTGTTTCCACGGTCCGAGAGAAGCCATATAAACTTAATTGTTCGCCCAGAACGGTAGTCTGTCGGTTCTGTGGTGTAGTGGTTATCACGTCTGCTTTACACGCAGAAGGCCGCGAGTTCGAGCCTCGCCAGAACCTGTCATTTTGGTAGCCACTGCATCGTGCTCCCGTTGAAACCTCAATCCGCCACGGAACAGTTGTGGCCAGCGAATTTCAGCTGCCGGCTTCCCCCCCCCCCCTACCCCCGCCACTCCCTCCCACTCCCTTCCCTTTTTTTGCTGGTCGCGGTGCACACATGGCTTCAGCCATGCCTGTAGTAGGGAGAATCAAGGGGTTCGGTAGTGTAGTGGTTATCACGCTCGCCTCACACGCGAGAGGTCCTGGGTTCGACCCCCAGCCGAACCAAACGTTTTAAGTGTAGGGCCGGGTAATGAGATTAGCTGAGTGGATTAAACCTGCAAAAACAACATCGAGTCGGCGAAAGCAGCGGAGCGTTATCGGTAGTCTCGGCTTAGGAAAACACGCGGCTTCTTTCATCTTTGGACTTGTAGAAAGCTGCCGTGAAGGATGAAGATGGTGTCTTTTGGTGATTTGGGCAGTGTGACACCTAATCTGGAATTGAAACGGTGTGGGTTTCGTGGTGTAGTGGTTATCACGTCTGCTTAACACGCAGAAGGTCGCGAGTTCGAGCCTCGCCGAAACCTTGTAACTTTTGTTTCCACGGTCCGAGAGAAGCCATATAAACTTAATTGTTCGCCCAGAACGGTAGTCTGTCGGTTCTGTGGTGTAGTGGTTATCACGTCTGCTTTACACGCAGAAGGCCGCGAGTTCGAGCCTCGCCAGAACCTGTCATTTTGGTAGCCACTGCATCGTGCTCCCGTTGAAACCTCAATCCGCCACGGAACAGTTGTGGCCAGCGAATTTCAGCTGCCGGCTTCCCCCCCCCCTACCCCCGCCACTCCCTCCCACTCCCTTCCCTTTTTTTGCTGGTCGCGGTGCACACATGGCTTCAGCCATGCCTGTAGTAGGGAGAATCAAGGGGTTCGGTAGTGTAGTGGTTATCACGCTCGCCTCACACGCGAGAGGTCCTGGGTTCGACCCCCAGCCGAACCAAACGTTTTAAGTGTAGGGCCGGGTAATGAGATTAGCTGAGTGGATTAAACCTGCAAAAACAACATCGAGTCGGCGAAAGCAGCGGAGCGTTATCGGTAGTCTCGGCTTAGGAAAACACGCGGCTTCTTTCATCTTTGGACTTGTAGAAAGCTGCCGTGAAGGATGAAGATGGTGTCTTTTGGTGATTTGGGCAGTGTGACACCTAATCTGGAATTGAAACGGTGTGGGTTTCGTGGTGTAGTGGTTATCACGTCTGCTTAACACGCAGAAGGTCGCGAGTTCGAGCCTCGCCGAAACCTTGTAACTTTTGTTTCCACGGTCCGAGAGAAGCCATATAAACTTAATTGTTCGCCCAGAACGGTAGTCTGTCGGTTCTGTGGTGTAGTGGTTATCACGTCTGCTTTACACGCAGAAGGCCGCGAGTTCGAGCCTCGCCAGAACCTGTCATTTTGGTAGCCACTGCATCGTGCTCCCGTTGAAACCTCAATCCGCCACGGAACAGTTGTGGCCAGCGAATTTCAGCTGCCGGCTTCCCCCCCCCCTACCCCCGCCACTCCCTCCCACTCCCTTCCCTTTTTTTGCTGGTCGCGGTGCACACATGGCTTCAGCCATGCCTGTAGTAGGAGAATCAAGGGGTTCGGTAGTGTAGTGGTTATCACGCTCGCCTCACACGCGAGAGGTCCTGGGTTCGACCCCCAGCCGAACCAAACGTTTTAAGTGTAGGGCCGGGTAATGAGATTAGCTGAGTGGATTAAACCTGCAAAAACAACATCGAGTCGGCGAAAGCAGCGGAGCGTTATCGGTAGTCTCGGCTTAGGAAAACACGCGGCTTCTTTCATCTTTGGACTTGTAGAAAGCTGCCGTGAAGGATGAAGATGGTGTCTTTTGGTGATTTGGGCAGTGTGACACCTAATCTGGAATTGAAACGGTGTGGGTTTCGTGGTGTAGTGGTTATCACGTCTGCTTAACACGCAGAAGGTCGCGAGTTCGAGCCTCGCCGAAACCTTGTAACTTTTGTTTCCACGGTCCGAGAGAAGCCATATAAACTTAATTGTTCGCCCAGAACGGTAGTCTGTCGGTTCTGTGGTGTAGTGGTTATCACGTCTGCTTTACACGCAGAAGGCCGCGAGTTCGAGCCTCGCCAGAACCTGTCATTTTGGTAGCCACTGCATCGTGCTCCCGTTGAAACCTCAATCCGCCACGGAACAGTTGTGGCCAGCGAATTTCAGCTGCCGGCTTCCCCCCCCCCCCCCTACCCCCGCCACTCCCTCCCACTCCCTTCCCTTTTTTTGCTGGTCGCGGTGCACACATGGCTTCAGCCATGCCTGTAGTAGGGAGAATCAAGGGGTTCGGTAGTGTAGTGGTTATCACGCTCGCCTCACACGCGAGAGGTCCTGGGTTCGACCCCCAGCCGAACCAAACGTTTTAAGTGTAGGGCCGGGTAATGAGATTAGCTGAGTGGATTAAACCTGCAAAAACAACATCGAGTCGGCGAAAGCAGCGGAGCGTTATCGGTAGTCTCGGCTTAGGAAAACACGCGGCTTCTTTCATCTTTGGACTTGTAGAAAGCTGCCGTGAAGGATGAAGATGGTGTCTTTTGGTGATTTGGGCAGTGTGACACCTAATCTGGAATTGAAACGGTGTGGGTTTCGTGGTGTAGTGGTTATCACGTCTGCTTAACACGCAGAAGGTCGCGAGTTCGAGCCTCGCCGAAACCTTGTAACTTTTGTTTCCACGGTCCGAGAGAAGCCATATAAACTTAATTGTTCGCCCAGAACGGTAGTCTGTCGGTTCTGTGGTGTAGTGGTTATCACGTCTGCTTTACACGCAGAAGGCCGCGAGTTCGAGCCTCGCCAGAACCTGTCATTTTGGTAGCCACTGCATCGTGCTCCCGTTGAAACCTCAATCCGCCACGGAACAGTTGTGGCCAGCGAATTTCAGCTGCCGGCTTCCCCCCCCCCCTACCCCCGCCACTCCCTCCCACTCCCTTCCCTTTTTTTGCTCTTCGCGGTGCACACATGGCTTCAGCCATGCCTGTAGTAGGGAGAATCAAGGGGTTCGGTAGTGTAGTGGTTATCACGCTCGCCTCACACGCGAGAGGTCCTGGGTTCGACCCCCAGCCGAACCAAACGTTTTAAGTGTAGGGCCGGGTAATGAGATTAGCTGAGTGGATTAAACCTGCAAAAACAACATCGAGTCGGCGAAAGCAGCGGAGCGTTATCGGTAGTCTCGGCTTAGGAAAACACGCGGCTTCTTTCATCTTTGGAATTGTAGAAAGCTGCCGTGAAGGATGAAGATGGTGTCTTTTGGTGATTTGGGCAGTGTGACACCTAATCTGGAATTGAAACGGTGTGGGTTTCGTGGTGTAGTGGTTATCACGTCTGCTTAACACGCAGAAGGTCGCGAGTTCGAGCCTCGCCGAAACCTTGTAACTTTTGTTTCCACGGTCCGAGAGAAGCCATATAAACTTAATTGTTCGCCCAGAACGGTAGTCTGTCGGTTCTGTGGTGTAGTGGTTATCACGTCTGCTTTACACGCAGAAGGCCGCGAGTTCGAGCCTCGCCAGAACCTGTCATTTTGGTAGCCACTGCATCGTGCTCCCGTTGAAACCTCAATCCGCCACGGAACAGTTGTGGCCAGCGAATTTCAGCTGCCGGCTTCCCCCCCCCCCTACCCCCGCCACTCCCTCCCACTCCCTTCCCTTTTTTTGCTGGTCGCGGTACACACATGGCTTCAGCCATGCCTGTAGTAGGGAGAATCAAGGGGTTCGGTAGTGTAGTGGTTATCACGCTCGCCTCACACGCGAGAGGTCCTGGGTTCGACCCCCAGCCGAACCAAACGTTTTAAGTGTAGGGCCGGGTAATGAGATTAGCTGAGTGGATTAAACCTGCAAAAACAACATCGAGTCGGCGAAAGCAGCGGAGCGTTATCGGTAGTCTCGGCTTAGGAAAACACGCGGCTTCTTTCATCTTTGGACTTGTAGAAAGCTGCCGTGAAGGATGAAGATGGTGTCTTTTGGTGATTTGGGCAGTGTGACACCTAATCTGGAATTGAAACGGTGTGGGTTTCGTGGTGTAGTGGTTATCACGTCTGCTTAACATGCAGAAGGTCGCGAGTTCGAGCCTCGCCGAAACCTTGTAACTTTTGTTTCCACGGTCCGAGAGAAGCCATATAAACTTAATTGTTCGCCCAGAACGGTAGTCTGTCGGTTCTGTGGTGTAGTGGTTATCACGTCTGCTTTACACGCAGAAGGCCGCGAGTTCGAGCCTCGCCAGAACCTGTCATTTTGGTAGCCACTGCATCGTGCTCCCGTTGAAACCTCAATCCGCCACGGAACAGTTGTGGCCAGCGAATTTCAGCTGCCGGCTTCCCCCCCCCCCTACCCCCGCCACTCCCTCCCACTCCCTTCCCTTTTTTTGCTGGTCGCGGTGCACACATGGCTTCAGCCATGCCTGTAGTAGGGAGAATCAAGGGGTTCGGTAGTGTAGTGGTTATCACGCTCGCCTCACACGCGAGAGGTCCTGGGTTCGACCCCCAGCCGAACCAAACGTTTTAAGTGTAGGGCCGGGTAATGAGATTAGCTGAGTGGATTAAACCTGCAAAAACAACATCGAGTCGGCGAAAGCAGCGGAGCGTTATCGGTAGTCTCGGCTTAGGAAAACACGCGGCTTCTTTCATCTTTGGACTTGTAGAAAGCTGCCGTGAAGGATGAAGATGGTGTCTTTTGGTGATTTGGGCAGTGTGACACCTAATCTGGAATTGAAACGGTGTGGGTTTCGTGGTGTAGTGGTTATCACGTCTGCTTAACACGCAGAAGGTCGCGAGTTCGAGCCTCGCCGAAACCTTGTAACTTTTGTTTCCACGGTCCGAGAGAAGCCATATAAACTTAATTGTTCGCCCAGAACGGTAGTCTGTCGGTTCTGTGGTGTAGTGGTTATCACGTCTGCTTTACACGCAGAAGGCCGCGAGTTCGAGCCTCGCCAGAACCTGTCATTTTGGTAGCCACTGCATCGTGCTCCCGTTGAAACCTCAATCCGCCACGGAACAGTTGTGGCCAGCGAATTTCAGCTGCCGGCTTCCCCCCCCCCCTACCCCCGCCACTCCCTCCCACTCCCTTCCCTTTTTTTGCTGGTCGCGGTGCACACATGGCTTCAGCCATGCCTGTAGTAGGGAGAATCAAGGGGTTCGGTAGTGTAGTGGTTATCACGCTCGCCTCACACGCGAGAGGTCCTGGGTTCGACCCCCAGCCGAACCAAACGTTTTAAGTGTAGGGCCGGGTAATGAGATTAGCTGAGTGGATTAAACCTGCAAAAACAACATCGAGTCGGCGAAAGCAGCGGAGCGTTATCGGTAGTCTCGGCTTAGGAAAACACGCGGCTTCTTTCATCTTTGGACTTGTAGAAAGCTGCCGTGAAGGATGAAGATGGTGTCTTTTGGTGATTTGGGCAGTGTGACACCTAATCTGGAATTGAAACGGTGTGGGTTTCGTGGTGTAGTGGTTATCACGTCTGCTTAACACGCAGAAGGTCGCGAGTTCGAGCCTCGCCGAAACCTTGTAACTTTTGTTTCCACGGTCCGAGAGAAGCCATATAAACTTAATTGTTCGCCCAGAACGGTAGTCTGTCGGTTCTGTGGTGTAGTGGTTATCACGTCTGCTTTACACGCAGAAGGCCGCGAGTTCGAGCCTCGCCAGAACCTGTCATTTTGGTAGCCACTGCATCGTGCTCCCGTTGAAACCTCAATCCGCCACGGAACAGTTGTGGCCAGCGAATTTCAGCTGCCGGCTTCCCCCCCCCCCCTACCCCCGCCACTCCCTCCCACTCCCTTCCCTTTTTTTGCTGGTCGCGGTGCACACATGGCTTCAGCCATGCCTGTAGTAGGGAGAATCAAGGGGTTCGGTAGTGTAGTGGTTATCACGCTCGCCTCACACGCGAGAGGTCCTGGGTTCGACCCCCAGCCGAACCAAACGTTTTAAGTGTAGGGCCGGGTAATGAGATTAGCTGAGTGGATTAAACCTGCAAAAACAACATCGAGTCGGCGAAAGCAGCGGAGCGTTATCGGTAGTCTCGGCTTAGGAAAACACGCGGCTTCTTTCATCTTTGGACTTGTAGAAAGCTGCCGTGAAGGATGAAGATGGTGTCTTTTGGTGATTTGGGCAGTGTGACACCTAATCTGGAATTGAAACGGTGTGGGTTTCGTGGTGTAGTGGTTATCACGTCTGCTTAACACGCAGAAGGTCGCGAGTTCGAGCCTCGCCGAAACCTTGTAACTTTTGTTTCCACGGTCCGAGAGAAGCCATATAAACTTAATTGTTCGCCCAGAACGGTAGTCTGTCGGTTCTGTGGTGTAGTGGTTATCACGTCTGCTTTACACGCAGAAGGCCGCGAGTTCGAGCCTCGCCAGAACCTGTCATTTTGGTAGCCACTGCATCGTGCTCCCGTTGAAACCTCAATCCGCCACGGAACAGTTGTGGCCAGCGAATTTCAGCTGCCGGCTTCCCCCCCCCCCTACCCCCGCCACTCCCTCCCACTCCCTTCCCTTTTTTTGCTGGTCGCGGTGCACACATGGCTTCAGCCATGCCTGTAGTAGGGAGAATCAAGGGGTTCGGTAGTGTAGTGGTTATCACGCTCGCCTCACACGCGAGAGGTCCTGGGTTCGACCCCCAGCCGAACCAAACGTTTTAAGTGTAGGGCCGGGTAATGAGATTAGCTGAGTGGATTAAACCTGCAAAAACAACATCGAGTCGGCGAAAGCAGCGGAGCGTTATCGGTAGTCTCGGCTTAGGAAAACACGCGGCTTCTTTCATCTTTGGACTTGTAGAAAGCTGCCGTGAAGGATGAAGATGGTGTCTTTTGGTGATTTGGGCAGTGTGACACCTAATCTGGAATTGAAACGGTGTGGGTTTCGTGGTGTAGTGGTTATCACGTCTGCTTAACACGCAGAAGGTCGCGAGTTCGAGCCTCGCCGAAACCTTGTAACTTTTGTTTCCACGGTCCGAGAGAAGCCATATAAACTTAATTGTTCGCCCAGAACGGTAGTCTGTCGGTTCTGTGGTGTAGTGGTTATCACGTCTGCTTTACACGCAGAAGGCCGCGAGTTCGAGCCTCGCCAGAACCTGTCATTTTGGTAGCCACTGCATCGTGCTCCCGTTGAAACCTCAATCCGCCACGGAACAGTTGTGGCCAGCGAATTTCAGCTGCCGGCTTCCCCCCCCCCCCCTACCCCCGCCACTCCCTCCCACTCCCTTCCCTTTTTTTGCTGGTCGCGGTGCACACATGGCTTCAGCCATGCCTGTAGTAGGGAGAATCAAGGGGTTCGGTAGTGTAGTGGTTATCACGCTCGCCTCACACGCGAGAGGTCCTGGGTTCGACCCCCAGCCGAACCAAACGTTTTAAGTGTAGGGCCGGGTAATGAGATTAGCTGAGTGGATTAAACCTGCAAAAACAACATCGAGTCGGCGAAAGCAGCGGAGCGTTATCGGTAGTCTCGGCTTAGGAAAACACGCGGCTTCTTTCATCTTTGGACTTGTAGAAAGCTGCCGTGAAGGATGAAGATGGTGTCTTTTGGTGATTTGGGCAGTGTGACACCTAATCTGGAATTGAAACGGTGTGGGTTTCGTGGTGTAGTGGTTATCACGTCTGCTTAACACGCAGAAGGTCGCGAGTTCGAGCCTCGCCGAAACCTTGTAACTTTTGTTTCCACGGTCCGAGAGAAGCCATATAAACTTAATTGTTCGCCCAGAACGGTAGTCTGTCGGTTCTGTGGTGTAGTGGTTATCACGTCTGCTTTACACGCAGAAGGCCGCGAGTTCGAGCCTCGCCAGAACCTGTCATTTTGGTAGCCACTGCATCGTGCTCCCGTTGAAACCTCAATCCGCCACGGAACAGTTGTGGCCAGCGAATTTCAGCTGCCGGCTTCCCCCCCCCCCCTACCCCCGCCACTCCCTCCCACTCCCTTCCCTTTTTTTGCTGGTCGCGGTGCACACATGGCTTCAGCCATGCCTGTAGTAGGGAGAATCAAGGGGTTCGGTAGTGTAGTGGTTATCACGCTCGCCTCACACGCGAGAGGTCCTGGGTTCGACCCCCAGCCGAACCAAACGTTTTAAGTGTAGGGCCGGGTAATGAGATTAGCTGAGTGGATTAAACCTGCAAAAACAACATCGAGTCGGCGAAAGCAGCGGAGCGTTATCGGTAGTCTCGGCTTAGGAAAACACGCGGCTTCTTTCATCTTTGGACTTGTAGAAAGCTGCCGTGAAGGATGAAGATGGTGTCTTTTGGTGATTTGGGCAGTGTGACACCTAATCTGGAATTGAAACGGTGTGGGTTTCGTGGTGTAGTGGTTATCACGTCTGCTTAACACGCAGAAGGTCGCGAGTTCGAGCCTCGCCGAAACCTTGTAACTTTTGTTTCCACGGTCCGAGAGAAGCCATATAAACTTAATTGTTCGCCCAGAACGGTAGTCTGTCGGTTCTGTGGTGTAGTGGTTATCACGTCTGCTTTACACGCAGAAGGCCGCGAGTTCGAGCCTCGCCAGAACCTGTCATTTTGGTAGCCACTGCATCGTGCTCCCGTTGAAACCTCAATCCGCCACGGAACAGTTGTGGCCAGCGAATTTCAGCTGCCGGCTTCCCCCCCCCCCCTACCCCCGCCACTCCCTCCCACTCCCTTCCCTTTTTTTGCTCTTCGCGGTGCACACATGGCTTCAGCCATGCCTGTAGTAGGGAGAATCAAGGGGTTCGGTAGTGTAGTGGTTATCACGCTCGCCTCACACGCGAGAGGTCCTGGGTTCGACCCCCAGCCGAACCAAACGTTTTAAGTGTAGGGCCGGGTAATGAGATTAGCTGAGTGGATTAAACCTGCAAAAACAACATCGAGTCGGCGAAAGCAGCGGAGCGTTATCGGTAGTCTCGGCTTAGGAAAACACGCGGCTTCTTTCATCTTTGGACTTGTAGAAAGCTGCCGTGAAGGATGAAGATGGTGTCTTTTGGTGATTTGGGCAGTGTGACACCTAATCTGGAATTGAAACGGTGTGGGTTTCGTGGTGTAGTGGTTATCACGTCTGCTT
Organism: Patella pellucida; assembly: GCA_917208275.1. Lineage (NCBI taxonomy): Eukaryota > Metazoa > Mollusca > Gastropoda > Patellidae > Patella > Patella pellucida. The sequence continues at coordinate 11,001,226 of OU795037.1, forward strand.
AACACGCAGAAGGTCGCGAGTTCGAGCCTCGCCGAAACCTTGTAACTTTTGTTTCCACGGTCCGAGAGAAGCCATATAAACTTAATTGTTCGCCCAGAACGGTAGTCTGTCGGTTCTGTGGTGTAGTGGTTATCACGTCTGCTTTACACGCAGAAGGCCGCGAGTTCGAGCCTCGCCAGAACCTGTCATTTTGGTAGCCACTGCATCGTGCTCCCGTTGAAACCTCAATCCGCCACGGAACAGTTGTGGCCAGCGAATTTCAGCTGCCGGCTTCCCCCCCCCCCCCCACCCCCGCCACTCCCTCCCACTCCCTTCCCTTTTTTTGCTGGTCGCGGTGCACACATGGCTTCAGCCATGCCTGTAGTAGGGAGAATCAAGGGGTTCGGTAGTGTAGTGGTTATCACGCTCGCCTCACACGCGAGAGGTCCTGGGTTCGACCCCCAGCCGAACCAAACGTTTTAAGTGTAGGGCCGGGTAATGAGATTAGCTGAGTGGATTAAACCTGCAAAAACAACATCGAGTCGGCGAAAGCAGCGGAGCGTTATCGGTAGTCTCGGCTTAGGAAAACACGCGGCTTCTTTCATCTTTGGACTTGTAGAAAGCTGCCGTGAAGGATGAAGATGGTGTCTTTTGGTGATTTGGGCAGTGTGACACCTAATCTGGAATTGAAACGGTGTGGGTTTCGTGGTGTAGTGGTTATCACGTCTGCTTAACACGCAGAAGGTCGCGAGTTCGAGCCTCGCCGAAACCTTGTAACTTTTGTTTCCACGGTCCGAGAGAAGCCATATAAACTTAATTGTTCGCCCAGAACGGTAGTCTGTCGGTTCTGTGGTGTAGTGGTTATCACGTCTGCTTTACACGCAGAAGGCCGCGAGTTCGAGCCTCGCCAGAACCTGTCATTTTGGTAGCCACTGCATCGTGCTCCCGTTGAAACCTCAATCCGCCACGGAACAGTTGTGGCCAGCGAATTTCAGCTGCCGGCTTCCCCCCCCCCCCCTACCCCCGCCACTCCCTCCCACTCCCTTCCCTTTTTTTGCTGGTCGCGGTGCACACATGGCTTCAGCCATGCCTGTAGTAGGGAGAATCAAGGGGTTCGGTAGTGTAGTGGTTATCACGCTCGCCTCACACGCGAGAGGTCCTGGGTTCGACCCCCAGCCGAACCAAACGTTTTAAGTGTAGGGCCGGGTAATGAGATTAGCTGAGTGGATTAAACCTGCAAAAACAACATCGAGTCGGCGAAAGCAGCGGAGCGTTATCGGTAGTCTCGGCTTAGGAAAACACGCGGCTTCTTTCATCTTTGGACTTGTAGAAAGCTGCCGTGAAGGATGAAGATGGTGTCTTTTGGTGATTTGGGCAGTGTGACACCTAATCTGGAATTGAAACGGTGTGGGTTTCGTGGTGTAGTGGTTATCACGTCTGCTTAACACGCAGAAGGTCGCGAGTTCGAGCCTCGCCGAAACCTTGTAACTTTTGTTTCCACGGTCCGAGAGAAGCCATATAAACTTAATTGTTCGCCCAGAACGGTAGTCTGTCGGTTCTGTGGTGTAGTGGTTATCACGTCTGCTTTACACGCAGAAGGCCGCGAGTTCGAGCCTCGCCAGAACCTGTCATTTTGGTAGCCACTGCATCGTGCTCCCGTTGAAACCTCAATCCGCCACGGAACAGTTGTGGCCAGCGAATTTCAGCTGCCGGCTTCCCCCCCCCCTACCCCCGCCACTCCCTCCCACTCCCTTCCCTTTTTTTGCTCGTCGCGGTTCACACATGGCTTCAGCCATGCCTGTAGTAGGGAGAATCAAGGGGTTCGGTAGTGTAGTGGTTATCACGCTCGCCTCACACGCGAGAGGTCCTGGGTTCGACCCCCAGCCGAACCAAACGTTTTAAGTGTAGGGCCGGGTAATGAGATTAGCTGAGTGGATTAAACCTGCAAAAACAACATCGAGTCGGCGAAAGCAGCGGAGCGTTATCGGTAGTCTCGGCTTAGGAAAACACGCGGCTTCTTTCATCTTTGGACTTGTAGAAAGCTGCCGTGAAGGATGAAGATGGTGTCTTTTGGTGATTTGGGCAGTGTGACACCTAATCTGGAATTGAAACGGTGTGGGTTTCGTGGTGTAGTGGTTATCACGTCTGCTTAACACGCAGAAGGTCGCGAGTTCGAGCCTCGCCGAAACCTTGTAACTTTTGTTTCCACGGTCCGAGAGAAGCCATATAAACTTAATTGTTCGCCCAGAACGGTAGTCTGTCGGTTCTGTGGTGTAGTGGTTATCACGTCTGCTTTACACGCAGAAGGCCGCGAGTTCGAGCCTCGCCAGAACCTGTCATTTTGGTAGCCACTGCATCGTGCTCCCGTTGAAACCTCAATCCGCCACGGAACAGTTGTGGCCAGCGAATTTCAGCTGCCGGCTTCCCCCCCCCCTACCCCCGCCACTCCCTCCCACTCCCTTCCCTTTTTTTGCTGGTCGCGGTGCACACATGGCTTCAGCCATGCCTGTAGTAGGGAGAATCAAGGGGTTCGGTAGTGTAGTGGTTATCACGCTCGCCTCACACGCGAGAGGTCCTGGGTTCGACCCCCAGCCGAACCAAACGTTTTAAGTGTAGGGCCGGGTAATGAGATTAGCTGAGTGGATTAAACCTGCAAAAACAACATCGAGTCGGCGAAAGCAGCGGAGCGTTATCGGTAGTCTCGGCTTAGGAAAACACGCGGCTTCTTTCATCTTTGGACTTGTAGAAAGCTGCCGTGAAGGATGAAGATGGTGTCTTTTGGTGATTTGGGCAGTGTGACACCTAATCTGGAATTGAAACGGTGTGGGTTTCGTGGTGTAGTGGTTATCACGTCTGCTTAACACGCAGAAGGTCGCGAGTTCGAGCCTCGCCGAAACCTTGTAACTTTTGTTTCCACGGTCCGAGAGAAGCCATATAAACTTAATTGTTCGCCCAGAACGGTAGTCTGTCGGTTCTGTGGTGTAGTGGTTATCACGTCTGCTTAACACGCAGAAGGCCGCGAGTTCGAGCCTCGCCAGAACCTGTCATTTTGGTAGCCACTGCATCGTGCTCCCGTTGAAACCTCAATCCGCCACGGAACAGTTGTGGCCAGCGAATTTCAGCTGCCGGCTTCCCCCCCCCTACCCCCGCCACTCCCTCCCACTCCCTTCCCTTTTTTTGCTGGTCGCGGTGCACACATGGCTTCAGCCATGCCTGTAGTAGGGAGAATCAAGGGGTTCGGTAGTGTAGTGGTTATCACGCTCGCCTCACACGCGAGAGGTCCTGGGTTCGACCCCCAGCCGAACCAAACGTTTTAAGTGTAGGGCCGGGTAATGAGATTAGCTGAGTGGATTAAACCTGCAAAAACAACATCGAGTCGGCGAAAGCAGCGGAGCGTTATCGGTAGTCTCGGCTTAGGAAAACACGCGGCTTCTTTAATCTTTGGACTTGTAGAAAGCTGCCGTGAAGGATGAAGATGGTGTCTTTTGGTGATTTGGGCAGTGTGACACCTAATCTGGAATTGAAACGGTGTGGGTTTCGTGGTGTAGTGGTTATCACGTCTGCTTAACACGCAGAAGGTCGCGAGTTCGAGCCTCGCCGAAACCTTGTAACTTTTGTTTCCACGGTCCGAGAGAAGCCATATAAACTTAATTGTTCGCCCAGAACGGTAGTCTGTCGGTTCTGTGGTGTAGTGGTTATCACGTCTGCTTTACACGCAGAAGGCCGCGAGTTCGAGCCTCGCCAGAACCTGTCATTTTGGTAGCCACTGCATCGTGCTCCCGTTGAAACCTCAATCCGCCACGGAACAGTTGTGGCCAGCGAATTTCAGCTGCCGGCTTCCCCCCCCCCCTACCCCCGCCACTCCCTCCCACTCCCTTCCCTTTTTTTGCTCGTCGCGGTGCACACATGGCTTCAGCCATGCCTGTAGTAGGGAGAATCAAGGGGTTCGGTAGTGTAGTGGTTATCACGCTCGCCTCACACGCGAGAGGTCCTGGGTTCGACCCCCAGCCGAACCAAACGTTTTAAGTGTAGGGCCGGGTAATGAGATTAGCTGAGTGGATTAAACCTGCAAAAACAACATCGAGTCGGCGAAAGCAGCGGAGCGTTATCGGTAGTCTCGGCTTAGGAAAACACGCGGCTTCTTTCATCTTTGGACTTGTAGAAAGCTGCCGTGAAGGATGAAGATGGTGTCTTTTGGTGATTTGGGCAGTGTGACACCTAATCTGGAATTGAAACGGTGTGGGTTTCGTGGTGTAGTGGTTATCACGTCTGCTTAACACGCAGAAGGTCGCGAGTTCGAGCCTCGCCGAAACCTTGTAACTTTTGTTTCCACGGTCCGAGAGAAGCCATATAAACTTAATTGTTCGCCCAGAACGGTAGTCTGTCGGTTCTGTGGTGTAGTGGTTATCACGTCTGCTTTACACGCAGAAGGCCGCGAGTTCGAGCCTCGCCAGAACCTGTCATTTTGGTAGCCACTGCATCGTGCTCCCGTTGAAACCTCAATCCGCCACGGAACAGTTGTGGCCAGCGAATTTCAGCTGCCGGCTTCCCCCCCCCCTACCCCCGCCACTCCCTCCCACTCCCTTCCCTTTTTTTGCTGGTCGCGGTGCACACATGGCTTCAGCCATGCCTGTAGTAGGGAGAATCAAGGGGTTCGGTAGTGTAGTGGTTATCACGCTCGCCTCACACGCGAGAGGTCCTGGGTTCGACCCCCAGCCGAACCAAACGTTTTAAGTGTAGGGCCGGGTAATGAGATTAGCTGAGTGGATTAAACCTGCAAAAACAACATCGAGTCGGCGAAAGCAGCGGAGCGTTATCGGTAGTCTCGGCTTAGGAAAACACGCGGCTTCTTTCATCTTTGGACTTGTAGAAAGCTGCCGTGAAGGATGAAGATGGTGTCTTTTGGTGATTTGGGCAGTGTGACACCTAATCTGGAATTGAAACGGTGTGGGTTTCGTGGTGTAGTGGTTATCACGTCTGCTTAACACGCAGAAGGTCGCGAGTTCGAGCCTCGCCGAAACCTTGTAACTTTTGTTTCCACGGTCCGAGAGAAGCCATATAAACTTAATTGTTCGCCCAGAACGGTAGTCTGTCGGTTCTGTGGTGTAGTGGTTATCACGTCTGCTTTACACGCAGAAGGCCGCGAGTTCGAGCCTCGCCAGAACCTGTCATTTTGGTAGCCACTGCATCGTGCTCCCGTTGAAACCTCAATCCGCCACGGAACAGTTGTGGCCAGCGAATTTCAGCTGCCGGCTTCCCCCCCCCTACCCCCGCCACTCCCTCCCACTCCCTTCCCTTTTTTTGCTCGTTGCGGTGCACACATGGCTTCAGCCATGCCTGTAGTAGGGAGAATCAAGGGGTTCGGTAGTGTAGTGGTTATCACGCTCGCCTCACACGCGAGAGGTCCTGGGTTCGACCCCCAGCCGAACCAAACGTTTTAAGTGTAGGGCCGGGTAATGAGATTAGCTGAGTGGATTAAACCTGCAAAAACAACATCGAGTCGGCGAAAGCAGCGGAGCGTTATCGGTAGTCTCGGCTTAGGAAAACACGCGGCTTCTTTCATCTTTGGACTTGTAGAAAGCTGCCGTGAAGGATGAAGATGGTGTCTTTTGGTGATTTGGGCAGTGTGACACCTAATCTGGAATTGAAACGGTGTGGGTTTCGTGGTGTAGTGGTTATCACGTCTGCTTAACACGCAGAAGGTCGCGAGTTCGAGCCTCGCCGAAACCTTGTAACTTTTGTTTCCACGGTCCGAGAGAAGCCATATAAACTTAATTGTTCGCCCAGAACGGTAGTCTGTCGGTTCTGTGGTGTAGTGGTTATCACGTCTGCTTTACACGCAGAAGGCCGCGAGTTCGAGCCTCGCCAGAACCTGTCATTTTGGTAGCCACTGCATCGTGCTCCCGTTGAAACCTCAATCCGCCACGGAACAGTTGTGGCCAGCGAATTTCAGCTGCCGGCTTCCCCCCCCCTACCCCTCCCACTCCCTTCCCTTTTTTTGCTCGTCGCGGTGCACACATGGCTTCAGCCATGCCTGTAGTAGGGAGAATCAAGGGGTTCGGTAGTGTAGTGGTTATCACGCTCGCCTCACACGCGAGAGGTCCTGGGTTCGACCCCCAGCCGAACCAAACGTTTTAAGTGTAGGGCCGGGTAATGAGATTAGCTGAGTGGATTAAACCTGCAAAAACAACATCGAGTCGGCGAAAGCAGCGGAGCGTTATCGGTAGTCTCGGCTTAGGAAAACACGCGGCTTCTTTCATCTTTGGACTTGTAGAAAGCTGCCGTGAAGGATGAAGATGGTGTCTTTTGGTGATTTGGGCAGTGTGACACCTAATCTGGAATTGAAACGGTGTGGGTTTCGTGGTGTAGTGGTTATCACGTCTGCTTAACACGCAGAAGGTCGCGAGTTCGAGCCTCGCCGAAACCTTGTAACTTTTGTTTCCACGGTCCGAGAGAAGCCATATAAACTTAATTGTTCGCCCAGAACGGTAGTCTGTCGGTTCTGTGGTGTAGTGGTTATCACGTCTGCTTTACACGCAGAAGGCCGCGAGTTCGAGCCTCGCCAGAACCTGTCATTTTGGTAGCCACTGCATCGTGCTCCCGTTGAAACCTCAATCCGCCACGGAACAGTTGTGGCCAGCGAATTTCAGCTGCCGGCTTCCCCCCCCCCTACCCCCGCCACTCCCTCCCACTCCCTTCCCTTTTTTTGCTCGTCGCGGTGCACACATGGCTTCAGCCATGCCTGTAGTAGGGAGAATCAAGGGGTTCGGTAGTGTAGTGGTTATCACGCTCGCCTCACACGCGAGAGGTCCTGGGTTCGACCCCCAGCCGAACCAAACGTTTTAAGTGTAGGGCCGGGTAATGAGATTAGCTGAGTGGATTAAACCTGCAAAAACAACATCGAGTCGGCGAAAGCAGCGGAGCGTTATCGGTAGTCTCGGCTTAGGAAAACACGCGGCTTCTTTCATCTTTGGACTTGTAGAAAGCTGCCGTGAAGGATGAAGATGGTGTCTTTTGGTGATTTGGGCAGTGTGACACCTAATCTGGAATTGAAACGGTGTGGGTTTCGTGGTGTAGTGGTTATCACGTCTGCTTAACACGCAGAAGGTCGCGAGTTCGAGCCTCGCCGAAACCTTGTAACTTTTGTTTCCACGGTCCGAGAGAAGCCATATAAACTTAATTGTTCGCCCAGAACGGTAGTCTGTCGGTTCTGTGGTGTAGTGGTTATCACGTCTGCTTTACACGCAGAAGGCCGCGAGTTCGAGCCTCGCCAGAACCTGTCATTTTGGTAGCCACTGCATCGTGCTCCCGTTGAAACCTCAATCCGCCACGGAACAGTTGTGGCCAGCGAATTTCAGCTGCCGGCTTCCCCCCCCCCCCCTACCCCCGCCACTCCCTCCCACTCCCTTCCCTTTTTTTGCTCGTCGCGGTGCACACATGGCTTCAGCCATGCCTGTAGTAGGGAGAATCAAGGGGTTCGGTAGTGTAGTGGTTATCACGCTCGCCTCACACGCGAGAGGTCCTGGGTTCGACCCCCAGCCGAACCAAACGTTTTAAGTGTAGGGCCGGGTAATGAGATTAGCTGAGTGGATTAAACCTGCAAAAACAACATCGAGTCGGCGAAAGCAGCGGAGCGTTATCGGTAGTCTCGGCTTAGGAAAACACGCGGCTTCTTTCATCTTTGGACTTGTAGAAAGCTGCCGTGAAGGATGAAGATGGTGTCTTTTGGTGATTTGGGCAGTGTGACACCTAATCTGGAATTGAAACGGTGTGGGTTTCGTGGTGTAGTGGTTATCACGTCTGCTTAACACGCAGAAGGTCGCGAGTTCGAGCCTCGCCGAAACCTTGTAACTTTTGTTTCCACGGTCCGAGAGAAGCCATATAAACTTAATTGTTCGCCCAGAACGGTAGTCTGTCGGTTCTGTGGTGTAGTGGTTATCACGTCTGCTTTACACGCAGAAGGCCGCGAGTTCGAGCCTCGCCAGAACCTGTCATTTTGGTAGCCACTGCATCGTGCTCCCGTTGAAACCTCAATCCGCCACGGAACAGTTGTGGCCAGCGAATTTCAGCTGCCGGCTTCCCCCCCCCCCCTACCCCCGCCACTCCCTCCCACTCCCTTCCCTTTTTTTGCTCGTCGCGGTGCACACATGGCTTCAGCCATGCCTGTAGTAGGGAGAATCAAGGGGTTCGGTAGTGTAGTGGTTATCACGCTCGCCTCACACGCGAGAGGTCCTGGGTTCGACCCCCAGCCGAACCAAACGTTTTAAGTGTAGGGCCGGGTAATGAGATTAGCTGAGTGGATTAAACCTGCAAAAACAACATCGAGTCGGCGAAAGCAGCGGAGCGTTATCGGTAGTCTCGGCTTAGGAAAACACGCGGCTTCTTTCATCTTTGGACTTGTAGAAAGCTGCCGTGAAGGATGAAGATGGTGTCTTTTGGTGATTTGGGCAGTGTGACACCTAATCTGGAATTGAAACGGTGTGGGTTTCGTGGTGTAGTGGTTATCACGTCTGCTTAACACGCAGAAGGTCGCGAGTTCGAGCCTCGCCGAAACCTTGTAACTTTTGTTTCCACGGTCCGAGAGAAGCCATATAAACTTAATTGTTCGCCCAGAACGGTAGTCTGTCGGTTCTGTGGTGTAGTGGTTATCACGTCTGCTTTACACGCAGAAGGCCGCGAGTTCGAGCCTCGCCAGAACCTGTCATTTTGGTAGCCACTGCATCGTGCTCCCGTTGAAACCTCAATCCGCCACGGAACAGTTGTGGCCAGCGAATTTCAGCTGCCGGCTTCCCCCCCCCCCCCTACCCCCGCCACTCCCTCCCACTCCCTTCCCTTTTTTTGCTCGTCGCGGTGCACACATGGCTTCAGCCATGCCTGTAGTAGGGAGAATCAAGGGGTTCGGTAGTGTAGTGGTTATCACGCTCGCCTCACACGCGAGAGGTCCTGGGTTCGACCCCCAGCCGAACCAAACGTTTTAAGTGTAGGGCCGGGTAATGAGATTAGCTGAGTGGATTAAACCTGCAAAAACAACATCGAGTCGGCGAAAGCAGCGGAGCGTTATCGGTAGTCTCGGCTTAGGAAAACACGCGGCTTCTTTCATCTTTGGACTTGTAGAAAGCTGCCGTGAAGGATGAAGATGGTGTCTTTTGGTGATTTGGGCAGTGTGACACCTAATCTGGAATTGAAACGGTGTGGGTTTCGTGGTGTAGTGGTTATCACGTCTGCTTAACACGCAGAAGGTCGCGAGTTCGAGCCTCGCCGAAACCTTGTAACTTTTGTTTCCACGGTCCGAGAGAAGCCATATAAACTTAATTGTTCGCCCAGAACGGTAGTCTGTCGGTTCTGTGGTGTAGTGGTTATCACGTCTGCTTTACACGCAGAAGGCCGCGAGTTCGAGCCTCGCCAGAACCTGTCATTTTGGTAGCCACTGCATCGTGCTCCCGTTGAAACCTCAATCCGCCACGGAACAGTTGTGGCCAGCGAATTTCAGCTGCCGGCTTCCCCCCCCCCCTACCCCCGCCACTCCCTCCCACTCCCTTCCCTTTTTTTGCTGGTCGCGGTGCACACATGGCTTCAGCCATGCCTGTAGTAGGGAGAATCAAGGGGTTCGGTAGTGTAGTGGTTATCACGCTCGCCTCACACGCGAGAGGTCCTGGGTTCGACCCCCAGCCGAACCAAACGTTTTAAGTGTAGGGCCGGGTAATGAGATTAGCTGAGTGGATTAAACCTGCAAAAACAACATCGAGTCGGCGAAAGCAGCGGAGCGTTATCGGTAGTCTCGGCTTAGGAAAACACGCGGCTTCTTTCATCTTTGGACTTGTAGAAAGCTGCCGTGAAGGATGAAGATGGTGTCTTTTGGTGATTTTGGCAGTGTGACACCTAATCTGGAATTGAAACGGTGTGGGTTTCGTGGTGTAGTGGTTATCACGTCTGCTTAACACGCAGGAGGTCGCGAGTTCGAGCCTCGCCGAAACCTTGTAACTTTTGTTTCCACGGTCCGAGAGAAGCCATATAAACTTAATTGTTCGCCCAGAACGGTAGTCTGTCGGTTCTGTGGTGTAGTGGTTATCACGTCTGCTTTACACGCAGAAGGCCGCGAGTTCGAGCCTCGCCAGAACCTGTCATTTTGGTAGCCACTGCATCGTGCTCCCGTTGAAACCTCAATCCGCCACGGAACAGTTGTGGCCAGCGAATTTCAGCTGCCGGCTTCCCCCCCCCCTACCCCCGCCACTCCCTCCCACTCCCTTCCCTTTTTTTGCTGGTCGCGGTGCACACATGGCTTCAGCCATGCCTGTAGTAGGGAGAATCAAGGGGTTCGGTAGTGTAGTGGTTATCACGCTCGCCTCACACGCGAGAGGTCCTGGGTTCGACCCCCAGCCGAACCAAACGTTTTAAGTGTAGGGCCGGGTAATGAGATTAGCTGAGTGGATTAAACCTGCAAAAACAACATCGAGTCGGCGAAAGCAGCGGAGCGTTATCGGTAGTCTCGGCTTAGGAAAACACGCGGCTTCTTTCATCTTTGGACTTGTAGAAAGCTGCCGTGAAGGATGAAGATGGTGTCTTTTGGTGATTTGGGCAGTGTGACACCTAATCTGGAATTGAAACGGTGTGGGTTTCGTGGTGTAGTGGTTATCACGTCTGCTTAACACGCAGAAGGTCGCGAGTTCGAGCCTCGCCGAAACCTTGTAACTTTTGTTTCCACGGTCCGAGAGAAGCCATATAAACTTAATTGTTCGCCCAGAACGGTAGTCTGTCGGTTCTGTGGTGTAGTGGTTATCACGTCTGCTTTACACGTTGAAGGCCGCGAGTTCGAGCCTCGCCAGAACCTGTCATTTTGGTAGCCACTGCATCGTGCTCCCGTTGAAACCTCAATCCGCCACGGAACAGTTGTGGCCAGCGAATTTCAGCTGCCGGCTTCCCCCCCCCTACCCCCGCCACTCCCTCCCACTCCCTTCCCTTTTTTTGCTGGTCGCGGTGCACACATGGCTTCAGCCATGCCTGTAGTAGGGAGAATCAAGGGGTTCGGTAGTGTAGTGGTTATCACGCTCGCCTCACACGCGAGAGGTCCTGGGTTCGACCCCCAGCCGAACCAAACGTTTTAAGTGTAGGGCCGGGTAATGAGATTAGCTGAGTGGATTAAACCTGCAAAAACAACATCGAGTCGGCGAAAGCAGCGGAGCGTTATCGGTAGTCTCGGCTTAGGAAAACACGCGGCTTCTTTCATCTTTGGACTTGTAGAAAGCTGCCGTGAAGGATGAAGATGGTGTCTTTTGGTGATTTGGGCAGTGTGACACCTAATCTGGAATTGAAACGGTGTGGGTTTCGTGGTGTAGTGGTTATCACGTCTGCTTAACACGCAGAAGGTCGCGAGTTCGAGCCTCGCCGAAACCTTGTAACTTTTGTTTCCACGGTCCGAGAGAAGCCATATAAACTTAATTGTTCGCCCAGAACGGTAGTCTGTCGGTTCTGTGGTGTAGTGGTTATCACGTCTGCTTTACACGCAGAAGGCCGCGAGTTCGAGCCTCGCCAGAACCTGTCATTTTGGTAGCCACTGCATCGTGCTCCCGTTGAAACCTCAATCCGCCACGGAACAGTTGTGGCCAGCGAATTTCAGCTGCCGGCTTCCCCCCCCCCCTACCCCCGCCACTCCCTCCCACTCCCTTCCCTTTTTTTGCTCGTCGCGGTGCACACATGGCTTCAGCCATGCCTGTAGTAGGGAGAATCAAGGGGTTCGGTAGTGTAGTGGTTATCACGCTCGCCTCACACGCGAGAGGTCCTGGGTTCGACCCCCAGCCGAACCAAACGTTTTAAGTGTAGGGCCGGGTAATGAGATTAGCTGAGTGGATTAAACCTGCAAAAACAACATCGAGTCGGCGAAAGCAGCGGAGCGTTATCGGTAGTCTCGGCTTAGGAAAACACGCGGCTTCTTTCATCTTTGGACTTGTAGAAAGCTGCCGTGAAGGATGAAGATGGTGTCTTTTGGTGATTTGGGCAGTGTGACACCTAATCTGGAATTGAAACGGTGTGGGTTTCGTGGTGTAGTGGTTATCACGTCTGCTTAACACGCAGAAGGTCGCGAGTTCGAGCCTCGCCGAAACCTTGTAACTTTTGTTTCCACGGTCCGAGAGAAGCCATATAAACTTAATTGTTCGCCCAGAACGGTAGTCTGTCGGTTCTGTGGTGTAGTGGTTATCACGTCTGCTTTACACGCAGAAGGCCGCGAGTTCGAGCCTCGCCAGAACCTGTCATTTTGGTAGCCACTGCATCGTGCTCCCGTTGAAACCTCAATCCGCCACGGAACAGTTGTGGCCAGCGAATTTCAGCTGCCGGCTTCCCCCCCCCCCCCTACCCCCGCCACTCCCTCCCACTCCCTTCCCTTTTTTTGCTCGTCGCGGTGCACACATGGCTTCAGCCATGCCTGTAGTAGGGAGAATCAAGGGGTTCGGTAGTGTAGTGGTTATCACGCTCGCCTCACACGCGAGAGGTCCTGGGTTCGACCCCCAGCCGAACCAAACGTTTTAAGTGTAGGGCCGGGTAATGAGATTAGCTGAGTGGATTAAACCTGCAAAAACAACATCGAGTCGGCGAAAGCAGCGGAGCGTTATCGGTAGTCTCGGCTTAGGAAAACACGCGGCTTCTTTCATCTTTGGACTTGTAGAAAGCTGCCGTGAAGGATGAAGATGGTGTCTTTTGGGTGATTTGGGCAGTGTGACACCTAATCTGGAATAGAAACGGTGTGGGTTTCGTGGTGTAGTGGTTATCACGTCTGCTTAACACGCAGAAGGTCGCGAGTTCGAGCCTCGCCGAAACCTTGTAACTTTTGTTTCCACGGTCCGAGAGAAGCCATATAAACTTAATTGTTCGCCCAGAACGGTAGTCTGTCGGTTCTGTGGTGTAGTGGTTATCACGTCTGCTTTACACGCAGAAGGCCGCGAGTTCGAGCCTCGCCAGAACCTGTCATTTTGGTAGCCACTGCATCGTGCTCCCGTTGAAACCTCAATCCGCCACGGAACAGTTGTGGCCAGCGAATTTCAGCTGCCGGCTTCCCCCCCCCCCCCTACCCCCGCCACTCCCTCCCACTCCCTTCCCTTTTTTTGCTCGTCGCGGTGCACACATGGCTTCAGCCATGCCTGTAGTAGGGAGAATCAAGGGGTTCGGTAGTGTAGTGGTTATCACGCTCGCCTCACACGCGAGAGGTCCTGGGTTCGACCCCCAGCCGAACCAAACGTTTTAAGTGTAGGGCCGGGTAATGAGATTAGCTGAGTGGATTAAACCTGCAAAAACAACATCGAGTCGGCGAAAGCAGCGGAGCGTTATCGGTAGTCTCGGCTTAGGAAAACACGCGGCTTCTTTCATCTTTGGACTTGTAGAAAGCTGCCGTGAAGGATGAAGATGGTGTCTTTTGGTGATTTGGGCAGTGTGACACCTAATCTGGAATTGAAACGGTGTGGGTTTCGTGGTGTAGTGGTTATCACGTCTGCTTAACACGCAGAAGGTCGCGAGTTCGAGCCTCGCCGAAACCTTGTAACTTTTGTTTCCACGGTCCGAGAGAAGCCATATAAACTTAATTGTTCGCCCAGAACGGTAGTCTGTCGGTTCTGTGGTGTAGTGGTTATCACGTCTGCTTTACACGCAGAAGGCCGCGAGTTCGAGCCTCGCCAGAACCTGTCATTTTGGTAGCCACTGCATCGTGCTCCCGTTGAAACCTCAATCCGCCACGGAACAGTTGTGGCCAGCGAATTTCAGCTGCCGGCTTCCCCCCCCCCCTACCCCCGCCACTCCCTCCCACTCCCTTCCCTTTTTTTGCTCGTCGCGGTGCACACATGGCTTCAGCCATGCCTGTAGTAGGGAGAATCAAGGGGTTCGGTAGTGTAGTGGTTATCACGCTCGCCTCACACGCGAGAGGTCCTGGGTTCGACCCCCAGCCGAACCAAACGTTTTAAGTGTAGGGCCGGGTAATGAGATTAGCTGAGTGGATTAAACCTGCAAAAACAACATCGAGTCGGCGAAAGCAGCGGAGCGTTATCGGTAGTCTCGGCTTAGGAAAACACGCGGCTTCTTTCATCTTTGGACTTGTAGAAAGCTGCCGTGAAGGATGAAGATGGTGTCTTTTGGTGATTTGGGCAGTGTGACACCTAATCTGGAATTGAAACGGTGTGGGTTTCGTGGTGTAGTGGTTATCACGTCTGCTTAACACGCAGAAGGTCGCGAGTTCGAGCCTCGCCGAAACCTTGTAACTTTTGTTTCCACGGTCCGAGAGAAGCCATATAAACTTAATTGTTCGCCCAGAACGGTAGTCTGTCGGTTCTGTGGTGTAGTGGTTATCACGTCTGCTTTACACGCAGAAGGCCGCGAGTTCGAGCCTCGCCAGAACCTGTCATTTTGGTAGCCACTGCATCGTGCTCCCGTTGAAACCTCAATCCGCCACGGAACAGTTGTGGCCAGCGAATTTCAGCTGCCGGCTTCCCCCCCCCCTACCCCCGCCACTCCCTCCCACTCCCTTCCCTTTTTTTGCTGGTCGCGGTGCACACATGGCTTCAGCCATGCCTGTAGTAGGGAGAATCAAGGGGTTCGGTAGTGTAGTGGTTATCACGCTCGCCTCACACGCGAGAGGTCCTGGGTTCGACCCCCAGCCGAACCAAACGTTTTAAGTGTAGGGCCGGGTAATGAGATTAGCTGAGTGGATTAAACCTGCAAAAACAACATCGAGTCGGCGAAAGCAGCGGAGCGTTATCGGTAGTCTCGGCTTAGGAAAACACGCGGCTTCTTTCATCTTTGGACTTGTAGAAAGCTGCCGTGAAGGATGAAGATGGTGTCTTTTGGTGATTTGGGCAGTGTGACACCTAATCTGGAATTGAAACGGTGTGGGTTTCGTGGTGTAGTGGTTATCACGTCTGCTTAACACGCAGAAGGTCGCGAGTTCGAGCCTCGCCGAAACCTTGTAACTTTTGTTTCCACGGTCCGAGAGAAGCCATATAAACTTAATTGTTCGCCCAGAACGGTAGTCTGTCGGTTCTGTGGTGTAGTGGTTATCACGTCTGCTTTACACGCAGAAGGCCGCGAGTTCGAGCCTCGCCAGAACCTGTCATTTTGGTAGCCACTGCATCGTGCTCCCGTTGAAACCTCAATCCGCCACGGAACAGTTGTGGCCAGCGAATTTCAGCTGCCGGCTTCCCCCCCCCCTACCCCCGCCACTCCCTCCCACTCCCTTCCCTTTTTTTGCTCGTCGCGGTGCACACATGGCTTCAGCCATGCCTGTAGTAGGGAGAATCAAGGGGTTCGGTAGTGTAGTGGTTATCACGCTCGCCTCACACGCGAGAGGTCCTGGGTTCGACCCCCAGCCGAACCAAACGTTTTAAGTGTAGGGCCGGGTAATGAGATTAGCTGAGTGGATTAAACCTGCAAAAACAACATCGAGTCGGCGAAAGCAGCGGAGCGTTATCGGTAGTCTCGGCTTAGGAAAACACGCGGCTTCTTTCATCTTTGGACTTGTAGAAAGCTGCCGTGAAGGATGAAGATGGTGTCTTTTGGTGATTTGGGCAGTGTGACACCTAATCTGGAATTGAAACGGTGTGGGTTTCGTGGTGTAGTGGTTATCACGTCTGCTTAACACGCAGAAGGTCGCGAGTTCGAGCCTCGCCGAAACCTTGTAACTTTTGTTTCCACGGTCCGAGAGAAGCCATATAAACTTAATTGTTCGCCCAGAACGGTAGTCTGTCGGTTCTGTGGTGTAGTGGTTATCACGTCTGCTTTACACGCAGAAGGCCGCGAGTTCGAGCCTCGCCAGAACCTGTCATTTTGGTAGCCACTGCATCGTGCTCCCGTTGAAACCTCAATCCGCCACGGAACAGTTGTGGCCAGCGAATTTCAGCTGCCGGCTTCCCCCCCCCCCCTACCCCCGCCACTCCCTCCCACTCCCTTCCCTTTTTTTGCTCGTCGCGGTGCACACATGGCTTCAGCCATGCCTGTAGTAGGGAGAATCAAGGGGTTCGGTAGTGTAGTGGTTATCACGCTCGCCTCACACGCGAGAGGTCCTGGGTTCGACCCCCAGCCGAACCAAACGTTTTAAGTGTAGGGCCGGGTAATGAGATTAGCTGAGTGGATTAAACCTGCAAAAACAACATCGAGTCGGCGAAAGCAGCGGAGCGTTATCGGTAGTCTCGGCTTAGGAAAACACGCGGCTTCTTTCATCTTTGGACTTGTAGAAAGCTGCCGTGAAGGATGAAGATGGTGTCTTTTGGTGATTTGGGCAGTGTGACACCTAATCTGGAATTGAAACGGTGTGGGTTTCGTGGTGTAGTGGTTATCACGTCTGCTTAACACGCAGAAGGTCGCGAGTTCGAGCCTCGCCGAAACCTTGTAACTTTTGTTTCCACGGTCCGAGAGAAGCCATATAAACTTAATTGTTCGCCCAGAACGGTAGTCTGTCGGTTCTGTGGTGTAGTGGTTATCACGTCTGCTTTACACGCAGAAGGCCGCGAGTTCGAGCCTCGCCAGAACCTGTCATTTTGGTAGCCACTGCATCGTGCTCCCGTTGAAACCTCAATCCGCCACGGAACAGTTGTGGCCAGCGAATTTCAGCTGCCGGCTTCCCCCCCCCCCTACCCCCGCCACTCCCTCCCACTCCCTTCCCTTTTTTTGCTCGTCGCGGTGCACACATGGCTTCAGCCATGCCTGTAGTAGGGAGAATCAAGGGGTTCGGTAGTGTAGTGGTTATCACGCTCGCCTCACACGCGAGAGGTCCTGGGTTCGACCCCCAGCCGAACCAAACGTTTTAAGTGTAGGGCCGGGTAATGAGATTAGCTGAGTGGATTAAACCTGCAAAAACAACATCGAGTCGGCGAAAGCAGCGGAGCGTTATCGGTAGTCTCGGCTTAGGAAAACACGCGGCTTCTTTCATCTTTGGACTTGTAGAAAGCTGCCGTGAAGGATGAAGATGGTGTCTTTTGGTGATTTGGGCAGTGTGACACCTAATCTGGAATTGAAACGGTGTGGGTTTCGTGGTGTAGTGGTTATCACGTCTGCTTAACACGCAGAAGGTCGCGAGTTCGAGCCTCGCCGAAACCTTGTAACTTTTGTTTCCACGGTCCGAGAGAAGCCATATAAACTTAATTGTTCGCCCAGAACGGTAGTCTGTCGGTTCTGTGGTGTAGTGGTTATCACGTCTGCTTTACACGCAGAAGGCCGCGAGTTCGAGCCTCGCCAGAACCTGTCATTTTGGTAGCCACTGCATCGTGCTCCCGTTGAAACCTCAATCCGCCACGGAACAGTTGTGGCCAGCGAATTTCAGCTGCCGGCTTCCCCCCCCCCTACCCCCGCCACTCCCTCCCCTTTTTTTGCTCGTCGCGGTGCACACATGGCTTCAGCCATGCCTGTAGTAGGGAGAATCAAGGGGTTCGGTAGTGTAGTGGTTATCACGCTCGCCTCACACGCGAGAGGTCCTGGGTTCGACCCCCAGCCGAACCAAACGTTTTAAGTGTAGGGCCGGGTAATGAGATTAGCTGAGTGGATTAAACCTGCAAAAACAACATCGAGTCGGCGAAAGCAGCGGAGCGTTATCGGTAGTCTCGGCTTAGGAAAACACGCGGCTTCTTTCATCTTTGGACTTGTAGAAAGCTGCCGTGAAGGATGAAGATGGTGTCTTTTGGTGATTTGGGCAGTGTGACACCTAATCTGGAATTGAAACGGTGTGGGTTTCGTGGTGTAGTGGTTATCACGTCTGCTTAACACGCAGAAGGTCGCGAGTTCGAGCCTCGCCGAAACCTTGTAACTTTTGTTTCCACGGTCCGAGAGAAGCCATATAAACTTAATTGTTCGCCCAGAACGGTAGTCTGTCGGTTCTGTGGTGTAGTGGTTATCACGTCTGCTTTACACGCAGAAGGCCGCGAGTTCGAGCCTCGCCAGAACCTGTCATTTTGGTAGCCACTGCATCGTGCTCCCGTTGAAACCTCAATCCGCCACGGAACAGTTGTGGCCAGCGAATTTCAGCTGCCGGCTTCCCCCCCCCTACCCCCGCCACTCCCTCCCACTCCCTTCCCTTTTTTTGCTCGTCGCGGTGCACACATGGCTTCAGCCATGCCTGTAGTAGGGAGAATCAAGGGGTTCGGTAGTGTAGTGGTTATCACGCTCGCCTCACACGCGAGAGGTCCTGGGTTCGACCCCCAGCCGAACCAAACGTTTTAAGTGTAGGGCCGGGTAATGAGATTAGCTGAGTGGATTAAACCTGCAAAAACAACATCGAGTCGGCGAAAGCAGCGGAGCGTTATCGGTAGTCTCGGCTTAGGAAAACACGCGGCTTCTTTCATCTTTGGACTTGTAGAAAGCTGCCGTGAAGGATGAAGATGGTGTCTTTTGGTGATTTGGGCAGTGTGACACCTAATCTGGAATTGAAACGGTGTGGGTTTCGTGGTGTAGTGGTTATCACGTCTGCTTAACACGCAGAAGGTCGCGAGTTCGAGCCTCGCCGAAACCTTGTAACTTTTGTTTCCACGGTCCGAGAGAAGCCATATAAACTTAATTGTTCGCCCAGAACGGTAGTCTGTCGGTTCTGTGGTGTAGTGGTTATCACGTCTGCTTTACACGCAGAAGGCCGCGAGTTCGAGCCTCGCCAGAACCTGTCATTTTGGTAGCCACTGCATCGTGCTCCCGTTGAAACCTCAATCCGCCACGGAACAGTTGTGGCCAGCGAATTTCAGCTGCCGGCTTCCCCCCCCCCCTACCCCCGCCACTCCCTCCCACTCCCTTCCCTTTTTTTGCTGGTCGCGGTGCACACATGGCTTCAGCCATGCCTGTAGTAGGGAGAATCAAGGGGTTCGGTAGTGTAGTGGTTATCACGCTCGCCTCACACGCGAGAGGTCCTGGGTTCGACCCCCAGCCGAACCAAACGTTTTAAGTGTAGGGCCGGGTAATGAGATTAGCTGAGTGGATTAAACCTGCAAAAACAACATCGAGTCGGCGAAAGCAGCGGAGCGTTATCGGTAGTCTCGGCTTAGGAAAACACGCGGCTTCTTTCATCTTTGGACTTGTAGAAAGCTGCCGTGAAGGATGAAGATGGTGTCTTTTGGTGATTTGGGCAGTGTGACACCTAATCTGGAATTGAAACGGTGTGGGTTTCGTGGTGTAGTGGTTATCACGTCTGCTTAACACGCAGAAGGTCGCGAGTTCGAGCCTCGCCGAAACCTTGTAACTTTTGTTTCCACGGTCCGAGAGAAGCCATATAAACTTAATTGTTCGCCCAGAACGGTAGTCTGTCGGTTCTGTGGTGTAGTGGTTATCACGTCTGCTTTACACGCAGAAGGCCGCGAGTTCGAGCCTCGCCAGAACCTGTCATTTTGGTAGCCACTGCATCGTGCTCCCGTTGAAACCTCAATCCGCCACGGAACAGTTGTGGCCAGCGAATTTCAGCTGCCGGCTTCCCCCCCCCTACCCCCGCCACTCCCTCCCACTCCCTTCCCTTTTTTTGCTGGTCGCGGTGCACACATGGCTTCAGCCATGCCTGTAGTAGGGAGAATCAAGGGGTTCGGTAGTGTAGTGGTTATCACGCTCGCCTCACACGCGAGAGGTCCTGGGTTCGACCCCCAGCCGAACCAAACGTTTTAAGTGTAGGGCCGGGTAATGAGATTAGCTGAGTGGATTAAACCTGCAAAAACAACATCGAGTCGGCGAAAGCAGCGGAGCGTTATCGGTAGTCTCGGCTTAGGAAAACACGCGGCTTCTTTCATCTTTGGACTTGTAGAAAGCTGCCGTGAAGGATGAAGATGGTGTCTTTTGGTGATTTGGGCAGTGTGACACCTAATCTGGAATTGAAACGGTGTGGGTTTCGTGGTGTAGTGGTTATCACGTCTGCTTAACACGCAGAAGGTCGCGAGTTCGAGCCTCGCCGAAACCTTGTAACTTTTGTTTCCACGGTCCGAGAGAAGCCATATAAACTTAATTGTTCGCCCAGAACGGTAGTCTGTCGGTTCTGTGGTGTAGTGGTTATCACGTCTGCTTTACACGCAGAAGGCCGCGAGTTCGAGCCTCGCCAGAACCTGTCATTTTGGTAGCCACTGCATCGTGCTCCCGTTGAAACCTCAATCCGCCACGGAACAGTTGTGGCCAGCGAATTTCAGCTGCCGGCTTCCCCCCCCCCTACCCCCGCCACTCCCTCCCACTCCCTTCCCTTTTTTTGCTCGTCGCGGTGCACACATGGCTTCAGCCATGCCTGTAGTAGGGAGAATCAAGGGGTTCGGTAGTGTAGTGGTTATCACGCTCGCCTCACACGCGAGAGGTCCTGGGTTCGACCCCCAGCCGAACCAAACGTTTTAAGTGTAGGGCCGGGTAATGAGATTAGCTGAGTGGATTAAACCTGCAAAAACAACATCGAGTCGGCGAAAGCAGCGGAGCGTTATCGGTAGTCTCGGCTTAGGAAAACACGCGGCTTCTTTCATCTTTGGACTTGTAGAAAGCTGCCGTGAAGGATGAAGATGGTGTCTTTTGGTGATTTGGGCAGTGTGACACCTAATCTGGAATTGAAACGGTGTGGGTTTCGTGGTGTAGTGGTTATCACGTCTGCTTAACACGCAGAAGGTCGCGAGTTCGAGCCTCGCCGAAACCTTGTAACTTTTGTTTCCACGGTCCGAGAGAAGCCATATAAACTTAATTGTTCGCCCAGAACGGTAGTCTGTCGGTTCTGTGGTGTAGTGGTTATCACGTCTGCTTTACACGCAGAAGGCCGCGAGTTCGAGCCTCGCCAGAACCTGTCATTTTGGTAGCCACTGCATCGTGCTCCCGTTGAAACCTCAATCCGCCACGGAACAGTTGTGGCCAGCGAATTTCAGCTGCCGGCTTCCCCCCCCCCCTACCCCCGCCACTCCCTCCCACTCCCTTCCCTTTTTTTGCTGGTCGCGGTGCACACATGGCTTCAGCCATGCCTGTAGTAGGGAGAATCAAGGGGTTCGGTAGTGTAGTGGTTATCACGCTCGCCTCACACGCGAGAGGTCCTGGGTTCGACCCCCAGCCGAACCAAACGTTTTAAGTGTAGGGCCGGGTAATGAGATTAGCTGAGTGGATTAAACCTGCAAAAACAACATCGAGTCGGCGAAAGCAGCGGAGCGTTATCGGTAGTCTCGGCTTAGGAAAACACGCGGCTTCTTTCATCTTTGGACTTGTAGAAAGCTGCCGTGAAGGATGAAGATGGTGTCTTTTGGTGATTTGGGCAGTGTGACACCTAATCTGGAATTGAAACGGTGTGGGTTTCGTGGTGTAGTGGTTATCACGTCTGCTTAACACGCAGAAGGTCGCGAGTTCGAGCCTCGCCGAAACCTTGTAACTTTTGTTTCCACGGTCCGAGAGAAGCCATATAAACTTAATTGTTCGCCCAGAACGGTAGTCTGTCGGTTCTGTGGTGTAGTGGTTATCACGTCTGCTTTACACGCAGAAGGCCGCGAGTTCGAGCCTCGCCAGAACCTGTCATTTTGGTAGCCACTGCATCGTGCTCCCGTTGAAACCTCAATCCGCCACGGAACAGTTGTGGCCAGCGAATTTCAGCTGCCGGCTTCCCCCCCCCCTACCCCCGCCACTCCCTCCCACTCCCTTCCCTTTTTTTGCTGGTCGCGGTGCACACATGGCTTCAGCCATGCCTGTAGTAGGGAGAATCAAGGGGTTCGGTAGTGTAGTGGTTATCACGCTCGCCTCACACGCGAGAGGTCCTGGGTTCGACCCCCAGCCGAACCAAACGTTTTAAGTGTAGGGCCGGGTAATGAGATTAGCTGAGTGGATTAAACCTGCAAAAACAACATCGAGTCGGCGAAAGCAGCGGAGCGTTATCGGTAGTCTCGGCTTAGGAAAACACGCGGCTTCTTTCATCTTTGGACTTGTAGAAAGCTGCCGTGAAGGATGAAGATGGTGTCTTTTGGTGATTTGGGCAGTGTGACACCTAATCTGGAATTGAAACGGTGTGGGTTTCGTGGTGTAGTGGTTATCACGTCTGCTTAACACGCAGAAGGTCGCGAGTTCGAGCCTCGCCGAAACCTTGTAACTTTTGTTTCCACGGTCCGAGAGAAGCCATATAAACTTAATTGTTCGCCCAGAACGGTAGTCTGTCGTTTCTGTGGTGTAGTGGTTATCACGTCTGCTTTACACGCAGAAGGCCGCGAGTTCGAGCCTCGCCAGAACCTGTCATTTTGGTAGCCACTGCATCGTGCTCCCGTTGAAACCTCAATCCGCCACGGAACAGTTGTGGCCAGCGAATTTCAGCTGCCGGCTTCCCCCCCCCTACCCCCGCCACTCCCTCCCACTCCCTTCCCTTTTTTTGCTCGTCGCGGTGCACACATGGCTTCAGCCATGCCTGTAGTAGGGAGAATCAAGGGGTTCGGTAGTGTAGTGGTTATCACGCTCGCCTCACACGCGAGAGGTCCTGGGTTCGACCCCCAGCCGAACCAAACGTTTTAAGTGTAGGGCCGGGTAATGAGATTAGCTGAGTGGATTAAACCTGCAAAAACAACATCGAGTCGGCGAAAGCAGCGGAGCGTTATCGGTAGTCTCGGCTTAGGAAAACACGCGGCTTCTTTCATCTTTGGACTTGTAGAAAGCTGCCGTGAAGGATGAAGATGGTGTCTTTTGGTGATTTGGGCAGTGTGACACCTAATCTGGAATTGAAACGGTGTGGGTTTCGTGGTGTAGTGGTTATCACGTCTGCTTAACACGCAGAAGGTCGCGAGTTCGAGCCTCGCCGAAACCTTGTAACTTTTGTTTCCACGGTCCGAGAGAAGCCATATAAACTTAATTGTTCGCCCAGAACGGTAGTCTGTCGGTTCTGTGGTGTAGTGGTTATCACGTCTGCTTTACACGCAGAAGGCCGCGAGTTCGAGCCTCGCCAGAACCTGTCATTTTGGTAGCCACTGCATCGTGCTCCCGTTGAAACCTCAATCCGCCACGGAACAGTTGTGGCCAGCGAATTTCAGCTGCCGGCTTCCCCCCCCCCCTACCCCCGCCACTCCCTCCCACTCCCTTCCCTTTTTTTGCTCGTCGCGGTGCACACATGGCTTCAGCCATGCCTGTAGTAGGGAGAATCAAGGGGTTCGGTAGTGTAGTGGTTATCACGCTCGCCTCACACGCGAGAGGTCCTGGGTTCGACCCCCAGCCGAACCAAACGTTTTAAGTGTAGGGCCGGGTAATGAGATTAGCTGAGTGGATTAAACCTGCAAAAACAACATCGAGTCGGCGAAAGCAGCGGAGCGTTATCGGTAGTCTCGGCTTAGGAAAACACGCGGCTTCTTTCATCTTTGGACTTGTAGAAAGCTGCCGTGAAGGATGAAGATGGTGTCTTTTGGTGATTTGGGCAGTGTGACACCTAATCTGGAATTGAAACGGTGTGGGTTTCGTGGTGTAGTGGTTATCACGTCTGCTTAACACGCAGAAGGTCGCGAGTTCGAGCCTCGCCGAAACCTTGTAACTTTTGTTTCCACGGTCCGAGAGAAGCCATATAAACTTAATTGTTCGCCCAGAACGGTAGTCTGTCGGTTCTGTGGTGTAGTGGTTATCACGTCTGCTTTACACGCAGAAGGCCGCGAGTTCGAGCCTCGCCAGAACCTGTCATTTTGGTAGCCACTGCATCGTGCTCCCGTTGAAACCTCAATCCGCCACGGAACAGTTGTGGCCAGCGAATTTCAGCTGCCGGCTTCCCCCCCCCTACCCCCGCCACTCCCTCCCACTCCCTTCCCTTTTTTTGCTCGTCGCGGTGCACACATGGCTTCAGCCATGCCTGTAGTAGGGAGAATCAAGGGGTTCGGTAGTGTAGTGGTTATCACGCTCGCCTCACACGCGAGAGGTCCTGGGTTCGACCCCCAGCCGAACCAAACGTTTTAAGTGTAGGGCCGGGTAATGAGATTAGCTGAGTGGATTAAACCTGCAAAAACAACATCGAGTCGGCGAAAGCAGCGGAGCGTTATCGGTAGTCTCGGCTTAGGAAAACACGCGGCTTCTTTCATCTTTGGACTTGTAGAAAGCTGCCGTGAAGGATGAAGATGGTGTCTTTTGGTGATTTGGGCAGTGTGACACCTAATCTGGAATTGAAACGGTGTGGGTTTCGTGGTGTAGTGGTTATCACGTCTGCTTAACACGCAGAAGGTCGCGAGTTCGAGCCTCGCCGAAACCTTGTAACTTTTGTTTCCACGGTCCGAGAGAAGCCATATAAACTTAATTGTTCGCCCAGAACGGTAGTCTGTCGGTTCTGTGGTGTAGTGGTTATCACGTCTGCTTTACACGCAGAAGGCCGCGAGTTCGAGCCTCGCCAGAACCTGTCATTTTGGTAGCCACTGCATCGTGCTCCCGTTGAAACCTCAATCCGCCACGGAACAGTTGTGGCCAGCGAATTTCAGCTGCCGGCTTCCCCCCCCCTACCCCCGCCACTCCCTCCCACTCCCTTCCCTTTTTTTGCTGGTCGCGGTGCACACATGGCTTCAGCCATGCCTGTAGTAGGGAGAATCAAGGGGTTCGGTAGTGTAGTGGTTATCACGCTCGCCTCACACGCGAGAGGTCCTGGGTTCGACCCCCAGCCGAACCAAACGTTTTAAGTGTAGGGCCGGGTAATGAGATTAGCTGAGTGGATTAAACCTGCAAAAACAACATCGAGTCGGCGAAAGCAGCGGAGCGTTATCGGTAGTCTCGGCTTAGGAAAACACGCGGCTTCTTTCATCTTTGGACTTGTAGAAAGCTGCCGTGAAGGATGAAGATGGTGTCTTTTGGTGATTTGGGCAGTGTGACACCTAATCTGGAATTGAAACGGTGTGGGTTTCGTGGTGTAGTGGTTATCACGTCTGCTTAACACGCAGAAGGTCGCGAGTTCGAGCCTCGCCGAAACCTTGTAACTTTTGTTTCCACGGTCCGAGAGAAGCCATATAAACTTAATTGTTCGCCCAGAACGGTAGTCTGTCGGTTCTGTGGTGTAGTGGTTATCACGTCTGCTTTACACGCAGAAGGCCGCGAGTTCGAGCCTCGCCAGAACCTGTCATTTTGGTAGCCACTGCATCGTGCTCCCGTTGAAACCTCAATCCGCCACGGAACAGTTGTGGCCAGCGAATTTCAGCTGCCGGCTTCCCCCCCCCCTACCCCCGCCACTCCCTCCCACTCCCTTCCCTTTTTTTGCTGGTCGCGGTGCACACATGGATTCAGCCATGCCTGTAGTAGGGAGAATCAAGGGGTTCGGTAGTGTAGTGGTTATCACGCTCGCCTCACACGCGAGAGGTCCTGGGTTCGACCCCCAGCCGAACCAAACGTTTTAAGTGTAGGGCCGGGTAATGAGATTAGCTGAGTGGATTAAACCTGCAAAAACAACATCGAGTCGGCGAAAGCAGCGGAGCGTTATCGGTAGTCTCGGCTTAGGAAAACACGCGGCTTCTTTCATCTTTGGACTTGTAGAAAGCTGCCGTGAAGGATGAAGATGGTGTCTTTTGGTGATTTGGGCAGTGTGACACCTAATCTGGAATTGAAACGGTGTGGGTTTCGTGGTGTAGTGGTTATCACGTCTGCTTAACACGCAGAAGGTCGCGAGTTCGAGCCTCGCCGAAACCTTGTAACTTTTGTTTCCACGGTCCGAGAGAAGCCATATAAACTTAATTGTTCGCCCAGAACGGTAGTCTGTCGGTTCTGTGGTGTAGTGGTTATCACGTCTGCTTTACACGCAGAAGGCCGCGAGTTCGAGCCTCGCCAGAACCTGTCATTTTGGTAGCCACTGCATCGTGCTCCCGTTGAAACCTCAATCCGCCACGGAACAGTTGTGGCCAGCGAATTTCAGCTGCCGGCTTCCCCCCCCCCCCCTACCCCCGCCACTCCCTCCCACTCCCTTCCCTTTTTTTGCTCGTCGCGGTGCACACATGGCTTCAGCCATGCCTGTAGTAGGGAGAATCAAGGGGTTCGGTAGTGTAGTGGTTATCACGCTCGCCTCACACGCGAGAGGTCCTGGGTTCGACCCCCAGCCGAACCAAACGTTTTAAGTGTAGGGCCGGGTAATGAGATTAGCTGAGTGGATTAAACCTGCAAAAACAACATCGAGTCGGCGAAAGCAGCGGAGCGTTATCGGTAGTCTCGGCTTAGGAAAACACGCGGCTTCTTTCATCTTTGGACTTGTAGAAAGCTGCCGTGAAGGATGAAGATGGTGTCTTTTGGTGATTTGGGCAGTGTGACACCTAATCTGGAATTGAAACGGTGTGGGTTTCGTGGTGTAGTGGTTATCACGTCTGCTTAACACGCAGAAGGTCGCGAGTTCGAGCCTCGCCGAAACCTTGTAACTTTTGTTTCCACGGTCCGAGAGAAGCCATATAAACTTAATTGTTCGCCCAGAACGGTAGTCTGTCGGTTCTGTGGTGTAGTGGTTATCACGTCTGCTTTACACGCAGAAGGCCGCGAGTTCGAGCCTCGCCAGAACCTGTCATTTTGGTAGCCACTGCATCGTGCTCCCGTTGAAACCTCAATCCGCCACGGAACAGTTGTGGCCAGCGAATTTCAGCTGCCGGCTCCCCCCCCCCTACCCCCGCCACTCCCTCCCACTCCCTTCCCTTTTTTTGCTGGTCGCGGTGCACACATGGCTTCAGCCATGCCTGTAGTAGGGAGAATCAAGGGGTTCGGTAGTGTAGTGGTTATCACGCTCGCCTCACACGCGAGAGGTCCTGGGTTCGACCCCCAGCCGAACCAAACGTTTTAAGTGTAGGGCCGGGTAATGAGATTAGCTGAGTGGATTAAACCTGCAAAAACAACATCGAGTCGGCGAAAGCAGCGGAGCGTTATCGGTAGTCTCGGCTTAGGAAAACACGCGGCTTCTTTCATCTTTGGACTTGTAGAAAGCTGCCGTGAAGGATGAAGATGGTGTCTTTTGGTGATTTGGGCAGTGTGACACCTAATCTGGAATTGAAACGGTGTGGGTTTCGTGGTGTAGTGGTTATCACGTCTGCTTAACACGCAGAAGGTCGCGAGTTCGAGCCTCGCCGAAACCTTGTAACTTTTGTTTCCACGGTCCGAGAGAAGCCATATAAACTTAATTGTTCGCCCAGAACGGTAGTCTGTCGGTTCTGTGGTGTAGTGGTTATCACGTCTGCTTTACACGCAGAAGGCCGCGAGTTCGAGCCTCGCCAGAACCTGTCATTTTGGTAGCCACTGCATCGTGCTCCCGTTGAAACCTCAATCCGCCACGGAACAGTTGTGGCCAGCGAATTTCAGCTGCCGGCTTCCCCCCCCCCCCCTACCCCCGCCACTCCCTCCCACTCCCTTCCCTTTTTTTGCTCGTCGCGGTGCACACATGGCTTCAGCCATGCCTGTAGTAGGGAGAATCAAGGGGTTCGGTAGTGTAGTGGTTATCACGCTCGCCTCACACGCGAGAGGTCCTGGGTTCGACCCCCAGCCGAACCAAACGTTTTAAGTGTAGGGCCGGGTAATGAGATTAGCTGAGTGGATTAAACCTGCAAAAACAACATCGAGTCGGCGAAAGCAGCGGAGCGTTATCGGTAGTCTCGGCTTAGGAAAACACGCGGCTTCTTTCATCTTTGGACTTGTAGAAAGCTGCCGTGAAGGATGAAGATGGTGTCTTTTGGTGATTTGGGCAGTGTGACACCTAATCTGGAATTGAAACGGTGTGGGTTTCGTGGTGTAGTGGTTATCACGTCTGCTTAACACGCAGAAGGTCGCGAGTTCGAGCCTCGCCGAAACCTTGTAACTTTTGTTTCCACGGTCCGAGAGAAGCCATATAAACTTAATTGTTCGCCCAGAACGGTAGTCTGTCGGTTCTGTGGTGTAGTGGTTATCACGTCTGCTTTACACGCAGAAGGCCGCGAGTTCGAGCCTCGCCAGAACCTGTCATTTTGGTAGCCACTGCATCGTGCTCCCGTTGAAACCTCAATCCGCCACGGAACAGTTGTGGCCAGCGAATTTCAGCTGCCGGCTTCCCCCCCCCCTACCCCCGCCACTCCCTCCCACTCCCTTCCCTTTTTTTGCTCGTCGCGGTGCACACATGGCTTCAGCCATGCCTGTAGTAGGGAGAATCAAGGGGTTCGGTAGTGTAGTGGTTATCACGCTCGCCTCACACGCGAGAGGTCCTGGGTTCGACCCCCAGCCGAACCAAACGTTTTAAGTGTAGGGCCGGGTAATGAGATTAGCTGAGTGGATTAAACCTGCAAAAACAACATCGAGTCGGCGAAAGCAGCGGAGCGTTATCGGTAGTCTCGGCTTAGGAAAACACGCGGCTTCTTTCATCTTTGGACTTGTAGAAAGCTGCCGTGAAGGATGAAGATGGTGTCTTTTGGTGATTTGGGCAGTGTGACACCTAATCTGGAATTGAAACGGTGTGGGTTTCGTGGTGTAGTGGTTATCACGTCTGCTTAACACGCAGAAGGTCGCGAGTTCGAGCCTCGCCGAAACCTTGTAACTTTTGTTTCCACGGTCCGAGAGAAGCCATATAAACTTAATTGTTCGCCCAGAACGGTAGTCTGTCGGTTCTGTGGTGTAGTGGTTATCACGTCTGCTTTACACGCAGAAGGCCGCGAGTTCGAGCCTCGCCAGAACCTGTCATTTTGGTAGCCACTGCATCGTGCTCCCGTTGAAACCTCAATCCGCCACGGAACAGTTGTGGCCAGCGAATTTCAGCTGCCGGCTTCCCCCCCCCCTACCCCCGCCACTCCCTCCCACTCCCTTCCCTTTTTTTGCTCGTCGCGGTGCACACATGGCTTCAGCCATGCCTGTAGTAGGGAGAATCAAGGGGTTCGGTAGTGTAGTGGTTATCACGCTCGCCTCACACGCGAGAGGTCCTGGGTTCGACCCCCAGCCGAACCAAACGTTTTAAGTGTAGGGCCGGGTAATGAGATTAGCTGAGTGGATTAAACCTGCAAAAACAACATCGAGTCGGCGAAAGCAGCGGAGCGTTATCGGTAGTCTCGGCTTAGGAAAACACGCGGCTTCTTTCATCTTTGGACTTGTAGAAAGCTGCCGTGAAGGATGAAGATGGTGTCTTTTGGTGATTTGGGCAGTGTGACACCTAATCTGGAATTGAAACGGTGTGGGTTTCGTGGTGTAGTGGTTATCACGTCTGCTTAACACGCAGAAGGTCGCGAGTTCGAGCCTCGCCGAAACCTTGTAACTTTTGTTTCCACGGTCCGAGAGAAGCCATATAAACTTAATTGTTCGCCCAGAACGGTAGTCTGTCGGTTCTGTGGTGTAGTGGTTATCACGTCTGCTTTACACGCAGAAGGCCGCGAGTTCGAGCCTCGCCAGAACCTGTCATTTTGGTAGCCACTGCATCGTGCTCCCGTTAAAACCTCAATCCGCCACGGAACAGTTGTGGCCAGCGAATTTCAGCTGCCGGCTCCCCCCCCCCCCTACCCCCGCCACTCCCTCCCACTCCCTTCCCTTTTTTTGCTCGTCGCGGTGCACACATGGCTTCAGCCATGCCTGTAGTAGGGAGAATCAAGGGGTTCGGTAGTGTAGTGGTTATCACGCTCGCCTCACACGCGAGAGGTCCTGGGTTCGACCCCCAGCCGAACCAAACGTTTTAAGTGTAGGGCCGGGTAATGAGATTAGCTGAGTGGATTAAACCTGCAAAAACAACATCGAGTCGGCGAAAGCAGCGGAGCGTTATCGGTAGTCTCGGCTTAGGAAAACACGCGGCTTCTTTCATCTTTGGACTTGTAGAAAGCTGCCGTGAAGGATGAAGATGGTGTCTTTTGGTGATTTGGGCAGTGTGACACCTAATCTGGAATAGAAACGGTGTGGGTTTCGTGGTGTAGTGGTTATCACGTCTGCTTAACACGCAGAAGGTCGCGAGTTCGAGCCTCGCCGAAACCTTGTAACTTTTGTTTCCACGGTCCGAGAGAAGCCATATAAACTTAATTGTTCGCCCAGAACGGTAGTCTGTCGGTTCTGTGGTGTAGTGGTTATCACGTCTGCTTTACACGCAGAAGGCCGCGAGTTCGAGCCTCGCCAGAACCTGTCATTTTGGTAGCCACTGCATCGTGCTCCCGTTGAAACCTCAATCCGCCACGGAACAGTTGTGGCCAGCGAATTTCAGCTGCCGGCTTCCCCCCCCCCCCTACCCCCGCCACTCCCTCCCACTCCCTTCCCTTTTTTTGCTCGTCGCGGTGCACACATGGCTTCAGCCATGCCTGTAGTAGGGAGAATCAAGGGGTTCGGTAGTGTAGTGGTTATCACGCTCGCCTCACACGCGAGAGGTCCTGGGTTCGACCCCCAGCCGAACCAAACGTTTTAAGTGTAGGGCCGGGTAATGAGATTAGCTGAGTGGATTAAACCTGCAAAAACAACATCGAGTCGGCGAAAGCAGCGGAGCGTTATCGGTAGTCTCGGCTTAGGAAAACACGCGGCTTCTTTCATCTTTGGACTTGTAGAAAGCTGCCGTGAAGGATGAAGATGGTGTCTTTTGGTGATTTGGGCAGTGTGACACCTAATCTGGAATAGAAACGGTGTGGGTTTCGTGGTGTAGTGGTTATCACGTCTGCTTAACACGCAGAAGGTCGCGAGTTCGAGCCTCGCCGAAACCTTGTAACTTTTGTTTCCACGGTCCGAGAGAAGCCATATAAACTTAATTGTTCGCCCAGAACGGTAGTCTGTCGGTTCTGTGGTGTAGTGGTTATCACGTCTGCTTTACACGCAGAAGGCCGCGAGTTCGAGCCTCGCCAGAACCTGTCATTTTGGTAGCCACTGCATCGTGCTCCCGTTGAAACCTCAATCCGCCACGGAACAGTTGTGGCCAGCGAATTTCAGCTGCCGGCTTCCCCCCCCCCTACCCCCGCCACTCCCTCCCACTCCCTTCCCTTTTTTTGCTCGTCGCGGTGCACACATGGCTTCAGCCATGCCTGTAGTAGGGAGAATCAAGGGGTTCGGTAGTGTAGTGGTTATCACGCTCGCCTCACACGCGAGAGGTCCTGGGTTCGACCCCCAGCCGAACCAAACGTTTTAAGTGTAGGGCCGGGTAATGAGATTAGCTGAGTGGATTAAACCTGCAAAAACAACATCGAGTCGGCGAAAGCAGCGGAGCGTTATCGGTAGTCTCGGCTTAGGAAAACACGCGGCTTCTTTCATCTTTGGACTTGTAGAAAGCTGCCGTGAAGGATGAAGATGGTGTCTTTTGGTGATTTGGGCAGTGTGACACCTAATCTGGAATTGAAACGGTGTGGGTTTCGTGGTGTAGTGGTTATCACGTCTGCTTAACACGCAGAAGGTCGCGAGTTCGAGCCTCGCCGAAACCTTGTAACTTTTGTTTCCACGGTCCGAGAGAAGCCATATAAACTTAATTGTTCGCCCAGAACGGTAGTCTGTCGGTTCTGTGGTGTAGTGGTTATCACGTCTGCTTTACACGCAGAAGGCCGCGAGTTCGAGCCTCGCCAGAACCTGTCATTTTGGTAGCCACTGCATCGTGCTCCCGTTGAAACCTCAATCCGCCACGGAACAGTTGTGGCCAGCGAATTTCAGCTGCCGGCTTCCCCCCCCCTACCCCCGCCACTCCCTCCCACTCCCTTCCCTTTTTTTGCTGGTCGCGGTGCACACATGGCTTCAGCCATGCCTGTAGTAGGGAGAATCAAGAGGTTCGGTAGTGTAGTGGTTATCACGCTCGCCTCACACGCGAGAGGTCCTGGGTTCGACCCCCAGCCGAACCAAACGTTTTAAGTGTAGGGCCGGGTAATGAGATTAGCTGAGTGGATTAAACCTGCAAAAACAACATCGAGTCGGCGAAAGCAGCGGAGCGTTATCGGTAGTCTCGGCTTAGGAAAACACGCGGCTTCTTTCATCTTTGGACTTGTAGAAAGCTGCCGTGAAGGATGAAGATGGTGTCTTTTGGTGATTTGGGCAGTGTGACACCTAATCTGGAATTGAAACGGTGTGGGTTTCGTGGTGTAGTGGTTATCACGTCTGCTTAACACGCAGAAGGTCGCGAGTTCGAGCCTCGCCGAAACCTTGTAACTTTTGTTTCCACGGTCCGAGAGAAGCCATATAAACTTAATTGTTCGCCCAGAACGGTAGTCTGTCGGTTCTGTGGTGTAGTGGTTATCACGTCTGCTTTACACGCAGAAGGCCGCGAGTTCGAGCCTCGCCAGAACCTGTCATTTTGGTAGCCACTGCATCGTGCTCCCGTTGAAACCTCAATCCGCCACGGAACAGTTGTGGCCAGCGAATTTCAGCTGCCGGCTTCCCCCCCCCTACCCCCGCCACTCCCTCCCACTCCCTTCCCTTTTTTTGCTGGTCGCGGTGCACACATGGCTTCAGCCATGCCTGTAGTAGGGAGAATCAAGGGGTTCGGTAGTGTAGTGGTTATCACGCTCGCCTCACACGCGAGAGGTCCTGGGTTCGACCCCCAGCCGAACCAAACGTTTTAAGTGTAGGGCCGGGTAATGAGATTAGCTGAGTGGATTAAACCTGCAAAAACAACATCGAGTCGGCGAAAGCAGCGGAGCGTTATCGGTAGTCTCGGCTTAGGAAAACACGCGGCTTCTTTCATCTTTGGACTTGTAGAAAGCTGCCGTGAAGGATGAAGATGGTGTCTTTTGGTGATTTGGGCAGTGTGACACCTAATCTGGAATTGAAACGGTGTGGGTTTCGTGGTGTAGTGGTTATCACGTCTGCTTAACACGCAGAAGGTCGCGAGTTCGAGCCTCGCCGAAACCTTGTAACTTTTGTTTCCACGGTCCGAGAGAAGCCATATAAACTTAATTGTTCGCCCAGAACGGTAGTCTGTCGGTTCTGTGGTGTAGTGGTTATCACGTCTGCTTTACACGCAGAAGGCCGCGAGTTCGAGCCTCGCCAGAACCTGTCATTTTGGTAGCCACTGCATCGTGCTCCCGTTGAAACCTCAATCCGCCACGGAACAGTTGTGGCCAGCGAATTTCAGCTGCCGGCTTCCCCCCCCCTACCCCCGCCACTCCCTCCCACTCCCTTCCCTTTTTTTGCTCGTCGCGGTGCACACATGGCTTCAGCCATGCCTGTAGTAGGGAGAATCAAGGGGTTCGGTAGTGTAGTGGTTATCACGCTCGCCTCACACGCGAGAGGTCCTGGGTTCGACCCCCAGCCGAACCAAACGTTTTAAGTGTAGGGCCGGGTAATGAGATTAGCTGAGTGGATTAAACCTGCAAAAACAACATCGAGTCGGCGAAAGCAGCGGAGCGTTATCGGTAGTCTCGGCTTAGGAAAACACGCGGCTTCTTTCATCTTTGGACTTGTAGAAAGCTGCCGTGAAGGATGAAGATGGTGTCTTTTGGTGATTTGGGCAGTGTGACACCTAATCTGGAATTGAAACGGTGTGGGTTTCGTGGTGTAGTGGTTATCACGTCTGCTTAACACGCAGAAGGTCGCGAGTTCGAGCCTCGCCGAAACCTTGTAACTTTTGTTTCCACGGTCCGAGAGAAGCCATATAAACTTAATTGTTCGCCCAGAACGGTAGTCTGTCGGTTCTGTGGTGTAGTGGTTATCACGTCTGCTTTACACGCAGAAGGCCGCGAGTTCGAGCCTCGCCAGAACCTGTCATTTTGGTAGCCACTGCATCGTGCTCCCGTTGAAACCTCAATCCGCCACGGAACAGTTGTGGCCAGCGAATTTCAGCTGCCGGCTTCCCCCCCCCTACCCCCGCCACTCCCTCCCACTCCCTTCCCTTTTTTTGCTGGTCGCGGTGCACACATGGCTTCAGCCATGCCTGTAGTAGGGAGAATCAAGGGGTTCGGTAGTGTAGTGGTTATCACGCTCGCCTCACACGCGAGAGGTCCTGGGTTCGACCCCCAGCCGAACCAAACGTTTTAAGTGTAGGGCCGGGTAATGAGATTAGCTGAGTGGATTAAACCTGCAAAAACAACATCGAGTC
This sequence comes from Patella pellucida, assembly GCA_917208275.1. Taxonomy (NCBI): domain Eukaryota; kingdom Metazoa; phylum Mollusca; class Gastropoda; family Patellidae; genus Patella; species Patella pellucida. The sequence continues at coordinate 11,035,028 of OU795037.1, forward strand.
GGCGAAAGCAGCGGAGCGTTATCGGTAGTCTCGGCTTAGGAAAACACGCGGCTTCTTTCATCTTTGGACTTGTAGAAAGCTGCCGTGAAGGATGAAGATGGTGTCTTTTGGTGATTTGGGCAGTGTGACACCTAATCTGGAATAGAAACGGTGTGGGTTTCGTGGTGTAGTGGTTATCACGTCTGCTTAACACGCAGAAGGTCGCGAGTTCGAGCCTCGCCGAAACCTTGTAACTTTTGTTTCCACGGTCCGAGAGAAGCCATATAAACTTAATTGTTCGCCCAGTTGTGGCCAGCGAATTTCAGCTGCCGGCTTCCCCCCCCCTACCCCCGCCACTCCCTCCCACTCCCTTCCCTTTTTTTGCTCGTCGCGGTGCACACATGGCTTCAGCCATGCCTGTAGTAGGGAGAATCAAGGGGTTCGGTAGTGTAGTGGTTATCACGCTCGCCTCACACGCGAGAGGTCCTGGGTTCGACCCCCAGCCGAACCAAACGTTTTAAGTGTAGGGCCGGGTAATGAGATTAGCTGAGTGGATTAAACCTGCAAAAACAACATCGAGTCGGCGAAAGCAGCGGAGCGTTATCGGTAGTCTCGGCTTAGGAAAACACGCGGCTTCTTTCATCTTTGGACTTGTAGAAAGCTGCCGTGAAGGATGAAGATGGTGTCTTTTGGTGATTTGGGCAGTGTGACACCTAATCTGGAATAGAAACGGTGTGGGTTTCGTGGTGTAGTGGTTATCACGTCTGCTTAACACGCAGAAGGTCGCGAGTTCGAGCCTCGCCGAAACCTTGTAACTTTTGTTTCCACGGTCCGAGAGAAGCCATATAAACTTAATTGTTCGCCCAGAACGGTAGTCTGTCGGTTCTGTGGTGTAGTGGTTATCACGTCTGCTTTACACGCAGAAGGCCGCGAGTTCGAGCCTCGCCAGAACCTGTCATTTTGGTAGCCACTGCATCGTGCTCCCGTTGAAACCTCAATCCGCCACGGAACAGTTGTGGCCAGCGAATTTCAGCTGCCGGCTTCCCCCCCCTACCCCCGCCACTCCCTCCCACTCCCTTCCCTTTTTTTGCTGGTCGCGGTGCACACATGGCTTCAGCCATGCCTGTAGTAGGGAGAATCAAGGGGTTCGGTAGTGTAGTGGTTATCACGCTCGCCTCACACGCGAGAGGTCCTGGGTTCGACCCCCAGCCGAACCAAACGTTTTAAGTGTAGGGCCGGGTAATGAGATTAGCTGAGTGGATTAAACCTGCAAAAACAACATCGAGTCGGCGAAAGCAGCGGAGCGTTATCGGTAGTCTCGGCTTAGGAAAACACGCGGCTTCTTTCATCTTTGGACTTGTAGAAAGCTGCCGTGAAGGATGAAGATGGTGTCTTTTGGTGATTTGGGCAGTGTGACACCTAATCTGGAATTGAAACGGTGTGGGTTTCGTGGTGTAGTGGTTATCACGTCTGCTTAACACGCAGAAGGTCGCGAGTTCGAGCCTCGCCGAAACCTTGTAACTTTTGTTTCCACGGTCCGAGAGAAGCCATATAAACTTAATTGTTCGCCCAGAACGGTAGTCTGTCGGTTCTGTGGTGTAGTGGTTATCACGTCTGCTTTACACGCAGAAGGCCGCGAGTTCGAGCCTCGCCAGAACCTGTCATTTTGGTAGCCACTGCATCGTGCTCCCGTTGAAACCTCAATCCGCCACGGAACAGTTGTGGCCAGCGAATTTCAGCTGCCGGCTTCCCCCCCCCCCCTACCCCCGCCACTCCCTCCCACTCCCTTCCCTTTTTTTGCTGGTCGCGGTGCACACATGGCTTCAGCCATACCTGTAGTAGGGAGAATCAAGGGGTTCGGTAGTGTAGTGGTTATCACGCTCGCCTCACACGCGAGAGGTCCTGGGTTCGACCCCCAGCCGAACCAAACGTTTTAAGTGTAGGGCCGGGTAATGAGAGTAGCTGAGTGGATTAAACCTGCAAAAACAACATCGAGTCGGCGAAAGCAGCGGAGCGTTATCGGTAATCTCGGCTTAGGAAAACACGCGGCTTCTTTCATCTTTGGACTTGTAGAAAGCTGCCGTGAAGGATGAAGATGGTGTCTTTTGGTGATTTGGGCAGTGTGACACCTAATCTGGAATAGAAACGGTGTGGGTTTCGTGGTGTAGTGGTTATCACGTCTGCTTAACACGCAGAAGGTCGCGAGTTCGAGCCTCGCCGAAACCTTGTAACTTTTGTTTCCACGGTCCGAGAGAAGCCATATAAACTTAATTGTTCGCCCAGAACGGTAGTCTGTCGGTTCTGTGGTGTAGTGGTTATCACGTCTGCTTTACACGCAGAAGGCCGCGAGTTCGAGCCTCGCCAGAACCTGTCATTTTGGTAGCCACTGCATCGTGCTCCCGTTGAAACCTCAATCCGCCACGGAACAGTTGTGGCCAGCGAATTTCAGCTGCCGGCTTCCCCCCCCCCTACCCCCGCCACTCCCTCCCACTCCCTTCCCTTTTTTTGCTCGTCGCGGTGCACACATGGCTTCAGCCATGCCTGTAGTAGGGAGAATCAAGGGGTTCGGTAGTGTAGTGGTTATCACGCTCGCCTCACACGCGAGAGGTCCTGGGTTCGACCCCCAGCCGAACCAAACGTTTTAAGTGTAGGGCCGGGTAATGAGATTAGCTGAGTGGATTAAACCTGCAAAAACAACATCGAGTCGGCGAAAGCAGCGGAGCGTTATCGGTAGTCTCGGCTTAGGAAAACACGCGGCTTCTTTCATCTTTGGACTTGTAGAAAGCTGCCGTGAAGGATGAAGATGGTGTCTTTTGGTGATTTGGGCAGTGTGACACCTAATCTGGAATAGAAACGGTGTGGGTTTCGTGGTGTAGTGGTTATCACGTCTGCTTAACACGCAGAAGGTCGCGAGTTCGAGCCTCGCCGAAACCTTGTAACTTTTGTTTCCACGGTCCGAGAGAAGCCATATAAACTTAATTGTTCGCCCAGAACGGTAGTCTGTCGGTTCTGTGGTGTAGTGGTTATCACGTCTGCTTTACACGCAGAAGGCCGCGAGTTCGAGCCTCGCCAGAACCTGTCATTTTGGTAGCCACTGCATCGTGCTCCCGTTGAAACCTCAATCCGCCACGGAACAGTTGTGGCCAGCGAATTTCAGCTGCCGGCTTCCCCCCCCCCTACCCCCGCCACTCCCTCCCACTCCCTTCCCTTTTTTTGCTGGTCGCGGTGCACACATGGCTTCAGCCATGCCTGTAGTAGGGAGAATCAAGGGGTTCGGTAGTGTAGTGGTTATCACGCTCGCCTCACACGCGAGAGGTCCTGGGTTCGACCCCCAGCCGAACCAAACGTTTTAAGTGTAGGGCCGGGTAATGAGATTAGCTGAGTGGATTAAACCTGCAAAAACAACATCGAGTCGGCGAAAGCAGCGGAGCGTTATCGGTAGTCTCGGCTTAGGAAAACACGCGGCTTCTTTCATCTTTGGACTTGTAGAAAGCTGCCGTGAAGGATGAAGATGGTGTCTTTTGGTGATTTGGGCAGTGTGACACCTAATCTGGAATTGAAACGGTGTGGGTTTCGTGGTGTAGTGGTTATCACGTCTGCTTAACACGCAGAAGGTCGCGAGTTCGAGCCTCGCCGAAACCTTGTAACTTTTGTTTCCACGGTCCGAGAGAAGCCATATAAACTTAATTGTTCGCCCAGAACGGTAGTCTGTCGGTTCTGTGGTGTAGTGGTTATCACGTCTGCTTTACACGCAGAAGGCCGCGAGTTCGAGCCTCGCCAGAACCTGTCATTTTGGTAGCCACTGCATCGTGCTCCCGTTGAAACCTCAATCCGCCACGGAACAGTTGTGGCCAGCGAATTTCAGCTGCCGGCTTCCCCCCCCCTACCCCCGCCACTCCCTCCCACTCCCTTCCCTTTTTTTGCTCGTCGCGGTGCACACATGGCTTCAGCCATGCCTGTAGTAGGGAGAATCAAGGGGTTCGGTAGTGTAGTGGTTATCACGCTCGCCTCACACGCGAGAGGTCCTGGGTTCGACCCCCAGCCGAACCAAACGTTTTAAGTGTAGGGCCGGGTAATGAGATTAGCTGAGTGGATTAAACCTGCAAAAACAACATCGAGTCGGCGAAAGCAGCGGAGCGTTATCGGTAATCTCGGCTTAGGAAAACACGCGGCTTCTTTTATCTTTGGACTTGTAGAAAGCTGCCGTGAAGGATGAAGATGGTGTCTTTTGGTGATTTGGGCAGTGTGACACCTAATCTGGAATAGAAACGGTGTGGGTTTCGTGGTGTAGTGGTTATCACGTCTGCTTAACACGCAGAAGGTCGCGAGTTCGAGCCTCGCCGAAACCTTGTAACTTTTGTTTCCACGGTCCGAGAGAAGCCATATAAACTTAATTGTTCGCCCAGAACGGTAGTCTGTCGGTTCTGTGGTGTAGTGGTTATCACGTCTGCTTTACACGCAGAAGGCCGCGAGTTCGAGCCTCGCCAGAACCTGTCATTTTGGTAGCCACTGCATCGTGCTCCCGTTGAAACCTCAATCCGCCACGGAACAGTTGTGGCCAGCGAATTTCAGCTGCCGGCTTCCCCCCCCTACCCCCGCCACTCCCTCCCACTCCCTTCCCTTTTTTTGCTCGTCGCGGTGCACACATGGCTTCAGCCATGCCTGTAGTAGGGAGAATCAAGGGGTTCGGTAGTGTAGTGGTTATCACGCTCGCCTCACACGCGAGAGGTCCTGGTTTCGACCCCCAGCCGAACCAAACGTTTTAAGTGTAGGGCCGGGTAATGAGATTAGCTGAGTGGATTAAACCTGCAAAAACAACATCGAGTCGGCGAAAGCAGCGGAGCGTTATCGGTAGTCTCGGCTTAGGAAAACACGCGGCTTCTTTCATCTTTGGACTTGTAGAAAGCTGCCGTGAAGGATGAAGATGGTGTCTTTTGGTGATTTGGGCAGTGTGACACCTAATCTGGAATAGAAACGGTGTGGGTTTCGTGGTGTAGTGGTTATCACGTCTGCTTAACACGCAGAAGGTCGCGAGTTCGAGCCTCGCCGAAACCTTGTAACTTTTGTTTCCACGGTCCGAGAGAAGCCATATAAACTTAATTGTTCGCCCAGAACGGTAGTCTGTCGGTTCTGTGGTGTAGTGGTTATCACGTCTGCTTTACACGCAGAAGGCCGCGAGTTCGAGCCTCGCCAGAACCTGTCATTTTGGTAGCCACTGCATCGTGCTCCCGTTGAAACCTCAATCCGCCACGGAACAGTTGTGGCCAGCGAATTTCAGCTGCCGGCTTCCCCCCCCCTACCCCCGCCACTCCCTCCCACTCCCTTCCCTTTTTTTGCTGGTCGCGGTGCACACATGGCTTCAGCCATGCCTGTAGTAGGGAGAATCAAGGGGTTCGGTAGTGTAGTGGTTATCACGCTCGCCTCACACGCGAGAGGTCCTGGGTTCGACCCCCAGCCGAACCAAACGTTTTAAGTGTAGGGCCGGGTAATGAGATTAGCTGAGTGGATTAAACCTGCAAAAACAACATCGAGTCGGCGAAAGCAGCGGAGCGTTATCGGTAGTCTCGGCTTAGGAAAACACGCGGCTTCTTTCATCTTTGGACTTGTAGAAAGCTGCCGTGAAGGATGAAGATGGTGTCTTTTGGTGATTTGGGCAGTGTGACACCTAATCTGGAATTGAAACGGTGTGGGTTTCGTGGTGTAGTGGTTATCACGTCTGCTTAACACGCAGAAGGTCGCGAGTTCGAGCCTCGCCGAAACCTTGTAACTTTTGTTTCCACGGTCCGAGAGAAGCCATATAAACTTAATTGTTCGCCCAGAACGGTAGTCTGTCGGTTCTGTGGTGTAGTGGTTATCACGTCTGCTTTACACGCAGAAGGCCGCGAGTTCGAGCCTCGCCAGAACCTGTCATTTTGGTAGCCACTGCATCGTGCTCCCGTTGAAACCTCAATCCGCCACGGAACAGTTGTGGCCAGCGAATTTCAGCTGCCGGCTTCCCCCCCCCCTACCCCCGCCACTCCCTCCCACTCCCTTCCCTTTTTTTGCTGGTCGCGGTGCACACATGGCTTCAGCCATGCCTGTAGTAGGGAGAATCAAGGGGTTCGGTAGTGTAGTGGTTATCACGCTCGCCTCACACGCGAGAGGTCCTGGGTTCGACCCCCAGCCGAACCAAACGTTTTAAGTGTAGGGCCGGGTAATGAGATTAGCTGAGTGGATTAAACCTGCAAAAACAACATCGAGTCGGCGAAAGCAGCGGAGCGTTATCGGTAGTCTCGGCTTAGGAAAACACGCGGCTTCTTTCATCTTTGGACTTGTAGAAAGCTGCCGTGAAGGATGAAGATGGTGTCTTTTGGTGATTTGGGCAGTGTGACACCTAATCTGGAATAGAAACGGTGTGGGTTTCGTGGTGTAGTGGTTATCACGTCTGCTTAACACGCAGAAGGTCGCGAGTTCGAGCCTCGCCGAAACCTTGTAACTTTTGTTTCCACGGTCCGAGAGAAGCCATATAAACTTAATTGTTCGCCCAGAACGGTAGTCTGTCGGTTCTGTGGTGTAGTGGTTATCACGTCTGCTTTACACGCAGAAGGCCGCGAGTTCGAGCCTCGCCAGAACCTGTCATTTTGGTAGCCACTGCATCGTGCTCCCGTTGAAACCTCAATCCGCCACGGAACAGTTGTGGCCAGCGAATTTCAGCTGCCGGCTTCCCCCCCCCTACCCCCGCCACTCCCTCCCACTCCCTTCCCTTTTTTTGCTCGTCGCGGTGCACACATGGCTTCAGCCATGCCTGTAGTAGGGAGAATCAAGGGGTTCGGTAGTGTAGTGGTTATCACGCTCGCCTCACACGCGAGAGGTCCTGGGTTCGACCCCCAGCCGAACCAAACGTTTTAAGTGTAGGGCCGGGTAATGAGATTAGCTGAGTGGATTAAACCTGCAAAAACAACATCGAGTCGGCGAAAGCAGCGGAGCGTTATCGGTAGTCTCGGCTTAGGAAAACACGCGGCTTCTTTCATCTTTGGACTTGTAGAAAGCTGCCGTGAAGGATGAAGATGGTGTCTTTTGGTGATTTGGGCAGTGTGACACCTAATCTGGAATAGAAACGGTGTGGGTTTCGTGGTGTAGTGGTTATCACGTCTGCTTAACACGCAGAAGGTCGCGAGTTCGAGCCTCGCCGAAACCTTGTAACTTTTGTTTCCACGGTCCGAGAGAAGCCATATAAACTTAATTGTTCGCCCAGAACGGTAGTCTGTCGGTTCTGTGGTGTAGTGGTTATCACGTCTGCTTTACACGCAGAAGGCCGCGAGTTCGAGCCTCGCCAGAACCTGTCATTTTGGTAGCCACTGCATCGTGCTCCCGTTGAAACCTCAATCCGCCACGGAACAGTTGTGGCCAGCGAATTTCAGCTGCCGGCTTCCCCCCCCCTACCCCCGCCACTCCCTCCCACTCCCTTCCCTTTTTTTGCTGGTCGCGGTGCACACATGGCTTCAGCCATGCCTGTAGTAGGGAGAATCAAGGGGTTCGGTAGTGTAGTGGTTATCACGCTCGCCTCACACGCGAGAGGTCCTGGGTTCGACCCCCAGCCGAACCAAACGTTTTAAGTGTAGGGCCGGGTAATGAGATTAGCTGAGTGGATTAAACCTGCAAAAACAACATCGAGTCGGCGAAAGCAGCGGAGCGTTATCGGTAGTCTCGGCTTAGGAAAACACGCGGCTTCTTTCATCTTTGGACTTGTAGAAAGCTGCCGTGAAGGATGAAGATGGTGTCTTTTGGTGATTTGGGCAGTGTGACACCTAATCTGGAATTGAAACGGTGTGGGTTTCGTGGTGTAGTGGTTATCACGTCTGCTTAACACGCAGAAGGTCGCGAGTTCGAGCCTCGCCGAAACCTTGTAACTTTTGTTTCCACGGTCCGAGAGAAGCCATATAAACTTAATTGTTCGCCCAGAACGGTAGTCTGTCGGTTCTGTGGTGTAGTGGTTATCACGTCTGCTTTACACGCAGAAGGCCGCGAGTTCGAGCCTCGCCAGAACCTGTCATTTTGGTAGCCACTGCATCGTGCTCCCGTTGAAACCTCAATCCGCCACGGAACAGTTGTGGCCAGCGAATTTCAGCTGCCGGCTTCCCCCCCCCCCCTACCCCCGCCACTCCCTCCCACTCCCTTCCCTTTTTTTGCTCGTCGCGGTGCACACATGGCTTCAGCCATGCCTGTAGTAGGGAGAATCAAGGGGTTCGGTAGTGTAGTGGTTATCACGCTCGCCTCACACGCGAGAGGTCCTGGGTTCGACCCCCAGCCGAACCAAACGTTTTAAGTGTAGGGCCGGGTAATGAGATTAGCTGAGTGGATTAAACCTGCAAAAACAACATCGAGTCGGCGAAAGCAGCGGAGCGTTATCGGTAGTCTCGGCTTAGGAAAACACGCGGCTTCTTTCATCTTTGGACTTGTAGAAAGCTGCCGTGAAGGATGAAGATGGTGTCTTTTGGTGATTTGGGCAGTGTGACACCTAATCTGGGATAGAAACGGTGTGGGTTTCGTGGTGTAGTGGTTATCACGTCTGCTTAACACGCAGAAGGTCGCGAGTTCGAGCCTCGCCGAAACCTTGTAACTTTTGTTTCCACGGTCCGAGAGAAGCCATATAAACTTAATTGTTCGCCCAGAACGGTAGTCTGTCGGTTCTGTGGTGTAGTGGTTATCACGTCTGCTTTACACGCAGAAGGCCGCGAGTTCGAGCCTCGCCAGAACCTGTCATTTTGGTATCCACTGCATCGTGCTCCCGTTGAAACCTCAATCCGCCACGGAACAGTTGTGGCCAGCGAATTTCAGCTGCCGGCTTCCCCCCCCCCTACCCCCGCCACTCCCTCCCACTCCCTTCCCTTTTTTTGCTGGTCGCGGTGCACACATGGCTTCAGCCATGCCTGTAGTAGGGAGAATCAAGGGGTTCGGTAGTGTAGTGGTTATCACGCTCGCCTCACACGCGAGAGGTCCTGGGTTCGACCCCCAGCCGAACCAAACGTTTTAAGTGTAGGGCCGGGTAATGAGAGTAGCTGAGTGGATTAAACCTGCAAAAACAACATCGAGTCGGCGAAAGCAGCGGAGCGTTATCGGTAGTCTCGGCTTAGGAAAACACGCGGCTTCTTTCATCTTTGGACTTGTAGAAAGCTGCCGTGAAGGATGAAGATGGTGTCTTTTGGTGATTTGGGCAGTGTGACACCTAATCTGGAATAGAAACGGTGTGGGTTTCGTGGTGTAGTGGTTATCACGTCTGCTTAACACGCAGAAGGTCGCGAGTTCGAGCCTCGCCGAAACCTTGTAACTTTTGTTTCCACGGTCCGAGAGAAGCCATATAAACTTAATTGTTCGCCCAGAACGGTAGTCTGTCGGTTCTGTGGTGTAGTGGTTATCACGTCTGCTTTACACGCAGAAGGCCGCGAGTTCGAGCCTCGCCAGAACCTGTCATTTTGGTAGCCACTGCATCGTGCTCCCGTTGAAACCTCAATCCGCCACGGAACAGTTGTGGCCAGCGAATTTCAGCTGCCGGCTTCCCCCCCCCCCTACCCCCGCCACTCCCTCCCACTCCCTTCCCTTTTTTTGCTGGTCGCGGTGCACACATGGCTTCAGCCATGCCTGTAGTAGGGAGAATCAAGGGGTTCGGTAGTGTAGTGGTTATCACGCTCGCCTCACACGCGAGAGGTCCTGGGTTCGACCCCCAGCCGAACCAAACGTTTTAAGTGTAGGGCCGGGTAATGAGAGTAGCTGAGTGGATTAAACCTGCAAAAACAACATCGAGTCGGCGAAAGCAGCGGAGCGTTATCGGTAATCTCGGCTTAGGAAAACACGCGGCTTCTTTCATCTTTGGACTTGTAGAAAGCTGCCGTGAAGGATGAAGATGGTGTCTTTTGGTGATTTGGGCAGTGTGACACCTAATCTGGAATAGAAACGGTGTGGGTTTCGTGGTGTAGTGGTTATCACGTCTGCTTAACACGCAGAAGGTCGCGAGTTCGAGCCTCGCCGAAACCTTGTAACTTTTGTTTCCACGGTCCGAGAGAAGCCATATAAACTTAATTGTTTGCCCAGAACGGTAGTATGTCGGTTCTGTGGTGTAGTGGTTATCACGTCTGCTTTACACGCAGAAGGCCGCGAGTTCGAGCCTCGCCAGAACCTGTCATTTTGGTAGCCACTGCATCGTGCTCCCGTTGAAACCTCAATCCGCCACGGAACAGTTGTGGCCAGCGAATTTCAGCTGCCGGCTTCCCCCCCCCTACCCCCGCCACTCCCTCCCACTCCCTTCCCTTTTTTTGCTCGTCGCGGTGCACACATGGCTTCAGCCATGCCTGTAGTAGGGAGAATCAAGGGGTTCGGTAGTGTAGTGGTTATCACGCTCGCCTCACACGCGAGAGGTCCTGGGTTCGACCCCCAGCCGAACCAAACGTTTTAAGTGTAGGGCCGGGTAATGAGATTAGCTGAGTGGATTAAACCTGCAAAAACAACATCGAGTCGGCGAAAGCAGCGGAGCGTTATCGGTAGTCTCGGCTTAGGAAAACACGCGGCTTCTTTCATCTTTGGACTTGTAGAAAGCTGCCGTGAAGGATGAAGATGGTGTCTTTTGGTGATTTGGGCAGTGTGACACCTAATCTGGAATAGAAACGGTGTGGGTTTCGTGGTGTAGTGGTTATCACGTCTGCTTAACACGCAGAAGGTCGCGAGTTCGAGCCTCGCCGAAACCTTGTAACTTTTGTTTCCACGGTCCGAGAGAAGCCATATAAACTTAATTGTTCGCCCAGAACGGTAGTCTGTCGGTTCTGTGGTGTAGTGGTTATCACGTCTGCTTTACACGCAGAAGGCCGCGAGTTCGAGCCTCGCCAGAACCTGTCATTTTGGTAGCCACTGCATCGTGCTCCCGTTGAAACCTCAATCCGCCACGGAACAGTTGTGGCCAGCGAATTTCAGCTGCCGGCTTCCCCCCCCTACCCCCGCCACTCCCTCCCACTCCCTTCCCTTTTTTTGCTGGTCGCGGTGCACACATGGCTTCAGCCATGCCTGTAGTAGGGAGAATCAAGGGGTTCGGTAGTGTAGTGGTTATCACGCTCGCCTCACACGCGAGAGGTCCTGGGTTCGACCCCCAGCCGAACCAAACGTTTTAAGTGTAGGGCCGGGTAATGAGATTAGCTGAGTGGATTAAACCTGCAAAAACAACATCGAGTCGGCGAAAGCAGCGGAGCGTTATCGGTAGTCTCGGCTTAGGAAAACACGCGGCTTCTTTCATCTTTGGACTTGTAGAAAGCTGCCGTGAAGGATGAAGATGGTGTCTTTTGGTGATTTGGGCAGTGTGACACCTAATCTGGAATAGAAACGGTGTGGGTTTCGTGGTGTAGTGGTTATCACGTCTGCTTAACACGCAGAAGGTCGCGAGTTCGAGCCTCGCCGAAACCTTGTAACTTTTGTTTCCACGGTCCGAGAGAAGCCATATAAACTTAATTGTTCGCCCAGAACGGTAGTCTGTCGGTTCTGTGGTGTAGTGGTTATCACGTCTGCTTTACACGCAGAAGGCCGCGAGTTCGAGCCTCGCCAGAACCTGTCATTTTGGTAGCCACTGCATCGTGCTCCCGTTGAAACCTCAATCCGCCACGGAACAGTTGTGGCCAGCGAATTTCAGCTGCCGGCTTCCCCCCCCCCTACCCCCGCCACTCCCTCCCACTCCCTTCCCTTTTTTTGCTGGTCGCGGTGCACACATGGCTTCAGCCATGCCTGTAGTAGGGAGAATCAAGGGGTTCGGTAGTGTAGTGGTTATCACGCTCGCCTCACACGCGAGAGGTCCTGGGTTCGACCCCCAGCCGAACCAAACGTTTTAAGTGTAGGGCCGGGTAATGAGAGTAGCTGAGTGGATTAAACCTGCAAAAACAACATCGAGTCGGCGAAAGCAGCGGAGCGTTATCGGTAATCTCGGCTTAGGAAAACACGCGGCTTCTTTCATCTTTGGACTTGTAGAAAGCTGCCGTGAAGGATGAAGATGGTGTCTTTTGGTGATTTGGGCAGTGTGACACCTAATCTGGAATAGAAACGGTGTGGGTTTCGTGGTGTAGTGGTTATCACGTCTGCTTAACACGCAGAAGGTCGCGAGTTCGAGCCTCGCCGAAACCTTGTAACTTTTGTTTCCACGGTCCGAGAGAAGCCATATAAACTTAATTGTTCGCCCAGAACGGTAGTCTGTCGGTTCTGTGGTGTAGTGGTTATCACGTCTGCTTTACACGCAGAAGGCCGCGAGTTCGAGCCTCGCCAGAACCTGTCATTTTGGTAGCCACTGCATCGTGCTCCCGTTGAAACCTCAATCCGCCACGGAACAGTTGTGGCCAGCGAATTTCAGCTGCCGGCTTCCCCCCCCCCTACCCCCGCCACTCCCTCCCACTCCCTTCCCTTTTTTTGCTGGTCGCGGTGCACACATGGCTTCAGCCATGCCTGTAGTAGGGAGAATCAAGGGGTTCGGTAGTGTAGTGGTTATCACGCTCGCCTCACACGCGAGAGGTCCTGGGTTCGACCCCCAGCCGAACCAAACGTTTTAAGTGTAGGGCCGGGTAATGAGAGTAGCTGAGTGGATTAAACCTGCAAAAACAACATCGAGTCGGCGAAAGCAGCGGAGCGTTATCGGTAATCTCGGCTTAGGAAAACACGCGGCTTCTTTCATCTTTGGACTTGTAGAAAGCTGCCGTGAAGGATGAAGATGGTGTCTTTTGGTGATTTGGGCAGTGTGACACCTAATCTGGAATAGAAACGGTGTGGGTTTCGTGGTGTAGTGGTTATCACGTCTGCTTAACACGCAGAAGGTCGCGAGTTCGAGCCTCGCCGAAACCTTTTAACTTTTGTTTCCACGGTCCGAGAGAAGCCATATAAACTTAATTGTTCGCCCAGAACGGTAGTCTGTCGGTTCTGTGGTGTAGTGGTTATCACGTCTGCTTTACACGCAGAAGGCCGCGAGTTCGAGCCTCGCCAGAACCTGTCATTTTGGTAGCCACTGCATCGTGCTCCCGTTGAAACCTCAATCCGCCACGGAACAGTTGTGGCCAGCGAATTTCAGCTGCCGGCTTCCCCCCCCCCCCTACCCCCGCCACTCCCTCCCACTCCCTTCCCTTTTTTTGCTCGTCGCGGTGCACACATGGCTTCAGCCATGCCTGTAGTAGGGAGAATCAAGGGGTTCGGTAGTGTAGTGGTTATCACGCTCGCCTCACACGCGAGAGGTCCTGGGTTCGACCCCCAGCCGAACCAAACGTTTTAAGTGTAGGGCCGGGTAATGAGATTAGCTGAGTGGATTAAACCTGCAAAAACAACATCGAGTCGGCGAAAGCAGCGGAGCGTTATCGGTAGTCTCGGCTTAGGAAAACACGCGGCTTCTTTCATCTTTGGACTTGTAGAAAGCTGCCGTGAAGGATGAAGATGGTGTCTTTTGGTGATTTGGGCAGTGTGACACCTAATCTGGAATAGAAACGGTGTGGGTTTCGTGGTGTAGTGGTTATCACGTCTGCTTAACACGCAGAAGGTCGCGAGTTCGAGCCTCGCCGAAACCTTGTAACTTTTGTTTCCACGGTCCGAGAGAAGCCATATAAACTTAATTGTTCGCCCAGAACGGTAGTCTGTCGGTTCTGTGGTGTAGTGGTTATCACGTCTGCTTTACACGCAGAAGGCCGCGAGTTCGAGCCTCGCCAGAACCTGTCATTTTGGTAGCCACTGCATCGTGCTCCCGTTGAAACCTCAATCCGCCACGGAACAGTTGTGGCCAGCGAATTTCAGCTGCCGGCTTCCCCCCCCCTACCCCCGCCACTCCCTCCCACTCCCTTCCCTTTTTTTGCTGGTCGCGGTGCACACATGGCTTCAGCCATGCCTGTAGTAGGGAGAATCAAGGGGTTCGGTAGTGTAGTGGTTATCACGCTCGCCTCACACGCGAGAGGTCCTGGGTTCGACCCCCAGCCGAACCAAACGTTTTAAGTGTAGGGCCGGGTAATGAGAGTAGCTGAGTGGATTAAACCTGCAAAAACAACATCGAGTCGGCGAAAGCAGCGGAGCGTTATCGGTAATCTCGGCTTAGGAAAACACGCGGCTTCTTTCATCTTTGGACTTGTAGAAAGCTGCCGTGAAGGATGAAGATGGTGTCTTTTGGTGATTTGGGCAGTGTGACACCTAATCTGGAATAGAAACGGTGTGGGTTTCGTGGTGTAGTGGTTATCACGTCTGCTTAACACGCAGAAGGTCGCGAGTTCGAGCCTCGCCGAAACCTTGTAACTTTTGTTTCCACGGTCCGAGAGAAGCCATATAAACTTAATTGTTCGCCCAGAACGGTAGTCTGTCGGTTCTGTGGTGTAGTGGTTATCACGTCTGCTTTACACGCAGAAGGCCGCGAGTTCGAGCCTCGCCAGAACTTGTCATTTTGGTAGCCACTGCATCGTGCTCCCGTTGAAACCTCAATCCGCCACGGAACAGTTGTGGCCAGCGAATTTCAGCTGCCGGCTTCCCCCCCCCTACCCCCGCCACTCCCTCCCACTCCCTTCCCTTTTTTTGCTCGTCGCGGTGCACACATGGCTTCAGCCATGCCTGTAGTAGGGAGAATCAAGGGGTTCGGTAGTGTAGTGGTTATCACGCTCGCCTCACACGCGAGAGGTCCTGGGTTCGACCCCCAGCCGAACCAAACGTTTTAAGTGTAGGGCCGGGTAATGAGATTAGCTGAGTGGATTAAACCTGCAAAAACAACATCGAGTCGGCGAAAGCAGCGGAGCGTTATCGGTAGTCTCGGCTTAGGAAAACACGCGGCTTCTTTCATCTTTGGACTTGTAGAAAGCTGCCGTGAAGGATGAAGATGGTGTCTTTTGGTGATTTGGGCAGTGTGACACCTAATCTGGAATAGAAACGGTGTGGGTTTCGTGGTGTAGTGGTTATCACGTCTGCTTAACACGCAGAAGGTCGCGAGTTCGAGCCTCGCCGAAACCTTGTAACTTTTGTTTCCACGGTCCGAGAGAAGCCATATAAACTTAATTGTTCGCCCAGAACGGTAGTCTGTCGGTTCTGTGGTGTAGTGGTTATCACGTCTGCTTTACACGCAGAAGGCCGCGAGTTCGAGCCTCGCCAGAACCTGTCATTTTGGTAGCCACTGCATCGTGCTCCCGTTGAAACCTCAATCCGCCACGGAACAGTTGTGGCCAGCGAATTTCAGCTGCCGGCTTCCCCCCCCCCTACCCCCGCCACTCCCTCCCACTCCCTTCCCTTTTTTTGCTGGTCGCGGTGCACACATGGCTTCAGCCATGCCTGTAGTAGGGAGAATCAAGGGGTTCGGTAGTGTAGTGGTTATCACGCTCGCCTCACACGCGAGAGGTCCTGGGTTCGACCCCCAGCCGAACCAAACGTTTTAAGTGTAGGGCCGGGTAATGAGATTAGCTGAGTGGATTAAACCTGCAAAAACAACATCGAGTCGGCGAAAGCAGCGGAGCGTTATCGGTAGTCTCGGCTTAGGAAAACACGCGGCTTCTTTCATCTTTGGACTTGTAGAAAGCTGCCGTGAAGGATGAAGATGGTGTCTTTTGGTGATTTGGGCAGTGTGACACCTAATCTGGAATTGAAACGGTGTGGGTTTCGTGGTGTAGTGGTTATCACGTCTGCTTAACACGCAGAAGGTCGCGAGTTCGAGCCTCGCCGAAACCTTGTAACTTTTGTTTCCACGGTCCGAGAGAAGCCATATAAACTTAATTGTTCGCCCAGAACGGTAGTCTGTCGGTTCTGTGGTGTAGTGGTTATCACGTCTGCTTTACACGCAGAAGGCCGCGAGTTCGAGCCTCGCCAGAACCTGTCATTTTGGTAGCCACTGCATCGTGCTCCCGTTGAAACCTCAATCCGCCACGGAACAGTTGTGGCCAGCGAATTTCAGCTGCCGGCTTCCCCCCCCCCCCTACCCCCGCCACTCCCTCCCACTCCCTTCCCTTTTTTTGCTCGTCGCGGTGCACACATGGCTTCAGCCATGCCTGTAGTAGGGAGAATCAAGGGGTTCGGTAGTGTAGTGGTTATCACGCTCGCCTCACACGCGAGAGGTCCTGGGTTCGACCCCCAGCCGAACCAAACGTTTTAAGTGTAGGGCCGGGTAATGAGATTAGCTGAGTGGATTAAACCTGCAAAAACAACATCGAGTCGGCGAAAGCAGCGGAGCGTTATCGGTAGTCTCGGCTTAGGAAAACACGCGGCTTCTTTCATCTTTGGACTTGTAGAAGGATGAAGATGGTGTCTTTTGGTGATTTGGGCAGTGTGACACCTAATCTGGAATTGAAACGGTGTGGGTTTCGTGGTGTAGTGGTTATCACGTCTGCTTAACACGCAGAAGGTCGCGAGTTCGAGCCTCGCCGAAACCTTGTAACTTTTGTTTCCACGGTCCGAGAGAAGCCATATAAACTTAATTGTTCGCCCAGAACGGTAGTCTGTCGGTTCTGTGGTGTAGTGGTTATCACGTCTGCTTTACACGCAGAAGGCCGCGAGTTCGAGCCTCGCCAGAACCTGTCATTTTGGTAGCCACTGCATCGTGCTCCCGTTGAAACCTCAATCCGCCACGGAACAGTTGTGGCCAGCGAATTTCAGCTGCCGGCTTCCCCCCCCCCCCTACCCCCGCCACTCCCTTCCCTTTTTTTGCTCGTCGCGGTGCACACATGGCTTCAGCCATGCCTGTAGTAGGGAGAATCAAGGGGTTCGGTAGTGTAGTGGTTATCACGCTCGCCTCACACGCGAGAGGTCCTGGGTTCGACCCCCAGCCGAACCAAACGTTTTAAGTGTAGGGCCGGGTAATGAGATTAGCTGAGTGGATTAAACCTGCAAAAACAACATCGAGTCGGCGAAAGCAGCGGAGCGTTATCGGTAGTCTCGGCTTAGGAAAACACGCGGCTTCTTTCATCTTTGGACTTGTAGAAAGCTGCCGTGAAGGATGAAGATGGTGTCTTTTGGTGATTTGGGCAGTGTGACACCTAATCTGGAATAGAAACGGTGTGGGTTTCGTGGTGTAGTGGTTATCACGTCTGCTTAACACGCAGAAGGTCGCGAGTTCGAGCCTCGCCGAAACCTTGTAACTTTTGTTTCCACGGTCCGAGAGAAGCCATATAAACTTAATTGTTCGCCCAGAACGGTAGTCTGTCGGTTCTGTGGTGTAGTGGTTATCACGTCTGCTTTACACGCAGAAGGCCGCGAGTTCGAGCCTCGCCAGAACCTGTCATTTTGGTAGCCACTGCATCGTGCTCCCGTTGAAACCTCAATCCGCCACGGAACAGTTGTGGCCAGCGAATTTCAGCTGCCGGCTCCCCCCCCCCTACCCCCGCCACTCCCTCCCACTCCCTTCCCTTTTTTTGCTGGTCGCGGTGCACACATGGCTTCAGCCATGCCTGTAGTAGGGAGAATCAAGGGGTTCGGTAGTGTAGTGGTTATCACGCTCCCTCACACGCGAGAGGTCCTGGGTTCGACCCCCAGCCGAACCAAACGTTTTAAGTGTAGGGCCGGGTAATGAGAGTAGCTGAGTGGATTAAACCTGCAAAAACAACATCGAGTCGGCGAAAGCAGCGGAGCGTTATCGGTAGTCTCGGCTTAGGAAAACACGCGGCTTCTTTCATCTTTGGACTTGTAGAAAGCTGCCGTGAAGGATGAAGATGGTGTCTTTTGGTGATTTGGGCAGTGTGACACCTAATCTGGAATAGAAACGGTGTGGGTTTCGTGGTGTAGTGGTTATCACGTCTGCTTAACACGCAGAAGGTCGCGAGTTCGAGCCTCGCCGAAACCTTGTAACTTTTGTTTCCACGGTCCGAGAGAAGCCATATAAACTTAATTGTTCGCCCAGAACGGTAGTCTGTCGGTTCTGTGGTGTAGTGGTTATCACGTCTGCTTTACACGCAGAAGGCCGCGAGTTCGAGCCTCGCCAGAACCTGTCATTTTGGTAGCCACTGCATCGTGCTCCCGTTGAAACCTCAATCCGCCACGGAACAGTTGTGGCCAGCGAATTTCAGCTGCCGGCTCCCCCCCCCCCTACCCCCGCCACTCCCTCCCACTCCCTTCCCTTTTTTTGCTCGTCGCGGTGCACACATGGCTTCAGCCATGCCTGTAGTAGGGAGAATCAAGGGGTTCGGTAGTGTAGTGGTTATCACGCTCGCCTCACACGCGAGAGGTCCTGGGTTCGACCCCCAGCCGAACCAAACGTTTTAAGTGTAGGGCCGGGTAATGAGATTAGCTGAGTGGATTAAACCTGCAAAAACAACATCGAGTCGGCGAAAGCAGCGGAGCGTTATCGGTAGTCTCGGCTTAGGAAAACACGCGGCTTCTTTCATCTTTGGACTTGTAGAAAGCTGCCGTGAAGGATGAAGATGGTGTCTTTTGGTGATTTGGGCAGTGTGACACCTAATCTGGAATAGAAACGGTGTGGGTTTCGTGGTGTAGTGGTTATCACGTCTGCTTAACACGCAGAAGGTCGCGAGTTCGAGCCTCGCCGAAACCTTGTAACTTTTGTTTCCACGGTCCGAGAGAAGCCATATAAACTTAATTGTTCGCCCAGAACGGTAGTCTGTCGGTTCTGTGGTGTAGTGGTTATCACGTCTGCTTTACACGCAGAAGGCCGCGAGTTCGAGCCTCGCCAGAACCTGTCATTTTGGTAGCCACTGCATCGTGCTCCCGTTGAAACCTCAATCCGCCACGGAACAGTTGTGGCCAGCGAATTTCAGCTGCCGGCTTCCCCCCCCCCCCTACCCCCGCCACTCCCTCCCACTCCCTTCCCTTTTTTTGCTGGTCGCGGTGCACACATGGCTTCAGCCATGCCTGTAGTAGGGAGAATCAAGGGGTTCGGTAGTGTAGTGGTTATCACGCTCGCCTCACACGCGAGAGGTCCTGGGTTCGACCCCCAGCCGAACCAAACGTTTTAAGTGTAGGGCCGGGTAATGAGATTAGCTGAGTGGATTAAACCTGCAAAAACAACATCGAGTCGGCGAAAGCAGCGGAGCGTTATCGGTAGTCTCGGCTTAGGAAAACACGCGGCTTCTTTCATCTTTGGACTAGTAGAAAGCTGCCGTGAAGGATGAAGATGGTGTCTTTTGGTGATTTGGGCAGTGTGACACCTAATCTGGAATAGAAACGGTGTGGGTTTCGTGGTGTAGTGGTTATCACGTCTGCTTAACACGCAGAAGGTCGCGAGTTCGAGCCTCGCCGAAACCTTGTAACTTTTGTTTCCACGGTCCGAGAGAAGCCATATAAACTTAATTGTTCGCCCAGAACGGTAGTCTGTCGGTTCTGTGGTGTAGTGGTTATCACGTCTGCTTTACACGCAGAAGGCCGCGAGTTCGAGCCTCGCCAGAACCTGTCATTTTGGTAGCCACTGCATCGTGCTCCCGTTGAAACCTCAATCCGCCACGGAACAGTTGTGGCCAGCGAATTTCAGCTGCCGGCTTCCCGCCACTCCCTCCCACTCCCTTCCCTTTTTTTGCTGGTCGCGGTGCACACATGGCTTCAGCCATGCCTGTAGTAGGGAGAATCAAGGGGTTCGGTAGTGTAGTGGTTATCACGCTCGCCTCACACGCGAGAGGTCCTGGGTTCGACCCCCAGCCGAACCAAACGTTTTAAGTGTAGGGCCGGGTAATGAGATTAGCTTAGTGGATTAAACCTGCAAAAACAACATCGAGTCGGCGAAAGCAGCGGAGCGTTATCGGTAGTCTCGGCTTAGGAAAACACGCGGCTTCTTTCATCTTTGGACTTGTGGAAAGCTGCCGTGAAGGATGAAGATGGTGTCTTTTGGTGATTTGGGCAGTGTGACACCTAATCTGGAATAGAAACGGTGTGGGTTTCGTGGTGTAGTGGTTATCACGTCTGCTTAACACGCAGAAGGTCGCGAGTTCGAGCCTCGCCGAAACCTTGTAACTTTTGTTTCCACGGTCCGAGAGAAGCCATATAAACTTAATTGTTCGCCCAGAACGGTAGTCTGTCGGTTCTGTGGTGTAGTGGTTATCACGTCTGCTTTACACGCAGAAGGCCGCGAGTTCGAGCCTCGCCAGAACCTGTCATTTTGGTAGCCACTGCATCGTGCTCCCGTTGAAACCTCAATCCGCCACGGAACAGTTGTGGCCAGCGAATTTCAGCTGCCGGCTTCCCCCCCCCCTACCCCCGCCACTCCCTCCCACTCCCTTCCCTTTTTTTGCTGGTCGCGGTGCACACATGGCTTCAGCCATGCCTGTAGTAGGGAGAATCAAGGGGTTCGGTAGTGTAGTGGTTATCACGCTCGCCTCACACGCGAGAGGTCCTGGGTTCGACCCCCAGCCGAACCAAACGTTTTAAGTGTAGGGCCGGGTAATGAGATTAGCTGATTGGATTAAACCTGCAAAAACAACATCGAGTCGGCGAAAGCAGCGGAGCGTTATCGGTAGTCTCGGCTTAGGAAAACACGCGGCTTCTTTCATCTTTGGACTTGTAGAAAGCTGCCGTGAAGGATGAAGATGGTGTCTTTTGGTGATTTGGGCAGTGTGACACCTAATCTGGAATAGAAACGGTGTGGGTTTCGTGGTGTAGTGGTTATCACGTCTGCTTAACACGCAGAAGGTCGCGAGTTCGAGCCTCGCCGAAACCTTGTAACTTTTGTTTCCACGGTCCGAGAGAAGCCATATAAACTTAATTGTTCGCCCAGAACGGTAGTCTGTCGGTTCTGTGGTGTAGTGGTTATCACGTCTGCTTTACACGCAGAAGGCCGCGAGTTCGAGCCTCGCCAGAACCTGTCATTTTGGTAGCCACTGCATCGTGCTCCCGTTGAAACCTCAATCCGCCACGGAACAGTTGTGGCCAGCGAATTTCAGCTGCCGGCTTCCCCCCCCCCCTACCCCCGCCACTCCCTCCCACTCCCTTCCCTTTTTTTGCTGGTCGCGGTGCACACATGGCTTCAGCCATGCCTGTAGTAGGGAGAATCAAGGGGTTCGGTAGTGTAGTGGTTATCACGCTCGCCTCACACGCGAGAGGTCCTGGGTTCGACCCCCAGCCGAACCAAACGTTTTAAGTGTAGGGCCGGGTAATGAGAGTAGCTGAGTGGATTAAACCTGCAAAAACAACATCGAGTCGGCGAAAGCAGCGGAGCGTTATCGGTAGTCTCGGCTTAGGAAAACACGCGGCTTCTTTCATCTTTGGACTTGTAGAAAGCTGCCGTGAAGGATGAAGATGGTGTCTTTTGGTGATTTGGGCAGTGTGACACCTAATCTGGAATAGAAACGGTGTGGGTTTCGTGGTGTAGTGGTTATCACGTCTGCTTAACACGCAGAAGGTCGCGAGTTCGAGCCTCGCCGAAACCTTGTAACTTTTGTTTCCACGGTCCGAGAGAAGCCATATAAACTTAATTGTTCGCCCAGAACGGTAGTCTGTCGGTTCTGTGGTGTAGTGGTTATCACGTCTGCTTTACACGCAGAAGGCCGCGAGTTCGAGCCTCGCCAGAACCTGTCATTTTGGTAGCCACTGCATCGTGCTCCCGTTGAAACCTCAATCCGCCACGGAACAGTTGTGGCCAGCGAATTTCAGCTGCCGGCTTCCCCCCCCCCTACCCCCGCCACTCCCTCCCACTCCCTTCCCTTTTTTTGCTGGTCGCGGTGCACACATGGCTTCAGCCATGCCTGTAGTAGGGAGAATCAAGGGGTTCGGTAGTGTAGTGGCTATCACGCTCGCCTCACACGCGAGAGGTCCTGGGTTCGACCCCCAGCCGAACCAAACGTTTTAAGTGTAGGGCCGGGTAATGAGATTAGCTGATTGGATTAAACCTGCAAAAACAACATCGAGTCGGCGAAAGCAGCGGAGCGTTATCGGTAGTCTCGGCTTAGGAAAACACGCGGCTTCTTTCATCTTTGGACTTGTAGAAAGCTGCCGTGAAGGATGAAGATGGTGTCTTTTGGTGATTTGGGCAGTGTGACACCTAATCTGGAATAGAAACGGTGTGGGTTTCGTGGTGTAGTGGTTATCACGTCTGCTTAACACGCAGAAGGTCGCGAGTTCGAGCCTCGCCGAAACCTTGTAACTTTTGTTTCCACGGTCCGAGAGAAGCCATATAAACTTAATTGTTCGCCCAGAACGGTAGTCTGTCGGTTCTGTGGTGTAGTGGTTATCACGTCTGCTTTACACGCAGAAGGCCGCGAGTTCGAGCCTCGCCAGAACCTGTCATTTTGGTAGCCACTGCATCGTGCTCCCGTTGAAACCTCAATCCGCCACGGAACAGTTGTGGCCAGCGAATTTCAGCTGCCGGCTTCCCCCCCCCCCTACCCCCGCCCCTCCCTCCCACTCCCTTCCCTTTTTTTGCTGGTCGCGGTGCACACATGGCTTCAGCCATGCCTGTAGTAGGGAGAATCAAGGGGTTCGGTAGTGTAGTGGTTATCACGCTCGCCTCACACGCGAGAGGTCCTGGGTTCGACCCCCAGCCGAACCAAACGTTTTAAGTGTAGGGCCGGGTAATGAGATTAGCTGAGTGGATTAAACCTGCAAAAACAACATCGAGTCGGCGAAAGCAGCGGAGCGTTATCGGTAGTCTCGGCTTAGGAAAACACGCGGCTTCTTTCATCTTTGGACTTGTAGAAAGCTGCCGTGAAGGATGAAGATGGTGTCTTTTGGTGATTTGGGCAGTGTGACACCTAATCTGGAATAGAAACGGTGTGGGTTTCGTGGTGTAGTGGTTATCACGTCTGCTTAACACGCAGAAGGTCGCGAGTTCGAGCCTCGCCGAAACCTTGTAAATTTTGTTTCCACGGTCCGAGAGAAGCCATATAAACTTAATTGTTCGCCCAGAACGGTAGTCTGTCGGTTCTGTGGTTTAGTGGTTATCACGTCTGCTTTACACGCAGAAGGCCGCGAGTTCGAGCCTCGCCAGAACCTGTCATTTTGGTAGCCACTGCATCGTGCTCCCGTTGAAACCTCAATCCGCCACGGAACAGTTGTGGCCAGCGAATTTCAGCTGCCGGCTTCCCCCCCCCCCTACCCCCGCCACTCCCTCCCACTCCCTTCCCTTTTTTTGCTGGTCGCGGTGCACACATGGCTTCAGCCATGCCTGTAGTAGGGAGAATCAAGGGGTTCGGTAGTGTAGTGGTTATCACGCTCGCCTCACACGCGAGAGGTCCTGGGTTCGACCCCCAGCCGAACCAAACGTTTTAAGTGTAGGGCCGGGTAATGAGAGTAGCTGAGTGGATTAAACCTGCAAAAACAACATCGAGTCGGCGAAAGCAGCGGAGCGTTATCGGTAGTCTCGGCTTAGGAAAACACGCGGCTTCTTTCATCTTTGGACTTGTAGAAAGCTGCCGTGAAGGATGAAGATGGTGTCTTTTGGTGATTTGGGCAGTGTGACACCTAATCTGGAATAGAAACGGTGTGGGTTTCGTGGTGTAGTGGTTATCACGTCTGCTTAACACGCAGAAGGTCGCGAGTTCGAGCCTCGCCGAAACCTTGTAACTTTTGTTTCCACGGTCCGAGAGAAGCCATATAAACTTAATTGTTCGCCCAGAACGGTAGTCTGTCGGTTCTGTGGTGTAGTGGTTATCACGTCTGCTTTACACGCAGAAGGCCGCGAGTTCGAGCCTCGCCAGAACCTGTCATTTTGGTAGCCACTGCATCGTGCTCCCGTTGAAACCTCAATCCGCCACGGAACAGTTGTGGCCAGCGAATTTCAGCTGCCGGCTTCCCCCCCCCCCCTACCCCCGCCACTCCCTCCCACTCCCTTCCCTTTTTTTGCTGGTCGCGGTGCACACATGGCTTCAGCCATGCCTGTAGTAGGGAGAATCAAGGGGTTCGGTAGTGTAGTGGTTATCACGCTCGCCTCACACGCGAGAGGTCCTGGGTTCGACCCCCAGCCGAACCAAACGTTTTAAGTGTAGGGCCGGGTAATGAGAGTAGCTGAGTGGATTAAACCTGCAAAAACAACATCGAGTCGGCGAAAGCAGCGGAGCGTTATCGGTAGTCTCGGCTTAGGAAAACACGCGGCTTCTTTCATCTTTGGACTTGTAGAAAGCTGCCGTGAAGGATGAAGATGGTGTCTTTTGGTGATTTGGGCAGTGTGACACCTAATCTGGAATAGAAACGGTGTGGGTTTCGTGGTGTAGTGGTTATCACGTCTGCTTAACACGCAGAAGGTCGCGAGTTCGAGCCTCGCCGAAACCTTGTAACTTTTGTTTCCACGGTCCGAGAGAAGCCATATAAACTTAATTGTTCGCCCAGAACGGTAGTCTGTCGGTTCTGTGGTGTAGTGGTTATCACGTCTGCTTTACACGCAGAAGGCCGCGAGTTCGAGCCTCGCCAGAACCTGTCATTTTGGTAGCCACTGCATCGTGCTCCCGTTGAAACCTCAATCCGCCACGGAACAGTTGTGGCCAGCGAATTTCAGCTGCCGGCTTCCCCCCCCCCCTACCCCGCCACTCCCTCCCACTCCCTTCCCTTTTTTTGCTGGTCGCGGTGCACACATGGCTTCAGCCATGCCTGTAGTAGGGAGAATCAAGGGGTTCGGTAGTGTAGTGGTTATCACGCTCGCCTCACACGCGAGAGGTCCTGGGTTCGACCCCCAGCCGAACCAAACGTTTTAAGTGTAGGGCCGGGTAATGAGATTAGCTGATTGGATTAAACCTGCAAAAACAACATCGAGTCGGCGAAAGCAGCGGAGCGTTATCGGTAGTCTCGGCTTAGGAAAACACGCGGCTTCTTTCATCTTTGGACTTGTAGAAAGCTGCCGTGAAGGATGAAGATGGTGTCTTTTGGTGATTTGGGCAGTGTGACACCTAATCTGGAATAGAAACGGTGTGGGTTTCGTGGTGTAGTGGTTATCACGTCTGCTTAACACGCAGAAGGTCGCGAGTTCGAGCCTCGCCGAAACCTTGTAACTTTTGTTTCCACGGTCCGAGAGAAGCCATATAAACTTAATTGTTCGCCCAGAACGGTAGTCTGTCGGTTCTGTGGTGTAGTGGTTATCACGTCTGCTTTACACGCAGAAGGCCGCGAGTTCGAGCCTCGCCAGAACCTGTCATTTTGGTAGCCACTGCATCGTGCTCCCGTTGAAACCTCAATCCGCCACGGAACAGTTGTGGCCAGCGAATTTCAGCTGCCGGCTTCCCCCCCCCCCTACCCCCGCCACTCCCTCCCACTCCCTTCCCTTTTTTTGCTGGTCGCGGTGCACACATGGCTTCAGCCATGCCTGTAGTAGGGAGAATCAAGGGGTTCGGTAGTGTAGTGGTTATCACGCTCGCCTCACACGCGAGAGGTCCTGGGTTCGACCCCCAGCCGAACCAAACGTTTTAAGTGTAGGGCCGGGTAATGAGATTAGCTGAGTGGATTAAACCTGCAAAAACAACATCGAGTCGGCGAAAGCAGCGGAGCGTTATCGGTAGTCTCGGCTTAGGAAAACACGCGGCTTCTTTCATCTTTGGACTTGTAGAAAGCTGCCGTGAAGGATGAAGATGGTGTCTTTTGGTGATTTGGGCAGTGTGACACCTAATCTGGAATAGAAACGGTGTGGGTTTCGTGGTGTAGTGGTTATCACGTCTGCTTAACACGCAGAAGGTCGCGAGTTCGAGCCTCGCCGAAACCTTGTAAATTTTGTTTCCACGGTCCGAGAGAAGCCATATAAACTTAATTGTTCGCCCAGAACGGTAGTCTGTCGGTTCTGTGGTTTAGTGGTTATCACGTCTGCTTTACACGCAGAAGGCCGCGAGTTCGAGCCTCGCCAGAACCTGTCATTTTGGTAGCCACTGCATCGTGCTCCCGTTGAAACCTCAATCCGCCACGGAACAGTTGTGGCCAGCGAATTTCAGCTGCCGGCTTCCCCCCCCCCTACCCCCGCCACTCCCTCCCACTCCCTTCCCTTTTTTTGCTGGTCGCGGTGCACACATGGCTTCAGCCATGCCTGTAGTAGGGAGAATCAAGGGGTTCGGTAGTGTAGTGGTTATCACGCTCGCCTCACACGCGAGAGGTCCTGGGTTCGACCCCCAGCCGAACCAAACGTTTTAAGTGTAGGGCCGGGTAATGAGATTAGCTGAGTGGATTAAACCTGCAAAAACAACATCGAGTCGGCGAAAGCAGCGGAGCGTTATCGGTAGTCTCGGCTTAGGAAAACACGCGGCTTCTTTCATCTTTGGACTTGTAGAAAGCTGCCGTGAAGGATGAAGATGGTGTCTTTTGGTGATTTGGGCAGTGTGACACCTAATCTGGAATAGAAACGGTGTGGGTTTCGTGGTGTAGTGGTTATCACGTCTGCTTAACACGCAGAAGGTCGCGAGTTCGAGCCTCGCCGAAACCTTGTAACTTTTGTTTCCACGGTCCGAGAGAAGCCATATAAACTTAATTGTTCGCCCAGAACGGTAGTCTGTCGGTTCTGTGGTGTAGTGGTTATCACGTCTGCTTTACACGCAGAAGGCCGCGAGTTCGAGCCTCGCCAGAACCTGTCATTTTGGTAGCCACTGCATCGTGCTCCCGTTGAAACCTCAATCCGCCACGGAACAGTTGTGGCCAGCGAATTTCAGCTGCCGGCTTCCCCCCCCCTACCCCCGCCACTCCCTCCCACTCCCTTCCCTTTTTTTGCTGGTCGCGGTGCACACATGGCTTCAGCCATGCCTGTAGTAGGGAGAATCAAGGGGTTCGGTAGTGTAGTGGTTATCACGCTCGCCTCACACGCGAGAGGTCCTGGGTTCGACCCCCAGCCGAACCAAACGTTTTAAGTGTAGGGCCGGGTAATGAGAGTAGCTGAGTGGATTAAACCTGCAAAAACAACATCGAGTCGGCGAAAGCAGCGGAGCGTTATCGGTAGTCTCGGCTTAGGAAAACACGCGGCTTCTTTCATCTTTGGACTTGTAGAAAGCTGCCGTGAAGGATGAAGATGGTGTCTTTTGGTGATTTGGGCAGTGTGACACCTAATCTGGAATAGAAACGGTGTGGGTTTCGTGGTGTAGTGGTTATCACGTCTGCTTAACACGCAGAAGGTCGCGAGTTCGAGCCTCGCCGAAACCTTGTAACTTTTGTTTCCACGGTCCGAGAGAAGCCATATAAACTTAATTGTTCGCCCAGAACGGTAGTCTGTCGGTTCTGTGGTGTAGTGGTTATCACGTCTGCTTTACACGCAGAAGGCCGCGAGTTCGAGCCTCGCCAGAACCTGTCATTTTGGTAGCCACTGCATCGTGCTCCCGTTGAAACCTCAATCCGCCACGGAACAGTTGTGGCCAGCGAATTTCAGCTGCCGGCTCCCCCCCCCCTACCCCCGCCACTCCCTCCCACTCCCTTCCCTTTTTTTGCTGGTCGCGGTGCACACATGGCTTCAGCCATGTAGTAGGGAGAATCAAGGGGTTCGGTAGTGTAGTGGTTATCACGCTCGCCTCACACGCGAGAGGTCCTGGGTTCGACCCCCAGCCGAACCAAACGTTTTAAGTGTAGGGCCGGGTAATGAGAGTAGCTGAGTGGATTAAACCTGCAAAAACAACATCGAGTCGGCGAAAGCAGCGGAGCGTTATCGGTAGTCTCGGCTTAGGAAAACACGCGGCTTCTTTCATCTTTGGACTTGTAGAAAGCTGCCGTGAAGGATGAAGATGGTGTCTTTTGGTGATTTGGGCAGTGTGACACCTAATCTGGAATAGAAACGGTGTGGGTTTCGTGGTGTAGTGGTTATCACGTCTGCTTAACACGCAGAAGGTCGCGAGTTCGAGCCTCGCCGAAACCTTGTAACTTTTGTTTCCACGGTCCGAGAGAAGCCATATAAACTTAATTGTTCGCCCAGAAAGGTAGTCTGTCGGTTCTGTGGTGTAGTGGTTATCACGTCTGCTTTACACGCAGAAGGCCGCGAGTTCGAGCCTCGCCAGAACCTGTCATTTTGGTAGCCACTGCATCGTGCTCCCGTTGAAACCTCAATCCGCCACGGAACAGTTGTGGCCAGCGAATTTCAGCTGCCGGCTTCCCCCCCCCCCTACCCCCGCCACTCCCTCCCACTCCCTTCCCTTTTTTTGCTGGTCGCGGTGCACACATGGCTTCAGCCATGCCTGTAGTAGGGAGAATCAAGGGGTTCGGTAGTGTAGTGGTTATCACGCTCGCCTCACACGCGAGAGGTCCTGGGTTCGACCCCCAGCCGAACCAAACGTTTTAAGTGTAGGGCCGGGTAATGAGAGTAGCTGAGTGGATTAAACCTGCAAAAACAACATCGAGTCGGCGAAAGCAGCGGAGCGTTATCGGTAGTCTCGGCTTAGGAAAACACGCGGCTTCTTTCATCTTTGGACTTGTAGAAAGCTGCCGTGAAGGATGAAGATGGTGTCTTTTGGTGATTTGGGCAGTGTGACACCTAATCTGGAATAGAAACGGTGTGGGTTTCGTGGTGTAGTGGTTATCACGTCTGCTTAACACGCAGAAGGTCGCGAGTTCGAGCCTCGCCGAAACCTTGTAACTTTTGTTTCCACGGTCCGAGAGAAGCCATATAAACTTAATTGTTCGCCCAGAACGGTAGTCTGTCGGTTCTGTGGTGTAGTGGTTATCACGTCTGCTTTACACGCAGAAGGCCGCGAGTTCGAGCCTCGCCAGAACCTGTCATTTTGGTAGCCACTGCATCGTGCTCCCGTTGAAACCTCAATCCGCCACGGAACAGTTGTGGCCAGCGAATTTCAGCTGCCGGCTTCCCCCCCCCCTACCCCCGCCACTCCCTTCCCTTTTTTTGCTGGTCGCGGTGCACACATGGCTTCAGCCATGCCTGTAGTAGGGAGAATCAAGGGGTTCGGTAGTGTAGTGGTTATCACGCTCGCCTCACAAGCGAGAGGTCCTGGGTTCGACCCCCAGCCGAACCAAACGTTTTAAGTGTAGGGCCGGGTAATGAGATTAGCTGAGTGGATTAAACCTGCAAAAACAACATCGAGTCGGCGAAAGCAGCGGAGCGTTATCGGTAGTCTCGGCTTAGGAAAACACGCGGCTTCTTTCATCTTTGGACTTGTAGAAAGCTGCCGTGAAGGATGAAGATGGTGTCTTTTGGTGATTTGGGCAGTGTGACACCTAATCTAGAATAGAAACGGTGTGGGTTTCGTGGTGTAGTGGTTATCACGTCTGCTTAACACGCAGAAGGTCGCGAGTTCGAGCCTCGCCGAAACCTTGTAACTTTTGTTTCCACGGTCCGAGAGAAGCCATATAAACTTAATTGTTCGCCCAGAACGGTAGTCTGTCGGTTCTGTGGTGTAGTGGTTATCACGTCTGCTTTACACGCAGAAGGCCGCGAGTTCGAGCCTCGCCAGAACCTGTCATTTTGGTAGCCACTGCATCGTGCTCCCGTTGAAACCTCAATCCGCCACGGAACAGTTGTGGCCAGCGAATTTCAGCTGCCGGCTTCCCGCCACTCCCTCCCACTCCCTTCCCTTTTTTTGCTGGTCGCGGTGCACACATGGCTTCAGCCATGCCTGTAGTAGGGAGAATCAAGGGGTTCGGTAGTGTAGTGGTTATCACGCTCGCCTCACACGCGAGAGGTCCTGGGTTCGACCCCCAGCCGAACCAAACGTTTTAAGTGTAGGGCCGGGTAATGAGATTAGCTGAGTGGATTAAACCTGCAAAAACAACATCGAGTCGGCGAAAGCAGCGGAGCGTTATCGGTAGTCTCGGCTTAGGAAAACACGCGGCTTCTTTCATCTTTGGACTTGTAGAAGGATGAAGATGGTGTCTTTTGGTGATTTGGGCAGTGTGACACCTAATCTGGAATTGAAACGGTGTGGGTTTCGTGGTGTAGTGGTTATCACGTCTGCTTAACACGCAGAAGGTCGCGAGTTCGAGCCTCGCCGAAACCTTGTAACTTTTGTTTCCACGGTCCGAGAGAAGCCATATAAACTTAATTGTTCGCCCAGAACGGTAGTCTGTCGGTTCTGTGGTGTAGTGGTTATCACGTCTGCTTTACACGCAGAAGGCCGCGAGTTCGAGCCTCGCCAGAACCTGTCATTTTGGTAGCCACTGCATCGTGCTCCCGTTGAAACCTCAATCCGCCACGGAACAGTTGTGGCCAGCGAATTTCAGCTGCCGGCTTCCCCCCCCCCCTACCCCCGCCACTCCCTTCCCTTTTTTTGCTCGTCGCGGTGCACACATGGCTTCAGCCATGCCTGTAGTAGGGAGAATCAAGGGGTTCGGTAGTGTAGTGGTTATCACGCTCGCCTCACACGCGAGAGGTCCTGGGTTCGACCCCCAGCCGAACCAAACGTTTTAAGTGTAGGGCCGGGTAATGAGATTAGCTGAGTGGATTAAACCTGCAAAAACAACATCGAGTCGGCGAAAGCAGCGGAGCGTTATCGGTAGTCTCGGCTTAGGAAAACACGCGGCTTCTTTCATCTTTGGACTTGTAGAAAGCTGCCGTGAAGGATGAAGATGGTGTCTTTTGGTGATTTGGGCAGTGTGACACCTAATCTGGAATAGAAACGGTGTGGGTTTCGTGGTGTAGTGGTTATCACGTCTGCTTAACACGCAGAAGGTCGCGAGTTCGAGCCTCGCCGAAACCTTGTAACTTTTGTTTCCACGGTCCGAGAGAAGCCATATAAACTTAATTGTTCGCCCAGAACGGTAGTCTGTCGGTTCTGTGGTGTAGTGGTTATCACGTCTGCTTTACACGCAGAAGGCCGCGAGTTCGAGCCTCGCCAGAACCTGTCATTTTGGTAGCCACTGCATCGTGCTCCCGTTGAAACCTCAATCCGCCACGGAACAGTTGTGGCCAGCGAATTTCAGCTGCCGGCTCCCCCCCCCTACCCCCGCCACTCCCTCCCACTCCCTTCCCTTTTTTTGCTGGTCGCGGTGCACACATGGCTTCAGCCATGCCTGTAGTAGGGAGAATCAAGGGGTTCGGTAGTGTAGTGGTTATCACGCTCCCTCACACGCGAGAGGTCCTGGGTTCGACCCCCAGCCGAACCAAACGTTTTAAGTGTAGGGCCGGGTAATGAGAGTAGCTGAGTGGATTAAACCTGCAAAAACAACATCGAGTCGGCGAAAGCAGCGGAGCGTTATCGGTAGTCTCGGCTTAGGAAAACACGCGGCTTCTTTCATCTTTGGACTTGTAGAAAGCTGCCGTGAAGGATGAAGATGGTGTCTTTTGGTGATTTGGGCAGTGTGACACCTAATCTGGAATAGAAACGGTGTGGGTTTCGTGGTGTAGTGGTTATCACGTCTGCTTAACACGCAGAAGGTCGCGAGTTCGAGCCTCGCCGAAACCTTGTAACTTTTGTTTCCACGGTCCGAGAGAAGCCATATAAACTTAATTGTTCGCCCAGAACGGTAGTCTGTCGGTTCTGTGGTGTAGTGGTTATCACGTCTGCTTTACACGCAGAAGGCCGCGAGTTCGAGCCTCGCCAGAACCTGTCATTTTGGTAGCCACTGCATCGTGCTCCCGTTGAAACCTCAATCCGCCACGGAACAGTTGTGGCCAGCGAATTTCAGCTGCCGGCTCCCCCCCCCCCTACCCCCGCCACTCCCTCCCACTCCCTTCCCTTTTTTTGCTGGTCGCGGTGCACACATGGCTTCAGCCATGCCTGTAGTAGGGAGAATCAAGGGGTTCGGTAGTGTAGTGGTTATCACGCTCGCCTCACACGCGAGAGGTCCTGGGTTCGACCCCCAGCCGAACCAAACGTTTTAAGTGTAGGGCCGGGTAATGAGATTAGCTGAGTGGATTAAACCTGCAAAAACAACATCGAGTCGGCGAAAGCAGCGGAGCGTTATCGGTAGTCTCGGCTTAGGAAAACACGCGGCTTCTTTCATCTTTGGACTTGTAGAAGGATGAAGATGGTGTCTTTTGGTGATTTGGGCAGTGTGACACCTAATCTGGAATTGAAACGGTGTGGGTTTCGTGGTGTAGTGGTTATCACGTCTGCTTAACACGCAGAAGGTCGCGAGTTCGAGCCTCGCCGAAACCTTGTAACTTTTGTTTCCACGGTCCGAGAGAAGCCATATAAACTTAATTGTTCGCCCAGAACGGTAGTCTGTCGGTTCTGTGGTGTAGTGGTTATCACGTCTGCTTTACACGCAGAAGGCCGCGAGTTCGAGCCTCGCCAGAACCTGTCATTTTGGTAGCCACTGCATCGTGCTCCCGTTGAAACCTCAATCCGCCACGGAACAGTTGTGGCCAGCGAATTTCAGCTGCCGGCTTCCCCCCCCCCCCCTACCCCCGCCACTCCCTTCCCTTTTTTTGCTCGTCGCGGTGCACACATGGCTTCAGCCATGCCTGTAGTAGGGAGAATCAAGGGGTTCGGTAGTGTAGTGGTTATCACGCTCGCCTCACACGCGAGAGGTCCTGGGTTCGACCCCCAGCCGAACCAAACGTTTTAAGTGTAGGGCCGGGTAATGAGATTAGCTGAGTGGATTAAACCTGCAAAAACAACATCGAGTCGGCGAAAGCAGCGGAGCGTTATCGGTAGTCTCGGCTTAGGAAAACACGCGGCTTCTTTCATCTTTGGACTTGTAGAAAGCTGCCGTGAAGGATGAAGATGGTGTCTTTTGGTGATTTGGGCAGTGTGACACCTAATCTGGAATAGAAACGGTGTGGGTTTCGTGGTGTAGTGGTTATCACGTCTGCTTAACACGCAGAAGGTCGCGAGTTCGAGCCTCGCCGAAACCTTGTAACTTTTGTTTCCACGGTCCGAGAGAAGCCATATAAACTTAATTGTTCGCCCAGAACGGTAGTCTGTCGGTTCTGTGGTGTAGTGGTTATCACGTCTGCTTTACACGCAGAAGGCCGCGAGTTCGAGCCTCGCCAGAACCTGTCATTTTGGTAGCCACTGCATCGTGCTCCCGTTGAAACCTCAATCCGCCACGGAACAGTTGTGGCCAGCGAATTTCAGCTGCCGGCTCCCCCCCCCCTACCCCCGCCACTCCCTCCCACTCCCTTCCCTTTTTTTGCTGGTCGCGGTGCACACATGGCTTCAGCCATGCCTGTAGTAGGGAGAATCAAGGGGTTCGGTAGTGTAGTGGTTATCACGCTCCCTCACACGCGAGAGGTCCTGGGTTCGACCCCCAGCCGAACCAAACGTTTTAAGTGTAGGGCCGGGTAATGAGAGTAGCTGAGTGGATTAAACCTGCAAAAACAACATCGAGTCGGCGAAAGCAGCGGAGCGTTATCGGTAGTCTCGGCTTAGGAAAACACGCGGCTTCTTTCATCTTTGGACTTGTAGAAAGCTGCCGTGAAGGATGAAGATGGTGTCTTTTGGTGATTTGGGCAGTGTGACACCTAATCTGGAATAGAAACGGTGTGGGTTTCGTGGTGTAGTGGTTATCACGTCTGCTTAACACGCAGAAGGTCGCGAGTTCGAGCCTCGCCGAAACCTTGTAACTTTTGTTTCCACGGTCCGAGAGAAGCCATATAAACTTAATTGTTCGCCCAGAACGGTAGTCTGTCGGTTCTGTGGTGTAGTGGTTATCACGTCTGCTTTACACGCAGAAGGCCGCGAGTTCGAGCCTCGCCAGAACCTGTCATTTTGGTAGCCACTGCATCGTGCTCCCGTTGAAACCTCAATCCGCCACGGAACAGTTGTGGCCAGCGAATTTCAGCTGCCGGCTCCCCCCCCCCTACCCCCGCCACTCCCTCCCACTCCCTTCCCTTTTTTTGCTCGTCGCGGTGCACACATGGCTTCAGCCATGCCTGTAGTAGGGAGAATCAAGGGGTTCGGTAGTGTAGTGGTTATCACGCTCGCCTCACACGCGAGAGGTCCTGGGTTCGACCCCCAGCCGAACCAAACGTTTTAAGTGTAGGGCCGGGTAATGAGATTAGCTGAGTGGATTAAACCTGCAAAAACAACATCGAGTCGGCGAAAGCAGCGGAGCGTTATCGGTAGTCTCGGCTTAGGAAAACACGCGGCTTCTTTCATCTTTGGACTTGTAGAAAGCTGCCGTGAAGGATGAAGATGGTGTCTTTTGGTGATTTGGGCAGTGTGACACCTAATCTGGAATAGAAACGGTGTGGGTTTCGTGGTGTAGTGGTTATCACGTCTGCTTAACACGCAGAAGGTCGCGAGTTCGAGCCTCGCCGAAACCTTGTAACTTTTGTTTCCACGGTCCGAGAGAAGCCATATAAACTTAATTGTTCGCCCAGAACGGTAGTCTGTCGGTTCTGTGGTGTAGTGGTTATCACGTCTGCTTTACACGCAGAAGGCCGCGAGTTCGAGCCTCGCCAGAACCTGTCATTTTGGTAGCCACTGCATCGTGCTCCCGTTGAAACCTCAATCCGCCACGGAACAGTTGTGGCCAGCGAATTTCAGCTGCCGGCTTCCCCCCCCCCCCCTACCCCCGCCACTCCCTCCCACTCCCTTCCCTTTTTTTGCTGGTCGCGGTGCACACATGGCTTCAGCCATGCCTGTAGTAGGGAGAATCAAGGGGTTCGGTAGTGTAGTGGTTATCACGCTCGCCTCACACGCGAGAGGTCCTGGGTTCGACCCCCAGCCGAACCAAACGTTTTAAGTGTAGGGCCGGGTAATGAGATTAGCTGAGTGGATTAAACCTGCAAAAACAACATCGAGTCGGCGAAAGCAGCGGAGCGTTATCGGTAGTCTCGGCTTAGGAAAACACGCGGCTTCTTTCATCTTTGGACTAGTAGAAAGCTGCCGTGAAGGATGAAGATGGTGTCTTTTGGTGATTTGG
Source organism: Patella pellucida (assembly GCA_917208275.1). Classification (NCBI taxonomy): domain Eukaryota; kingdom Metazoa; phylum Mollusca; class Gastropoda; family Patellidae; genus Patella; species Patella pellucida. The sequence continues at coordinate 11,069,588 of OU795037.1, forward strand.
GCAGTGTGACACCTAATCTGGAATAGAAACGGTGTGGGTTTCGTGGTGTAGTGGTTATCACGTCTGCTTAACACGCAGAAGGTCGCGAGTTCGAGCCTCGCCGAAACCTTGTAACTTTTGTTTCCACGGTCCGAGAGAAGCCATATAAACTTAATTGTTCGCCCAGAACGGTAGTCTGTCGGTTCTGTGGTGTAGTGGTTATCACGTCTGCTTTACACGCAGAAGGCCGCGAGTTCGAGCCTCGCCAGAACCTGTCATTTTGGTAGCCACTGCATCGTGCTCCCGTTGAAACCTCAATCCGCCACGGAACAGTTGTGGCCAGCGAATTTCAGCTGCCGGCTTCCCGCCACTCCCTCCCACTCCCTTCCCTTTTTTTGCTGGTCGCGGTGCACACATGGCTTCAGCCATGCCTGTAGTAGGGAGAATCAAGGGGTTCGGTAGTGTAGTGGTTATCACGCTCGCCTCACACGCGAGAGGTCCTGGGTTCGACCCCCAGCCGAACCAAACGTTTTAAGTGTAGGGCCGGGTAATGAGATTAGCTTAGTGGATTAAACCTGCAAAAACAACATCGAGTCGGCGAAAGCAGCGGAGCGTTATCGGTAGTCTCGGCTTAGGAAAACACGCGGCTTCTTTCATCTTTGGACTTGTGGAAAGCTGCCGTGAAGGATGAAGATGGTGTCTTTTGGTGATTTGGGCAGTGTGACACCTAATCTGGAATAGAAACGGTGTGGGTTTCGTGGTGTAGTGGTTATCACGTCTGCTTAACACGCAGAAGGTCGCGAGTTCGAGCCTCGCCGAAACCTTGTAACTTTTGTTTCCACGGTCCGAGAGAAGCCATATAAACTTAATTGTTCGCCCAGAACGGTAGTCTGTCGGTTCTGTGGTGTAGTGGTTATCACGTCTGCTTTACACGCAGAAGGCCGCGAGTTCGAGCCTCGCCAGAACCTGTCATTTTGGTAGCCACTGCATCGTGCTCCCGTTGAAACCTCAATCCGCCACGGAACAGTTGTGGCCAGCGAATTTCAGCTGCCGGCTTCCCCCCCCCCTACCCCCGCCACTCCCTCCCACTCCCTTCCCTTTTTTTGCTGGTCGCGGTGCACACATGGCTTCAGCCATGCCTGTAGTAGGGAGAATCAAGGGGTTCGGTAGTGTAGTGGTTATCACGCTCGCCTCACACGCGAGAGGTCCTGGGTTCGACCCCCAGCCGAACCAAACGTTTTAAGTGTAGGGCCGGGTAATGAGATTAGCTGATTGGATTAAACCTGCAAAAACAACATCGAGTCGGCGAAAGCAGCGGAGCGTTATCGGTAGTCTCGGCTTAGGAAAACACGCGGCTTCTTTCATCTTTGGACTTGTAGAAAGCTGCCGTGAAGGATGAAGATGGTGTCTTTTGGTGATTTGGGCAGTGTGACACCTAATCTGGAATAGAAACGGTGTGGGTTTCGTGGTGTAGTGGTTATCACGTCTGCTTAACACGCAGAAGGTCGCGAGTTCGAGCCTCGCCGAAACCTTGTAACTTTTGTTTCCACGGTCCGAGAGAAGCCATATAAACTTAATTGTTCGCCCAGAACGGTAGTCTGTCGGTTCTGTGGTGTAGTGGTTATCACGTCTGCTTTACACGCAGAAGGCCGCGAGTTCGAGCCTCGCCAGAACCTGTCATTTTGGTAGCCACTGCATCGTGCTCCCGTTGAAACCTCAATCCGCCACGGAACAGTTGTGGCCAGCGAATTTCAGCTGCCGGCTTCCCCCCCCCCCCTACCCCCGCCACTCCCTCCCACTCCCTTCCCTTTTTTTGCTGGTCGCGGTGCACACATGGCTTCAGCCATGCCTGTAGTAGGGAGAATCAAGGGGTTCGGTAGTGTAGTGGTTATCACGCTCGCCTCACACGCGAGAGGTCCTGGGTTCGACCCCCAGCCGAACCAAACGTTTTAAGTGTAGGGCCGGGTAATGAGAGTAGCTGAGTGGATTAAACCTGCAAAAACAACATCGAGTCGGCGAAAGCAGCGGAGCGTTATCGGTAGTCTCGGCTTAGGAAAACACGCGGCTTCTTTCATCTTTGGACTTGTAGAAAGCTGCCGTGAAGGATGAAGATGGTGTCTTTTGGTGATTTGGGCAGTGTGACACCTAATCTGGAATAGAAACGGTGTGGGTTTCGTGGTGTAGTGGTTATCACGTCTGCTTAACACGCAGAAGGTCGCGAGTTCGAGCCTCGCCGAAACCTTGTAACTTTTGTTTCCACGGTCCGAGAGAAGCCATATAAACTTAATTGTTCGCCCAGAACGGTAGTCTGTCGGTTCTGTGGTGTAGTGGTTATCACGTCTGCTTTACACGCAGAAGGCCGCGAGTTCGAGCCTCGCCAGAACCTGTCATTTTGGTAGCCACTGCATCGTGCTCCCGTTGAAACCTCAATCCGCCACGGAACAGTTGTGGCCAGCGAATTTCAGCTGCCGGCTTCCCCCCCCCCTACCCCCGCCACTCCCTCCCACTCCCTTCCCTTTTTTTGCTGGTCGCGGTGCACACATGGCTTCAGCCATGCCTGTAGTAGGGAGAATCAAGGGGTTCGGTAGTGTAGTGGTTATCACGCTCGCCTCACACGCGAGAGGTCCTGGGTTCGACCCCCAGCCGAACCAAACGTTTTAAGTGTAGGGCCGGGTAATGAGATTAGCTGATTGGATTAAACCTGCAAAAACAACATCGAGTCGGCGAAAGCAGCGGAGCGTTATCGGTAGTCTCGGCTTAGGAAAACACGCGGCTTCTTTCATCTTTGGACTTGTAGAAAGCTGCCGTGAAGGATGAAGATGGTGTCTTTTGGTGATTTGGGCAGTGTGACACCTAATCTGGAATAGAAACGGTGTGGGTTTCGTGGTGTAGTGGTTATCACGTCTGCTTAACACGCAGAAGGTCGCGAGTTCGAGCCTCGCCGAAACCTTGTAACTTTTGTTTCCACGGTCCGAGAGAAGCCATATAAACTTAATTGTTCGCCCAGAACGGTAGTCTGTCGGTTCTGTGGTGTAGTGGTTATCACGTCTGCTTTACACGCAGAAGGCCGCGAGTTCGAGCCTCGCCAGAACCTGTCATTTTGGTAGCCACTGCATCGTGCTCCCGTTGAAACCTCAATCCGCCACGGAACAGTTGTGGCCAGCGAATTTCAGCTGCCGGCTTCCCCCCCCCCTACCCCCGCCACTCCCTCCCACTCCCTTCCCTTTTTTTGCTGGTCGCGGTGCACACATGGCTTCAGCCATGCCTGTAGTAGGGAGAATCAAGGGGTTCGGTAGTGTAGTGGTTATCACGCTCGCCTCACACGCGAGAGGTCCTGGGTTCGACCCCCAGCCGAACCAAACGTTTTAAGTGTAGGGCCGGGTAATGAGATTAGCTGAGTGGATTAAACCTGCAAAAACAACATCGAGTCGGCGAAAGCAGCGGAGCGTTATCGGTAGTCTCGGCTTAGGAAAACACGCGGCTTCTTTCATCTTTGGACTTGTAGAAAGCTGCCGTGAAGGATGAAGATGGTGTCTTTTGGTGATTTGGGCAGTGTGACACCTAATCTGGAATAGAAACGGTGTGGGTTTCGTGGTGTAGTGGTTATCACGTCTGCTTAACACGCAGAAGGTCGCGAGTTCGAGCCTCGCCGAAACCTTGTAAATTTTGTTTCCACGGTCCGAGAGAAGCCATATAAACTTAATTGTTCGCCCAGAACGGTAGTCTGTCGGTTCTGTGGTTTAGTGGTTATCACGTCTGCTTTACACGCAGAAGGCCGCGAGTTCGAGCCTCGCCAGAACCTGTCATTTTGGTAGCCACTGCATCGTGCTCCCGTTGAAACCTCAATCCGCCACGGAACAGTTGTGGCCAGCGAATTTCAGCTGCCGGCTTCCCCCCCCCCCTACCCCCGCCACTCCCTCCCACTCCCTTCCCTTTTTTTGCTGGTCGCGGTGCACACATGGCTTCAGCCATGCCTGTAGTAGGGAGAATCAAGGGGTTCGGTAGTGTAGTGGTTATCACGCTCGCCTCACACGCGAGAGGTCCTGGGTTCGACCCCCAGCCGAACCAAACGTTTTAAGTGTAGGGCCGGGTAATGAGAGTAGCTGAGTGGATTAAACCTGCAAAAACAACATCGAGTCGGCGAAAGCAGCGGAGCGTTATCGGTAGTCTCGGCTTAGGAAAACACGCGGCTTCTTTCATCTTTGGACTTGTAGAAAGCTGCCGTGAAGGATGAAGATGGTGTCTTTTGGTGATTTGGGCAGTGTGACACCTAATCTGGAATAGAAACGGTGTGGGTTTCGTGGTGTAGTGGTTATCACGTCTGCTTAACACGCAGAAGGTCGCGAGTTCGAGCCTCGCCGAAACCTTGTAACTTTTGTTTCCACGGTCCGAGAGAAGCCATATAAACTTAATTGTTCGCCCAGAACGGTAGTCTGTCGGTTCTGTGGTGTAGTGGTTATCACGTCTGCTTTACACGCAGAAGGCCGCGAGTTCGAGCCTCGCCAGAACCTGTCATTTTGGTAGCCACTGCATCGTGCTCCCGTTGAAACCTCAATCCGCCACGGAACAGTTGTGGCCAGCGAATTTCAGCTGCCGGCGTCCCCCCCCCCCCTACCCCCGCCACTCCCTCCCACTCCCTTCCCTTTTTTTGCTGGTCGCGGTGCACACATGGCTTCAGCCATGCCTGTAGTAGGGAGAATCAAGGGGTTCGGTAGTGTAGTGGTTATCACGCTCGCCTCACACGCGAGAGGTCCTGGGTTCGACCCCCAGCCGAACCAAACGTTTTAAGTGTAGGGCCGGGTAATGAGAGTAGCTGAGTGGATTAAACCTGCAAAAACAACATCGAGTCGGCGAAAGCAGCGGAGCGTTATCGGTAGTCTCGGCTTAGGAAAACACGCGGCTTCTTTCATCTTTGGACTTGTAGAAAGCTGCCGTGAAGGATGAAGATGGTGTCTTTTGGTGATTTGGGCAGTGTGACACCTAATCTGGAATAGAAACGGTGTGGGTTTCGTGGTGTAGTGGTTATCACGTCTGCTTAACACGCAGAAGGTCGCGAGTTCGAGCCTCGCCGAAACCTTGTAACTTTTGTTTCCACGGTCCGAGAGAAGCCATATAAACTTAATTGTTCGCCCAGAACGGTAGTCTGTCGGTTCTGTGGTGTAGTGGTTATCACGTCTGCTTTACACGCAGAAGGCCGCGAGTTCGAGCCTCGCCAGAACCTGTCATTTTGGTAGCCACTGCATCGTGCTCCCGTTGAAACCTCAATCCGCCACGGAACAGTTGTGGCCAGCGAATTTCAGCTGCCGGCTTCCCCCCCCCCCTACCCCGCCACTCCCTCCCACTCCCTTCCCTTTTTTTGCTGGTCGCGGTGCACACATGGCTTCAGCCATGCCTGTAGTAGGGAGAATCAAGGGGTTCGGTAGTGTAGTGGTTATCACGCTCGCCTCACACGCGAGAGGTCCTGGGTTCGACCCCCAGCCGAACCAAACGTTTTAAGTGTAGGGCCGGGTAATGAGATTAGCTGATTGGATTAAACCTGCAAAAACAACATCGAGTCGGCGAAAGCAGCGGAGCGTTATCGGTAGTCTCGGCTTAGGAAAACACGCGGCTTCTTTCATCTTTGGACTTGTAGAAAGCTGCCGTGAAGGATGAAGATGGTGTCTTTTGGTGATTTGGGCAGTGTGACACCTAATCTGGAATAGAAACGGTGTGGGTTTCGTGGTGTAGTGGTTATCACGTCTGCTTAACACGCAGAAGGTCGCGAGTTCGAGCCTCGCCGAAACCTTGTAACTTTTGTTTCCACGGTCCGAGAGAAGCCATATAAACTTAATTGTTCGCCCAGAACGGTAGTCTGTCGGTTCTGTGGTGTAGTGGTTATCACGTCTGCTTTACACGCAGAAGGCCGCGAGTTCGAGCCTCGCCAGAACCTGTCATTTTGGTAGCCACTGCATCGTGCTCCCGTTGAAACCTCAATCCGCCACGGAACAGTTGTGGCCAGCGAATTTCAGCTGCCGGCTTCCCCCCCCCCCTACCCCCGCCACTCCCTCCCACTCCCTTCCCTTTTTTTGCTGGTCGCGGTGCACACATGGCTTCAGCCATGCCTGTAGTAGGGAGAATCAAGGGGTTCGGTAGTGTAGTGGTTATCACGCTCGCCTCACACGCGAGAGGTCCTGGGTTCGACCCCCAGCCGAACCAAACGTTTTAAGTGTAGGGCCGGGTAATGAGATTAGCTGAGTGGATTAAACCTGCAAAAACAACATCGAGTCGGCGAAAGCAGCGGAGCGTTATCGGTAGTCTCGGCTTAGGAAAACACGCGGCTTCTTTCATCTTTGGACTTGTAGAAAGCTGCCGTGAAGGATGAAGATGGTGTCTTTTGGTGATTTGGGCAGTGTGACACCTAATCTGGAATAGAAACGGTGTGGGTTTCGTGGTGTAGTGGTTATCACGTCTGCTTAACACGCAGAAGGTCGCGAGTTCGAGCCTCGCCGAAACCTTGTAAATTTTGTTTCCACGGTCCGAGAGAAGCCATATAAACTTAATTGTTCGCCCAGAACGGTAGTCTGTCGGTTCTGTGGTTTAGTGGTTATCACGTCTGCTTTACACGCAGAAGGCCGCGAGTTCGAGCCTCGCCAGAACCTGTCATTTTGGTAGCCACTGCATCGTGCTCCCGTTGAAACCTCAATCCGCCACGGAACAGTTGTGGCCAGCGAATTTCAGCTGCCGGCTTCCCCCCCCCCTACCCCCGCCACTCCCTCCCACTCCCTTCCCTTTTTTTGCTGGTCGCGGTGCACACATGGCTTCAGCCATGCCTGTAGTAGGGAGAATCAAGGGGTTCGGTAGTGTAGTGGTTATCACGCTCGCCTCACACGCGAGAGGTCCTGGGTTCGACCCCCAGCCGAACCAAACGTTTTAAGTGTAGGGCCGGGTAATGAGATTAGCTGAGTGGATTAAACCTGCAAAAACAACATCGAGTCGGCGAAAGCAGCGGAGCGTTATCGGTAGTCTCGGCTTAGGAAAACACGCGGCTTCTTTCATCTTTGGACTTGTAGAAAGCTGCCGTGAAGGATGAAGATGGTGTCTTTTGGTGATTTGGGCAGTGTGACACCTAATCTGGAATAGAAACGGTGTGGGTTTCGTGGTGTAGTGGTTATCACGTCTGCTTAACACGCAGAAGGTCGCGAGTTCGAGCCTCGCCGAAACCTTGTAACTTTTGTTTCCACGGTCCGAGAGAAGCCATATAAACTTAATTGTTCGCCCAGAACGGTAGTCTGTCGGTTCTGTGGTGTAGTGGTTATCACGTCTGCTTTACACGCAGAAGGCCGCGAGTTCGAGCCTCGCCAGAACCTGTCATTTTGGTAGCCACTGCATCGTGCTCCCGTTGAAACCTCAATCCGCCACGGAACAGTTGTGGCCAGCGAATTTCAGCTGCCGGCTTCCCCCCCCCTACCCCCGCCACTCCCTCCCACTCCCTTCCCTTTTTTTGCTGGTCGCGGTGCACACATGGCTTCAGCCATGCCTGTAGTAGGGAGAATCAAGGGGTTCGGTAGTGTAGTGGTTATCACGCTCGCCTCACACGCGAGAGGTCCTGGGTTCGACCCCCAGCCGAACCAAACGTTTTAAGTGTAGGGCCGGGTAATGAGAGTAGCTGAGTGGATTAAACCTGCAAAAACAACATCGAGTCGGCGAAAGCAGCGGAGCGTTATCGGTAGTCTCGGCTTAGGAAAACACGCGGCTTCTTTCATCTTTGGACTTGTAGAAAGCTGCCGTGAAGGATGAAGATGGTGTCTTTTGGTGATTTGGGCAGTGTGACACCTAATCTGGAATAGAAACGGTGTGGGTTTCGTGGTGTAGTGGTTATCACGTCTGCTTAACACGCAGAAGGTCGCGAGTTCGAGCCTCGCCGAAACCTTGTAACTTTTGTTTCCACGGTCCGAGAGAAGCCATATAAACTTAATTGTTCGCCCAGAACGGTAGTCTGTCGGTTCTGTGGTGTAGTGGTTATCACGTCTGCTTTACACGCAGAAGGCCGCGAGTTCGAGCCTCGCCAGAACCTGTCATTTTGGTAGCCACTGCATCGTGCTCCCGTTGAAACCTCAATCCGCCACGGAACAGTTGTGGCCAGCGAATTTCAGCTGCCGGCTCCCCCCCCCCTACCCCCGCCACTCCCTCCCACTCCCTTCCCTTTTTTTGCTGGTCGCGGTGCACACATGGCTTCAGCCATGTAGTAGGGAGAATCAAGGGGTTCGGTAGTGTAGTGGTTATCACGCTCGCCTCACACGCGAGAGGTCCTGGGTTCGACCCCCAGCCGAACCAAACGTTTTAAGTGTAGGGCCGGGTAATGAGAGTAGCTGAGTGGATTAAACCTGCAAAAACAACATCGAGTCGGCGAAAGCAGCGGAGCGTTATCGGTAGTCTCGGCTTAGGAAAACACGCGGCTTCTTTCATCTTTGGACTTGTAGAAAGCTGCCGTGAAGGATGAAGATGGTGTCTTTTGGTGATTTGGGCAGTGTGACACCTAATCTGGAATAGAAACGGTGTGGGTTTCGTGGTGTAGTGGTTATCACGTCTGCTTAACACGCAGAAGGTCGCGAGTTCGAGCCTCGCCGAAACCTTGTAACTTTTGTTTCCACGGTCCGAGAGAAGCCATATAAACTTAATTGTTCGCCCAGAAAGGTAGTCTGTCGGTTCTGTGGTGTAGTGGTTATCACGTCTGCTTTACACGCAGAAGGCCGCGAGTTCGAGCCTCGCCAGAACCTGTCATTTTGGTAGCCACTGCATCGTGCTCCCGTTGAAACCTCAATCCGCCACGGAACAGTTGTGGCCAGCGAATTTCAGCTGCCGGCTTCCCCCCCCCCCTACCCCCGCCACTCCCTCCCACTCCCTTCCCTTTTTTTGCTGGTCGCGGTGCACACATGGCTTCAGCCATGCCTGTAGTAGGGAGAATCAAGGGGTTCGGTAGTGTAGTGGTTATCACGCTCGCCTCACACGCGAGAGGTCCTGGGTTCGACCCCCAGCCGAACCAAACGTTTTAAGTGTAGGGCCGGGTAATGAGAGTAGCTGAGTGGATTAAACCTGCAAAAACAACATCGAGTCGGCGAAAGCAGCGGAGCGTTATCGGTAGTCTCGGCTTAGGAAAACACGCGGCTTCTTTCATCTTTGGACTTGTAGAAAGCTGCCGTGAAGGATGAAGATGGTGTCTTTTGGTGATTTGGGCAGTGTGACACCTAATCTGGAATAGAAACGGTGTGGGTTTCGTGGTGTAGTGGTTATCACGTCTGCTTAACACGCAGAAGGTCGCGAGTTCGAGCCTCGCCGAAACCTTGTAACTTTTGTTTCCACGGTCCGAGAGAAGCCATATAAACTTAATTGTTCGCCCAGAACGGTAGTCTGTCGGTTCTGTGGTGTAGTGGTTATCACGTCTGCTTAACACGCAGAAGGCCGCGAGTTCGAGCCTCGCCAGAACCTGTCATTTTGGTAGCCACTGCATCGTGCTCCCGTTGAAACCTCAATCCGCCACGGAACAGTTGTGGCCAGCGAATTTCAGCTGCCGGCTTCCCCCCCCCCTACCCCCGCCACTCCCTTCCCTTTTTTTGCTGGTCGCGGTGCACACATGGCTTCAGCCATGCCTGTAGTAGGGAGAATCAAGGGGTTCGGTAGTGTAGTGGTTATCACGCTCGCCTCACAAGCGAGAGGTCCTGGGTTCGACCCCCAGCCGAACCAAACGTTTTAAGTGTAGGGCCGGGTAATGAGATTAGCTGAGTGGATTAAACCTGCAAAAACAACATCGAGTCGGCGAAAGCAGCGGAGCGTTATCGGTAGTCTCGGCTTAGGAAAACACGCGGCTTCTTTCATCTTTGGACTTGTAGAAAGCTGCCGTGAAGGATGAAGATGGTGTCTTTTGGTGATTTGGGCAGTGTGACACCTAATCTAGAATAGAAACGGTGTGGGTTTCGTGGTGTAGTGGTTATCACGTCTGCTTAACACGCAGAAGGTCGCGAGTTCGAGCCTCGCCGAAACCTTGTAACTTTTGTTTCCACGGTCCGAGAGAAGCCATATAAACTAAATTGTTCGCCCAGAACGGTAGTCTGTCGGTTCTGTGGTGTAGTGGTTATCACGTCTGCTTTACACGCAGAAGGCCGCGAGTTCGAGCCTCGCCAGAACCTGTCATTTTGGTAGCCACTGCATCGTGCTCCCGTTGAAACCTCAATCCGCCACGGAACAGTTGTGGCCAGCGAATTTCAGCTGCCGGCTTCCCCCCCCTACCCCCGCCACTCCCTCCCACTCCCTTCCCTTTTTTTGCTGGTCGCGGTGCACACATGGCTTCAGCCATGCCTGTAGTAGGGAGAATCAAGGGGTTCGGTAGTGTAGTGGTTATCACGCTCGCCTCACACGCGAGAGGTCCTGGGTTCGACCCCCAGCCGAACCAAACGTTTTAAGTGTAGGGCCGGGTAATGAGAGTAGCTGAGTGGATTAAACCTGCAAAAACAACATCGAGTCGGCGAAAGCAGCGGAGCGTTATCGGTAGTCTCGGCTTAGGAAAACACGCGGCTTCTTTCATCTTTGGACTTGTAGAAAGCTGCCGTGAAGGATGAAGATGGTGTCTTTTGGTGATTTGGGCAGTGTGACACCTAATCTGGAATAGAAACGGTGTGGGTTTCGTGGTGTAGTGGTTATCACGTCTGCTTAACACGCAGAAGGTCGCGAGTTCGAGCCTCGCCGAAACCTTTTAACTTTTGTTTCCACGGTCCGAGAGAAGCCATATAAACTTAATTGTTCGCCCAGAACGGTAGTCTGTCGGTTCTGTGGTGTAGTGGTTATCACGTCTGCTTTACACGCAGAAGACCGCGAGTTCGAGCCTCGCCAGAACCTGTCATTTTGGTAGCCACTGCATCGTGCTCCCGTTGAAACCTCAATCCGCCACGGAACAGTTGTGGCCAGCGAATTTCAGCTGCCGGCTTCCCCCCCCCCTACCCCCGCCACTCCCTCCCACTCCCTTCCCTTTTTTTGCTGATCGCGGTGCATACATGGCTTCAGCCATGCCTGTAGTAGGGAGAATCAAGGGGTTCGGTAGTGTAGTGGTTATCACGCTCGCCTCACACGCGAGAGGTCCTGGGTTCGACCCCCAGCCGAACCAAACGTTTTAAGTGTAGGGCCGGGTAATGAGAGTAGCTGAGTGGATTAAACCTGCAAAAACAACATCGAGTCGGCGAAAGCAGCGGAGCGTTATCGGTAGTCTCGGCTTAGGAAAACACGCGGCTTCTTTCATCTTTGGACTTGTAGAAAGCTGCCGTGAAGGATGAAGATGGTGTCTTTTGGTGATTTGGGCAGTGTGACACCTAATCTGGAATAGAAACGGTGTGGGTTTCGTGGTGTAGTGGTTATCACGTCTGCTTAACACGCAGAAGGTCGCGAGTTCGAGCCTCGCCGAAACCTTGTAACTTTTGTTTCCACGGTCCGAGAGAAGCCATATAAACTTAATTGTTCGCCCAGAACGGTAGTCTGTCGGTTCTGTGGTGTAGTGGTTATCACGTCTGCTTTACAAGCAGAAGGCCGCGAGTTCGAGCCTCGCCAGAACCTGTCATTTTGGTAGCCACTGCATCGTGCTCCCGTTGAAACCTCAATCCGCCACGGAACAGTTGTGGCCAGCGAATTTCAGCTGCCGGCTGAAATTATAAGTGATAAATTAAGCTGCCCGTTATATCAAAAAGAAATAGATGTTTGGTGGGATAATTTAAAATTTAGTTTAAAGAGAAAATCTCAAAGTTTCGGGAAAATAAAGAAAAAAGAAGAATACACACGACAAAATGAATTAGAACGATTATTAAATAGAGAATATGCTAAATTAGCTACTAATATAAAACACGATCTATCCCAAGTACACATCTTAAAAAATGAATTAAGTCAACTTTTAAAAGTAAAATGCGATGGAGCGATTCTACGCTCAAAAAGCTTGATACATCTAGATAACGATAATAACACGTCCTTTTTTCTATCACTGGAAAAAAGCCGCCAAAAAAACAACACAGTTAAAGAATTACTGTTAAATAACGGGTCCGTGGCAACCGATACGAAAGACCTCCTAGATGCCGAAAAATACTTCTATGGTACATTATACGAAGAATCTGAAACCGAAAACGAAAAACAATTGATTCTATTAAATGCTATATCGAAACATGTTGATGAAAACGAAAAAAATAGTTGCGATAAAACGATTACATTAACGGAGTTGACTGAAGCCTTAAAGTCAATGAAGTTAAATAAATCCCCAGGACTGGATGGTCTGACAGTAGAATTTTATATTGAACTGTGGGATATATTAGGACCTATTTACCTGCAGGTAGTTAATACCATAATAAGTAATAAAGAACTTACAAGATCAATGAAAAGCGGTGTAATATCGTTATTTTATAAAAACAAAGGCGATAAAAGAGACCTTAAGAATTGGAGACCCATAACTCTCCTCAACGTTGATTATAAAATCCTATCCAGAGTCCTCGCCCTACGGTTAAGGAATGTAGTAGACAAAATAATATCCTGCGAACAGTCGTGTAGCGTCCCGGGCAGGGATATCTCGTCAAATCTAGCCTCCGTACGTGACGTTGTAGACTATGTAACAACCAATGATCAATCGGGATTCATTATTAAAATAGACCAAATGAAGGCCTTCGACATTGTTTCACATGATTATTTGTTTAATGTGCTAAAAACCATGGGTTTTGGCGCTAATTTCATTACTATGGTTAGAATCCTATATACCAACATAAAAAGCTGCGTGAAATGCAACGGACATTTGTCTTCATTTTTTCCAATAACACGCTCCGTAAGACAAGGGTGTCCGATATCAGCCCTTTTATATGTATTATGTGCTGAACCATTAGCACAATTGATAAAATCCAATTCATATATCTCAGGAATTCCCATAGGAGAAAACCACTCTTCTCTCATATACCAACACGCGGACGATACGACAATCACAGTCCAAAATACCGAATCTATTAAGTATGTATTTGAAACTCTAGAGATATATAGCGCCGGATCGGGGGCCAAAGTTAATACTCAAAAATCCGAAATTCTGATATTAAATAAAAAAGATAAAAATTTACAAATTGAAAGTCCTGTTAAAATAACCAACGATGCTGTGGAAATACTTGGGATATATTTCGGACCAAATAAAAAAAAATGTAACGAAATGAATTTTGAAAAAAAAATCAACCAAATTAAAAGACTATTGGGACTGTGGTCCCAGAGAAAAACAACCTTGAGAGGGAAAAGTGTAATACTGCAATCCCTGATTATTCCAAAATTATTGTATGCAATCAATAATTGTCCTATACCGAGAGGATTTATACACGAATTCAATAGTATTATTAAAAAATTCCTTTGGAATGGTAAACCACCCTTAATTAAGGAATCGACTTTGATGGGTAAGACGGTAGACGGAGGAATGTACATTCCTAACTTAGCTCTTAAAATAAAGGCCACGCGTTTAAAAATTATTAAAAAATATTTCGACAAAAACATCACATGTAACTGGAAATATAGCATGGATGAATTTTTTAAAAAAATACCTGGATATGAATTTAACATATAATATCTTCTCCGTTAACATCTTACCCATCCAATCGAAAAAATTACCACCATTCTATAAAGAAGTTCTAGAAGCGTGGACAGAATTTTCTAAAAACAGGCATAGCGTACCCTTAAATTACAATGCGGTTGTAAACCAACCTTTATTTTATAATAAATTTATCCATAGAAATGGCAGAGAACTGTTTCATAAACTCTTCATTGATGCCAAAATCACTTCTATTTGCGATATTTGCTTTGTTTATGTACCAGGCTTCCTACCAATTTCGTACATCATTGAAATGATAGGCGATTACAATAACAATATTAATCCAAGCGATATAGAAGATTTTTATCAAATTATAATAGAAAGTATGCCACCCAAATGGAGAGAAATTATTACCAATCAATGTAAAACGGAACCATACCAACCGAACATATATCTGGAAAAAGATAAAAAGAAATTTGATTCCTCCTACCTTAACACCAAATTTTGTTATGATATACTAAGAAACGATTATTTTAGACCCCCCACTTCCGAGAAATATTGGGAGTCAAGACAAATAAATCACGATAAAAAACTAATATGGAAATCTGTCTTTATAAAACACAAAAATGCTGTATGTATTAATCTTGACTATCGTATAGCTCATAACGTCATACCTACCAAAGAAAATTATTTAAATATAAGAAAACCCTAGACAACATTTGCCCAGGTTGTAATAACTACGCGGAGACGCTTGAACATCTGTTTCTAGCATGTAACTGTAATAAACCCTTAAAAAATATGATAAGAGACCAACTGATTAATTTAAATTCTGCCAAAAGTTTTACTGAGATAGAATATGATTCTTGGCTACTTTTCGGATATCATGAGAAAACAAAACATAGCATATTCATTAATCTTCTACTATCATTTTATAGATTTATCATATATGAATGTAGGAATCTAGCTTTAAATGAAAAAAGGGTACTGAATAATATCAATGTTTATAAAAAATATTTTACGCAGCACATACAACTGATACATAACAATGAGAGGTTGTCTCTCAGAAAAGCTATCGACCAAAACAATACAATGGTTAAAATAGTAGATGACAATGTAATGGTTGAATTTGTATAAACAGAAATTAAATTAAAAATTAACGCTATGTGGAAAAATAACCCATTCCCAAATGACACCTTTCGGGAATCAACCTACCTCGAAACCTTTCGAGTTTTTCGCTCTTCGAGGGTATTTTCGCCGAAAATGAAATGGATATACATGTAATTGATAACAAAATGACAAGCAAATTATGTATATAAAATTATTTATTAACCCATACTTATTTTTGGGTTTTTTTTGTTTTTTTTGTTTTTTTTCTCATATATCTATTTATATATTTAATTAATTTCCTTTATTTATATAATGATTTATTTATCTATTTATATATATATATTTATTTAATAGCAGAGTATACAATAAATTATATATATATTGTAAATCAAACGAGAAGAAATATAATATAAAGACGAAATATTATGAAAACTGTATATAAAATAAAAACTAACTAAAAGTATACTGTATGTAAAAAGAACAGTATTAATTTATTGATAACTACTATCAAAAACCAATATCAATGGTATGTTTGGCTTCTTTTAAACGCTGTTTGTCCTGTTTTTAATTTTAAATTATTCTGTGTTTTTTTGTTGTTTTTTTCGTGTTTTTTTTCAATTTTTTTTTCCTTCTATTTATTTATTTATTTTTTTATTTTTTTTTTTAAATTTTAAGTAAAAGACTAGAATATTGCACAAAAATAATGTTTTTAATGTACCTATAAACAGAACCATGAATGTACCACTTATTAATGTATATACTAAATATTATCTGAATAAATTTATTTACAAAAAAAAAAAAAAATCACGTCTGCTTTACACGCAGAAGGCCGCGAGTTCGAGCCTCGCCAGAACCTGTCATTTTGGTAGCCACTGCACTGTGCTCCCGTTGAAACCGCAATCCGCCACGGAATAGTTGTGGCCAGCGAATTTCAGCTGCCCCCCGCCACTCCCTCCCACTTCCTTCCCTTTTTTTGCTGGTCGCGGTGCACACATGGCTTCAGCCATGCCTGTAGTAGGGAGAATCAAGGGGTTCGGTAGTGTAGTGGTTATCACGCTCGCCTCACACGCGAGAGGTCCTGGGTTCGACCCCCAGCCGAACCAAACGTTTTAAGTGTAGGGCCGGGTAATGAGATTAGCCGAGTGGATTAAACCTGCAAAAACAACATCGAGTCGGCGAAAGCAGCGGAGCGTTATCGGTAGTCTCGGCTTATGAAAACACGCGGCTTCTTTCATCTTTGGACTTGTAGAAAGCTGCCGTGAAGGATGAAGATGGTGTCTTTTGGTGATTTGGGCAGTGTGACACCTAATCTGGAATAGAAACGGTGTGGGTTTCGTGGTGTAGTGGTTATCACGTCTGCTTAACACGCAGAAGGTCGCGAGTTCGAGCCTCGCCGAAACCTTGTAACTTTTGTTTCCACGGTCCGAGAGAAGCCATATAAACTTAATTGTTCGCCCAGAACGGTAGTCTGTCGGTTCTGTGGTGTAGTGGTTATCACGTCTGCTTTACAATAAAAAAAAAAAATCACGTCTGCTTTACACGCAGAAGGCCGCGAGTTCGAGCCTCGCCAGAACCTGTCATTTTGGTAGCCACTGCACTGTGCTCCCGTTGAAACCGCAATCCGCCACGGAATAGTTGTGGCCAGCGAATTTCAGCTGCCCCCCGCCACTCCCTCCCACTTCCTTCCCTTTTTTTGCTGGTCGCGGTGCACACATGGCTTCAGCCATGCCTGTAGTAGGGAGAATCAAGGGGTTCGGTAGTGTAGTGGTTATCACGCTCGCCTCGGTGTCGGAACAATTGTTTTGAGAGCATCGGGAAGATGGCTGACGATGCAGTATGAGCTGCAAGGAGCTCTTGTCTAAATCCGTCTCCATCTGCGGTTTGTGTATCGATGGCAAGTTCAGAAGATCCCTATAGTGTATAGTTAAGTAGCCTTAACGCTTTAGTATTAATATTAACTATCTAGTATTTGGAGAAAGCTACTAAAAGCGAACTTTAGTGTTGTTTGTTTAAAATTGATCTAGCCAGCCATGGCTGGTGATACGACCAGCTATGGAAGGGAAATAACTCGGTGCAAATTCATCAAAGATTGTACTATACGAGTAAATGTCGGAAATATTAGACGCATTTCAGCTTCTGAAATTATAGATGCCATCGAATGTATGTCCGGTGAATCCGACCCTGTAAAGGCGTGTGTCCCACGCGGGTTAAATCGGTATGAAGTTACACTCTCAAGTGAAGAGATTGCGCAAGCTGTATTAAATGAAGGAATAAGAGTAAAAGACGAAGTACTAGAAAGTAATTTGTGTCTAATAAAACAAAAATTGTAAGCATTTTAAACCTTCCGTTCTATATAGAGGACCATGTCATTGAAAATAAATTGAAAAAATGGGATGTAAAAATTGAAGGCCATATTCGCTATCGTTTTGATAAAAATACAGGATGTCCAGACGGGACAAGACTTATGAAAGTAATTTTCCCACCGGGTGTAAGCTCCCTTCCCTTCTCCGTTGGATTCCAAACAATTGAGGGTTTCGAATATTTTGGACTACGTCACGATGACCAAGACAAAGTCTGCTTCCATTGTCTGTCTAATACCCATCTAAAGGATGAATGCCCAACTTTCCGGTGCCTAAAATGTAATCTGACTGGGCATATTCAACGAAAATGTAATACATCTTTCTGTGTGGCTTGCCAAGCTTTCTCCCCTTTTTGTGAATGTACCCCAACTGTCCAGAACAGAATCGAACCCGATGCCAATAAAAGACATAGAAGTTCATCTTCAACTTCACCGAATTCAAACTCCTGTAAAAAATTTAGAGACATGTCAAGTGACCAATTCCCAAGCATGTCCGAAAATGAAACCCGACTGTCTGAAAGCGAATCGCCCGAGGGGTTACCTTCGGGCGCTTCACATGAACGGTTATCTTCGGGCGCTTCACCTGAACGGTTATCTTCGGGCGCTTCACCTGAACGGTTATCTTCGGACGTTTCACCTGAACTGCCATTTTCGGGTGCTCCAACAAGCAACCAAGGGTTACCTTCGGGGGTACCAAGAGTCGTCCTAACTCGAGTGAATATGAAAGTAACAAATGGATCCGAAGACAAAAAGACCACTAAAAGCATAACGCAAGATGGTATTATTCCAGACCAAAATCCGGACCTGGCTAGCCATGAAATAATTGAAATTGATGGAATTGAAGAACATGATACCGAAAGTGATGATAACGAGAACAGTGATGTTAATATACACAACGCTACCGATAGTGAAGAAGATGATGACAACAATGATGATAACCGTAATCGGGTGGATACGAGTCTGTAGTAGTACCTAGCTCCCTTTTTTTCAAATATCTTATCTTCAAAATGGCGCTCTCAGTAACGACACAAAACATCAATGGACTTAGATCTATTGAAAAACTCATGAATGTTATGTTTTATCTCAATTCCGTAGAATTTATTGACACACATGTTAAATCACATTGGGATGGATCTATCGCCTACAATAACTACGATGTGAATAATAGACGCGGCGTAGCAATCCTCTTCAAATCCGACATTAAGATTCTGAACCAAAATTGTGATAACAATGGGCGTATCATTAATGTTTTAATTGAGTTTGACAATTCACCCTATAATATCATCTCGTATTATGCGCCAAATAACTTAAAAGAAAGACGCGAGACCCATCTATCTCTAAGGGAGTATATATCGACAACTGTGCCCAACATCATCACGGGAGACTTTAACGATATCCTCAATCCTTTCTATGATATGTCCCAAAATATGAGTAGCTATTCCAAATCATCAAGTCAATTATTGCATCATTTATCGAACGATTTTAACCTGGTTGACCCTTGGAGACATAGGAACCCCGACACTCGACAATTCACCCGACAACAGTATGTACTGGGTAACCTAAAACAGAGCAGACTTGATTTCATACTATGTGATAGATCACTCCTAGTTAATGTCACGCGTGTTTTTATCAGCTACTCCTCGCTCAGTGACCATGCCCGTGTCACCGTAATACTAGATCCATCAAAAATTGAACACGGGCCTGGCGTCTGGACCCTAAATAACACATTTTACCAAATCAATGAAATATATTTAGTATGTATGATGAAATTATATTGTAATATATTATTCTATGTGATTTATAATAAAAAAATCAATAAAAAATCACGTCTGTTTAACACGCAGAAGGTCGCGAGTTCGAGCCTCGCCGAAACCTTGTAATTTTTGTTTCCACGGTTCGAGAGAAGCCATATAAACTTAATTGTTCGCTCAGAACGGTAGTCTGTCGGTTCTGTGGTGTAGTGGTTATCACGTCTGCTTTACACGAGTTCGAGCCTCGCCAGAACCTGTCATTTTGGTAGCCACTGCATCGTGCTCCCGTTGAAACCGCAATGGAATAGTTGTGGCCAGCGAATTTCAGCTGCCGGGTCTCCCCCCACCCCCTTCCATTTTTTTGCTGGTCGCGGTACACAAATGGCTTCAGCCATGCCTGTAGTAGCGAGAACCAAGGGGTTCGGTAGTGTAGTGGTTATCACGCTCGCCTCGGGATCGGGAGTCGTCTGTCGAGCTGGACGAACGTGTTTATACGAGCTCTGCTTCGTGTGTAAACACTATGGTTGTAAGCCTTATCGTACTTTGTACCACGACTATGAATGTAATTTATTTACTTGTAATTTCTTTACAGTATTAGCTACTTGAAGTGTATTGATGCAATGAAGATGTAGTTGAAAGATTGTTCGATATGTGTATTTTCTTATGAAAGATTGGACACGGGAGATTTAATTGACGCTATTGAAGAGGTCACTGGAGTTGATACAATATGTGCATGTGTGCCAATGAAAGGTTGTTATGAGGTAACGTTTGAACTTCCTTATTGCTTGAACAAACTCAAGAGATGAAAATATCAGATTAAATGGAGTTGTATTAGAATTCATATTCGTCAGTTCAACTGTAAAAATAGTTTCGTTTATGCATATACCTCATTATATTGAAGATCATGACATTTATGAAAAATTAAACGCATGGAAGGTCAAACCCAGAAGCGAGATAAGACGTCGCTATTATAAACATGGCGATCGGAGTATTTCAGATGGCACAAGATACCTGAAAGTTGAATTCCCCCCACATGTCCAAAGTCTACCATATGTGACGAAGTTTGATGGTCGGTCATTTCATGTAAAACATGACAACCAACTCCGTGTTTGCTTTAATTGTATACAGACTGGACATGAAGTAAAAAAACTGCCCAAATATTATATGTCATAGATGCAAAGAGACAGGCCACACAAAGTTTGAATGTGAAGTAATTTTATGTGATGAATGCAATAAAACAAAAAACATATGTATTTGTAATCAGACAGTTGACTGTGAAAAAACCTGCTAAATGAACCCGAGTCACAAAACAACAACACGGCTACTACAGACAACAGTGAAGAATAAGAAGATGTTGAGATAGAGAACAACACGGGTGAAGAAGACGAACAAAAATAAAACACGGAAGAAAAAGAAATAGAAAAAACAGAAGAAATAGAAAAAGAACAGGTATGTGTTTCTGTTAGTAGTGACTCTGTTAGTAGTGAATATGAGGACGAAACAATAGATGATAGAAATGAAAACACTTACTCAACAAGGTATAGAAAAAGAAGAAATAAACTAATTACAAAACCTAACTTAGAGCAAATATCAGAGAAAAAGAACCGAGACAGAAAGAAACAGATAGATGAACAGACAAATAGGTTTAAACGCATTGCGTCGATTAGCGAAGATTCTGAATCAAAAAAAAATCACGTGCAACAAATGTTAAATCAAGAATCCCAACCAAATCACCAAACAAATAACAATGTTGATAAAATATAGTTCTTCCCTTTTATTCCTCAACTCTAATTATTTGTTTATGTTTAGATACGCTTAATATATTTATGTGAGAATTAGAACACTTTCCATGATATCTTTGATGTACCGAGAATTATTTTCTAAAGATCTCTACGACAGAACATTTCAAACGTGTTATTCGCTCTCAACATTGACTTTTCAAGGGTTATTCCCCTTTAATAAACGTGTTCTAACGCTTGTGAGCATGTATGTTTTTACACGCTACCTGTATAAGTTTATAGGCAAAATAGTGTAATCTGGCAAAATAGTGTAATCAGCATATGGACTGTTCACCGTGTACAAATTACACGACAAACTTCGACTCCCCCGAATACAAATGCCTGTAAAATTTTTTAGAGAGGACATGTCAAGTGACCAATGCTCAGGGATGTTTGAAGATGATACAAGGCAATCTACGGGCGGTTAGTCCGACTGGCTGTCTTCTAGCTATTCAACTGAGCGGGTATCTTCGGCCATCGGGTGTACCGATAGTTGTCTTAACCCGAATGATATTAGGAAAAACATTGAATCCGAAGATGAAAAGACTACAGAAAACACAGCGCAAGATGGGAGTATTTCAAACCAAGTTACCAATCCAACTAGTCACGAAATAATTAAAAATTGGTAAAAATGTGAAGTCGGAAGTGACGATGACGAAAACAATGATGTTAATATACAAGGCGATGAAGATGATAACGCAAATTTAATGGATACGAGACTGTAATAATACTCTGTTTATTTTCCCCAATATCTTGTCTCCAAAAATGACACTCTCAATTACGACACAACATATCAATGAACTAAGATCTATTGAAAAAAACATGAATTTTCTATCTCAGTTCCAATGCATTAAATGGGGTTTAACGTCCTACGCTTCTGCACCTAACCTGGGCTAATTGAAGACGGGCATACGTCATATAGTGTGCTATGAGGGGGATTTTGCCCTGGCAGCGACTGAATTCCAACTGCCAAGGAATCTTTTACGTGCACGACAATGTTTTCACGGGACATCGGTTTTACGTACCACCCGAACGACTAGGCAGTTGTCCTTGTCAGGCCCTCCGTCTACATCACTGACAAGTGGAAACCACGCCCGAAAATCAAGATGAACTTTCTCGGCAAATATCTCAGTTCCGTAGAAGTAAAAACAATGTCCTCTATCTCCAGGAAACGTTTCGGGACAATACATTTATAGATTCATATGTTAAACCTCACTGGGATGGGCCTTTCGACTCAAATTATTACGATGTGAATAGTAGACGAGGCATAGCCATCCTCCGCAAATCTGACATAAACAATCTGGACCAAAAATGTGATAATAATGTGCTTAATGTTTCGAAAAAGTGTCTTTTCCAATTTACGTTCGAAAAAGATCTATAATGATTGAATTATCGAAAGCTGTGCCCAGGATGATATTATTAATCTATGTTTAAAGTTCATGCTGAAGAGTGAACCATATCAATCTATATATGTGTGGTGCTCGTAGACTTGTATGGAATGTCATCATTTTGATGCCGAAACCAAACAACCTGGTCCCTATGCGGTCACAATAAATGATGTAGTTTTTTTAGGCCCTCATCGCTCATTCTGCATCGAAATGTCTGAAAATACATGTTATCTCCAAAGGGTGTATGAATGTACAAGTGACAAGACATGGAGAGAGTATGTTAAATCTAAATCCAAAAGAATAGAAAACATGGCTAGATGTAGCAAAATTTATGAAGATAGGATTGAGGACGATTTAAAGAATGAATTAGAATCTAACAGGGAGGTCACTCTCCCCGCATCCTATAATCCATAACCCGTTGTTCCTAGAATACACCCGGACGGGTGTAACCCCCAGGACTATTGCGCCTACAATAGTTAGAGGGACCCAAGGACGAAACCAGAAATGCCCCTTACTTGGCTGTGGGGTATAAGGACCAGAAAACTAAATTCCATTGTATTGGGAACCACCTACCAGGATGTTTTGGCGAGGAGTACACTACCTTCCATGAAATTAATTCTGGGGGGAAAGGTCGAGTGTATGACCGTATTATGCAGAATTTTAGGGGTGACACCAAGTGAAATTGTGGAACGTTTCAATCGTTGGCAACTTTTGTCTGAGAAAAGACAAATACGGGAAAAGGAATATTCCACTCTTAGAGAATGAGTTCAATTAAACACTGGCCCCGACCCACTAGATTTTCTCTAAAACCCCTGAATTCACCCCCATGCCTCGCATACTTTGTTTCCTGAGGTATTTACTGGTAAATGTCAGGGACAGCATTTCAGATAGAGGGGGGGGGGATGTTACAGGTGGTAAAATAGGATATATCTTACAGTTATGTATATATTCATTTGATATGGGTTTTGTTTTATTATAGCACATGCTAGTGTGCACCTTAAAACCCCCACTTAGTTCTAGATCAGTCAACTTCTTTAAGCTGTTATTGCTATAACAATGATGAGTACTTTTAACTGAGTTTCATTGTTTTTGGTCATGTGATCTAATTTTAAATTTGTTGGTAGTTACAATCACTTGCTACCCATTTGTCTTTCAAAGGGGTGTCATAGAAAATATTGCGTTTATGTTTTTGATGTTTGGTTCTAGAAGTTTTGGTTTGGTGAAGAATTATAATGATTTACCAGGTATGTTATGTTGTATTATCTTTTACTAGTAATATAAGCTGTATAAGCTAGCTCTGTAGTTCTATTTTTTAATATTGAATTTAGTTTTTTATGGATAAAATTTATAAAGTTAATTTGCTTATACGATACATGCATTCACACGTTATATATGTATACAGCTCATCCTATTTCAGATTCTTAGGTTGATTACATTTAGCTAAACTAAGCATTCAAAACCCCACTTCGGGGAAGTTCATTTAAAATGTCGATATAGAGTAGTTTAGTGAAAGTACCGTTACGATGTGTATTATTTATTTCAACAGTAATGTAATTAGTAGCACGGATTTATGTCTATGCTGTACAAATAATGATAGTTGATGTGTTTGTATCTTGATTTTTGTGATGTAAAACTTATATTGAACTGTATATTTGCAGGGTTTTTATTATTTGCCTGGTTGATACGATAATAAAGTATTGAACCCGTTCTGGATTTTGTGATGAAACGACCCCAGACGTTCTCTACAACATTGTGAGGACTTGTTTTCAGAGTGATTTTTAAATCTTATTTGAATTTTCATGAGCATAGGTTATGCGAACTGTATTTTTGTATGTATATACTTTAGACTTTTGTTTACATAATCATGTAGATATTTTTGACTCTTGACATTTATTTTGTGTGTTTTATGGCACTTCGTTCGGACAAGAAACGTGTCTCAAAATCAATCGGAAAACCGAGTGATTACCTCGGAAAAACCTGGAGCCAAAAATATTGATGAATTAATCAAAAGTGTATCACGGCCAATATTTAGAAAGAAAGCAACAGTTAAATTATCCGTTAAAAGTATAGTTGAATCCCCAGCAGCTCATGTTTTTCAAGCTAGTATCATATATGCATTTATCGTCTCTGATTACTGATGATGAAGTTGAAAAAAAATTGTGTAACTGGGGTGTGGGGCTGGTTGACCCAATCATGAGACGTCATTATGAGAGGGAGGATTGTACGATGTATATTACCCTATTCAGCTGTATTTGCGACTGATGCGGGTACTGATTTTATAAAGTGAGACATGGTCTGCTTTAATTGTCTCTCTGGAGCATCTATTAGCCAGTTGTCCAAAATAATTCCAAACGTAGTGGGCATATTAAACGGAACTGTCCGAAATTGACTGGTCCCCCGAGCTGGAAAGGTGGCGCCACGAATGTCCCTAATAATTCCACCAGGAACCCCTGAAGAATCTTGTAATCAATGGATAGTAGCTCAGACGTGCTAATCGAGCCGTCTGATAATACTGGTCTTGTTAATGATGATGTCCCACGTGGAGATGTTGAAGTTTTAGAATTAGATGGTGAATTAGATAATAAAAAAAGAGTGGCAGATGATAGTGCACAGAATAATGGGGACTCTTGTAAGAAAACGCAATATAATTTACTTCTTAGTAGAAAGCCTGTAAAGGGGAAGGGTGGTAAATTGAAACTAGTGGGAATACATAGGAAAAAATACTGAAGGCTTTAAAAAAAACAATGTATCTAAAAAATGTATTACTTCTAATTAAAACTTACAGTATGATAATATTATCAATAATTGCTGCTGTCCTTAGAAAGGAAATAAAGAGAAATCATCTTTAGATGTTATATACAGACATTGATTTGAATCAATTTATTATTTGATTTTAGTAAATGAATTGTTATATCATTTGACCTCGATTGTATCATTTTTAGACAATTAAATCGCCACTGTAATTTTATTATTTTTTAATTTTTATAAAACTCGCTGATATGCTGAAAATGTGATATTTCTATTTTTTTCTTTACATAAATGAATTGAAAAAATAAATCACGCTAGCCTCACACGCGAAAGATCCTGGGTTCGAATCCCAGCCGAACCAAACGTTTTAAGTGGAGAGTCGGTTAAAGAGTCGGATTAGCTGAGTGGGTTAAACTTACTGCTGTAACAACATTTCGAGACGGCGAAAGCAGCGGAGCGTTATTGGTAGTCGCGGCTTATAAAAACACGTGGCTCCGTTAATCTTTTGACTCGTCGAAAGCTGCCGTAAAGGATGAAGATGTATGTCTTTTTGATGTGGGCAGTGTGACACTGGGTGAGCTTGACTGCGAATTAGCTATTATGAAAAGCATGAGTGTTTTAGGGCTTTTCTCAAGTCTAAATGACGGTAAATTAACATCTGGTAGTAGTGAAACTTTGGGAAAAAAGAAGTTGTTTTATTCTTATCTCTACCCAAGGGACAACCCAGTAGCCGACGATAAGGTCTGTGTAAGACAGGACAGCCGGAGTTCTCTCCTCGGATGAAAGTGACAGCTGCGATCGATGTATATCAAAATTTGAGGTTCTATCTGTAACTGAAAGGAATGTCCAAAAACTAATCTCCCGGTGTTGATGGGCTGACTGTAGGATTTTACTTAAGTTTTTGGCCCTTTTTAGAAGATATTTATTTTAATGTGATCAGTACTGTACTAGGTATGTGGAATTATTCTCTAGTGTGAAAAGCGGCACGATAACTGTTTAAAAAAAATAGGGGTGATAGAAATGACCTTAAGAATTACAGAACAATCAGCTTACTTAATGTAGACTATAAAATACTGTCAAGGTGTCTAGCTCTCTGTCTGAAGCATGTCTGTTGTCTCCACTTCATAAACTTCATGTATATCAGGCATAGATATAGCACACGATGATTGTGCTAATAGGGATGCCTTAGACTAATAGTAAGTGCAGGGGGACTGCACCACATATGATTTACACAAAAGACAAACATAGCGACAAGACACCATACTCAAAAAACAGCAACAAACAAACAATTTTTAAAAAAAAGCGAATGGATCCGGGGGCTAGCCGTAAGCGTCCACTGCGCTGTACAGTCCCGGGCCTGTGGTGACACAGACTTCACTCATATTTGAAAACAACTGGGAATGCAACCCAAAGAAAAAATTATATAGTGTCAGCATGAGTCATGATCTATTATATGTTGTAAGAATTACGAATGTAAGTATATTGTTGTATAAATTCCGCTACACAAGTAACCACATAGTTAAATGTATCAGAAGTAGGCCTAGTTCAAACTAAATCAAATCAATAAAAGGATTGTAGTATATTAAATGCATTTAGGACACACATTACAACCGTCACAGAAACAAAAACAAAACTGATTACAAGAAGCAAAGGAATATAGACTATCTAGGGAGACAGCCGTGTCGTCTGCTGACTGAGTGGCGAGATGTGAATCTGCCGTAATAGTTGTTATGGCGTCGTGATTTAGAAGGTGCAATTTCCCGATAAAAGGGCGATAATCTAGATAAAATAACGTTGAAGTCAATGTGGAAGAGTTGCCCTTGTATATCGAAAAAAGATTCTCAGAAGGCATTTGATAGGGTCTCGCACAGTTATCTTTTTAATGTTCTAAAATGCATGGGATTTGGATCTAAATTTCTAGATTATATTAAGACGTTGTATACTGATATTAAGAGCTATGTTAAAAGGAAAATAACACTCTTACTGGCTTGACAGGGTCAAGAAATTCTTTAAGCCTTATTCTTACTTCTAGATATGTAAATTATCCATAACATCCTATTTTATTTGTCCAGGGGCTTCGAAAATATGTTTTAATCAAAGTTACATTTGGAAAGTGTTTACGTAAAGCTTTTCATACTATGAAGTTGAATTTTTCCAATCTTTAAAGGGACAATAACACTCTTGCTGGTTTGACGGGTTCCGAAGAAAAAAATTAGCCTTATTCTAACGACTAGATGCTTAGGTGTCCTACCCGTTTTGAAATTATCCATTATAACCTATCTATCTTACTTGTCCAGAGGGTTCGAAAATATGTTTAAATCCAAGTTGCATCTGAAAGTGCTTACGTAAGGCTTTTCAAACCATGTTACGGCATGTAGTTGAATACTTTCAATTTTTTAAATTAGGAATGTTAAGATGAAATTTGTATCATTTATTAATTGGAATATTGTAATATAGTACAATTTGTTGACCAGAATAAAGATTGGGACATATTATTCAGTTACAACAAGAGTGGTATTGGGCCTTTAAGTTTGGTGTTCTAAGATGAAAATTGTATCATCAATTAATTGGAATCTTAAAAATAGTACAAATTGTTGACTAGAATAATATTGGGTCATATTATTCTGTTACAACAAAGTGGTATTAGGGATTTAAGGTAAATGGACATATATCTAGATATGTTCCAGTGTTGAGATATGTACGGTAGGGATGTCCCATTGCACCCCTACTGTATGTTTTATCTGTTGAACCCCTACAACACTTATTTCATCCAATCCCAATATTCGGGGTGTCCCTAATCCATATGCAGAGGAGTTGTCCCTAATCTATCAGCATTTCAATGATGTCACACGCACGCTGATTGATCTTGATTCTGGCAATTATGCCTTTGGAACCATTAAAAATACATTATAGGGGATTTTTATAGAGAGTTGGCCATTCTTGCTATAACAGTTAAAAAGTAGATGATGAAAGAAGAATATATTGAAAATGTCAGCCAAACTACTTTATTCTGAACATAGTTGACATTGTTGTAATATTTGACTAGAAATGGTAGTGAAATTGGTCTTCACCTTAACCGATCTCGCTTATCAAGTAAAGTTTCCAATTACATGAGGAATCACCCAAAAAAGCGGCCTCGCTAAGTACACTCTATCATTTAGCCTCGATCTTACTGATGACGTTAACATAACAATGAATAATCTCAGTAACAGTGCGCCATATCTGATTTAATCGATCAGTGAAATCCTATTTAAATCGAAGCTGTAGCCGAGACATCCTTGGGTCTACAGAGTTGATTTTGGGCTTGTTGTTTAAATAAAGATTTAGTTTATAATTTTCTATAAGCCTAATTTATTAAGACTTGCAGTGATCAGATTCTGCTCTTGCATAATGTATCTTTAACAGATACTGTGAAATGTCAGGTGCTAAAATTAATATTGAGAAGTCTGAGCTCTTGGTAACCGACACAGCACCATGTTATCGGACAGTCCATAGCATGCCCCTTAAAGTATTCCATAATTCTTGGTATTGGCTTAGGCCAAAACAAACGGTAGTGTGAATTTTTAAACTGGAATAATGAAATCAAGAAATTTAAAATGGTTATAAATATGTGGTCGTGTAGAAGGCTAACACTAGTGGGTAAAAGTGTTGTACTTAATTCTCTATGTCTTTCGTTATTATGGTACTCTTTGGGAATTATTAACATACCAAAGTGGGCCTGTGACAGTTTATAGGATGTGGTAAAGTCCTTTATCTGGGGAAAGGACCTACTTATTGAGGCAACTTCTGTTCTTGGACACAAATTTGAGGGCGGTCTTAATATTCCGCTTATAGATTGTAGAAGGGATTCCTTTCGCTTGTGTTGGCTTTCCAAATTTCTCAATCCAAATGTACATTTCACGTGGAAATATTGTACGAAATATTTCCTTGGGAAATATGAATTACTTTTCATCAAGTATGAAAGTAGGTTTTTATCTGAACTTCCATGTTTTTATGCTGAAGTGTTACTTGCTTGGAATAAGATTAATTATGATAAAAGGTTTGTAGTTGATGATTATGACTGTTGTTAAACAGCCTTTGGTTTCAAACCAAAATATAATAAATTTTAAAATTTCATCAGCACCTTTGTCTTAAAGGCCATTCAATGATTTTTATGCCCAGTCCCTGAACGCTTGTCTACTGTCGGTTTCTGATTTATCTGCTAAAAAGTGCTTCGCATTAATTCGAGATAATAGATTTGTTGAACCATCTTCGTATGTTTATTACAGCAGCTGAGGTAACAAACCAAACTAGAATAAAGTATGGAAATTTGTATTTTTTTAAACATAAGAGTTCTGAAATGATAGACCACAGCCTACTCAATTTCGCATAACTTAATCTGGACCAATAGTCGAAAATATATTTCTAATCTCATTAGAAGCCCATGATGTGAACTGTGTAATACACATGCTAGTGAATCTGCTATTCGCATGCTATGTGTGATTGTCCATCTTTATTATCATGCTTAATACTTTTTTGATGGGAAGGACTACAGTTTTATTGCTGCTTTGGATATATTTTGGAACGATATTACTAGACTTTATGACGTAGAAAAGTATTTGATGTTTCTACTCTGTTGTGCAAAACATTTCACGAAATAATGAATGAATGAAATAAGAGTTTAATGGCACGTCAGCTCCAACCGGGCTATATGGTGCCAAACATATGGTGATTTTTATGAGACAAAATTAAATCAATATCACATTAATATATTTATATACATAAATAAAAACAAGTATCACAGACAATAATGTTATTAAAAATAAATCTAAGTCCTTTATGTATATAAATAGATAAAACAAAAATACGAAATATATATATATTCAATTAAAATTGGTAATAAAAGTTTGTCTCTTTTTAAAAAGTTTAACAATTTTCTATATAGATCTGGTTGTACGAACAATTGACGTAGTGACTGGCACCGGTACTACTTATTTCTAATATACTTGAGATAATTGCACTCAATCAAAATGTGCTTAACTGTCAAAGGAACTTGACAGTGAACACATTCTGGTTAAGGCTCTCGTTTCAAAATGAAAATGTGGGTTAAAAAGGTATGACCAATACGAGAGCGACACAAAACAACTTTATCCCTCCTGTTAGTGCGATAGGATCTTGGCCAGTCTCCTACGAAGGGCTTGATGTGATGAAGTTTATTGTGTCTGCAAGATCCCAAGACCGTTGCCAGCGGTCATATGTAAACAAATTTATAGGAAATTTTAAATCGTTGAAAGGTATTAAAAATTGAGATATGGGAAGACGTAAAGCAGACAAATCTGCTTGATCATTACCTTTTATATCCATGTGACTGGGGAGCCAGCAAAGGACAATGTCCTTGCTGATACTCTCGAAAGATAGTAGCAGACGATAAATGTCCGCTACTAATGGGTGATCAAGTTGCTTTTTATTTATTGCTTGAAAAGAGGACAAAGAATCAGTAAAGATTATACATGTATGTTTTAAATTAGGTGAGGATTGGATGAACCCCTGGGCTTGCAGTATAGCCTGGAGCTCAGCTGTAAAAATAGAAGCTGCAGGTGGAAGACGAACAGATATGGTCTCAGATGGCGTCACGGTAGCCGCGGCTACACGATCACCATTTTTGAACCATCTTTGTAAATAGGAGCATAATCACCATATTTAGACCTTAACCCCCGAAAGAGAGATTGAAACACCGTGGAGCTAGTATCTTTCTGTTATGATGTGTTAGATTGAAATCAATCTTTGGGGGCGATATAGCCCACGGTGGAGTCCTCAAGAAAGGGGTATTCGCAATACCGCCATGGCTGATTCCAACTGAAGACAAAAGGGGTTGTATGCGAATACCAACTAAATATGGTGTTAAAAGTATATGATTTGGTAGTGATGCTATTTTCGTAGCATACTGCAGGGCCAGCTTATCACGTCTGTTGTACAGCGACGGCTCATGCGCCTCGACGTATAAACTGTCCACTGGAGATGTACGAAATGCTCCTAAACTGGTTGTGTATGGTGTCGAGCTCTTTGAGATAAGACTCACGGGCATACACAATACACACATAATCGAGTTTTGATCGAATTAACGCTCGATATAATCTGAGCAAGACCTTACGGTCTGCTTCACAGTCAGTATTTGATAGGACTCTCAATATGTTGAGGGCTTTCAGACATTTCCTTTTTAGGTTTTTAATGTGGGAAATAAAAGATAATTTCTTATCAAATATCAGCCCAAGAAATTTGGTTTCATCCACGACCGGAAGGCGGTTGCCATCTAAGAAAAGGTCTGGATCTGGATGTAAACCTCGTTTCTGACAGAAATGCATGCAGACATTTTACCGAAATTTTAATTTGTGCAGAGAGAGAGCTTCATCCGCCGATCTCCCATTTTTTTTGTTTACTATTTAGACTCGCATAACAAGACACTATACGGAATCCGACATACTGCGCTTGCTGCCGATGACTGCAGTTCATAAAATTTAAAGGAGCTAAATCGCTAATTTTTGGGATCCAGAAATTGACAAAAGTGGGTCGAAACTCATATAATACTGTAATATGAATGTATATAAACTGATTTACATTACATGCTTTCCGTTTTACTCCAATTTCAAATCAGTTATGTTCGGCAAAACAAGCCATTCAGTCTCAACCCAGTGCATTTTTTTAGCGCCTGGTTATTCCAGTCGACATATGCAGTGTGATACAGTGCAATGTGTCTAGCCTCGTCCCTCGAGTCTCTCAATAAAACTAGGACCAGAGCGCAATATGGTACACGATTCGTGTACCAATGTTAGAAAAATTATTTTATCTTAAATATCGGATATCAGAAGCTCATCTTTTCCTGGTAAGTTTACATCATCAATGTTGATTTAAATTGACCAATAATTCGTGTTTTCGATGTCGAAGATTTTGGAGGATTTTGAGTTACGGACTTAGGTCCTTTAATAATGATTTTCGTATATTTTAAATTTTGCGCCAAGCCAACCATTTCTACAAAATATGGATTTGCCGTTACGTGTGAATAGTAACGTGACCTTGAAGCTGACCTCGAGTCCAAACTTCCCATCGATCCCGGGTCATTTGCATTTATGCTTGCCGTGCCCTTAGTTCTCGCCGCATTATCAAATTAAGGTTCGACGTGAAAGCCGAGACGACGCCCTTCAGAAAAGATATCAGGGTCAAAGTCGTAGGTTAAGGTCATGTTACAGACAACTGAACTCAAACTTTTCAAAGTCATTTTTCAGACATTCAACCTTGACTTACGACCTTGACCTCATAACCTGTTTTAAAGCCCATCATCCTGGCTTGAACCACCGACGATTAACTTTGCCCTGTCGCAAACGCAAGGGGCCCGTGTCCGAAAGGAACTTAATGGGCGTGGTCAATGTGAAAGGTGATTACCTTCAATAGTCATCTTTAACCGACCTTGACTTTGACCTTGAGTCCAAACTTCCAATCGAACTTGTGTCATTTGCGTTTATGCTTGTCGTGCCCTTAGTTCTTGCCGCATTATCAAAGTTAAGGTTCGACGTGAAAGCAGAGACGACGCCCTTCAGAAAAGACGTAGGTCAAGGTCATGTTACAGAAAACTGAATTCAAACTTCTCAAAGTCCGTTTTGGGACATTTGACTAGGGGGTGGAATAAAATTAAAAATTGCTGAGTTCAAAGTTGACCCCCATTTGAAAACTTGGACACATAAAAGACATTGAAGAATCAACAAAAAACTGTGGGCTTCGAGGGGGGTAACCCCCCTGTACACCCCCCTTGAAGATAGCCGACCCTGATTTCCAGTATTTGTAACTGATTTTACCAGTTTCTGTCATTTGCAGTTGCCATAGATGCCTCAAATCGTTCAGCATGGATGTTTTTTGAATCACTGAGTTCATTTCTGATGTGAAAAGGAATGTAGCTTTATCTAAAATGGTAAAATCCAAGATGGCAGCCAGAAATCCAAGATGGCGGACCATTTTTTTATACTTTACCCATTGAAAAGTACGAATCTGCGTTCAGAGTTTATTTTCGGGACTGCTTTCACGACTAAACACTTGTA
This sequence comes from Patella pellucida, assembly GCA_917208275.1. Taxonomy (NCBI): domain Eukaryota; kingdom Metazoa; phylum Mollusca; class Gastropoda; family Patellidae; genus Patella; species Patella pellucida. The sequence goes on from OU795037.1 coordinate 11,102,319, forward strand.
TTTTACAGTTGGATTATTAACTTTGTTGTAATCAACTATTACATTCATAATGGAGGTGCTTGTGAATGATATAACTTTAACTGTATTAATTTGATATATATACAATGGTGTTTTGAAACTGAAATTGTTCCCAAGGACTGATATTAATGACCAAGTCAGAATAATGCGTTGATGCCATGCAATGTGTATATACACAGATGTTTGAATTATTTGGCATGTGTAACAATTATTAACATTCTGTATTTTCATCTTTGGAACACCGGTGTAGAAACTATGGCCACGCAGACATCAACCCGCTCTTCCTCACAGAAGCAAATTGCTGACGTGATGTATTATGAAACAGCAGACTTTCCTAATGGACTTCTACCTACAAAACAAGCTGTCATTAGCAATATGATGTATTTAATGAGACCGACACGAGCTGGTCAAGTGCAGAGATCGCGCGAAAGTGCTGCACTGATGCTCGCGGAAATTCTTCAGGAACATTGGATTTACTGCAACGTTTACACCGTGAGAACATGGCATATTAGAGATAGAATATTGAAACTTTATAAAACCTTCATAAATTTAGTACAGACTAGAAAGGATAGAAAATCTAAACAGGCATTCAAGGAGAGTGCAAAGCAGTTCAACGATGCTCGTAATAACCTGTTTGACATTTATTGTGAGAATAGCGAGGTGCTACATCGTCTAGAGAAAGCTTATGGAGTGAAAATGACCGACAGAGAATATGCATTTTTGAAAGACCAGAGAGAAGCGCGGAATATGTATTGCGAGAGCTTTGTAGATCGAAAATGGACAAAGACCATGGATCGTAGAAGGTATGACCTGAAAGCTATAGAGAGAATGCGTGAGGCAGAGGATGCTGAAAGAAGTGAGCGAGAGATAGCAGTGGAGTTGAGCGAACTTTCTGAAGAGGAACTCAGTGATTTAGGGCCTGAAAGTGATTTCAAGCCCAATACTTCAGAGTCTGATGATGCGGCTATTACTGCTTTTGGTAAAAAGCGCCGAAAATTGATGCCTAAGAAAATTTCATATATTGGGGATGACATCAACCCGAAATACCAGCACATCCGGGAAAGTGTTCGTAAAGTACGACCCGAAGTCTATGAAGCCGTTGATAATCTGAAGTCTCAGCATCATATGTCAGAATCTCAAGCTCATGCCGCAGTAGTTGTTGTGGGTAATAAAGTGTTTGCTAGAAAATGGAAACTGCACCATGAGAGCAGCGTGATCGATTTGGACACAATGCCAGAATCTAAATGCACGAGAAGAGCAGGCAAAAGTATTGAAGCAATGGCGCTGGACGAAATAGTCAGCGAGATCATGAACAGTTCGGAGAAGTCTGTGGTAACGTACAACGACGATGGATCAAAAAAACAGGGTATTGGCTCCTTCCCGTTCAAGGCATTACCATAAATGGAAAGTTTCGTTCACTGCCCACCGTGCCTGTGGCTAGTGAAAGTCGAGAGAATTTGGCCGAACTGAAATTGCTTGTACTTCAGATGTTAGAAACTGCCAGCGGCGTGAGTTCAAAAACGCTGTTCGAGAAACTCGACTTTATAATAACCGATCAGACGGCACATAACTTTGAAGTGGAACGAATAGTAGGCGACAGATTAGACGCCGAACACCAGCCATCCCATTTATTTTGCAATGTGCACCCGTCTCTGATGTTTAATAGAGTTATAACCAAGCAATGGGCAGAACTGGAAAATGTAATCGGACGTGAGAAGATATATTCTACGTTCCTCGTGAACGCGACCACGAACCACACGAGCGTAACTGAACAAGCCCTCGATTGTACTACCCGTTTGATAAACCACGATTTTGATCACAAACAGTGGAACAAGTCTAGAGAATTTGATGCTTTCATCTCACCGAAGAAGAACAAGTCTGTGTCTCTGAAAGATGAACGTTTCAACCGACTGACTTTGACATGTGCTGTGACGCTTTATCATTACGACGATGTAACTTCATTTCTGCAAAAGTTCGAACATGTCACTAATCAATTAGCCTGCATTGTGAGATGTTTTCAAGACCTAGATTTCCTGAAAGTTCTGTACGCGAGCGGGGCACTAATTGGTTTACATCTTGTTGAACCGTTCTTGTCGCTCACCACGTCGGCTACAACAACATACGCGGTCCTTATTCCCGCGTTCAAGCAGCTCTTCCAGGATCTATGCGAAACGGATCCCGTGAAGTTTCTGAATGTGGGTACCCCCGCCTTGTCGTTCGTTTCAAAAGAACGGTTCCAGAGCACCAGATACGACGATGAAGTGTGTAATGCCATAGAAACAATCACCAATCAGCATCGCGATGAGGTCATCAAAGTGATCAAAATGATTTTACCTAGATTAGCCAGCGGATTTCAAAAGCAAAAGGGTGACATTTTTGAATTCGGAGGATACAAGGATTCGGAACATGCACTTTCAAAAATGAACACTAAGAAACTGGCAAGGGCCCCGATACACAACCTAGATGCTGAGAGAAGTGTTGGTTTCGTCAACTATGAATTGAAAAGACGAGGTGCAAAAGAACTCAGTGCTGCGTCTTCGGCACAAGTAAAGGCGAAAGCGAGTGATCTAATCGAGGCCCGTCCATCAGGGTCATTCAAAGACTATAGAGAGATAGGGACAGTTAAAATACCCGAAATCCTGGCGGCATGGAATACACGACAATCCGAACTGATGGCCCAGGGTCTTGCTGAGAAGGAAGTGTCAAATTTAAGTGTGGACAAACGGCGCACCAGTGATTTGGATAAACTGAAAATTTTGGGTGGTCCATTCACGTCGGTTGGTGAAGTAGATGACTACATCGCCAACACAGACATACAGGAAACTGTAAAAAGTAGTAGACTCTACCTTGAGGTTAGGTATGCTAGAGACACGTCGCTATCGATTCCCAAGACAAGTAATATCTTTCGTATGAAAAAAGACTATAAAAATCTACCGTTGAATACTTACGCGAGCAATTTGAAGGTGTATCTAAGTAAAGTAGGATGCAAGGCTGATGTTACAATGGTGGATTTCAATCAAGCACTGGATACGTTCATTGACCAATCCATCTTGTAGAACCTACTCGGAAAATCTCCATGATTATGGATTGAAGATTGCTACTATGACTGTTCTTTTTATGGAACATATGCATTTATATTAATGTTCTATGTTCGGGTTTTTGTATGAAATTTTATCCGCAATCTTGGATATTTGGCCGCCATCTTGGATATTTGGCCGCCATCTTGGATTTCCGCTATTTTGAATATAGCTACTTATATTTTCTTCCCCGAAATAAACTACAGAACGAATGGACATACTTACGGAGTCTTTCAACAACAAAAACTGGTAAAATCTGGTAAAAATACCGAAAATCAGGGTGCGGTACCTTCAGGGGGGGTGTACAGGGGGGTTACCCTCTTTGCCCCCCCAAATTTTTTGTTGCTTCTACAATGTCTTCTTTGTCTCCAAGTTTTCCGATGGGGGGCAGACAATTTTAAAATTAATTCCACCCCCTAATTTGACCGTGACCCCATAAACCTTTTAAAGCCCACCATCTTGGCTTGGGCCACCGATGTTTAACTTTGCCCTGTCGCACACTGCTCTGTCAGAAAACGGTCAAACGCAAGGGGCCTGTGTCCGAAAGAAAGTCAATGGGCGTGGTGAATGTGAAAGGTCGTGGTGACCTTCACTATTATTCACCTTTAACCAGCCGTGACCTTGACTTTGCCCTTGAGTCCAAACTTCCTATCGAACTTGTGTCATTTGCGTTTATGCTTGCTGTGGCCCTATTTCTTGCCACATTATCAAATTTAAGGTTCGACGTGAAAGCAGAGGCGACGCCCTTCAGAAAAGTCGTAGGTCATGTGACAGAAATTTTTTTAAGTCAGTTTTTGGATCCTTCACCTTGACTTAAAAGTCTTCACTCCATACAAAATTTTAAAGGCCACCACCTTGATCCTTCCACACACTGCTTTGACCACGGTGAAACGCAGAGGGCATAATTGATTTATCTGACCTCATGATACGATTGTATTGCACCTATATACTCCCAAACCCCACACCAGTTGCATGACATTTTTGTTGACATTCTGGTGGGCTTAGAATTACACATCCCGTCAAAACGATGCAACTGCTTTAAGAATGCCCTTGACCAGGCGGACAGGTCACAATATGTTTTTAGATGTCTGTGACATGCCAGGGCCTTTGTGTATAATAACATTTAAGACACAATATGGGAGATAAGATAACGAGTTAGCAGTTCTCACTATAATAGCTAAAAACTAATTAATGTAAAGCGGATTTGCTTTAAAAAAATTCAGTCAAATTGGTCTACTATGAGCCGAAAACTAAGCGGGTGAAAGTTTCGCTTAGCCTCGCTCATCATTACTGAAATCGGTAAGACAAAACGAATAGTCTCGATTATCCAATGTTTTGATTTAATAATCAATGAGCGATAGCAGCATACAAGATTGCAATCCAGTCGACATCGAAGGCTAGCCTTGACATCGGAAGTTGATTATGGTGTGGATAAGTTAATTAATGTCGAATTGATAATTAGATAAGATTTCAGGCACAAAGAAATATCCACAATTGACAGATTTAGCTCTTGAATAATGTAGCTTTAAGATCATAGGAATGTTACTGGAAAAATGTTAAAGGCCAAGAGATTTAATCGATTTCATATTAAATTAAAACTGTAGAGAATTATACAGGTCACAATTCTATGGAATACAATTACTTCTTATAACTGAGCGACGTTTCGACTACAGAAGCCTTGTCAAAAGGTCGCTCAGTTATGAGCAGTAATTTCATTTCATAGAATTGTGACCTGTATACTCAAGTTCCATTACTAAATGCCATTGAACAATTTAATTTGTAGAGGATTACTTGTCTAAACCCTAATATGTCAAACATGAGTTACTTCCCTTATTCGTAATTATGTTAATTAGTCGTAATATAAAAGTCGAGTTACCTCCCTTAAAGATTTAATCTGCTGTATTTCTTTTTCTTTTCTCTGTTCTTTTCTTTAAAAAAATAATATTGCTCAAATTCACATATCATAAGCTATCATGCGCACCATCTTCTTTTGTTTGATAACTGGGAACATTTGGGAAAATGGCCAAATATGTTTGGAAAAGATTTATCACCCTTATTGACCTGGATTTAGTCTATAAAAGGCCCGACGCCTGTCAGCCGTCGTCAGTTCTCGGAAGTAAAGCATACAGTCATTATGGCTGCCGCTAACGCACATATTCCGAATCAAGCTGATTTCGATGCTATGAATTTGATTCAGATTGGGAGGAGGTTTTTTCAAAACACACCAGCAGGTATTGCCTTTTGCAGGCAAAACGCACTTCTTGTCGTTCAACATGCCTGTCGAAATTGCCAACTTCAGTGCAATGAAGGGCTATTTGGCAGGGCAGTTGATGGTGTATGTTAGCGTTGTCCAGTCTGCAGAGGTAGATATAGTATAAGGCTAGGGAGCTTTTTTGACAAATCTCACCTTGAGATATGGCAAATTTTGGGTCTCACATACCTGTGGACCTAGAGTTGTGCATCTTCTCGTGGCCTGTCAATAGAACAGACTAAAAAGGAGTTGAGTATAGGGTCAGATCACACTGTTGTGGATTGGCATCAGTTTTGTCGGGATATATGCGTCTCATATTTCACAAATCACCCTCAACAACTCGGCGGGCCTGGGCAAATAGTGGAAATCGACGAAAGTTTATTTGTAAGGCTTAATAACCACGTTGGCCGAGTTGTTAGAGAACAGTGGATCGGTGGGGCTATGATCCTGTCCAAAAACATGGGTTTTTGATACCAGTCCCCCAAAGAGACGCAGAGACACTGGTGCCAATTATCCAACAGTAGATTCTGCCCGGTTCTATAATCTCTTCTGATATGTGGGGGGCCTACAACAACCTGGGTAACTTAGGATATGTCCACAGAACAGTCAATCACACTCAAGAACTTTGTAGACCCAATTACCCAAACCATCACTAACCATTTTGAGGCCATGTGGGAGAGGGCCAAAAGTAAGATTAAGGCCATGCATGGTCCAACCAATCGCGATATGATACCAGAATACATGGCGGAATTTATGTGGCATCAGCGCTTCACTGATCATCCGTTCCATGCATTCTGGCATCAGATCGCCACGGATGATTACCCAGTTTAACTGTTCATAGTCTGTTCTCTGTATATTGACTACTGGTTATGACCAATTGAGCTTAACGAGGTTTCGTTACTGATAGTTATTAAGATTCAACGTGTTTCATTTTTTAAAACCTCATTTGTAGAATACTTAAGAGGGGTTTCAATTAGAATTGTTAGATGTGTTTCACTTAGTTAGATGTGTTTCATTCACAATAGTCAGGGGCGGACAGTGCCAGATATAGGGGAGGCAAAGTGGGTAGGACAAATGTCCCGGGCCCCCCACATTTAGGGGGACCCCCACAAAACTCTTGTCATACTAATATTTTATCCCGGGTGGAGCTATCTAGTACGTGGGCTGAGGGGCGAGGATTGTGGCCCTGAGCAGTAAGGGATATTGGGGGTCCCGGGACTGGTAGGTACCAACAGATTTTCGGTGGGGGGGGGGGCAGAGATCGGTTTGGCCCTAAAATTAACTAAATTACATAATTAAGAGGTTCTACCAATCAATAGGACTCCATCCCGCGATGTGATTGCTGGGGCCCAAGCAGTCCCGGGAAATTAACGTAATCTTAGTATAGTAAATCAGTCAACGGAGTTTAATGCTATATGTCACCCGACATAATTTCACTAAATTCCTGGAAGGAAAACACCCCAGGCACTCAATGGGGCTGAGTACATACTAGTACGATCCGCGGTCCTCCACGAGGTTAATCCGGCCCCTGGGGCGGATCTAGGAATTTCGGAAAGGGGGGGGGGCGGCAAAATGAGGGCACGTCGCTGAGGTGAGAGTGGTGGAAACAATCTTTTGCGAGCGTAATGAACGAAAAAAATTTGGGAGGGGGGCTTGTTCTTTTATGAAAATTCAATCCTTATTGGTGTATTTTAAGAGTATTTGCTGTCGTTTTTTCTTCAGTACAAATAAATTTCTATTTATATATTCAAATTTATATAGGCCTATTCTTAAAACGGTGTTTGTGTTTTATTTGAGTACAACGAATTATGACAACAGGTAGATATTGATAATTAAAACACGCTGTTTTGTTTGACTTGTGTTTCACAAATTATATTATTATTACGGTGGAATGACAATCAGGTCAAACAGTACCTTCAAAATTGATCGTAAAACCGAACCTACGACACCATTAACGACATCTAAACCTTTAACATTGGAGTGCCGTAAATTTGTATGATAGGGTCTACGGCACACAAAAATAAATAATGCCGTGGCAGACATGCTTTGTGTAGTCTTTTATCATGGGTATGCCGTGGTAAATTCCGAGCGCTGAGTTTGTGTGCAGAGAAGGACGAAGTCGGGGGGGGGGGTAAATACGACTGGGCGGCTTTTTTCGATTTTTTCTTTCTGCCGCCTGGCGTGGCTTCATCCCTGTTCCTTGCATCTGTAGCAATTCCAACAGCTTTTTGGCTGATATTTTCGGACAAATTTGGGTCTGAGAAAGGGAACTTTCAGAAGTAAAAAAGGCACTTTCAGAAGTAAAAGAGGGCACTGTCGAAAATTAGGGAGGGGGGGGGGCGGGGCGCCCCGCCTCTGATATTAGTTAGACGTGTTTCATTTAGAATAGTTAGATGTGTTTCATTTACAATAGTTTTGCCTAAATATGTGTTTCAGTTAGAAAAGTTAGGCGTGTTTCATTTAGAATTGCTAGATGTGTTTCATAGAATATTTAGATGTGTTTTATTTAGAATAGTTTGATTTTAGAATGAGGATTTTGGGTAATAATAATTATTGATAATTGCTTATAAACGTGTTTTATTTAAAATAGTTAGATATGTTTCATTTGAAATAGTTAGGTTTCTTTCATTTACAATAGTTTGGTGTCTTCCATGGTATTACACTATTTTGCTTGAATATACTATTTTGCCTATAACGTTTTTTAGGACTTCGAATTCCGTCTTGGATTGTTCGTACTTGGTTTTTATTTTATTTCATTTAGAATTGCTAGAAATGTTTCATAGAATATTTAGATGTGTTTATTAAGAATAGTTTGATTTTAGAATGAGGATTTTGGGTAATAATTGATATTTATTATTAATACAAATACGCAATACTTATATAACTGTATAGCCATACCACTATATATAAATTACATTTATCAACACATGCTTATTAACTGGTGTCAAACAGCAGTTACTTAATATTCTAAAGGGGTGGGGAATTCATAATATTTTGATAGTGTGGCACTAATTTACCCCAAAAAATTCTTTTTCTGTGATGTGAGAAAGTTCAGCGTGTATGTTCTATCAGTGAATAATTAAAAATTCAGTGATTATATAGTATTCGTATATCCTGATGAGCTCGAAATTAAAAACACTGTCAAATAACATATTGGCACAATCTGAGTCAATGAGGGTTACTTATCAAGAATCTCTATTACGAGGAATGCACGTCAATATAGCATCTTCACCACCGACATCGCCCTCTGTCTTAATAGTCCTACTGCCTGTAACATCTTGCTTATTTTTAACAGAAATAAAAACTGTGCAATCCTTCTTGCCATTGGATTGGAGTATTGGTAATTTTCTCAATAACTCCAGATGAAGGCAAGGAGGATATAAACTCACCAGGGACAGAGTTAGTGCTTTGACTCGAGCTCTCAGTGATGCTCGAGACCCCTTTTACATGATCTGGTGTAGGCAAAGTCTTAGGTTTTTTCTCTTTACGTGGCCAGGTTATGTATGTCTGAACAGATATGGAATTTGTAGAAACTTTAACTACACTCGAAATAGATTTCCCTTGTGGTGCAATGAGTGAAGTCAGTTCTACTTGTTTCCTAGCATCGAAATACTGAATCTTCCGTTCAGACATTACCTGTTGAATTCGTTTCTCTTTCTGCCATACTGGACATTCGCGAGAATAAGCAAAATGCTTACCCTTGTAATTAACGCAGCAAAACTCAGTCTGGCAGGCAGCGCTCTCGTGGCCATCATGACAACAACGAGCGCAGGTTTCTTTGCCCCCTGCAGACGGTCTTGTTGTGTCCAAATCTCTGACATTTATAGCAGCGAAGAGGGTTGGAAATATATAAGAATCAACAGGTATATTTAGATAACCTGCCTTGATTGATTTCGGTATGTCGGGACGATTAAAAGTGAGGATATAGGTGCTTGTAGGAATCACCTTCTCTCCTCGGCGAACACTAATACGTTTAACTTGTTCGACGCCTTGAGAAGAAAAGTATTCAACCATTTCATCCTCACTGCTGCCTTCAGGGTCTCGACATCGAATAACACCTCTACTAGAATTTAATGATCTATGTGGAGACACCTTGAGAGGAATGTCTGCCAATAATGTTGACTTGAGAAGCATGGTGGCATGCTGCTCCTTCGCACATTCTATCAAGAGTGTTCCATTTTTTAATTTCTTAATAGATTTGGTGTCACCGGCCAAGCCGATAATGCCTTTATCTATTAAAAAAGGTAAGACTTTAGATAAGTCAGTCGAGGCGCTCTCAATCAAGAGGAACCTCGGCCATGACTTTGCCATTTTATTTTTAAATAAATTAGAAACGTCCTTTGTACTAGGACGTTTCTGTCTTTTATTAATTGTTGGTGTGGGGGGGATTGGGGGATCCATGTATATTTATTTTTTTATAATTCACCCCTCGTCGTCCCCAGGTTACTGCCCTGCTTAAATAAACCTGATCAGACATAATAATCGTGCAGCAATAATATTTTCTGTGAGCTGATAGTTGAAAAACTTCAATCACTCAGAGAGCTAGCTATATCTATCCGGATGTGGACACTTCGCTTGACACGGTTTACCCTGGAAGTGGGTGGGGCCTGCCTGTGTTTGTCCGCCAAAAGCGACAGCCATGTTAGTTCAAGACATTTCAACAAGTATGGCGGCTGTTTTAAGCGTGATAATGAAAAATCATCTCCATATGTTATTATATCGATATGGTAATGCCGATTTTATTAATCTTTTGTATTTTAATCAATTTATTTCTGTTGATGGAATGAAAAAAACGTTAGGATTTTAGCAAATGTATTATCATATCAAATTTTACTCTATTATCGAAAGCTGCCGTGAAGGATGAAGATGGTGTCTTTTTGATTTGGGCAGTGTGAAACCAGAGTGGTGGGCCGAATGCATGTTTATGTTTGGTCGGTGTATATGAAGCTCTTCATAAAATCGATTAGTGTAGGCAATCGTTGGCCTTTTTGACAGTGATTTTATTTCGTGGATTAGGTATGTAGCTAAAATTCGCGTTATAATGTGTATTTTAGTAGCTTTTAGGGCTTTATTGCACTTGCCCTGTCGAAATGACAGTCACTCGGCTCGTAGAGACAAATCTTTTAATAAAACACCTATTTTTTTTCGAAAGACTGCACAGTTCTTATTTCTGTTAAAAATAAGCAAGATGTTACAGGCAGTAGGACTATTAAGGCAGTGGGCGATGTCGGTGGTGAAGATGCTATACTGACGTGCATTTCTCGTCATAGAGATTCCTATTAAGTAACCCTCATGGACTCAGATTGTGCCAATCTGTTATTTAATGATGATCAAGCGTTTGTAAGACACATCATCTGCAATAATAAAAGTTGTATCCTTTATTCATCTGTCTGGATTAATTTCCGATGGGAAAATAGAACGCAAGTTGAAACATTGGCGTCTAGAAATTATCGGGCCCATCAAGGGATGTCTTTCATGGTACACGTTTTGTGAGGGTGCGCTTTCCCCCCTCATTTGTCCTCCCTCCCCTACTAGGTCGGCTTTCAGTGTGAGACGGGCGTCGAGTATTTCAGTATTCGACATGGCCACCAAGAGAAAGTGTGTTTCCGAGCAGGGTATGTTGACGATGTAAATCACCTGGTCACATTCAACGCCACAGTGTGAATGCTTCCCCAGGCTCAGTGGAACCGTGGCGATACTGAGGTTTCCAACAGAACCGTTGTTTATATCACTGAGTAATCCTTGTTTTCCGATGACTTTGAAGGAAGCGATGGCGTTAACCATGATGTTGAGGGACAAAACATGAATGGTGAAGTTTTTGTTACGGGAAATGACAATATAGGGAATAATAAAGGTGGTCCTGGTAGTACATGTATCGAGGTTAATCTTTCTGTTTATGACACAGGAATCATGTCAACTGTTGGTTCTGTTAACAGTATAAACCAAACCGGGTCATCTGTTATTGATGGAAAGTTTAGGGAGTTCAGCTCAGAAGATAATTTTGTTGATGATAATGGCCATTTGGTGGAAGAATCTGACTGGGTCGAAAGTAAGGATGATTCTGAAGGTGTTATGCAGCTAAGACAGTTACTAGAAGGCGGCGGCGAATGGTAGTCAATCTGAAAGTCCAAGTTGTAAAGGTATAGTTAAGAAGCGTGTGGTTAAACATGGAAAGAATGGCAAGAAATAAACTACCTATATTTAATGTTTCCAAAATGCAAAGCCTATTCGCGTTCGCGAATTAACTATCAGCAGGGATATTATGTCTTTAAGAAACATTTTTGGATGTTGATTGTATTAATAAAAACAGTGATCTTTGGGAAGGTACCATTAACCATTCTTGTGATGGAACTTTAAAGTGTCGTGGATGTACAATACTAGTATCAAAGTTTTATACTGATAACATCTCTTTTCCAATGTCTGGTAATGTTGGTAGATTTTTTAAATGTCTTTTTTTTAAAATATGATAACCTGTTTCTTGTATTTTTAATTTCTACTGTTAGACTTCCTATAATAAAACGCCGAATTATTTGTTCATCACATTTGAGTTTCATCTTTGGTCTACTTTGTATAAATGTGGGTTAGAAATATTTATGAATAATAAGAATTTTAACTGTTTTATCAAAAAAAAAATAACCGAATAGTAACTTTGGAATATACACGATCTGTGATTTTGTATTACATGTTTGTTTAATCCGTGATATATCATGATAGGTATTTGCAATGTGATGTTTGGTAAGTGTGATATTTGTAATGAAACTATGATAGATGTGATATTTGTAATAAAACTGATAAGAGTGATATTTGTAATGATATCTGTAATGAAACTAATAAGAGTGATATTTGTAATGATATCTGTAATGAAACTGATAAGTGTGATATTTGTAATGAAACTATGATAAATGTGATATTTGCAACTACATTTTTGTTTAATCCGTGATATATCATGATAGATATTTGCAATGTGATGTTTGGTAAATGTGATATTTGTAATAAAACTATGATAGATGTGATCTATGATGAATGTGGTATTTGTAATGCAACTGATATATATGATATTTGTAATGGAACTATGATAAATGTGATATTTGCAACTGTGATCTATGACAGTGATATATATAATGAAACTATGATATGAAAACTTGTGAAATCGTCTGGGTAGTACCCCCATAGGAATGTACATGCTCTTTAATAGGTGGGCTGGGCTCCTAGAAACTTCTGATATAAGAGTAATACTTTTCCGACATGTAAACGCAAGGGGTGACGCCAAATAGACCGGTAAACACTAAGGCCCTTAACCTCGCCGGTCTCCCCAATCACCTGGACCCGGTAAGCCAGGGGATTTGTTTTTAGGGATACTAAAGGGGATTACGGAAGTTATAGGAGTTTTCGCGAGTCGTCATGACAAAAGGCAGCCAACTAGGGAAAGGTCGGATAACGATAAAAAAAAACTTATGAGTTAGAACAAGAGGAAGTATGGGTAGACGCATCTTTAGACAAAGAAGCCGAGAATCTTATTTATAGTCATCTCATGGAAATGGGTTTAACTCCCGCACTTAAAACAAAACGTAAGTAACCGGCTAATCCGGTGTTCAGGGAACCTTTCTGTATCCCGGAAACACCAGGGGGAGGTGATAGGGTATTATTGTCAAGTAATTCGGTGGATTATGGAAAAATTTCAAGAAATATTATGTTTAGTGGGGAAGAGAATGACAAGGTATTATTGGATGTTATTTAGGATTTTTTTTCCAGCTATGCTAAAGGCCAGACATGGATTAATAAAGACGAATTTTGTAGAGATTGTTTATGTTATTGTTTAACTTGGAAAGCTAGTGAATACTTTTGATGCTTGAATAGGAGTTGTAGATATAAAATTAGGTCATTGATTTGGTTTTGTTGAATTTCCGGAACAAAAGGGAAACCTTTCAACAGGCTAAGCAGGGCCCAAAGGAGAATCTGGTTAATTGGGCAACCCGGGTTCAAATGCTTGCTGATAAAGCTGTCCATGCCTTGCCTAGACAATTTGTTGGAAAACCGGCAATTTCGAGGTTATTATCAGGAAGTAGGTACGTGGCTAATCTACGATTGCTAGATTTTGATGAAACCGTAAATAGGTTAAAATGGTACCGACATGTCTCTGATTCCATTCCGTTAAATTGTGACAGTACGATGGCTTTTAACAGGTTACCATCCCCAAATCGACGCTATGACGGTCCGAGTATGGGTTCACCCATGACCCAGCCATATTGTCGCCAGACAGTCCGTCATTGGTCAGGGTAAATTATGATGTCAAGCCCACCAAGTCAGAGGATAAAGAGTGGGCAAAGGAAATTAACTGTATTAAAGAGGATGTTAAAAAAACTGGAGAAGGGACAGGGAGAAATGGGGTTTTAACGTCCACTCAACACTACCTAGGTCATTTCGGGACTAACATGTTTTTTTAATTTTATTTCAATAATTCGCTTGCGCGTAGGGGTCTTTAGCATAGCAGTGGAAGGAAACCCACGAGGTTGAGAAGGCAACCCTGTCGCCATGTAACATACGAGCACACTAGGGCTTGAAACCACAGCTGCAAGCCAGAGGTGACCGGCCAGCTAGAGGTCGAAGGGCGGCACTCTAGACAACTAGGCCACCCCAACCCTCTGTTAAAAAACTAACAAGTGTCGTAGAACGGTTGTGTAGAATACAGCGTAGTAGATCTCCATCACCAAGGAATTCAGGTGAGGACTGTAAATGTAGTTCCCCATTGCATTTTGCGAGGGAATGTCCTTTAAATAAATCCGCTGCTAAGGTCTACGGGTCGGAACTCGTCCTCTTCTGTCAAAAAAGAGCTCGGAAATATCAAGACCAGACTTGCCGGATCATTCCCCTTATTCTGTATGGGTATCAGTAGAAATTCAAACAGTAAACACTAATGGAATAATTGATACAGTGGCCCAGATTACTATTTTATCTACGTCATTTCATAATAAGTTACCTGTAAAAGCCCCGATGCACGTTTAAATACGACGGGTAAGGCTGAATTAGAGGGCTTTATTATAGGCCCTGTTCAAATTAGGATTGGAAAGGTTAAATTGGAGGATTTGGTTGATGTAGCGGATATTTCTGATGATGTGATAATAGGTTTAAATAGGTTCGCCAGTAACGTCACATATAACGGCCTAAATCAGTGCCGGTAAATTTATTACGCTTGAGCATCTGACTATTGTACGTGACGTTTTTGTACCCTGTAGCAAAATCTCTCTGGATTGGGCTATGTGCGAAACTAAAGCTCCAAACTGCTGTCTAGCTTTACACGAATGACAGCTCTACAGCCTCGTTTTCGAATCAAAACATTCGGTGAAGTGGTTCCTAAATTGCGCGAGTTTTTCTAGGCCTACTTCGTTTTTAATGTTTTCTGAACTTATTGATGCAACTTTGTTTACTGAATATTATTTTAACACATTTATGAATGGATAATTTAGATTTATTTCACCTGAGACTTTGAACTGTTTAGAACAGAATATGCAAGATGAACCAGCGGGAATAACAGAAAATAGACATTGCAAATGAATAAAACAAATATCAAATTAATCGAATAGATCCAGGCTGCGCTATTTCCGAGTTCTCTTTTAACTGCACAATAAACATTATTATATGCCTCCTCGCAAGAACAAACAACGCAGTTTTGCCCCCCCCCCCCCCAGAAAGGTGGTATTGGCGTACATTACATCTCAGAGAACTATATAGAGCTACCGACACCATTAGGCGGAGGACTGGGAAGTTCTAACTAGCTTAGTTTTCATAAGTCGTTGCAACTCACCGCTGGGGGAAATTTTAATATTTTAATATGTTGTAAACAGAACTACCACACTCCCATTTATGTGCCAGAAACGTTTTAAACAAATAATGTAAACGACAGCATTTTTTGTCCTCGCAATAATAAAGTAGTGAGACGGCGAGCTTTAAGCCAATGAAAATCTAGTAAATAGCGAATAACAGTAAATACACGTGACCGTAAAGAGAATTTAGTAGATCCCGTCGTTGTTTTGCTATAATATAATCAGGTCGATTAATTTTAGCCAAACTCGTTATAAATCCTATTTCTAATCAAAAGAAAGTGCGCGCTATTTTTACTGGTATTTGCCGATGTCGGCTAACATGTAATAAGTGCATAAATATGAAAGATTTCGGTCAGCTATGTCGTGTTTTCGGACGAAAAGTTTTCCCTGATGCCAGACAAGCTTTATCTCTCTTACCCCCGTGAAGCCGCTGCCACAGCTCAGAGTGTTAAGATAATTTGCAAGGGGTTGAAAGGTTGTTTGATAGCAATGATATTATAGGCCTATATATAATCGAATATTAATATAGATAATTGCCAAATATCAATCAAGGTGTGCGAAGCTATACTTTATCGGAGGCTCTCTTCCTACAGTATTTGTCTTTGTATGTGTAGACATATAGGCCTACTACTTCGCATTGTCGAGTTCACCCTAATTCTAGTTAGAATAGACCCCCTAAGCGGGAAGCCTACCTTTCCTCATCTCTAATAAAGTCGACACTGTAGCAACCATATAATACAACTATGCATGAATCAAATGCAAGGCCCAGCACCCCCTCCCTCATACATGTATAAGGTTGGAAATACCTTTTAATATCAATATACCCACAAAACGGAAATTCATTAAGCCCGACCACATCACACCAAAGGCACCCCTAATAAGGTTTGATAATGTAATAACAATTAACTGATGTTTTGTGGACAGTTATTTGTGTTTGCTAAAGTATGACATTTTGAAATTAATGCATAGGCTAAAAATTTCCCTCGTTTGCCCATTCCTTTATTTAAAAAAAATATATATTGACTACTTGGTCTTGTTCAAAAGAGCGGTCTATGGGAGTTTTAAAAATACATTTTTTTTCTAACTTTTTTTATTAAAGATAATTAGATTATAGACCAGGCAACCCCACTCTAGAAAAAAAATACAAACAGATATAAATATTACAATCAAAACATAATGAAATTACAATAATAAATCAAATACATAAATATACACATATATAATATAAATAAAATAAAACCAAGTACGAACAATCGAAACCATAAGACAGAATTTAAAGTCCTAAAATGCGTTATAGGAAAAATAGTGTATTCAAACACTCTCACACACTACACATACACTTATTCATTGATAATTAACATCAAACATATTGGTATTAAATAAATATGTATGCTGCACATGTCTGATATATAAAGAAATAGTTAAGATTTTTAATACATGTAGTTCAAAAATTAAACATTAAATATTACTGTTATGAATTAAAATTGACAACAGTTACCAACTACTTTCATATGTGTCCACTTTTTACAAATCAAGCAAATATCAGAAAGAGACTAGTGGTAGAAGATTGAGCTGCTGAAAGTGATCTATGCGACCGTAATCGCTTCTTAGGTGACTGAGTTGACTGCGGTTTGACAGGTGGGGCAGGTTTCTTTGCAACTCTCTTCTGGGTTTTCCGCACGCTGCTTATCACAAAATCGAGAATAGCACAATTTAACGCTAAACTATAGTTTTTTTTTTAGAAAACATCACGACATTTTTAACCTGACACTATGACATTTCCACAATACATTTGAAATGTAATGTCTCGTAAAAATGTCGTGATGTCGACTTTATTTATCAATGTTGAAGCGGCCACGAGATCAAGTTAGCCCTCACTAGCTATCTCAACCTTTACTAAGAATACCTACCCTTCACTAAATTAACTGCGAATCAAACTGGCCCTCGCTACCAAATTCTCTGGATGACCACGACTTGAGTAAAACAATGTGCTTGGTATGGGCTACGGCCTACTCGTAGGTATTATTAGTGAAGGTTGAGATAGTGAGGGCTAACTTGATCTCGTGGCCGCTTCAACATTGATAAATAAAATCGACAATTTTAAAAAATAATTATTAAATACTGGCACATGCTGGATGTGTGGAGATAATGTTTTTTTAAATTAGTACAAAGAGGCGTGTAACATAAAAAATTAAAATCTCCCACAGAGGTTGTTGCAACGAACTTGAACGATAAATTTCTTCGGTCTTTCGCCTACATCAGCTGATGTAAAGAATGGGCATGTTCTTCGTCTGCATGTCAACAACCAGCTATGTGACATTGTCGTGTATTTTGTACAGGAGGAGCAGTCCATCTGCCGATTACACTATTTTGCCTATAACATTTTTAGTTGGATTGTTCGTACTTGGTTTTTGTTTTATTAACAAAACCGTGGAAGTGCTGAAAACAAAATTTCCTGATTAGACAGGTGCTGGTATGCATTATGCAGTTAAATAAAAAAACCTAGTACTACAGAACTTGGAAAAGCACAGGACTCTGACAGATGACAAACAGATGAAATGCTTTAAAGCCATTTGTTCAAAATAGTTGTGAGTACATGTACATGTAAACCGAACACTCCAAGTCCCAGGTGACATTGCTGAAGCCTGTGGCACCCCATCCACATGCGTACCTGTCACTCCAGTTCATGAGGCTATTCTGTCTTACGACTCAGAAATAGCTGATCCTCCAGGTAATGATACTATTTGTATACTAATGAAACCAGTCCCTCCAAGTCCCCTGAAGACGAGAGCCAGTGCCTATTGGGATTGTAATATACTACGCCGAAGTTTAAAGAAGTGTATTAGAGAAATAATTCACTCCAACAATGCTTAAAATGTAGAAATAAAAGGAACGGAAAGAAGAAGCCCCAAAATAATCAGAAAAACATGAATGCCAAATTAGAAAGACGCAATGCGAGGATAAAAAACTTATAAGAGAAACTTAACTAATGGTGAAATTTTGAGGTTGCAGGAAGCAATTGCCAAATTAACGAGGAGGAACAATTCTTTTTTAAAAAAAAAAGAATTCAAGTGAGATTGGTGATAAAACAAAGAATGAGAAAAAACTAGAGCTGAAGGTACTAGAGACTGAATATCAGCAAAAGATTCTTCTGTTGGAAGAGGAAATGGCTGGCCTTAAATCTGATTGTCAACACAGTGATCTCCAAAAAAAGCAAAAACGTTTAACCATTAGATGAGGTTGATAGTTTATGAGTGTTTAATGGGAAATGTTCCAACTGACAATATCTCAGATTTGATTTTCTCACTGTCCAAAACATTTGGTGTAAAGCTGACAAAGAAAGACATCGAAATGCGTAGTTCCTTTGAAAATATGGTTGTGGAGGTAGGATTGCTCCCAGAAATTATTCACGCTACACCCAAAGTAACGTTAGGGTTTGACGGAACCACCCAGGAGGTACTCATGTAAACGCCATACACACTACAACTAATGACAGGTGCCTTGTGCTTCTGGCCTTTGAGCAGGAGGAACAGCCCAAGACTATGCCACACAATTGTGAGCACAACAGAACATTCATTCAGATTCTAACTGGAACGACGTGAAGGCGCACTTGGAAAAGAACGTCTTTTGTGTTATCACACTATAAACCTCAAAATGCATCGTTCGGCATTTTTGTCCAAACGAGGTAAAATAATGCCTCGTTGTCTGCAGTTCCAAAACAAGTTTTTTTTTTAAATTGCCTTGTTTCTGGTACGAGGTATTTTGTTCAGAACGAGGCTGGGTAAAATGCCTTGTTCACTAAACGTTTTTTTTTTCAAGATAGTTATTATCGGTATTTGCTGTCAGCGAATTTGTAAAATTAGAATTTATGTTATTTAATACGAAAATAAAACCAGTTCAAATTATGATATTATAATCAGAGAAATAGACAAGACAAGAATACACACCATACCATCAATTATTTTCGCATTATTTATACCCATCTGTCTTCATAATTAAACGTTTTAATTAAATTTTAATGTATGAGGTGTGCTTTATTTCCCATTTAATTCGCAATTGGTATAAAGCCGACAAATTTATCGCTGTGCGTTTATATGACTTTGCTCCAATATATTTTGTGCAATGGGGTTTCAACAGAAACAGTCAATGCTATGGTCAAGTTATTTTTTTGCAATAAATATAAAAAATAAACTGGCGTATCGGAAATATGTGATGATATTTAATACTTTGATTAATAAGAATGGATTATTTGTGGCACTAAGATCAGATAAACACTAATTTGTTGTCTGCGATATCAGTTAGGTGGAGGTGTAAAACAACACACAGCTACCATGATTAATTTACAACCCAAATTTAGCTTTTACAACACCCCAGTTGTTACTTAACACCTAAACCTGATTGGGCAATAAATTAATCAAGGCAAGGTAGCTGTGGCGTCTTTTCTATTTCTCTGATTATAATATCATAGTTTGGACTTGTTTATTTTCGTTTTAAATAATAAAAATTTTAATTTTTACAAAATTCGCTGATAGTAAATAGCGCTATTAACTATCTTGAAAAAAAAACACGTTTAGTGAACGAGGCATTTCTACCAAGCCTCGTTCTGAACAAAATACCTCGTTCGAAAAAAGGGCAATTTAAAAAAAATAATTTTTGGAACTGCAGAAAACAAGGCATTTTTTTACCTCGTTTGGACAGAAATGCCGAACGAGGAATTCTGAGGTTTATAGTGTTAGTGATATCGTTTGGACAGCATTGCAACAAAGGCTCGAAGTTATCTGCTTAGCTGAGAGAAATCCATGAACCTCAAAGCAAAATTTTTGGAACTAGTTGTTTAGCAGAACGAGCCATTCTCGCCATCAATAAAATGAGGTACAGAGACAGTAAAGGGGACCCTCATGGATTTCGTGTGTTTTTAACGGATCACAATATGCCACAGTCGCTTATTATTCGGTACCGGGGTAACTGACTCCATGTTCTCTTCAAACTGACAGCTGTGTATGTAATCCACTTTGCATTGATAAAGACATATTTAACTGGTTGTCTCCACACCTCCACTCCTGAAGATATTTCTTATTGGGGACTTCCAAAATATGAACGCGTTCCTGGATCTGAAATGTCCTTGCTGTCATTGGCAAGTTACTGACATGGCCTTGGATGAAGCGCTTCTATAAAAATCATGAAGATGAGCTCCAACCCTTAGATGCATTCAACGACATTAAAATGTGCTCCAGTCGAGTTTAGGATCTGGTATCCTTAGACACCCGCTCCAGTAATGTTAAGTGCTAACAGCACAAATATGTTATAACATCTTGTCTGCTCGAAGCACAAACAACAGCGTGCCGTCAGTACACTACCGTAACACCAAACATGCTGCTAACAGATATAGGCGGATCGGCCGCTTAAAAGACTGGACTATCGTGTTTATAATTTCGGTAATTTAGAGTTACATCTCTTACCATAATATGCGCATTCCGGAAGTGTATGCCTACACAGTCGTACCGCGGGGGAAAAGACGTAGACATTTTTTTAGCCTAATAAAAGTAATACGATTTTAGTTTTAGATCCTTGTTCAATGTTGTTATCAGTACCACAGCAGTAAAACATTTGTTTTAATATCTGAACTTAAGGTAGGTAAACTGATAGGGCAATTGAATAAGGCAATGTAGCATAATCAGAATAATTTTTATGAAAGGTCCCACTCACTCTGAGTCTGACTCAGTCCCTGGCACCTCACCCGACCTTTAAAAAATAACTTGTTTTTTTTTGTTTTATTTTTAGTCAATAAGTTAACCTAAAGAAAACACAGACAGTGTCTCAGACATCAAAGACATCCCAGAAAGATAGTAAGCTAGCACTGCCAGGCAGGATACGCCCACATTTTCGAGAGATGGATAGAGAACAAGCAAATCCGAAAGTTATTTTTCCTACAATCAAAGGCTATAATTCATTAAATTACAATTTGATATGCACAAATATCGAAAAGAATCAAGATCTTTAGGTTATAAACATGCATTTCAAGTTTCATCAAAATCGAATTAAAATTGTGACCTATACTGGGTCCACAACCTTGACATACCATATTTTAACACTATTAGCGTACAAACGGCGGCCATTTTGTCTGGCAATTATGGTCCGATTTCCCTGAAATTCAAACTCAACCTTTCGTATGGTGTAACAGTGATAGAGTCAAGCGTTTTTTTAAAATCAGATAATAATTGTGACATCCAGAGGGACCAGAGGCGATTTTTCGGACAATCAGGGGCCATAATTCAGGAAATAACGTTCCGATAGGCGCAAATATCGAAAGGAACCAAGATGTTTGGGTCATAAACATGCATGTCAAGTTTCATCAAAATCGGTTCAAAATTGTGACCTCTATAGGGTCCACAAGCTAAAAACATGACTTTTCCTACAACCAGGGGCCATAATCAATGAAGTTTTGTTGCGATACATGCCAATATCGAAAGCAGTCAAGATCTTTTGGGGATAAACCTTTATTTCAAGTTTCGTCAAAATCGGACAAGAATTGTGACCTGTAGAGAGGGGCGACGACATAAGTCCACATGAAAATGTGGGCGTATAAAAGCGAATAATTATTATTGTATCATGCTTAAAGGACCTAAGTCCGTAACTCAAAATCCTCCAAAATCTTCGACATCGAAAACACGATTTATTGGTCAATTTAAATCAACATCGATGATGTAAACTTACCAGGAAAAGATGAGCTTCTGATATCCGATATTTAAGATAAAATAATTTTTCTAACATTGGTACACGAATCGTGTACCATATTGCGCTCCGGTCCTAGTTTTATTGAGAGACTCAAGGGACGAGGCTAGACACATTGCACTGTATCACACTGCATATGTGGACTGGAATAACCAGGCGCTAAAAAAATGCACTGGGTTGAGACTGAATGGCTTGTTTCGCCGAACATAACTGATTTGAAATTGGAGTAAAACGGAAAGCATTTAATGTAAATCAGTTTATATACATTCATATTACAGTATTATATGAGTTTCGACCCACTTTTGTCAATTTCTGGATCCCAAATGTTAGCGATTTAGCTCCTTTAAGGGTAAATCTTGCTTTTTGATTGGTCAATTAGACACCATCTATTGGACAATAACACCCCTCTAAATTAGAAAAATCACTGCGTATTAATATTATGCGTACTACTTTAATGGAGATTACCACAATGGAGATAATCAATTTTGATCTCGGAAAAATAGATGAAATATTCGGAGATGTCCGAAGATGAACTTGAAACGCCAACCCCTTGTCAGGTAACGGCTAAAAACAATGATGAATGAATGAAATGGGGTTTAACGTCCCACGCTTATAATAATAATAATAATCGCGTAATTTTACAAGGGAAGCAAATTAGGCCCGAGGCCTGTTTCCAATTTGGCCCATGGCACAGTTCGTGCGAATGGTTACGATCATTACTGCAGGAAGAAACCGAAGAACTTAGGGGAAGTCTGCCTGATCGGACGGGAGACCGAATATCCCTCTCACTTACAACGATAAAGTTCTTGCCCTGAGCTGGGATTAAACCCTCGTTGCATTGATGAGAAGCCGCCTCTCTATTGCCACATTTTACATTAGAGCCCCCGACGCTAGCGCGTCTTGGGTCCTAATGATCTCAGGACATGTCTATTGGACAATAACACCCCTCTAAATGCGAAACACGAGGTGTTTATCTCATAAATAAACCATGTCATAATACTAATTAGGCCTGGCTATAATATTATGGCTTTTAATTATATCATATTTATGTCTCTTCTGGCTCTGCAATCTGTGTGTCAAGACTCAAGTCTGAGGAGTCAACTCTACTGAACTAGGTCCAAACTTTACTAGACTATTGCCACAGCTCCACGTTCGACGTTTTCGCGAGCTCGACAGATAAGGCCATCTAGGGCGCTAGGCCTAATCTACACAACCTTTTTTTTTTAAAAGCGATTATTTCTGCCCTACCTTCAAAATGGCCAAATCTTTATTTTGGTCAATAAAAAAAACAGACACAGCCTCACGACATCGTCCACATCGTCAGAAAAAAATAAACCATCTACACATGCATGCCATTAGCCACAGATCCCCTTCTGACCTTCAGCATTTTCGCAAGCTCGACAGATAAGGCTAAGTAATCTACCTAAGTCCTAAGGCCAATTTATTTATTTTTGTAATTGGCCAATTTATTTTTTTTTAATTGGCCTAAACAGAATCGTAATTTTCGCATATATCTGCGCTTTCCTAAAAACATTGAATTGAAATCCTAAAAGGACTTTGTTCTTTATACATGTATTAAATATTCCTTAAAATCTACTGTTTTGGTACATAGTAAATTTGTTCGTTTACTTTTGACAGGCTACTATAAAGACTAGAGAGTCTATAATAAGATAACAACTCCCATTAAAATTTATGACACTAATAAATCGAATGCCGGGGATAAGGTGTCTGCTGCTACAGTTGCCACCTCGTTGGATACCCACGTCTGACTTCGCTCTTACTCATCACCCGTGGGCCATCTCACAGTAGTTTTCTTGCACTCATTAAATATTCACTAACAATTTGTTTGGTTGCTCCTCATATTCTTTAAGCTACGCAGAAGACACAGGCTATATATCCATGTAGGCTGATGTAGCTGAGAATGAAGCCGGGACAGTGTTTATCATGGCGTGATAGATAACCTATGGTTGCATGAAACGAGAGTAGGTCGTTAAGATGGCCCACGGAAGATGAGTAAGAGCGAAGTCAGACGTGAGTAGCCGACGATGCAGTTGCCCCTACACAGATCCTGTTGGTTGTGTCTATTTTCACAACACTGCCTCTGACAATGCAAAATATTCTGATTGAGAGCAGACATCTGATGAATATCAGAGCAAAACATTACTCTGCTGCCTCAACGAGAAACCTTTTTGCTCAGTCAGATGCCAACACAGACATTTTGAATTTGAAAATATGGGAGTATCAGGCAAAATGTCCTGCATTGCACGCCAGCTGTTCGTGGCATGTCATATGCCTGCCTTAAATTAGTCTGTGTTGGTTTGTTGATAGTTAATGTTGACTATTTAAATTTCAGAAGCCTAGGGAGGAATTTAGCACAATACAATTGCAAGTACTGGAAACCGCCTATGAAAAGGAATGGCGTTTGCTGGCAGCCAGTGTCGTGATGCAATTGACAGTGTTTGTGTTGAGACTGGTTTGAAGAGAGAGCGTGTAAAGGAAAAAAAATTAAATAAAAGGTTTTGTTAGTGAAGTCAACTCCTTTTTTAATATCGAAAAATATTCGCACAAGTCGATAATGTAAAAAGAAAATGAGGCTTTATATGTTTTGGCAATATCATCTTCCCTAGATGTACTGTTGAACAGTGGCGTGTTGGGGGGACTAAGGTCAGGGTAGGCGAGGCCATTTGAGGACATGTCCATGAAGAAAAGGGGCACTTTTTTTTAAAGAAAAGGAGCAGTTTGTGAATGAAAAGGGCATCAAAAGTCTTACCCAGTCAACTGTTTCCGGAAAACATTTGTTTAACTGAGTGGAGAATAGCATCTGGAAACACTGACTATACATTCAGTGTATACTCACCTAAAATGAATTATCAGTGTTATATTTCAATATATAATTGTGTATTTTAACAGTTTACTTTTTGTGGATATTTTTAATTAAACCTTTTAAAAAATATTTTGTAGAACTGGATTGGGAACAGAAGGAGCAAAGAGACCTCACGATGCAATGTTCCCAAAAAGACCCCAAAAATATTAAAACAAGGTCCAAACGGGTATTCCGTTTTTATTAAATCAATAAAAAGAGGTAGGCCTACTGTAACATTTATTATATTTCATATTGTCGGTATACAACAGTTCTCTTGAATTAGAGAAGCATCTATATTCCTCATATGTTTCTGTAACTAAAGCTTTGTAGATATCTTGTACCTGAAAAGTTAGTCACATTCATATTTACACTGGATGGATGTGAAGTTAATAAAAACTAAAAATTCGGTCTTTTATTTCCTATTGTGCTACAATTTCCCAGACGTAATAACTTAAAAATTGTTAAAAATCCTATTTTTTAACTAATAAAAGTGTAGACTGAGTAATCCTTGGTTTATAGTCTCATTCTGAAGGACTTGATGTCTTTTCTTGCAAGGCCCGCTGCCTAGTCAATCACAAGGGGGGACCGAGATGGAACAGGTTCCTGGCTCTAATCCCGTGTTGCCACCATCTGGATTCGAATTATAGAAGTAAATATAAAGTTTAGTTTACCCTCCTGTAATTGTTTTAAAAAGTATAATTTTAAGACAGGTTAGTAAGCATTAAAACATTATACTTTACTTGGAATGCTTAGATGCCCTGGCTTTCAGGGCACCACAAAAAGCTTCAAGAGACAGATGACCTTCTAGATTTAAACCATTTAGCCAATCTAAAAGGTCAAAGTGAATAGCTAATTTTGGTTGTTGATGGCCAAAGTTTAAATTTCACCAGTCTCTCAGATTCGGTCTCACACTGACAGAATTCTAATTTTCTGTCTTCCTGTAATGTACATTAAAGATGTGTTTCATTACTAGTTAATGTTATTGGGGCGGATGTTGTGCACTGGGAAGGGTATGCTTACCCCTTCGGAACACCTGATACTACTTTTCATGCCACATGGAAAGTCCACATAACTAGTTGTTTTTTTTTTGTATGTATGTGTTTGTCTTTTACTGTTTTTAACAGTTTACTTTGTGTGGATATTTTTAATAAATACAAATTAGCAGGTAAATAAACCCTTACACTCTTTCTCCGGTTATTTCCATTACTTTTTCCTCCTTCCTCCTTCTTTCAAAACACTATATTAAAGGAGCATAGTTCGTAATATTTTGACCAATAATAGTAACGAATATAATAATGTAATATGAATAAACACTGCATATAAACATTCAATCAAATTTTTTTTTAAATAGTATTCGGCGAAATGTGCAAGAAGACATAGTCACTATTGGTCTAGTCCAAGCATCTTGCATCTGGTTATTCCAGTCTATACATGATGTAGGCAAAATGTTTAGAAATCATCGAAATTGTATGAGCCCAGGATATAAACAACCGCATTCACTCCTAATGGTTTTTATAAAAAAAAAACAACAACTACTAGATCTTTCGTGTAGGATGTTTAACATTGATGTCCCAATTTCCATATAGGTGTTTCCATTACTACACGTATAAAAGCATTATTCTGAAAAAGACATTACTGGTATATTAACTTTTCAACTTACTTCTATATGACTGTAGCTATAATATCCATTTATTGGTAATAGTAATAAATTAGAGTTAAATAGTTTTTAAATGAGAAACCACATTGCTTATAAACAATTTTACATTTTTGTATGCTATTTATTATTTCCATGAAACCTAAAGAAAACTATGTCATCAGAATATTTTGGTTTTCGTTAATCAATTTGTTTTAATAGTTTAAATTCCTATTGGTTATTTGGTCTGATGTTTAAGTATAATTTGTCAGCTTGCAATGTTTGCATCAATTTAAATCTCAAAACCATTGATACTTGATCAATCTCGTTCCCAGAGTCAGCCGCGGGGCCGGAGGCCTCTAGGGCCATAGACCGTCCATGATCTTCAAATTTGTTTACAGGTAATCCCCGCCCATTCTGACCTGATTGGTCAATCTTTTTTGGGTCGATTTCTCGAAAACTAGAGGTCGGATCGTCGTTTTGTTTGTTGTAAAATGATCCTTGGGTGATGTCAACTCGCTGACATAAACAAAATGGATCCTAAACGTACACATTCAAGTTTTTGTAAAGATCTTTTTTCTACGCGTGGGTATATTTCTAAGTGATTCGGTCATCCCAGCACGTAAAATAACTACGCGTGGGTATATTCGGCAATCCAGGCACCTAAAATAAATACATGTCACGTGATTCGACACTTTCGGGAAAATGGCTACCCTGAGTCACCAGAGAAATGCCTCCAAAATTTTTCTGGTTTCGGGTTTGATTCTTGATATTACATGTAATTAGGTATTATATTTAATATATTAAAAATCCTATTGCGACATAGTGCTACACTCCTACTGTACAGTACTATATAAACTATAAAAAAAAGAAACTTTACCTTCCACTCTTTAAAGTTGTGGGAATGAATGATGAAATGGAGTTTAACGTCCTACTGTTATGCACTTAACCTGTGCTAATTGTAGACGGGCATGCGCCATACAGTGTGCTATGAGGGAAATTTTGCCCGGGCAGCGGCGCTACGGCCTACTCTTATATCGAATTCCAACTACCATGGGATCTTTTACGTGCACTCCAATGTGTACACGGGACAGGCAGCTGTCCTTGTCAGGCCCTCCTGCATCACTGACAAGGGGGAAATCACGTGGGAAAATCGAGATGAACTTTCTCAGCCAATGCAGGGATCGAACACCCACACCCTACCTCCAGGGCCCGGTTCCTAGAAAATTCTTAAAGTAAGCACAAAGTTATACTTCACTTTTACTTACGTAAGAATCTTATAAAAATACTGTTCCTAGAAAATTCTCAAGACCATTCTTACGTAAGCACAGGTCAAGTACAAGTCTAAGCACATTGTGTGTTTGTAGCCTATTGCTTACTAATTGGCAAATAAATGAATGGGTTTCAGGGTAGGCCTATAAGGCCCTAGATGCGAAATTTTCTATAGCATTCTTAATTTCTTTTGGAGACGGATTTTCTCTGTCTTGTAATTGTCTCTTTGGTATCAAAAGGTGTCGGAAATGCCGTCGAATAAGTCTACGGTCAGCCATCTTTTTGAAGCAGAAACAGACTTAAGGTTGGTAAGCAAGCCCTATACCTTGCTTGGGACTTGTGCTTAGATGGGCTATGTTTAAGAACGAAGTTGTGCTTGAGTTTTTTTCTTGGAACACATAATAACGTTTTTGTGCTTACAATGAAGTCTACTTAAAATCTAAGCACAAGGCCGTTCTTAAGAATTTTCTGGGAACACAAAATAGGGTAAGTTTACTTAAATGCAAAGTCGACTATAATCTAAGTACAAGAACGTGCTTAAGAATTTTCTAGGAATCGGGCCCAGGCTAGCGAACCAGCGCCTTATCCACTTAGCCACCGTTATCGGTAGTTGTGCCTTAGTTCCAAACAGTGTACACAAAGTACCTCCCAATGCACACAGTCAGTACATCTATACCTTTTTCTACCCTCGTCTCAACACAATGCACTTGTGTGTGAAGCTTAACACTCCCCAGAAATAAAAGCTGTATATAGCTTGGGTTGGAGTTTCTTCCACGCCTCTATCCTTTGGTGTTTATAATTCGAATATTTTGATGATGATTCCGAAAATACAGTTCAATTGCATTATCTAAAAAAGGCATTGTAATCCCAGACTATGTCAATGTTTTCAGTACATCCAAAAACCTCACAATTAATCACTTGCACAAGCTTGACAAGTACTAAGTAGGATAGCAAAGAACTAGAAAGAGTTAGAAATAGAGGGTAGAGCTGGGACGAAATTTAAAGGTTGACTCTGGACTGGGTCATTGACGGATATCTGACTTCGCTCTCACTTATCCCCCGTGGGCCATCTCACAGTATTTTTCTTGCACTCACAAACGATTTGATTGGTTGCACGCGCTATATATCTATACAGCTAAGAATGAAGTCGGGTTTATCATGGCGTGATAGATAAACTATGTTGGCATGAAACAAGAGTAAGTTGTTGAGATGGCCTACGGGAGATGAGTGAGAGCAAAGTCGGAGGTGGGCATCCGACGATGGGTCTGGGTATGAAAGAGAGAAAACCTCACCTGTAATAATTTGGAAAAAGAACAAAAATACTATAGTAGAGTACATAGGCTTCCAGAACATTAACAAATGTGTAAGGGCCTATCGAGCTCGCTTGTGCTGAGAGCTAAGTCAGCAGAAGGAAAATTTTGACAATTGGGATTGATTTCTGTGCATCTAACAGCCACTTCCTTGACACCTAGATAAACAAAATTGTGCTCATCCCAATTTGAGTCAATGGAGTCCTACATTGTTGCCCGGAATGAGGCTCCTGAGACTGATGGGGGCTTATGGTAAAAATGTTGTTTTAATACTTTTATGGCTAGTCAACACCGTAAATCAGGTCAATTTGCTCTAACCCAGGTGGTGTATAGAACAACATGGTCCGTGATGATCTGGGATTTAATTTGTCTAAATACAAAATTTTTGGTCATCAACCCGGACCATATATGCAGCAACATGGATCACCCCGGAGCCAACATGGGCCGCCCTGGACCATCCTGACAGAGTGTCAGAGCCTCAGCAGCAAAACGGATCACCCTGGAGTCGAGTCGATTTGCCATCTGGTATTAGTAAGCACTGGCCATACGTGAAATCAGAATAAATCGTTACGTCTAAAGGGGGATCAAACCCATGGCATCTAGCAGTCTGACGCTCTATGGCCACTGAGCTATGTACATACCACCCTGTGTCACTGTAATTCACTAGCACTACTGCCAGTAAAAATACGTTAGTAAACAATTTAATTATTTAGGCCCAATAGTCATACATATAATATTAATAAAATAGGCCTGGGCTAGATTAAAATATACTAGGACTAGCCTGGGCCTATGCTATGTCTAGGTACCCTTGCCTACTAATAAAATAGGCCTATGTAATTTGACTCTAGTAATACTAGTATACCTAATACATAACCAACCGAAAAATATCAACTTTGCACATCTTATATTAATACTAACTTATTCGGCTTTTGCTTGTCGACCTGTGCCAGTGCTTTCCTAATGCTGTCTAGTATTAGACACTATTACAACCCTTACAACTTATACTAATAATAGTAATAGTACTAATACTAGTAATACTAGCTAGGGCCACTAAATAAAAAAATAAAACCTACCTTTGACTTTGTCTTGATTATTATTATGCTGCCTGCTTTCCGTATCACTATCAGTATCAAACTCACGGGTATTCATCTCAAGGTCATCAATAGACCTATTGGTAGTACTAGAACTGCTAGCCATCATGTTCATACCTGTTTTATTTTTGCCAGCACTTGTTATTACCGTCATAGTTTTATGTCTCTTTCGAAAAAATTTTATCGGCATTTTAATTTAATTTAATTTTTCTTTTACTGTTTGATGAAGACGTAGGCCTAATAATAATATGGCGGCAAAAAGGTTAAAGCGCTTCCGTAAAGTAACTCTAAATTACCAAAATAATAAACACAATGGTCCAGTCTTTTTAGCGGCCGATCCGCCTATATCTGTTAGCAGCATGTTTGGTGTTACGGTAGGGTTAGGTGTCCGAATAAGCTGTTTTAACGCTCACGTCCAAACGACTCAATATTTTGAGCTGAAATTTTGAGTCGGGGTATATACACAAGTCTTCTATATTTTGGCGTTTAAATTTCATACGTATTCGGACTTTTATTTTTGAGGCTCTGTTCTATTCGGGACAGTCCCTTTAAGCAAACTTGCATCGATTGACCTCACGAGTTTTTCAGGTTTTTCGACAAAAGTCACGTGATCAATGTGACTTCACAATTTTATGAAATTAAAGGCTTCTTACTACTTACTTTCGTTAGTGTCAAGTTTTTAATTTGGCTGAGTATATAAGCGGGACAGCACAGAAAGTGAAATTAATCTTCAACAGT
Source organism: Patella pellucida (assembly GCA_917208275.1). Classification (NCBI taxonomy): domain Eukaryota; kingdom Metazoa; phylum Mollusca; class Gastropoda; family Patellidae; genus Patella; species Patella pellucida. Next base: position 11,133,125 of record OU795037.1, read on the forward strand.
TTTCAAGTTACAATATTTGCATAATCTTTTATTTCTTTCGATTTTATTATATCACCCGGTCTCAATGTTTAATTTGAGAAGACCACATCGAAAACGACATATTGTAGTTTTATATTTTACTTTAATATTCGATTGGAGGGAAGATTCTGTTTCATGAATAGTTTTATATAATTTGTAAAACTAGTTTACTGGAGTCTTCTATTGTGGCGATTAATTTCTGGTAAAATTGGTCTTATATACGAAGTTCTATTTGTGATAAAATTGATACATCAAAAGCATTTTGAAAACCCCAAGATATTTAAAAGTACTCTAATTTCATCTACCCAGTTAAAGACCCACTAGTGAATCATTATGGTGTAACGGTTTGACATTCCAACGTTTTTTAAATCGGGATTAAAATTTTTACCCCTAGAGAGACCACGACCTTGATATACCATAAATTTACACTAGTCGCGTACGAGTGGTGGCCATTTTGTTCGGCAGTTTTTGTCCCATTTTCACGAAATGGTGTAATGGTGATACATTCAAGCATATTTTTATACGTCCACATGTATTTTGTCGTCGCCCCTGTCCGTCCGTCCACAATTGTTTGTGGACTCTACAATTCTTGTCCGATTTTGACGAAACTTGAAATATAGGTTTATCCCCAAAAGATCTCGGCTGCTTTCGATATTGGTATGTATCGGGTCAAAACTTCGTGGATTATGGCCCCTGATTGTATAAGAAATCACGTATTTAGCTTGTGGACCCTATAGAGGTCACATTTTTGAACCGAATTTGATGAAACTTTACATGCATGTTAATAACCCAAAGATCTTGGTTCCTTTTGATATTTGCGCCTATCGGAACGTAATTTCCTGAATTATGGCCCCTGATTGTCCGAAAAATCACCTATTTTAGCTTGTGGTACCAAAATGGCCGCCGCGTGTACGCGAATACTGTTATAAAATGGTATATCAAGGTTATGGACCCAGTATAGGTCACAATTTTGATTCTATTTTCATGAAACTTAAAATGCATTGTTATAACGCAAAGATCTTGGTTCCTTTCATTATTCGCACATATCAGATCATAACTTCCTGAATTATGGCCCCTGATTGTCCGAAAAATCGCCTATGGTCCCTTTGGAGGTCACGATTATTATCCGATTTAAAAAAACGCTTGATTCTATCCTTTACACCATACGGAAGGTTGAGTTTGAATTTCAAGATAATCGGATCATAATTGCCAGACAAAATGGCCGCCGTTTGTACGCGAATAGTGCTAAAATATGGTATATCAAGGTATAATATGGTATTATGAATGATAGCCTTTGATTGTAGGAAAAATCACTTTCGGTTTTGCTTGTTCTCTAGCCCTCTCTCGAAAATGTGAGCGTATCCTGCCTGGCAGTGCCAGCTTACTATCCTTTTAATCGGATAGAAATTGTTACCTCTAGAGGGGCCAAAAACTAAAAACGGGATTTTTCTTACAATCAATGGCCATAATGTAGGAAGGTACGATCACATATGCCAATATCGAAAGCAACCAAGATCTGCAGGTGATAAACATGTACCTCATGTTTCAGGGTCCACAACATTGATATACCAGATGTTTACTCTATTTGCGTACAAGGGACGCGGTCATTGTGTCAGACAGTTTTGGTCCGATTTTCACAAAATTAAAACTCAAACAAAATTATGGCGATTTTTCGTACAACCAGGGACCATAATTGGGGAAGTTACGGTCCGATATGCGCAAATATCGAAAGGAACCAAGACCTTTGGGTTATAAACATTAATTGCAAGTTTCATCAAAATCAGATGACGATTGTGGCCTCTAAATTTTCCAAAAGCTACAGATGTGATTTTTCGTACAATCAGGCGTCATAATCTTTGAAATTTTTATCCGATACATGCCAATATCGAAAGCAATCAAAATCTTTTGGAGATAAACCTATACTTCAAGTTTCGTCAAAATCGATAGGAATTGTGACCTGTTGCGGAGAGCTGCAACACCAACAAAGATCATGTGGGTAATACTTGGGCGCGGGAGGGGGGTATATTATGTTAAATGGGATTTAAGTACTAAGTATAAAATGTATTTTGGAGACAAAGAGATGTCTGTTTTGGAGTTTTAGAATACAATTTTAAAAAAAATGTTTTAGCTATTTATTATACACCCATGATTGTGACTTTTAGGATTTTAAATTGGATTCAACTAACAAACATAAATAATCAAATTAAAGCGGCAAATCGTGATTGGCATTTTCAAGTCAATATCTAATTTTGCACGGCTTAATCCACGGTAAACTAATTGTTCAGCTAATATTTTTAAATTAAGAAGAAAACAAAATTAGATTTCTTGTTCGTATTGAAAAAACCAGAACTTTTGTTTTAACTTGATTTTGTTCGGACGAAGGTGCTTTTCAAGGACAAAGGGAGATCACCCGCCAACTCTTCGTGTGATAACAAATCTTTTAAATACAATAATTTTTTATATTTGTTTTTAAATTCTTTTTATATAAATAATAATAATTAAAATCAGTTGCCCATAATGCCATTATGTATTGTACGTGAATATTGAAATTAATGAATTAATGAATGAAATGGGGTTTAACGCCTTACTGTTATGCACTTAACCTGAGCTAATTGAAGACGGGCATACGCCATACAGTGTGCTATGAGGAAAATTTTGCCCGGGCAGCGGCGCTACGGCCTACTCTTATATCGAATTCCAACTGCCAAGGGATCTTTTACGTGCACTTCAATGTGTACACGGGACCTCGGTTTTTCGTCGGAATTTTAATTTAATTTAATTTTTCTTTTACTGTTTGATGAAGACGTAGGCCTAATAATAATATGGCGGCAAAAAGGTTAAAGCGCTTCCGTAAAGTAACTCTAAATTACCAAAATAATAAACACAATGGTCCAGTCTTTTTAGCGGCCGATCCGCCTATATCTGTTAGCAGCATGTTTGGTGTTACGGTAGGGTTAGGTGTCCGAATAAGCTGTTTTAACGCTCACGTCCAAACGACTCAATATTTTGAGCTGAAATTTTGAGTCGGGGTATATACACAAGTCTTCTATATTTTGGCGTTTAAATTTCATACGTATTCGGACTTTTATTTTTGAGGCTCTGTTCTATTCGGGACAGTCCCTTTAAGCAAACTTGCATCGATTGACCTCACGAGTTTTTCAGGTTTTTCGACAAAAGTCACGTGATCAATGTGACTTCACAATTTTATGAAATTAAAGGCTTCTTACTACTTACTTTCGTTAGTGTCAAGTTTTTAATTTGGCTGAGTATATAAGCGGGACAGCACAGAAAGTGAAATTAATCTTCAACAGTTTTCAAGTTACAATATTTGCATAATCTTTTATTTCTTTCGATTTTATTATATCACCCGGTCTCAATGTTTAATTTGAGAAGACCACATCGAAAACGACATATTGTAGTTTTATATTTTACTTTAATATTCGATTGGAGGGAAGATTCTGTTTCATGAATAGTTTTATATAATTTGTAAAACTAGTTTACTGGAGTCTTCTATTGTGGCGATTAATTTCTGGTAAAATTGGTCTTATATACGAAGTTCTATTTGTGATAAAATTGATACATCAAAAGCATTTTGAAAACCCCAAGATATTTAAAAGTACTCTAATTTCATCTACCCAGTTAAAGACCCACTAGTGAATCATTATGGTGTAACGGTTTGACATTCCAACGTTTTTTAAATCGGGATTAAAATTTTTACCCCTAGAGAGACCACGACCTTGATATACCATAAATTTACACTAGTCGCGTACGAGTGGTGGCCATTTTGTTCGGCAGTTTTTGTCCCATTTTCACGAAATGGTGTAATGGTGATACATTCAAGCATATTTTTATACGTCCACATGTATTTTGTCGTCGCCCCTGTCCGTCCGTCCACAATTGTTTGTGGACTCTACAATTCTTGTCCGATTTTGACGAAACTTGAAATATAGGTTTATCCCCAAAAGATCTCGGCTGCTTTCGATATTGGTATGTATCGGGTCAAAACTTCGTGGATTATGGCCCCTGATTGTATAAGAAATCACGTATTTAGCTTGTGGACCCTATAGAGGTCACATTTTTGAACCGAATTTGATGAAACTTTACATGCATGTTAATAACCCAAAGATCTTGGTTCCTTTTGATATTTGCGCCTATCGGAACGTAATTTCCTGAATTATGGCCCCTGATTGTCCGAAAAATCACATATTTTAGCTTGTGGTACCAAAATGGCCGCCGCGTGTACGCGAATACTGTTATAAAATGGTATATCAAGGTTATGGACCCAGTATAGGTCACAATTTTGATTCTATTTTCATGAAACTTAAAATGCATTGTTATAACGCAAAGATCTTGGTTCCTTTCATTATTCGCACATATCAGATCATAACTTCCTGAATTATGGCCCCTGATTGTCCGAAAAATCGCCTATGGTCCCTTTGGAGGTCACGATTATTATCCGATTTAAAAAAACGCTTGACTCTATCCTTTACACCATACGGAAGGTTGAGTTTGAATTTCAAGATAATCGGATCATAATTGCCAGACAAAATGGCCGCCGTTTGTACGCGAATAGTGCTAAAATATGGTATATCAAGGTATAATATGGTATTATGAATGATAGCCTTTGATTGTAGGAAAAATCACTTTCGGTTTTGCTTGTTCTCTAGCCCTCTCTCGAAAATGTGAGCGTATCCTGCCTGGCAGTGCCAGCTTACTATCCTTTTAATCGGATAGAAATTGTTACCTCTAGAGGGGCCAAAAACTAAAAACGGGATTTTTCTTACAATCAATGGCCATAATGTAGGAAGGTACGATCACATATGCCAATATCGAAAGCAACCAAGATCTGCAGGTGATAAACATGTACCTCATGTTTCAGGGTCCACAACATTGATATACCAGATGTTTACTCTATTTGCGTACAAGGGACGCGGTCATTGTGTCAGACAGTTTTGGTCCGATTTTCACAAAATTAAAACTCAAACAAAATTATGGCGATTTTTCGTACAACCAGGGACCATAATTGGGGAAGTTACGGTCCGATATGCGCAAATATCGAAAGGAACCAAGACCTTTGGGTTATAAACATTAATTGCAAGTTTCATCAAAATCAGATGACGATTGTGGCCTCTAAATTTTCCAAAAGCTACAGATGTGATTTTTCGTACAATCAGGCGTCATAATCTTTGAAATTTTTATCCGATACATGCCAATATCGAAAGCAATCAAAATCTTTTGGAGATAAACCTATACTTCAAGTTTCGTCAAAATCGATAGGAATTGTGACCTGTTGCGGAGAGCTGCAACACCAACAAAGATCATGTGGGTAATACTTGGGCGCGGGAGGGGGGTATATTATGTTAAATGGGATTTAAGTACTAAGTATAAAATGTATTTTGGAGACAAAGAGATGTCTGTTTTGGAGTTTTAGAATACAATTTTAAAAAAAATGTTTTAGCTATTTATTATACACCCATGATTGTGACTTTTAGGATTTTAAATTGGATTCAACTAACAAACATAAATAATCAAATTAAAGCGGCAAATCGTGATTGGCATTTTCAAGTCAATATCTAATTTTGCACGGCTTAATCCACGGTAAACTAATTGTTCAGCTAATATTTTTAAATTAAGAAGAAAACAAAATTAGATTTCTTGTTCGTATTGAAAAAACCAGAACTTTTGTTTTAACTTGATTTTGTTCGGACGAAGGTGCTTTTCAAGGACAAAGGGAGATCACCCGCCAACTCTTCGTGTGATAACAAATCTTTTAAATACAATAATTTTTTATATTTGTTTTTAAATTCTTTTTATATAAATAATAATAATTAAAATCAGTTGCCCATAATGCCATTATGTATTGTACGTGAATATTGAAATTAATGAATTAATGAATGAAATGGGGTTTAACGCCTTACTGTTATGCACTTAACCTGAGCTAATTGAAGACGGGCATACGCCATACAGTGTGCTATGAGGAAAATTTTGCCCGGGCAGCGGCGCTACGGCCTACTCTTATATCGAATTCCAACTGCCAAGGGATCTTTTACGTGCACTTCAATGTGTACACGGGACCTCGGTTTTTCGTCGGAATTTTAATTTAATTTAATTTTTCTTTTACTGTTTGATGAAGACGTAGGCCTAATAATAATATGGCGGCAAAAAGGTTAAAGCGCTTCCGTAAAGTAACTCTAAATTACCAAAATAATAAACACAATGGTCCAGTCTTTTTAGCGGCCGATCCGCCTATATCTGTTAGCAGCATGTTTGGTGTTACGGTAGGGTTAGGTGTCCGAATAAGCTGTTTTAACGCTCACGTCCAAACGACTCAATATTTTGAGCTGAAATTTTGAGTCGGGGTATATACACAAGTCTTCTATATTTTGGCGTTTAAATTTCATACGTATTCGGACTTTTATTTTTGAGGCTCTGTTCTATTCGGGACAGTCCCTTTAAGCAAACTTGCATCGATTGACCTCACGAGTTTTTCAGGTTTTTCGACAAAAGTCACGTGATCAATGTGACTTCACAATTTTATGAAATTAAAGGCTTCTTACTACTTACTTTCGTTAGTGTCAAGTTTTTAATTTGGCTGAGTATATAAGCGGGACAGCACAGAAAGTGAAATTAATCTTCAACAGTTTTCAAGTTACAATATTTGCATAATCTTTTATTTCTTTCGATTTTATTATATCACCCGGTCTCAATGTTTAATTTGAGAAGACCACATCGAAAACGACATATTGTAGTTTTATGTTTTACTTTAATATTCGATTGGAGGGAAGATTCTGTTTCATGAATAGTTATATAAAATTTGTAAAACTAGTTTACTGGAGTCTTCTATTGTGGCGATTAATTTCTGGTAAAATTGGTCTTATATACGAAGTTCTATTTGTGATAAAATTGATACATCAAAAGCATTTTGAAAACCCCAAGATATTTAAAAGTACTCTAATTTCATCTACCCAGTTAAAGACCCACTAGTGAATCATTATGGTGTAACGGTTTGACATTCCAACGTTTTTTAAATCGGGATTAAAATTTTTACCCCTAGAGAGACCACGACCTTGATATACCATAAATTTACACTAGTCGCGTACGAGTGGTGGCCATTTTGTTCGGCAGTTTTTGTCCCATTTTCACGAAATGGTGTAATGGTGATACATTCAAGCATATTTTTATACGTCCACATGTATTTTGTCGTCGCCCCTGTCCGTCCGTCCACAATTGTTTGTGGACTCTACAATTCTTGTCCGATTTTGACGAAACTTGAAATATAGGTTTATCCCCAAAAGATCTCGGCTGCTTTCGATATTGGTATGTATCGGGTCAAAACTTCGTGGATTATGGCCCCTGATTGTATAAGAAATCACGTATTTAGCTTGTGGACCCTATAGAGGTCACATTTTTGAACCGAATTTGATGAAACTTTACATGCATGTTAATAACCCAAAGATCTTGGTTCCTTTTGATATTTGCGCCTATCGGAACGTAATTTCCTGAATTATGGCCCCTGATTGTCCGAAAAATCACCTATTTTAGCTTGTGGTACCAAAATGGCCGCCGCGTGTACGCGAATACTGTTATAAAATGGTATATCAAGGTTATGGACCCAGTATAGGTCACAATTTTGATTCTATTTTCATGAAACTTAAAATGCATTGTTATAACGCAAAGATCTTGGTTCCTTTCATTATTCGCACATATCAGATCATAACTTCCTGAATTATGGCCCCTGATTGTCCGAAAAATCGCCTATGGTCCCTTTGGAGGTCACGATTATTATCCGATTTAAAAAAAACCGCTTGACTCTATCCTTTACACCATACGGAAGGTTGAGTTTGAATTTCAAGATAATCGGATCATAATTGCCAGACAAAATGGCCGCCGTTTGTACGCGAATAGTGCTAAAATATGGTATATCAAGGTATAATATGGTATTATGAATGATAGCCTTTGATTGTAGGAAAAATCACTTTCGGTTTTGCTTGTTCTCTAGCCCTCTCTCGAAAATGTGAGCGTATCCTGCCTGGCAGTGCCAGCTTACTATCTTTTTAATCGGATAGAAATTGTTACCTCTAGAGGGGCCAAAAACTAAAAACGGGATTTTTCTTACAATCAATGGCCATAATGTAGGAAGGTACGATCACATATGCCAATATCGAAAGCAACCAAGATCTGCAGGTGATAAACATGTACCTCATGTTTCAGGGTCCACAACATTGATATACCAGATGTTTACTCTATTTGCGTACAAGGGACGCGGTCATTGTGTCAGACAGTTTTGGTCCGATTTTCACAAAATTAAAACTCAAACAAAATTATGGCGATTTTTCGTACAACCAGGGACCATAATTGGGGAAGTTACGGTCCGATATGCGCAAATATCGAAAGGAACCAAGACCTTTGGGTTATAAACATTAATTGCAAGTTTCATCAAAATCAGATGACGATTGTGGCCTCTAAATTTTCCACAAGCTACAGATGTGATTTTTCGTACAATCAGGCGTCATAATCTTTGAAATTTTTATCCGATACATGCCAATATCGAAAGCAATCAAAATCTTTTGGAGATAAACCTATACTTCAAGTTTCGTCAAAATCGATAGGAATTGTGACCTGTTGCGGAGAGCTGCAACACCAACAAAGATCATGTGGGTAATACTTGGGCGCGGGAGGGGGGTATATTATGTTAAATGGGATTTAAGTACTAAGTATAAAATGTATTTTGGAGACAAAGAGATGTCTGTTTTGGAGTTTTAGAATACAATTTAAAAAAAAATGTTTTAGCTATTTATTATACACCCATGATTGTGACTTTTAGGATTTTAAAATGGATTCAACTAACAAACATAAATAATCAAATTAAAGCGGCAAATCGTGATTGGCATTTTCAAGTCAATATCTAATTTTGCACGGCTTAATCCACGGTAAACTAATTGTTCAGCTAATATTTTTAAATTAAGAAGAAAACAAAGTTAGATTTCTTGTTCGTATTGAAAAAACCAGAACTTTTGTTTTAACTTGATTTTGTTCGGACGAAGGTGCTTTTCAAGGACAAAGGGAGATCACCCGCCAACTCTTCGTGTGATAACAAATCTTTTAAATACAATAATTTTTTATATTTGTTTTTAAATTCTTTTTATATAAATAATAATAATTAAAATCAGTTGCCCATAATGCCATTATGTATTGTACGTGAATATTGAAATGAATGAATTAATGAATGAAATGGGGTTTAACGCCTTACTGTTATGCACTTAACCTGAGCTAATTGAAGACGGGCATACGCCATACAGTGTGCTATGAGGAAAATTTTGCCCGGGCAGCGGCGCTACGGCCTACTCTTATATCGAATTCCAACTGCCAAGGGATCTTTTACGTGCACTTCAATGTGTACACGGGACCTCGGTTTTTCGTCCCATTCCAACGACTAGGCAGCTGTCACGTCGGAAAATCGAGATGAACTTTCTCGGCCAATGCAGAATATTAAAATGAACAATAACAACAATCAGAGTTGATTGAAACGGGTATAACTGTTGGGTGAAAACGGCCATGGTTATAATGATCCTAGCAAATAATCAGAACCACAACAATTACATGTTTGTTATTCACTATGAGTATGAACCCAATAATGGGTATATATTTACATATGGATTTTAAACAAATTATTGGCCGTTCTAACCAGAGTGAATTTGGAAGCTCTCGTCTATGGTTTATATCGGGATCCCGATTGTTTCGAAAATGTTCAATTCTTCATTGCTTTGTTTTTACTTTGTAAATACGCAATTAAACCATGGTTTACAGATAGTCCTTTTAGATATTGAAATAGGGGTTAATGTACCTGCACTGTTTTTCTTTGACTGTGTATAATGAAAACGGACATACGCCACATACTGCGCTATGACGGAAATATTTCCCGAACAGCGGCACCAAGGCTATAGTCTTATTTCAACATGAAATGAAATGGGTTTAACGTCCTACTGCGCTAATGACAGCGAGCAGACGCCGTGCACTGTGCTATGAGGGGCATTGTGTCCGGACACCGGCAACACTTCCTACTATTTCGAATTCCAACTATCAAGATAATTTGAACACGCAATCTCGAATTTTCTTTTCATTGGAACGACGGTAGGAGAACTGTCCCGAAAAGTCAGGATGAACATCCTTGACCAATACAGATCTAAAACAGGATATAGTGCCAGCGTCCTACTCACTACTCTCCTATCCCTCCAATTTCGAACGGTCAAGGGTTCTTTTACGTATACGCCAATGTGTACACTGGACGTTAATATGTTACCATCGGAACGACAAGACGGTGTTCCTTACACCACGGCATGGCTCAATCATTGCAGTCTTTGGCGCATGCATTGTTTACATAAGATGTTACTCGCTCGAGCAGAATGGTGCCTTTTACTCATTTTAATACCCATTTACACTAAATAAGAAATACTTTTAAATAAACTAATACTTCAAACGTCTTTATTTATTTTTCTCATACACAAAAAAAAATGTTTTAGAACTTAATTTGTCGGAGGGAAAAAGGTAATATTATTTGGGACCCATTAAGTCGCATTGATGTCATACTTACCAGTTGGTGTCACGGTGCCAAAGTTGGTTAGACGCTGGCTCGCTTTTTGCATTGGTCTAGAAAGTTCATCCAGATGTTCCGGCGTGGTTCCCCTTTGTCAGTGATGCAGGACGGAAGGTACCTTGTACACATTGATGTGCACGTAATAGAACTTTTGGCAGTTGGAGTTCGATATAAGAGTTGGCCATAGTGCCACTGTCCGGGCAAATTTCACTCATAGCACACTGGATGGGGCATGCCCGTCTTCATTAGCCCAGTTTGGGGCACAACAGTAGGTTTGGGGCACTGCTGATCAGTGTGCTCTTAACCTTTCCAGTGGGAATCCCAGACTGGAATTTTCTACGCTAACACGTGGGGTAAAAACGAGAGGTCCTGGTTAGTGAACTAGCACCTTAATCAATGAGCCACCGCGACCCTCTACAATTAATATTGAAAAGTACAAAATTGAAAGAGTTCAATACCCGGTGCTAATATTATAGTATCAATATGACCGGGAACTCTTGCTATATTAAAGGGACAATAACACTCTTGCTGGATTGACAGGTCAAGAAATTTTTTTAGCCTTATTCTAAGTACTAGGTGTTTATGTGTCCTACCTGTTGTGTATATTATCCACTACATCCTATTTTACTAGTCGAGAGGATTTGAAAATATGTTTAAATCCAAGTTGCATTTGAAAGTGTTTACGTAAAGCTTTTCAAACCATGTAGTTGAATGTTTCCATTTTTTTAAAATTCGGTGTGGTAAGATGAAATTTGTATTATCAATTAATTGGAATATTGTAAAATAGTACAGTTTGTTGACCAGAAAAATGATTGGGGCATATTATTCAGTTACAACAAGAGTGGTATTGTGGCTTTAAGTATATTATAAGTATACTATCAGGAGACTACAGTATTTCTCCATTCCATTAAGAATGTTTTAAGAAATCCTCTTTATTCGCCTTTATCTTTTGTAACATACTTGAGACATTTTGGATCTATATATCTTGACATACTGACCTTTTTTCTCTTGATAAAGATACCCGTATTTGTTTTCGTTATATAACTACCTTAATGTAAGGTTTCTTAGGTAGAGAGAAATATGGTTAAACGTCAACTCGATACAAACTAGGTCATTTCAGGACTAGCATATGGTTCAACTGTATTTCAATCATTCGCTAGCGCTTAGGGGTCTTTAGCAGTGGGGGAAAACCAAAGGACCCGGAGAAAACCCACGAGGTTGGACAGGCGACCCTACTCCTTGCCACGTAAACCGGAGATTCGCATTCACGCCAGTTGAATCATTGGCAGGCTTTATTATACAGCGCGCGCACGTTAACCATTCAGCCATCCCGTTAGGTAGAGCTAGAAGGCACATAGTTTTCACTAAAGGTTATTTCACATTTAGGTAAATGCTGTTGTTTTCATTCTGTAATTTACCGTAATGGTTTTAATGTTAGACAGAAAAGACACAGCGGTAATGTTAAACCCGTAATAAAGCATGTGAGGAATAACTGCCAGAGTACGTTGAAACATTACAATCCTAGCAATATTTTTCTACCCCAGATTTAAACATTTATTCATTAACTGTATGTTAATCTGCAAATAACCTTTGTATACAACTACAATTACCTTTATATTTATGTGTTTGTTGCGGAAGTTGTCTACAATCGGACATGAACCAGTGGCATAGGCGTACGAGCCAGGGGGCAGGGGGGGGGGGGCGGAGTCAGCTGCCCCCCTACCTTTGGGGAAACTGACTTTTTAGGCAGACGGGTTAAGTGAAAAAAAACTTATTTCGTCTACTTGGCAAAATAAAGTGCCCGGAATCTAATAAAACACTAATTTTACGGGCTGGAATAGCAGTAAAACGCGTTTGCGACCGTCAAATAATCCAAAATTATCTTGGGGGGGGGGGGGGGCATACAAGGTCAGCTCCGCTTTTTCGCCTGCCAAAGAAAACTGTCCCTCTGTTGATAAACTCGTCTGGTTTGGTGGTTAGAAATCAGAGTGGGATTTCGATAACAAACCAATTGGATACTTTTGGAGTTGCTTTCACGGGCTAGAATAGCAGGAAACACATTTGCGGTGATTACCGCGCGACGATTGGACTTCGGGTCAGCCAGTTAGGCTATATTGGACCAAATTAAAGTTGTTGTATTCACAGGCTAGGATAGCAGAGAAACGATTGATTGGAATTAGAGTCTGCCACTTTAAAAAGGCCACATTAGACCACTTTGAAGTTGCTTTGTTCGCCGACTGAATTAGCAGGAAAACGCGTTTGAGGGAGTTAAATTTTCAAAATGTTCTCCCAACGGTTCCGTCTTCGGGAACTCGAAACGATTGATTGGAATTCAAGTCATCCACCTTAATTAGGCTATATAAGACCGCTTGGAAGTTGCTTTGTTCATCGGCTAAAATAGCAGGAAAACGTGTTTGCATCCGTCAAATATTCCAAAAAATTTTTTGGAGGGGGTGGCATACAAGGTAAGCTCCGCTTCTTCGCCTCAAGAAGACCGGCGCCGCTGTCTGTAAACCCGAATTTTTTCGGGCATTTCGGATTCTGCCCCCCTAACTGTCTTCGAGCCCGTACGCCTATGACCCGTTGGTAATTGAAATGAAAATTAATGTAATGTGCTATAGGGGGAAGAAGTGCCTACTCTTATTTCTAATTCTACCGGTCTAGGGCTTTTTTACAAGCGGACGCCAAGGTTTGCACTATTCCTCGTTTTTCCGTACCACCCGAACGACTAGATACTTTTTCTTGGTTTATATCAAAATACTTGATGAATTGGGTTAAAAGCTCAACAACTCAAATCGTTTACATGCTTATTCAACTATTATCCATCTGTAAAGGACCTTGCTCGCAGCCGAGTGTAAAACATAGCTTTATGGCCATTTATGTATGAAACAGATGGAAGAATTATCATTAACACGTGAAGATGATGGTGTGAAATGAACGGAAACAAATAAACGTTAAATGGCCATTATACATGAATATTGTCATAAAACTGTATTTTGGCATGCATAATTAGTCCCAACATGCTATAACGCGACAAAAACTATGAGATTAGATATCCGTTGCGAAATTGTAAACGTTAGTCCGTTTACTATCAAAGTTTAGTTTTTATGTTATCTCGAGCCCAGTGGGTGTAGAATGATTGAATGAAATGAGGTTTAACGTCCTACGCTTAAGCACCTAACCTGGGCTAATTGAAGACGGGCATACGCCATACAGTGTGCTATGAGGGTAATTTTGCCCGGGAAGCGGCGCTGCGGCCTACTCTTATATCGAATTCCAACTGTTAAGGGATTTTTTACGTGCACTCCAATGTGTACACGGCAGCTGTCCTTGTCAGGTCCTCCTTCTGCATCACTGACAAGGGGAAATCACGCCGGAAAATCGAGATGAGCTTTCTCGGCCTATCGAACACTCGACCTCCAGACTAGCGAACCAGCGCCTTATCCACTTAGCCACCGTGATCCCCAGTAGGTGTAGAACAATGTGAAGTTAAACCCCATTTAATTTAATACCCCACCCCAAGCTATCAGTAGTGAAACACAACACCAGTTACATATTAAATGTATACAGATAACCAATTCATAAAGCAAATCAATACATTCAAGTAGCTAAAGTTTTTAACTCAATATCATCCAAAGTCTTCGACATTGAAACTACGAATTATATGTCAATTTAAATCTTACCGGGAAATCATGGGCTTCTGATATCCAATATCTAAGACAAAATAAACAAGTTTTTAATGGTACACGATCTGTTTCGGCGCCATTCGTATCAAGGAACTCGAAGAATGAGACTAGATATATTGAACAAGTCCTGTCAAATAGTCACATCATTTTCTTATCGGAAGAAAATGCGCAATAATTACTTTCGGTGTAGACCGGAATAACCAGGCGCTGGAGATTGCGATTCGATTAAGACTTATGGCGTATTTCGCCAAACATAACTGATTAGAAATTACTGTAAAAACAGACACGCTTGAACATAAATCAGTTTACATGTATATACATTCATATTACATGTACATAAGTGTACACATTGCGACACATTTGTGTCAGTAGAGACTTTTGGCAAGCGGGATTTTTACCATCCGTATCACGTATCCTTATCGTATACGTGATACGTTGCGTCAGTGTAGTTTTAGAGTTTTGGCAGATTTTTGCGTCGCGTACGTATGCGCCGATGAGCTGAGCTTAGTTCTATTAAAGTAATGGCAGATATTACCAAGATCACCATCAGTACTAGGCAAGTGCCTATTATAGTCTACCACTTCCCCGGGGGGGGGGGGGATGAAGTCGCTCCGACTTCAACTCGACAGTAATTTTACCACAGAATAAAATCCTTTTCAGATTTGCATGGTTCTGCCTCCCTAAATTTAGAATGTAGATCAACCATGACGGTTAAAATGACATCAAAAATATACCTTTGTGTTCTGGAGTAAACAAAGATTCATAAAAAAAACGCCAAGATACAACATTTAACCATCTAAAAGTAGCAAAAAGAAGGTAAAACGACATGCAATTGTTATACGGATCTTTTTCGTATAAAAGCTGTTCGAAACGTGCTGCCGTATCCTTGTGTCGTATCACGTATGATAAATACCCACCCATTGGTGACGTCAAACGCAAAATCCATACGGATACGCGATACGGAGCAGACATTTACGCATGCCATCTTGTCCTAAATATTAGCGATTTAACTCCTTTAAATATTTTTGGGGTTTTGTGCTCAATTTGAATTTGAATCAACCTACCTGTGCTAACCTGGGATGGGGTTTAGATCATTAGATATGTCTGTTGAGCCAGGTGTCCTGCCACTGCAGAAAAACACAACAAGTACTATACTGTATAAGATTCGAATGCCTAGGTTTCGAAATAATGGCAGGAGGGTTAGCAAAGCTTCAGCTGTCAGATAAACAGTTAAACCAGACCGTGTAAGTTTTCAGTATTGCAACCATTTGAAAATGGCTAGAAAGATTAATAACAAAATTAACGACACTGACATTGCCCTTTGTCTGGCAAACTTAATATACTCTTAAGGAATTGTAGATTAGTAATATTACCAAAGACTCTGGTCTCTGGGAGCACAGAAAATGGAACAATACATTAACGACTATTGTTATGCAGTGTAACAAAGAGATAGAGAGGTGGGTTTTAATGTCGACTCTATATAAACCAGGTCATTTCGGATTCAAAATAAAGGGGTCTTTAGCAGTGGGTGGAAACCGAATGAACCGGAGAAAAGTCACGAGGTTGGGTAAGTTACCCTACTTCTTGTCACGTACAAGTATGGAATAGAAACGGCTCAACTTTACCCAATGACAGATCTTATGATATAAAGAGCAATCTAAAAACCAATCAATGGAACAAAAGCGATCCTATGATAGCCTAGAAGAGACGGAAAAATGTAGAGACCGAAAAATGTTTTAACAAAACATCTCTTCTGCAGATTTGAAAAGGGGAGCCGCTCCCATAAGACAAGCAACATTCAGCCCACCAGCCAGACTATACAATCTCTGTATATAAGTTAAATCCGAAAATATTCCTGGGGGACCACAGTGTCGAATACCCCACGTTGTCACTCAGATGGATTTATATGTTAATAATAAGAACATTGAATTCTTATTAGTATATTTAATATGCACTGCTCTCTTGATAGTTGTCTTATTAATTAAAAAAAATAATATACATTTACAATAATAAATAAGTCATTGCAGATGGTGTATGTATGAAACACGCCACCGCCATACAACAATACAATCTAACATTAAATAGTCGATTCTATCCGACAGCTATTAACTATTTCCGCCAATTTTCAATTTCCACACACGTACTCTACCGTCAAACGAGTAGAGAAACAATAGAGGGATGATGAATTCGCTGTTGGTTTAAACATTTTGTCATGGTTTGAGTATTTAATTCACTGGGTGGCCATTTCTATTACATGCCGACCATTTGGGATAATTGCGAGTTAATTGCGACATATAGGACCAATAATAATTTGTGCATTTAACCAAAAGACAGCCTACTACTTCATAACGCCATAGATGACTGTGATTGTTTTGGCTTAATAGTGTGAATGGGGCATCGGTCTGTAGATAAACTGTGCATCCTGCTATCTGTGGATCGAATTGAGAAATGTTGTGTTTTCAAAGGATATATGTTTTGATGTTGTGTCAAAACCAATTAAACTGATTTTCTAGTGAAATTACTACAGCAATTACTACACAATTAAAATTGTGGGCGATACAGTACAAGTCGTGATAATATTGGAGAATTTTGTTAATTGGAAAAAATACGACAATGCCACAGATTTAGCTCTAGGTTTTGTATTCAATTTCCGGAAAGGATTAACGCAATATTGAAATAATTGCAAAGGTCCAATAAATGTAAAGTAAAAAATCCTAAAAGCAGGTTTTCACTATTTTTCGCTATAACGTTGCTACATACGAAACAAAACAGAAAAATATAAATTTTAAAGAACTTTTATTGCAACGAACAAACGCGATCAGTTGGAAATTATTAGCCAATATAAAGTAAATTAAATAGTTTGTATCTTTGGGATACAATAAGTATTTCGTAGATATTGACAGGTTACGGTGTCATTGTCTATTATATTTTAACGCTAAATACATCTATCCGACGAAAGACCAACAGCTGTTTCCAGTCAAATAAGTAAAATGACAGTTTGTTCTATCTGACAACCAGTACGTCACACTTATGCTGTCAATAGCATAGGTATAAGGGCTTATCCACACTTTGGTCAAATCGCCCATCCCGACGAAAACGTAACTCCCACAAGTTTATCTGATCACGAATTGGAACCGTTATCTATCTTTCATCACTCAACGAGTCGCTAATACAACAAGCAAGCTGGATTCCATCATCGGTATATTATGTCCAAGGAATTTATATTTTTAATATTAAATCTGGTTGTTCAATATGTAACACTGGTATCAACAACTCATTTTATCAATGAATGGGCTGTGGAGATTAAAGGAGGACCTACTATAGCTAAACGGGTTGCTGCTGAGCACGGATATGAAGTAATTGACCAGGTAATCAATCTTTAGTTAATATTATTCTAAAATATAATTGAAAAATTCTATCAAATATGAATGATACGAAATATGGAGGAAAATTACATTTCGAATTTTATTTAACACTGCTGTTGTCGCGTTAAAAACGAACCAAATTTCTGAATGGTAAAAACATTAAAGAATAAGATTGATCTGCCGTTCAACGGCGATTCCAAGCGAGAAATCAATTTACAGGACTTTGGTAGGTCTTATCATTATGGCACATATGGAGGGGCTATATATTTTCGAATTTTATTTAACGTGATTGTTTTGGCGTTAAACTCGAACATTATCTCTTGAAGTAAAAAAATTAAAAATAATACAAATGATTAATAAATTTGACGATTCGTTCAACGACAATTCTAAACGAGCAATTATTTCTTCAGTAGGAATTATATAGGAAATTAGCACGTCGCTAGAAATAGGTGTTTTCTGTGACCATATGTTTGCTTTGACATTTAAACCAGTGTTCATATTAGAATCATTATACAAGTCTTGGATATGGTGTTAAATAGAGCGACTTGTTCACACTCCAGCACAATCCAGTGACTATTTGATCTACTATAACTGAAAATAGAAGGCACGTCTCTGTAAACTCTTTCAATTATGCAATATGTCACTTTATCGTAATCGGGACTTTTCTGTTCCACCTAAACACTGTACACAATCCTACGTGTATGTATATATATCTATAATCGAAGACGATGGTCTGTATCAACTACACGTGGTGTTTGAATCATTTTAAGATAGAAGAAATAGCCAAATATATCCCAATCCAATTTACCGAAAATTTCTAAACATTAAGAACTAATATTTCGGAATCTAGAATTAATTATCGGTAGATAAATGATAACTTTTCTAAACATTAAGAAATAATATTTCAGAATCTAGAATAAATTATCGGTAGATAAATGATAACTTTTCTAAACATTAAGAAATAATATTTCAGAATCTAGAATTAATTATCGGTAGATAAATGATAACTTTTCTAAACATTAAGAATTAAGATTTCAGAATCTGGAGTTATATAATTCCAAATTGGTAAAGATATTATAACATTTCTCTTTGGACTTGAGAATATATTCTCAATGAGCAGCTATATTACCAAATTTGATATCAAAATATATTCATCCATGTCAACATCAAAACATCAGCTATCTACATAACTACGCGGTGGCTATTTAATTTTGACATTTAACTATAGTAGATGATTATAACTATAATTCAAGTACATAGAACCCTATAGTAGCTATAACCGGGTGTCTGAGAATTGTATATTGTTATAGTACATAGCTAAGCATTTTATGTTATTAGTACATAGCTAAGCATGTTATGTTATTAGTACATAGCTAAGCATTTTATTTTATAATAGTGCATAGCTAAGTATTTTATGTTATTAGTACATAGCTAAGTATTTTATGTTATTAGTACATAGCTAAGTATTTTATGTTATTAGTACATAGCTAAGCATTTTATGTTATTAGTACATAGCTAAGCATTTTATTTTATAATAGTGCATAGCTAAGTATTTTATGTTATTGTACATTTACGGAATGGAAAGGGGTATACATTTTTAACGTCTCTTTAAAATAATGTTTCTGCCATTCGTATGCGGTAGTGACAACTTTTCGGACAAACAGAATTTATGGATTTTGAATTTGCAATCATTGCAATTCTCCCCAAAAAGATTTTTTCTCGGCCGCGCGTGAAGGAAAATGAAACGAAATAGTTTAATGTTTTGCATTTCTGGAGACAGCGATATGCCATGTTGTGGGGTGGGCTTTAGAAAAATGTTCTATTTGTTAATGGTATGTACAGGACATCTATTCATCGTCCATTCCAGCGGTTATAAAGCGTCCATTCCATTGGTATAGAGACCAGATTGGTAGTTCATTGGGAAGTTTCTTTGCTAACACCTGGATGGGATATATAGTGTCGATTCGTAATCAGTTGGGAGGTGTATTTCTTATACCTACGTAAAAATGGTTATGACAGAAAACGACCTTTCATAATTTTAATTAAGTATACAAAATTCTAGACAAGAGATTATTTTTGATTTGTAGAGCTCCCACTTGGTTAATCTTAAGATACAACTTATTGAAATGTTTCGTGAAACGCATTGCAAAAATTTAATACGCCAAAGAAATTGTTCTTAAGACAATTTTTTTCCCTAAGGTGCCTTAGTTTGAAAAGAAAACACACCATTTCTCTCACATAATGATTTCCCTTCTATATTTGACCTTTTAATTAATACATGGATTGTTAGAACACCCTCTAACCTTTCTAACCTTAATTATGAATAATAATCAATTTTGTAGTTTGACTTGAATAGTAAACAGTAGCGTTATACGCCATATGAATAAATATATCGAATACATACAAAACAACTATAGTTAGTCTATATACCAAGAATTATATAAATTGTGTATATTTATATGTTATGCATTCCGCACAATATAGATTTTATCAATAATTTCTATTACACCTGACTAATTATAATGACAAACATGATGTTTATTAATGATTACTCCTCCATATTGATGACAATTCGTCCTACCATAAATATTAAAATGGATACAGTGAATGCATGAACTGGGGTTTAACATCCTACTTTTCTGCACTGGCCGGGATAATGAAGACGGCCATGTGTCATACAGTCTGCTATGAAGGGAATTTTGCCCGAAAGCAACTGAATTACACCTGTCAGGGGTTCTTTTACGTGCTCACAATAGCGTACACGGGATCTATTTTTGTCCCATAATTTCAACAACTTAATTTGCTACAGCGTGATCATTGGTCAATGAATCTGTTTGGCTCCAAGTTCCAAAAATAAAGAGTTTAACCTGGAGGATTCTGTAAGTAAAATGGTAGACTAATACAGAATTCGACAGGTATTATAACAGCAAATAAAATAGACAAAAACTATACATATAAATGACAAATATAGCATGTACTTTATACTGATAACACACTAGTGATGGTGTTGAATAGCAATTTATTAGTGAGTTATTTATAAAAGTTAATTCTAAAAAATTGATTAAAAAATATAGAATAGATTGATGAAACATCATCAATTCCAAGTTTTATTAAATGGGTATTATTGAACAATTTTAGTAAGCCATATGTCAACAATTCAAGCAGATATATTTAGGCATCCAATTTTTATCTGTAATTGCTTCGGATTCATTCATAAAAACTGTATATCAGTTTGAATTAAAACGGACAAAGTTACTATTTAGAAAAGAAGCACTGATTTATATTATTTTCCGTTTAACGAAAACGGACCGATGTTGCCCGGATATGAAACACCTAACATATTTAGAAATTATAAAATATCTTCAGTATATTTAGAAATTATAAAATATCTTCAGTAACCTATATAGTCTAATACGCTTTAGATCATAAGGTCTATCACCGAGTCAAGTGGCGTAGTTTCGATCCGACACTTGTAGGTAACAAACAGTATACGTTCTAGTCGCCTTTGTGAATTTTCCCCGTCTCCCCAACTTTCCCCATACTTCTCAAGACCCGAAGGAGCGAACGAATTATTAAAATAAAATTGTACCATGTGTTAGTCTCGAGATGAACTAGTTTCGAGTTGATCATCCAGATATTAAAATGGAAAAAAACAAAACAGGTCGATTTTGTCATTTAAAAGAGGAAAATGTAATTAATAAAATGCTTTGTTATATTTTGGTAAATTCAGTAAATATAATATATATATATATATATATATCATCATGTAATTGATTCACCAGATGTTACTAGAGTCAATCACAGTTAGAGGTAATTTTATCTATATAGACAATCAGAAAAGGTTATAATTTATAACATATAGCATCCATTTAATAAACCAGTTCCATTTAATCTTTTCGCTGTGGGTAGTGTACTGTAAGATTTATAATCAATATATTGGAATTTTATTTTTCTGTCTGCGTAACAGTGTTCAGTTTTCCTCCATTACTGCAGGATATATTGAACAAATCATGACGTTGTATAACATATAATGTCATGCTTATATTGTTTACATTATGATACAATAATATTTAGGCCTAACATAATGTTCTATTTTCTTTATCGATACAAATCTATATAGGCCCAACAGGTTTTTCGATCCCACGGTAGACCGCTTGTTACTTTCTCTTTATCAAAATATTATCTCGAATATCGTGTTTTACTCAATATACGTCATGAGATAGGTCATGTCAGGTCATATATTTCGGTAACGCCACCATTTCCTTGAAGAAAGCACGTTATTTTCCATAGAACATATTTCATGGCATGGTGTGATTTGTATGTTAATGTCCTATCCCGGAAATGGTGATAATTAATAAAATGACAAAATGAAAATTCACAGACTGGGGATTTAAAATAATTAGTTATAATTTTTAACAGTATAACAGTAAACCAAAATTTATTTGCCTATACATGCTATGTTCAAAGGAAATATGACACAATTTAAAAATATCAAAAAGATAATTATCTCGTAAAAATGACCAATTTGACAATTTCATCTTGAAATTTTAAAAAAATCACAATCTGAGAGGTAGTCTTTATTTTTCGAAGACAAAAACAATTGTAAGACTGCAGGGACAAAGTTTGGTGTATTCCTTTTTTATATTAAATACCTGCTTCAAGAGAGGCATTAGTATCGGAGTTGTGTTTTAATTGAGAAACAATATTTAGCTGGATAAAAGACCACACGCAGTTGGTACATACCGTTGAAAACGTGATCATTGCCCAGGGGGGGTTGCATGAAATCAGTAGGAGGTTCAGCATACTCTTCTGTCCTTATGTCGGAAGGGAACCAAACCGAGAAAAAATTACCTATCACAATTAAAGGGACAATAACACTCTTGCTGGCTTGACAGGTCCAGAAAAATAGCCTTATTCTAACTACTAGATGTTTAAGTGTCCTACCTATTGTGTAAACTATCCATTACAACCTATCTCACTTGTCCAGAGGGTTCGAAATTTGCTTAATTCCAAGTTGCATTTGAAAGTGTTTACGTAAAGCTTTTCAAACCATGTTACGGTATGTAGTTGAATTTTTTCCAATTTTTAAAATTATGTGTGTTAAGATGAAATTTGTATCATTTAATAATTGGAATAATGTAAAATATTACAATTTGTTTGCCAGAATTACGATTGGGACATATTATTCAGTTACAACAAGAGTGGTATTGGTGCTTTAAGATAATATAATGGGCGTTAACAGTGTCGCGTAAATACAAACACTATACCCAATGAAACAGATGTTTTATATGTCAAATTGTTCCCCTCATATTTATATATAATTTCTAAAAAAAAAAACTACAGTTACGTTAATGTGGTGCAAAATTCTAAACAAAACAATAATTATATCACCCCTTTTGTAATACAACCTCTAACATCGATTATTTAAAGATACGTTATGGGAGATTAAATAAATACCTGGGAGTTATCACTATATTATAGTTAAAAACTAGATTATGTAAAAGAAATTTGCTGAAAATGTGCCTAGCCTCGGTCATTACTATAGTCAGTACTATAAAAAAACATAGTCGAGTTTATGAATAAGATTTGAGCAGCAAATCGAATCCTAGTCTAGTAAATATCGCTGGCTAGCGTTGACATTGAGAGATAAATATAGTCTGAAAAAGTTCATTAATGTCTAATTAATAATTTAGGTAACATTTCAGGCCTAAAGAAAGACCTGCAATAGGCAAATTTAGCTCTTGCATAATGTATGTTTAAAAACATTATTCGCGAATGCAAATTATCACCATTTAGAATTTTAAAAAAATACCATCGTATTGACTATCCCCAACACACCACCTCAATCCGGAAAATTAGGCTACCAGTAGGCTTTTTTGTGTGTCAGCGTCTGGTTTCATAGTTTTCTAAAGAACGATAATAAATATTGCAACAGTTTCAACCCTACGCCTGCTATATGTAACTCATTAGAAACTTCTACGAAATACGCGATTTAGGATTGAATATGGATTGTGTCAAAGAAGTCATATTTTTAAAGCTTAATTAGTTCAGTCAAATAAGGGTTGGCCTAGAACAAATTGCATCAGAGGGTTTCTTTGTACCGATGTGTTCGTGGTAAAATCCTCTAAAACATTTCTTTAATAAGTGTTCAATTTGTTTACCCACCATACACTTTTGCCAATCAATTGCATGCATTAAAGGAAGGTATCAAACCCTGTCGATAAGCATATATATGCCATAGCTTGGGTGACTTAACATTGTGATTGTTTGTAATTTGCAAAGTTATCGCTTTGAATTAGATTCAAGCACAGAAAGAAGATATCTTTGTCCCCAAAAAATCCACAAAAAAAACTTTTGCAAACACGCAGATATCTTTGTCCGCAAAAGGATGGAATTAAAAGTGCGGGAATAGAGATCCTGGGTTTTTTTTGTATGCCGAGAGAAAAATTGTAACACTAGAAAGCTTGCGCATGAAAAAGTTTAGTGAAAAGGTAGGGCAGGATTGGTCTGTTCAGATTCAGAACTTGCGGTCGACACCCGATGCTGCAATGTATCATGGTTTACATGTGTACTACAAGATGCAGTTGTGGATGGGGAGGGTCGACGAATTAAGCCCCGACAAGTGAGGATGTAATCTTGGGAAAGTCAAATTAGGGTCTAAAACAATTTACCCCGTACCTGCTTCAGAGACAGCTAGTTAGTGACTTTCGGTTACGGACTCCGGCACCTAACAGAGAGTTTTGGCAAGTGGAATGTTTCCAATCCTTCTCGTCACGTGATACGTTGCGTCAATAAACTAAAACCAAGTACGAACAATCCAAATCGTAAGACGGAATTCAAAGTCCTAAAAAACGTTTTAGGTTAGCTGAGCCGAGCTTAGTTCTATTACAGCATGATGGCAAGATCAACATCAGCACTAGTCAAGTGTCTAGCGTCGCTCGACAGTCGCAGAACTATTTCAAATTAAACATTTAGTGTCGAATTTTATTTTTAAAAATCTTAGACTTCTACTTGACAGCAATTTTTGGTTTCGCTAATGTGTCATTTCAGCACCAGCATGCAGACAGACAGACGGACAGATGGACAGGCAGACAGACAGGCAGGCAGGCGGGGAAAATATGGATATTTCGCTAAAAACTCATTAAAAATAATAATCTAAGTTCAGTCTTTGCAAGGGTTAAAATCACATCAAATATACTCCTTTGTATTCTAGGATACACATAGATTCATAAAAACACTATAGCATAACAATCCAACGCACGATGTTATACGGACCTGTTCGATACAATGTGCTGCCTCGTCCGTGTGTCGTATCACGTATGACAAATACACATGCATTGATGACGCCACACGCAAAATCGATAAGGTGCAGGGGCAAGAAGAGATTGAACTGAATAAGATAAACCCTATTTTGAACATGGAATAGACTTTATAAAAAATGGGACAATCAAGAAAATTTTGCTCTACGGCCAAATCTGATATCCAATCCCAACCGTAAAGGGTTCTTTAAATACCCAACAACACTCTTGTTGTAACTGAATAATATGTCCCAATCATTTTTCTGGTCAACAAATTGTACTATTTTACAATATTCCAATTAATTGAAGATATAAATTCAATCTTAACACATCGAATTTTAAAAAAATTGGAAAAATTCAACTACATGGTTTGAAAAGCTTTACGTAAACCTTTTCAAATGTAACTTAGATTTAAAACTATTTTCGAAACCTCTGGACAAGTAAAATAGGATGTAATGGATAATTTACACAACAGGTAAGACACTTAAACATATAGAGGTTAGAATCAGGCTATTTTTTCTGGACCTGTCAAGACAGCAAGAGTGTTATTGTTCCTTTAACGGCCACGGGTACACGGGACTTTTGGGTTTCGTACCATCCGATGGTAAGAGGTGACCCCGCCCTGTGGGCGGGTGGGCAAGGAACATCATGCGCTCTTGTCACTATTTAAGAAACATGGAATATTTACGTAGACATAACACTTGTATATACCAGGCCCACTCTGAGGTATGCTGAGATATAAATATGTTATCCTACCTGACGAGATATCCCCAATTCACCCTGTGCCGTAGTGCTTAGGAGTCTGTTAAAAAAATGATCCGATGACAAATTGACGAAATTTAAATTTTATGTTAATATAATAATTTTAATTAAACAATATATTATATATATATTTTTAGATTAGAGGATTTGATGATAATTATTTACTACGTCATAAAGATGTTGCTTCAAGATCAAAACGCAGTGCTGATCATCATACCAAACGATTAACATCAGATTTTAGGGTAAGTGTAATATTACGCGAGTCCTTAAAAAGTCACAACTTCGAAATCGGGTTATTTTATATGACTTAGTATACTTTAACGGTTCAGATATAATGGATGAGCCATATCATGTTGATGGCCAGTGTCCATTCAAACGGTTCATTTCTTGTAAAAAAGAAATGAGTTTAAACGTCACACAGCTCTGCACAAATTTTCCGGCGTGATTTCCCCTTGTCAGTGATGCAGAAGGAGGGCCTGACAAGGACAGCTGCCTAGTCGTATGGATGGGACGAAAAACCGAGGTCCCGTGTACACATTGGAGTACACGTAAAAGACACCTTGGCAGTTGGAATTCGATATAAGAGTAGGCTGTAGCGCCGCTGCCCGGGCAAAAATTTCCCTCATAGCACACTGTATGGCGTATGCCCGTCTTCAATTAGCCCAGGTTAGGTGCTTAAGCGTAGGACGTTAAACCCCATTTCATTCATTCAGCTCTGCACAAGGAATTGTGTTTATTCTTCGTCGACAAGACGACTTTCCTTACCTTGTCCCCCGTAAGACATTCCGCTGGCAGATCCTATAGAAATCTCTTGGCTAATGCCAGTGCTACCTTCACCCAGTCACCGTGGCATACCCATATGTTAATATTAAAATTTAAGGAATGCCAAGTCAATGTAAAATCAGTCCAGTATATCGAAGTCTATAACTACCATTCATAATTTATACTTTTCGCCTCTTCAGAACGCGAAGTCGAAAAGTCGAAGAGTAGCTGTTACAACAAAATGTGAGGCTATACAAGCCAAAATCGACTCGAAAATAGGACATTAAGAAATAACACACAGCGATAATAGCGCCCCTCGTTTTTTCCTAATTTCTTTTTTTCGACTTGCATTTTGGATTGTAAACCATACTGTCTTGTCGACTATCGACATAGTCATATTTTTTTATATATTGGTGTCTATATATTGGTGTCAGTAAGAATGCGACAATACGATATACAAGCCAAAATCAACTCGAAAATAGGAAATTAAGAAATAACACACAGCAGTAGACTATATATCAAACGCATTTAAATCTTTTGAGGTCTTGATAAAATTTCCTTTCGACTGTTGCGTCAAGAAAACATCGTCATCGTCGTGGGTCAGGAACCCAAACAACTCACAGTAGTGACATTTTTGCAAGTTAAATGGCATATCCGATATATGGGCTAAAGTAATGTACACGTTTGTCAACAGAACTCATTAGAACTAATAATATTACGTACCCCCCCCCCCCCCCCGCCCAAACAGATGAATAAGGCTTATACTACTATGAATAGTTGGATAGTAGGAACTCTTTTTCGTAAAGTGTATATTATTAAGACAGTCAAATGCAGCGCGTTGCCAATGAACAACGTATAGTCGTTGGGATGGGGGTGTACGAATTAGTGTGGACGTACAAGGACACTTCATTACCCAGGCCGGTGCAGAATGGTAGGACGTTAAACGCTATTTCATAAAGCCATTCAAAACAGCAAACACAAAAACACGTTACTCGAGTCCCATGAACAAGGTAACTATGGCAGTTGTTTTCAACGATTCTAAAGAAATAATTCTGAATTTTACAAAGACAATGACTTTCATTCATTTTTATGACTAGCTAACTCAATTAGTTAAAAATAATGGATTCCGCATAGGAAATGATACATCACTTAACGAATGAGATTTGACATTTTGACGACAAGAATAATTTTACATTTTGGATATCTCTCTCCGTGTGTATGATATTAATATTCCGGGGTAAGAAATTGTGTTTATCCCTACTTCATCCATCGACAGACACAACGAACGGGTATTTTATAATTGTGATTTTGATGATCATACTTTATTTTATTATTCTGATGCACAAAATATGAAAAATGAAGAGTCATGTTATATATATATATGCTGTTAGAGTATAACAAAATAAACGATGACCGGGAAATGAGGTTTACTGTCCTACGTTTCTGTACAAACAGGGCTAATACAGACAAGCATATGTCATTTTGCCAGTGCAGCAGTCTTCCGCGTACTCCTCATCGAATTATTATCAAGCCAGCGTAGCTCCCATAGGAAAAATAATAGGCGAACGTTCGAGCCTTTATATTTAGGCTGGATTGGTAAGTGTTAACCTTGATGTCTGAAAACAAACCATTCATATATTTGAGTGAAATAGATTTGTTTGGTGCCAAAACCGTCAACAAAGAAAGACATTTTATAGTATTTTGTTGTTGTTAACTATTAAAAGAATAACATAGTGTTCAAACTAAGTAAAACGCCATTAATACCCCCGCCCCCGCGCTTTCATTTGTGTCTAAGACTGGAGCCGATATTCCAAGCAGTCGTTAATGTAACAAAAAAATTCAACGTCATGAAACAAAAATATAAAAAAATACAAATCGGATCTATAAAAAAACAAATATGGGTAAGAACTAATGAGGCAATATCCGAAGTGAATAATCTTAGGTTGACAATGGGATAAAGTTGTCTAGATTCAGTCAATTTTTAAACCCATTCTAATCTAGGTCCGGAAATATTCAATACAGCTCCACCTGGGGAATGGACTTGCGCAGGGAAACAATATCCGGCCATAATCACCGTATGGCAGAACAGTTAGCCAATCAAACGTAGGAAAAGAAAATGGCAATTAAGCCTCGTTATCGTCTTGTCAATTAGGGCAACAGTGGTGATTAACGCGTTGACATTTCCAGTTAATAGTAGGAGTTTTTAATACGCCAACCCACGGATCATCGCTAGTGAAAATGGCAAATATCTGTTATATTGCTACATTCTATTCACAAGAGACCGCAGACAGTCATCTCCTAATATTTTTACTTTGCGACTTTAGCTTAAATAATAACAGAATTTGATACAAAAACCCATGTTAGATGTAATAACATACTGAATCATATAATCCTTTTGGGAAGCTAAAAAAATAGAAGAAATTGGATTAACGGCACTCAATAAAAAACAAAAGTTTCGTATTTCGTTTCTTTTAATGGACGTTGCCACATTTTGTTGTTTTGGTGTGTTATATTATATGTAAATGATGTGACAAAATACATTATATCTCTAAAATTAACACCATTATTGAACATTTCAAATAACTATGATAAATGTTATTCATTGTTTTTTGAATAAATAACCCATAATATGATACTGTGAGAATTATCAACAAACTGCACAGTAACTGGAGCTGGTCATTAAAGAAATGTAATGGGGTTTCGCGTTCTACTGCTCCGACTGGGCTAATGAAGACGGGTATATGCGATGCAGTGTTCCATGAGAGACATTTCGCCCAGGCACCGGTGCTACGTCTTACGCTTAAATCGAATTCCCACAAGGTATTTCGTCTCATCCATCCGAACGACTATCAGCTGTCCCTTGTCAGGCTCTCTGTCCTGCACCACTGACAAGGGGGAACCACACCAGATGAACTTTCGCTACCGACGCAGGTGTCGAACATGGGACCTCCTGTTTAGGCAACCAACCTCTTACCCACTGCCGTCTTCAATTAGCTCAGGTTAAGTGCATAACAGTAGGACGTTAAACCCCATTTCATTCATTCATTCTTATTCACTGAGTCACCTTGTCTCCGACCATGGAAGATATATATCATAGATATGAGTGTCATGAAATGCCTATAGTTGTTTATTAATGTTCTATCATCTACTTTGTTTGTAGGTAGAATGGGCAGATCAACAATTTTCTAAAAGTCGCGTCAAGAGAGGATATTTACAAGATATCGACCTGGAAACCAGACAAGATAATTTTGCCCATAAAAGAGAGGATGAAAATAAAGTTTACCGAGAAACAAGTTTTAGCGATCCACTGTGGCCATCACAGTGGTATTTGGTAAGTATTTCAAAAGAATGTATACCAAGAAAAACTTGCCCATTATATACAAGGATAAGTATTATCAGTGGTATTATAATATAATTAGTAAATATAAGTAGACTGGTTAATGCCAGTGGTACCATAACATTACTAGTAAATATCAATAGACCGGTTAATGCCACTGGTACCATAACATTACTAGTAAATATCAATGGACCGGTTAATGCCACTGGTACCATAACATTACTAGTAAATATCAATAGACTGGTTAATGCCACTGGAACCATTACATTACTAGTAAATATCAATAGACCGGTTAATTCCACTGGTACCATAACATTACTAGTAAATATCAATAGACCGGTTAATTCCACTGGTACCATAACATTACTAGTAAATATCAATAGACCGGTTAATTCCACTGGTACCATAACATTACTAGTAAATATCAATAGACTGGTTAATGCCACTGGTACCATAACATTACTAGTAAATATCAATAGACCGGTTAATGCCACTGGAACCATAACATTACTAGTAAATATCAATAGACCGGTTAATGCAACTGGTACCATAACATTACTAGTAAATATCAATAGACCGGTTAATGCCACTGGTACCATAACATTACTAGTAAATATCAGTAATGCCAGTGATATCGTATAAATAGCAATGGACAAGTAGTGTCATAATACTACTAGCGAATACACCAACGCAACAGTAACTAGGTAAGTGTCAGTGATATCATATTTATGGTATTAAGTAAACATCAATGAATCAGTAAATACCAATGGTATCATCATCAGTAAACATCAATGAACAAGTTAATGTCAGTGGTATTATAGAATGAAAAGTCACGGACACTGGAAAGACTACATATGAAATGGTGTTTAACGTCCCATGGTTCGGGGGGTTAGATGGCAAAATGGTTAGCACATACCATAAGGCCTGTCACTGAGTCATCTGGCGTGGTTTAGCTTCCTCAGTTGTACGCGACAAGGAGTCAGGTCGCCTGGGTCTTCACCGCCCCCCCCAACCTGCTTAAGACCCCTACGCGCAAACGAATTATTGAAATAAAATTAAACCGTGTGTTAGTCCCGAAATGACCTAGTTTGTGTCGAGTGGACGTTACATTCAAACTCCTCCCCCCTCTCTCCCGTGGTTCTGTTCTGACTGGTCTAACGAGGGTCGTGCATAGGGGTTTAACGCCCTACTGTTCTGTTTCTGCTGGGCTAATGAAGACTGGCATACGTGTGACTGTGCCCGGGCAGCGGCGCTACGGCTTCTTCTTAAATCAAATTCCAACTACCAAATGATCTCATACGTGCACATCAACATGTGCACTCAAACGACCACGGGGTAAATAATAAACATGTCTTTCAACCAAGCATTCTGTTTTAAGCATGAATAAATGAAATGGGGTTAAACGTCCTACGCTTAAGTACCTAACCTGGGCTAATTGAAGATGGGATTACGCCATACAGTGTGCTATGAGGGAAATGTTGCCCGGGCAGCGGCGCTACGGCCTACTCTTATATAGAATGGATCTGCCAATGGATCTTTTACGTGCACCCCAATTTGTACACGGGACCTCGGGTTTTCGTCCCATCCGAACGACTAGGCAGCTGTCCTTGTCAGGCCCTCCTTCTGCATCACTGACAATGGGAAATCAAGATGAACTTTCTCGGCCAATGCAGGGATCGAACACTCAACCTCCAGGCTAGCAATCCAGTGCCTTATCCACTTAGCCACCGTGATCCCCCTGTGACTGGCCTACATCGTGCAGTGTGACATGAGTGAAATTGTGTCCGGGCAGCGGCGCTACGGCTTACTCTTAATTCAAATTCCGACTACCAAGGGATCTATTCGTGCACGTCAACCAAAATAAACAGGTCTTCCAGCCAAGCCTTCTGTTTTATGTAATTTGATGGTCGCGGTTCATTTATTTAAAAGAAATAGTTATTTAGAGGAATGCTTTTGCATAAGGATGAATACTTTTTGGGAGCAGGGGGATCACGTGGCTAAGTGCTGGCACGCTAGCCTGGAGGTCGTTTGTTCGATCCCTGCATTGGCCGTGAAAGTTCATCTTGATTTTCCGGTGTTGTTACCCCTTGTTAGTGATGAAGACGGTTGGTCCGACAAGGACAGCTGCCTAGTCGTTTGGAAACCCGAGGTCGCGTGTACACATTGGCGTACACGTAAAAGATCCCTTCGCAGTTGGAATTCAGTTGCTGTCCGGGCAAAATTTCCCTCATAGCACACCATACCTTTTCATTTCATTCATTTTCATTTCATTCATTTTCATTTCATTCATTTTCATTTCATTCATTTTCATTTCATTCATTTTCATTTCATTCATTTTCATTTCATTCATTTTCATTTCATTCATTTTCATTTCATTCATTTTCATTTCATTCATTTTCATTTCATTCATTTTCATTTCATTCATTTTCATTTCATTCATTTTCATTTCATTCATTTTCATTTCATTCATTTTCATTTCATTCATTTTCATTTCATTCATTTTCATTTCATTCATTTTCATTTCATTCATTTTCATTTCATTCATTTTCATTTCATTCATTTTCATTTCATTCATTTTCATTTCATTCATTTTCATTTCATTCATTTTCATTTCATTCATTTTCATTTCATTCATTTTCATTTCATTCATTTTCATTTCATTCATTTTCATTTCATTCATTTTTATTTCATTCATTTTCATTTCATTCATTTTCATTTCATTCATTTTCGTTTGTAGATATTTCACGAGTGCTTGCTGAAAGAAGAATTACGAAAATGTTATATTCTCCCCTTTTACACACAAATAGCCTTTCCGATGACGCCTTCTTGACAAGAGGATCACGGTGGCTAAGTGGGTAAGACGCTGGCTCTCTGGCCTGGAGGTCGAGTGTGCGATCCCTGCATTGGCCGAGAAAGTTCATCCAGATTTTCCGGCGTCGTTTCCCCTTGTCAGTGATGCAGAACGGGGGGGGGCGGCAGACGTGGACAGCTGTCTAATCGTTCGGATGGGACGAAAAACCGAGGTCCCGTATACACATTGGCGTGCACATATAAGATCCCTTGATAATTGGAATTCGATGTAAGAGTAGGCCGTAGCGCTGCCCGAGCAAATGCCTGAGCAAACTTTCCCTCATAGCACACTGTATGGCGTATGCTCGTCTTCATTAGCCCAATGTAAGAGCAGAACAGAGGACGTTAAACCCCATTTCATTTCACTTCTCACATTTATTTAAACATCTCAAATTAACATTAGAGGGTGTGAGCTGAACCGACTAAAACATTTTGTAGTCAAATTAAAATGACATGCTACTATTGCCTCGACTTAAATACCATTAAATGGGTGGTGGATGCAAAATATCAATAATATCATAAATCAGTAGTAAATATCAGTGGGCAATTTAGTATACATGTAGTAAATATCTGTAGTTTCTACTAATTGAATAAGTCTTGGGTGTGGGTCCTACTAATCACCGACAGTGACTAAATTTGGCGTTTCTGTTGTTAATAGCATCAAAATTAATGTCATTAATGTTATAGATATGCATAGTCCAAATATTTAAATAATTTATTTAAGAAATAGCAAACTTATAGATTATTGAAATATTGAAAAAAGGTTTTGCTAATTACCGACAATTAAATTTTGACAAAGCTAATCACCAAACGCTCCTGCCCCCCCCCCCTTCTCTTTGGACCGACCGTTTGGTATAATATCGCTAGCCTTATTAAAATAATTTTACGATTCCATGTTACTCTAGCTTTAAATTATTATTTTTTTCAACTCTCAAACATTCTGATTGCTGACATGACATGCATTTGTCTTGTAATTAAATACAAATGTTGCCCACCCACCCCACCCCCTTTTCAAAATAGCATTGACATTTTTTCTCAATCCTTTCACATTCTGGTCATTGACATGACATACATTTGTGTTGTAAAATTAACTACAAATATTATCCCACTCGTTCCTCTTTTAAACATATTATGAAAAATTTTTGTTAAATTAATAAGGAAGTACAACCGGGAAGTAGAGACAATATTGAGGGGGTGATATCAAACCTCAATATGTTGATTTCGTTTTAACTTTATGTTTATTTTAGCACGATGAAAGAGAAAATCTTGCAGAACCAAAGAAGGATCTTCATGTTATTCCAGTATGGAACCGGGGTTTTTCTGGGAAGGGGATTACAGTTTCTATTTTAGATGATGGTATGTATTTGATAAAATAGCAATGGTATATATAGATAATCTCCTACAAGTCTTTATTGATATATAAAAAAAGACGAGAAGGAGATTATTTTTATCACCCAATCTCTCCTTGCATGCATAAATAAATAAATATAATTATTTGCTATAGATTTCACTTTTACTGAACCTGAATAAGTTATGGCGTAGTGATACATCAATTTTTTGACAGCAATTCAACCATTGCAAGGTCCTTTGTATTTACCCAATGTTTCCATCAAGGTCAACTAAATAAAAATAGTTCCTTTTTAATAAGAAAGAACGTACTTTTAATAAAAAAAAACTGAACTTTTCTCTGAAAATAAAAAAGTTGTTCTTTTTTGATTGGCCAATCAAAGAATCAATCGAATTCCTGTAAAGCGTAATATCCTTGATTATGAAATTTATCACACAAACGATATCAACTGTAGAATGTATTATTGAATGTTAAACCCCGTTTCTTTTCTGTTTTGTAGCTCACCATGTTCATTAAAACAAATTGTCGAAATTTTATTTTTAAACCCCTGATGCATTTATTTTGTTCTGTTAGGAAGATGTCGTTTCATTGAATTTGACAAATGTTGCATAAAAAATACTGTTCAAAACTGTTAAATTTAATAAATTCGCTCTTTCGCCGAACATTATTTTAGGTCGCTCTATTTATCGGGGAGTATATCAGCAAATTTTATATTGGTTGTGGTCGCCTCTTTATGAAATTCACCACTATGGCTATGGTAGTTCGATGATGTAGTAATAATAATTAATAATAATAATAATAATAATCGCGTCATTTTACAAGGGTAGCAAAGCCTTTTTCCAATTTGGCCCTTGGCACAGATCGTGCGAATGATTTCGATCATTACTGCAGCAAGAAACCGAAGAACTCGGGGGAAACCTGCCTGATCGGACGGGAGACCGAATATCCCTCTCACTTACATCGATAAAGTTCATGCCCTGAGCTGGGATTGAACCCTCCTCGTTGCATTGGTGAGAAAGCCTGCGTCATAAATTTATTATTTCGTCAATGACCTTAAAAAAGAAGAAATGTATATATATATTTCAAACTTCATTTACTACAATTTCCAAACTCCATCAATCATTGTGATGTCCACTTCACTCTCGTCTTTAACTAAGATACCAACAAACCACGTTCAGAGAAGCTAGCAATAAAAAAAGATATTTGATACTTTTGATAAAATGGCCATTACTAATGCACGGAATCAACGTTGAATAATATACCATTATTAACAATGATTATACATTTATTATTGGATTAACAACATGATGAAGATTACATACATAATTACATCAAATCTGATGTTGATTTCAGTTTATATCCCAAGAGGAATGATAGATTATTGATGGTAATTTCACTTCCCTGTATTATTCAAGATGGGAGAAAATGATCCAATTCTATATCGTTTTAGTTACCCTATCAAGCTCGGTGGTGTAAAAATCTTATCACTTGAGTCAACTATTTGCATTAAATGTATAGAAATATGTGTGAATGTCGGTTATCTGTCTGTTCAGGGTTTACGGCTAGACTAGCGCTGCCCTGAGGAGCTGAAATTATGGAATTTATAAAATCATTTTTTCCGACACATTGGCGTGCACGTAAAAGATCCCTTGGCAGTTGGAATTCAGTTTCTGCCCGGGCAAAATTTCCCTCAGAACACACTGCATGGCGTATGCCCGTCTTCGATTAGCCCAGGTTAGATACATTATAGTAGGACGTTAAACCCCATTTCATTCATTCATTCTTATATCTTTAAACAGCACTCCGAAGTGTACACGGAACCTCTGTTTTTCGACTCACCCGATCGACTAGACAGCTGTCCTTGTCCGACCCTCCTGAATCACTGACAACCGGTAACCACTTCGGAAAATATCTATTAGAGAGACAAATGGGGTTTAACGTCCACTCGACACAAACTAGGTCATTTCGGGACATAATATGGTTCAGTTTTATTAAAACAATTCGCTTGCACCTAGGGGTCTTTAGCATTGGGAGGAAACCGGGGGATCTTGAGAAAAACACAGATCCTATTTCATTTCATTTTTTATAGTTCAAAATTCGTTTAACCTGTCTCTACTGCAGTATGATCTGGAAGAGTTTGTATTTAACTCGTGTCCTGCTTGAAGTGAGGGATTAGTCATTAAAACGGTCTGATACGGCAAACTTTAGGCGTTTGGTGCACGAAACGAAATATAGATCTGTATTTTAATCAGATTGAGGCGTTACCGTATCTTTGGCATTACTGTAGTCAAGTTTGAATCTTTCCGTAATATCTTTATATTAATTAAGTTAGTGCCACGTCTCTGACGAGTCATCTTTTAACAAAATAATTTTTACATGTCTATAATGTTCCATTCTATCTTTATTAGCCCAGTCGGTGCCGAAACTAGGACGTAAAGCCCTATTTCATTTCGGTTCCGCGTTTATTATAATTTGATAACGTTTAGAAGTCCAGCAATAAACCGCATCCCTAAATGCCATTAAATAAATTTATGAAGAATAGCATTAGTGTGAGTACAACGAACGCATCTAGCAAACGAACATCTACTAACTCCTGTAGCCTTTATTTTTTTTTTTATTTTTTTTTTAGACATTCAATTTCGTACTAAGAATAACTTGAGGCATGTTATAATATTATG
Organism: Patella pellucida; assembly: GCA_917208275.1. NCBI lineage: Eukaryota > Metazoa > Mollusca > Gastropoda > Patellidae > Patella > Patella pellucida. The sequence continues at coordinate 11,169,823 of OU795037.1, forward strand.
TAACCTAATCTAGACATTTGTTGATATTTCCTGTTTCAGGTTTGGAATATAAACATGAAGATTTGATTGATAACTATGTAAGTTGAAACAGTTCTTTCTTGTATAAACCTTTCCCTGTTAGGTCTAAAGAAAACGATTGAGAGATTAGAATATGATATTTATTTCGTTTTATTTGTGATATATTTAAGGCACCTGAGGCTAGCTATGATTTCAACAATAAGAATCCGGATCCAACGCCACGATATGATCCTACCAACGAAAACAAGTCAGTTTGTATTCCAATGTTTTTTTCTTTATACTTAACATCTTGAGATTGCAAAAGGAATTCGTCACAAAAGGATTATTTTTATTTGTATTGTGTGTGTGTGTGTGTGTGTGGGTGTGTGTGCGGGTGTGTGTGTGAGTGTGTATGGGGGGGGGGGGGCTATATTGACGTGTTATGTTTTCCATGCAACCGAACCAGTGGTAACAGAGCATCTAAGTTAAACACTTTTTCCGAATCCATTAATGCTTTTTGAATAGAATTGTATTTAATTTTAAAGTGAGATTTAATCAAATTCATATGATGGATAGTGTCGTGCACGATGTAAAATATACTTACTCCTTCGTATAATCCGATACTACTTAGCCATAGGAACCACATTACTTTGGAATGTTACCTTGATTAAGTCCTTTTTTCTTTTTCTTTTTATTTTATAGGATAAAATGGTACTAGTTTTTATTTTCCAAAAGTTTTTTTATTATTTTTGCATTTACCATACTCGACATATTCGTTTACTTTAGGCATGGGACTAGGTGTGCTGGAGAGGTTGCAATGAAAGCTAACAATGATAAATGTGGCGTAGGTGTGGCCTTTAATGCTAAGATTGGAGGTATTAAAATATTGGATGGTACGGTAACTGATACACTAGAAGGAGAAGCGTTACAATTTGCCCACGATAAAATCGACATCTACAGTGCTTCATGGGGCCCTAATGATGACGGTCATACGGTGGAAGGTCCTGGTCGACTAGCAACACAGGCATTCAAAAATGGAGTCACAAAGGTGGGATAAATGACTGCTTGTCGTGTATTTTGTACACGAGGGGCAGTCCATTTCCTGATTACACTATTTTGCTTGAATACACTATTTTGCCTATAACGTTATTAGGACTTCGAATTCTGTCTTATGATTTGGATTGTTCGTACTTGGTTTTTGTTTTATTAACACCGAGTGATATGCATAAAAACGGATACAAAAATACGCACGAAAAGAATTTAATTTGCTAAAATGTTTCTGGCAAATGTGCTAAGATGAGAATTCAATACATACCGCTTTGTTTTTCTATTCTCTAGACACCGGTGATAAAATTGGACCTCTGTAGCTCAACAAACATAAGACAAAAAGCTATCAAATATAAATCCAGAACCGCCATTATTTAAAATGAGGGTTGTAAATTTAAATGGATAGATGAACTATTCATGCTGTCTTCTATTATTTGAAAGTTATGCAAATTCGACACATGAATCCCAAAATTTATATAGTCGATGTTGTAATTATAATAGATTGTTCCAGGGAAGGAGATGTTGAGCTATTTTCTAAATATCCGAACACCTTTGTAATCAATTGCCAGAGCAGAAATAAGAAAGGAAATGAGAATTAATGTTCTGCTTTACACAACCATCATAATTATCCCAACCATTTGAGGCACACGAGATTGTAATATATTTATATTTAATTAAAGGGCCGTAATGGTAAAGGTGTTATTTATGTCTGGGCGTCTGGTAATGGTGGTAGACTTTATGATAATTGTGACTGTGATGGATATACTGGTAGTATTTATACACTCTCTATCAGCAGTGCTTCACAAAAATTTAAAAAACCCTGGTATGGAGAACTATGTGCCTCCACGATGGGAACAACATATTCCAGTGGTTCAGCCGTTGATAACCGAGTGGTAAGTTTGAAAGCTTGTATTTGATATTGTACTATGTTGGGATTCTCGTTATTACTTTACAGGTCGTCTATCCAACCTCGTGGGTTTTCTCCGGTTTTCTCCCACTGCTAAAGACCCTATACCCGCAAGCGAATTATTTAAATAAAATTAAACCTATATGGTAGTCCGAAATGACCTAGTTTGTGTCGAGTGTACGTTAAACCCCATCTCCCCCCCACTCTCTCTATATATAACTTTAATAAGATTTGTTCTTGGTGCCCTCTTTCTTGTGACCTTTGTATCTTAGAGTTCTATGGGTTTTTTTACAGATTAGTACGGATTTAAACAATACGTGCACTTCTAGTCACACCGGAACATCTGCCGCCGCACCTCTAGCAGCTGGTATTATAGCTCTTCTTCTAGAGGCAAAGTAAGTATTAGTTGTTGGGCTACCTGATCGTCTAAAATGATCTTGCTTTTTTGAGAACTAACTAGACAAAAGTTGTGGAAATTGGTCAGGATGGCGTTTGCGATTTCTGATCCTTCTAAGCTCATTTATGAACATTCGATTTATATTAAAATAGCACAAGAGCTCATCCTGACTGTGGGCCGAATTTCCTTGGGAAGGGGAGTGAGGCTGTATCAGTATTGCCCACGGCAGCTCCCGATGACCGTACGTACCTTTACCACAAAATGGCTTTAGTTAATACCAGAAAAGTAACGGAAAGTAGCGTCGAGTGGAGCGAACTAGGTCATCCCGGGGCTAACGTGGGGTTCAACTTTATTTCGATAATTCGCTTGTGCATGCATGGGATAGAGGAGGGTATGCAGAAAACTCACAATATTTGGCAAGCGACCCTATTACAAGCGGGAAGTCGACACCACGCCACCTAATTCAATTGACCCCCCCCCCACCCACCCACCCGCCAAAATAAAACCTATTGCTTACTTAAAGTCATATATGTGGAGTGATCAATGCAAACACGTCACGTCAAGAAGTTTTCACCAAATAAATAAATCTAGGGCTTTTATACTTTCTTTTCTTACACAATTCCAATTTCCAGCCCTGATTTAACATGGAGAGATGTTCAACATTTGGTAACATGGACGTCACAAGTAGAACCATTACGTCAAAATGAAGATGACCATGGTTGGGTTAAGAATGGTGCTGGATTTTTAGTAAATACAGCTTTTGGTTTTGGAATCCTAGATGGAACGGGATTAGTAGATGCTGCAAAGGACTGGCAGAACGTTCCAGCTCAATCTGCTTGCGAAGTCGTAGCTACAAAAGATTCTAATTTACCCCAGTAGGTATTTTTACAATTAATTCCACGTTCACCCCCCCCCCCGTTCTGTGCCCAATCTTTGATAATCTCAGTTGACTCAATCGCAGTCACCAAGAACCTCCCAGTCTTCAAAGTACGGAGGGTCTGGGTCAGTTGTCAATATTTGGCGAAATTTACGAGATAATCTACCGGTCACACATGGGCAATTGAACTTGGCATGTAATGCATTCCCGAAATAAATCCCATAATTCATAGATTATTTAAAGGGACAATCCCGATAAGAACAGAGTCTCAAAAATTAAAGTCCGAGTATTGGTGAAATTTATGGACCAAAATATAAAAGCATGGTGTATTTACATTGTCTGAAAATTTCAGCTGAAAATATTGAGTCGTTTGGACGTAAACGTCAACACTGCTTATCCGGACACGTAACCCTTTTAAGATTTCGGGTAATTTTTTTCATTGGGTGACCTGATAATCGATTTACGTTTCTTGAGAGGTCTATACAGTGAATGACCCATGTGCCGTACTTGATAACAAAAGGTAAATCTCACCTACATATTATTTTTATAGAAAAAGTCTAGTTTTATCAAGATACTGTATGATACAACGGTCTCCATTTCCAGATACAGACTGCCAGGTTTAAGTTATTTACAAGCGTGTCACAAATATCGGGTTAGTTGATTGGCCTTAGATAATGAGTTTTAAATGATTTTAACTCAAAATTAAGCATATTTATTGCCCAAAAAGTTATCGGGATTGGCCCCTTAAGAAACATTTATCGTGACGATAAATTAGGATTTGTAAAAAGAACATACACTTAGATGTGGTCCTTGAAGAGAGAAATTTTACAATAAAAATAACAAAAGTATTCGATATTGAACACCCAATGTAAATAGATTTCTCTGGAATCGCCATTCTCAAATTAATTCCATGGCCGTCATCATCTTGCTTTAGGGCTAGTTACCTCTCTTAAATTTTGTTCTCGATAATGTAAAAGAGCGGATAATCTAGCCTTTAACTTAGTTGTTTATTTTGTTCTCAATTGTTGATAATTCATCTAGACTAATATTGGTAGAACTAAGAACACTGAATAAAGAACTGTTTGGTCTTCCATATTATGTTGTTCTCAAATGTTGACAATCCTTCCAGACTGCTATTGGTAGAATTCGGGAATACAAACATTATAAGTCTAACATTACAACATTTATATTTTTTTCCATTAGATTACTGATTCTTAATGACTAGAAATTCTCCACAGGCTAACTATTAAATCTCTTATACTATTAGCATGTAAAAACCATATCTTATACTTTCTTTGCGATTAAATCAGCCGTGTGCCTTAAATAACACGACATCGTGTATACATATTAAAATGGTTATAACATATGGAGCAGAATGAACGACGCAATTAAAACTCTTAATATAGTAATGCTAATATGTCCACTTCAATGCATGTTACATCAAAATTATATACTTACATATTATGGCAAATAGGCTATTTACATGCAAATTTATCATTTCTATTATGTATTTTTTATATGCTGTACATGTAGATTGAATTTGTATTTTGTTCCCTTCGACACTTACAATTTAGTATCGTATTCTGCTCCATAATAACATAATGATGTACATTTTTTTTCACAGAAAAATATAACATTTCAAACACATTAATTTCCCACACTTCAAATCGTACATCAAAAATATGTTATTTTTCAAATTTTAAAAAATGAGATTTTTAATGTTTTTGATTTTAAGATCATTAAAACATAAAAAGAAAGTTCAGCAATTGATCTTTTATTATTATTGCATTTCAGTATTTTTTGCAAAATAAAACAATTATCCCGACGATGTTTGTTAGCTTTTGATTCGTTTTATTTTTATTTATTTTTTTCGTGTGGGGGTGTTTTGTTTTTGGACACCTGCGCTTAGTAATTAGTTACATAATATGTCGGAATAAAATTTTTATTTAAATAATTTTACACAGTCATAGATATGACGATACGATAGTTCTTGTATAGTTTGCCCATAATTTCATCACAAACAAAATAATCTGAAAAATCAAGTAATTGAGCGGTTTTATTTTTGCATTTCAATATTTACTATAAGGTAATAAACACCTTAATTTGGTGGTATTCTTAAAATAAAACAAACTGCAGAGGTATGAGAGCTTTTGAGTCATGTTATTTTTGTTTTTGTTTGTTTTTATACTGCGGGGGCGGGGTGGGAGTATGTTGAAGGCGGGACCTTAGTGTCACATATAGGAGGGGGAACGTATAGCCGTTCGATTAGGGCGAATTATCGAGGTCCTGTGTGTGTATTGACGTGCAGGGATCGAAAACGGGAACGCCAGGCGAGCAAGCCAGTGTCTTGCTAAACCATCGTGGCTCCAAAATACGTGTAGCCATTGCTTTAGGACTATTATGACATAGGTATTGTACATTCATTTGTTATAAGTGTGGATTTATTTCCTACGTACCTGACTAAAGTGTTCCGAATCTTTGATATATTTTGCATGGCTTTGAAACGACGCTGGAAAAATCTAGATGAGAAAATCTGGATGAACTTTCTCGGCCAACGCAGGGATCGAACACCCGACCTCGCGCTAGCTAGCCTGTTCGATCTCTGCATTGGCCGAGAAAGTTCATCCAGATTTTCCAGCGTGCCCCCCCCCCCTTGTCAGTATTGTAAGTGATGCAGGACGGAGGGCCAGACAAGGAAAGCTTTCTAGTCGTTCCGATGGGACAAAAACGAGGTTCCGTGTACATATTGGCGTGCACGTAAAAGATCCATTGACAGTAGGAATTCGATGTAAAAGTAGGCCATAGTGCCGCTGTCCGCGCAAAACTTTCCTCTTAGCATTATGCTTGGCGTATGCCCGTCTTCATTAGCCCAGTTCACGTTAAACCCTATTTCATTATTTTTCATTTAAAACGAATAGGATATAAAATGTGGTTTTACGTTTTTCTTTTTTTATAGAGCACTAAAGAGTAATCAGAAATTAGAGATAGAAATAGATACTAGTGGTTGTAAAGACCAAGCTAATGAAGTTAATTTTATAGAACATGTTCAACTTAAATTAACTTTAGATTATACAAAACGAGGGGCTGTTAGTGTCTATTTAATATCACCTTCCAGTAAGTTTATCTTTTGTCTATTACTCCTAACTTTAAAGATGCACGCACTATGCAAGAGTGAAACTGATAAATTACCAATAGATCGGATGACGTTTATATTGCAGATATACCGGATGACGTAGATATTGCGTGGATTAGACAATACCCGCCTCATCTGCGTTGAACGAGACCATGACCAGACTGCTAATTTAGCCTAGGGACGACATTTCGTTGATTATCTTTGTAGTTGGCAATCGAGAAAACGTATCTTAGGCGGAGATTCATTTTCCTTTCAAAATAATTTGCTGAATTTTGTATTATCCATTTTTATTACCTATTATAGTCAGGGCGACCGTGTGCTTGCTCTAAATCAGGCAATTGATTTCGTATTTATTTTTGAACTATTATAGCAAGGCGACCAGCTTATTCTCTAAATCTTGTACAATGCAATTTTTAGTTAAATCCGAACTACACACGGCAAACCTCTCCCAAAGTTTGCATTCTTTTCTTCCCAATAATATCAATGACTTGGTAATATCTCTGGACTTAAAACCGAAAAAGCATGACAAAAATGTGAAATAAATAAAAGTCTATAAAGCCAATATAATTAAAACACAGACCCTATTTCGCTTCGTTTTTTTATAGTTCAAAATTTCGTTTTACTTGTTTTTACCATAGAATATTTCTATGCTTTTACTACACTGTGATCTGGAAGAGTTGTTATATAATAGGCGTTCTTATTGATTTGAAGAATTAGCCAATGATACGGTCTGTAACGGTGACTTCTTGGCGTTCTCTGCGCGGAACTGTGAGTAAACCCCCAGAAATGTCAACGCTGATCGATTAGTCAATGTCTGACGTCACGTGGTCAAAAGTCGCTCGTTTGACCTCTTATTTGAACTCCCGCATAGCCTGCAGATCTTCATGTAGTGTCGGCCATCAAGAAAGAAGCTAAAGACAGATCTGTATTTTTGATCAGATTGTCTTTAAAGCATGACTGGATATCGACATTATGCTACCATTTTTTTTATACTAAATTGTGGTTCGGCATGAGAGCGAATACTATTCTATTGATACATTGACATTGGGTAGATACACAGAATACAATCCTTACAGTGTTGATGTTGATGGCTCGCTAACCTGGAATACCTCAGGTTTTTCGCGTATCAGTGATGCAGGACGATGATTCTTGTAATGAATAGCCTCTAGTCGTTCGGATAGAAAAAAACAACCGATTCCCGTGTTTAATTGGCGTGCTCGTAAAATAACCTGGCAAAATACCCCTCATTGATCGCTGCATGGCATATGTCCGTCTTCATGATCATGGGTGGGAAGTTTGACCCCATTTCATTTTCTTTTCAACCATTGCGGTTCATAATAAACCAATTTATTGTGCGTTTTTCATCTAACAGATACTTCAACCATGTTGTTATCAGAGCGACCTTATGATAAATCTACACAGGGCTTCCAGCACTGGCCACTTATGTCGGTTCACAACTGGGGTGAACATCCTACTGGTAAATGGAAAGTTGTTCTTGAAGATACCGTGAGTTGTTTCTTGAAAATTACGACTGTCAATAAGATCTCGTTCTCGGCAGACAGTTGTTAAAAAGCTGTGAAATAAACCTGTATTTATTGATACTGAAACTTCGCTCTTTTCTGTTTGTTGTTATTGCGTAAACGAATGTCCAGATATACTTCTAATCCTGAAGTTGGCAGATCTGCATGGTTTTCTCTTATAAATGGTCATGTCTCTGAGGCTGGCACAAATGTGTATTTTGTCGTTTAAGGATAGATAACTGAACCGCATTAGTTCGCGTAGAATATTCATTAAAAGTAAGATCAGATTGGAACGGTGCTGTTGGAGCAAAGGTCTCCTTGTAGAGGTTGTGACCGAATAAAGATCAACCCTGGTGCCTACAGGTTTTGATGATACTTTAAAAGCATTCATATACCATCATTTATATTTTTTCAGACTAATGATAAGAATACAGGCATAGTCAAGGATTTAAAACTTGTTATTCATGGTACTAGGGAACAACCTCAGCATATGAAAAATGGTCCTAGAACTTACATCCGGAATTATAACAATGTACAAAACGAGGAAAAGGTGGGTTGCTATTATAGGAATCAAATTTTAAATTTTTTTTTAATTTTTCTTACTCAAGAAAAATGAATGTCGCATATAAATTCTTACACAAAGTCTTAAAGATAACGTTGTTGTTACCAGATATTTGCCAAACGGTATCGACATTCGAGATTTGCTAGTCATTACTAGATATAAATAGATTTTATGAAATTTAGCTAAGTAGCCTATATCTTTTAAATTACCACGTCTTCATAAGCCCAGTTTAGGAGCAGAACAGCAGGGCGTTAAACCCCAAGTCATTTTACTTTTAAATTACAAGTTTTGGGCTACGGTGGCTAGGTGACGTGGATGTCCCTTGCTCAATCCCTGCATTGGCCGAGAATGTTCATCGGTATTTTCCGACGTGCCCCCCCCTCCTTGTCAGTGGCACAGGACAGAGGTCCTGGCGAGAGACAGTGTATAGTCATTCGGATCGGACGAAAATCCGAGGTCCCGTGTACACATTGACGTGCACGTAATAATGGTATGTAATGGGTTGTTTTAGTTAATGCTTTGTTGTTATCTCGTTTCAGCCTGAAAAGTCAAAAGAGTCTTTGATTAATGGGGAAACATTATTGAAATTAAATTATCTCAAAGATTCCGTGCAAGGCCTCAAATCCTTGTTTCAGGGAATGTAAAAGTGATGGATGTTTGCGTCGGCTCAAAACTTCCCATAATTGTCACCTTAAGAAATTCAAACCAATAACTTAAATTTCAAAAACTCTTCTTGACCTTAAGTTGTAGTATTTTTGAGCTTTATATGAGATAGAAGCGCCTCTTAAACAATTCACAGAAAGACGTATACTAGACAAACGATAACACTAGTTTTGAGCTGACTTCAAATGGACCATTACAACGGTCGCATCTTTAAACCATTTTCTTCTGTATCTGAAGAAATAAAGATATTGACTGTAAATAAGTATTTTTGTTCATTTCCATGGTCTTCATAGTACATGTACATGTAAACTATTCTTTTTTGGGTATATACGAACCTTGGGACTGTGACCACTTTATTTCTGGCCTTATTAAATTAAGACTGAATCCATGTAACTTTTATGTGATTTCTCAAACATAGATCATTCAACAAAAATTTACAAGAAAAAGAGAGATCCTATCCGTTCTTAGTCCCAAAATGACCTACTTTGTGTCGAGTGGACGTTAAACCCCATTTCTCTCTCTCCGATCCGTTCTAAACCATAGCTCACTCTATGTTTGAAATGCAGTTCTACAAAATATGTAATGGACAATTATGACACATTGATGACAATTAAAGTATTAAAAAGTTCGTTTTGTAGAGAGTTTGGTCAAGAACTAGTTCTTAATGCCTCCACTGTTCAGACCTCATGTTTCTTCGAAATTATATCTGACGTAATAGCCAGTGGCTGGTTGAATAAGATTATATGGCCCAGGGGCCAGATGACATTAGATTGTAAAGAGTTTTATTCTATCTGTTTTTTTAGAAGGACAACGTGTCACTCATACCAGTGTCTGTTTAATTCAACGCGTATCTTACTGGATAAATAATTAAGTAAATTAAAAATATTCAAAATACAGTACGTTGTCAAAGATATGTTTTAAAAAATGGGGAATGTAACATTGGTGTTTAGTCATATTCCTGAAGCAACGGCCCGAGAAATCCCTCTCTGGCCATTGCTGGATTCGCTTCGGATTCTTGAACTTTTAAGTAAGTGTGTCTATTCTTCTCGTTCAATCAAATCTACCACTTACGTACAGTAACATGACAGTCCGTCGTTTAATCTTGGGTCTTCCTTAAAATTGTGGACAAAGATTTAAGCTTTTAAAAACGTCGAAAGTCTGTTCGTTACCATACAGTAGTGTTTACTTTACGTCAATGCCGATAGCCTCGTTTGTCACGCAATTAGTTTTGCTCTAATATCCTGCTATGCGCTGGTTAATAGCATAAAAAAACGTGCAGCCATGACGTAACGTTATGTAAACACAGTTGCCCTAATTAAACGTCATGTTTTAAAGGTAATACCTTTGTAACGAAGTCAGTGATTGGTCAGTAATAGGACCACTGACCAGTCATAATTAGTGACAATAATACCCACTCAGTCCAGCAGGGAGTAGTAAGATTAGCTCTAATCAAACAGAACACTGCGAGGAGGATGGTGTTTAGTGTAAAGAACTCATATGACTTATATCAGTCATATTTCTAAAACCCATTTCATTTCATGTTGCCCGTTAAAACAATTTACTGATATTAAATCAGCATTCACAATACAAATTGTTACATATTATTTTTAAATTCTACCAGTTTAAGCTCCGTTATAAAAAGTCTTCAAATAACATCGTTAAAAATAAACAACCACAATTTTGGTTGCCGGATAATTTAAGATGTGGGGTTTCATGCTTATTTGAGAAGATGTGAGAGGCCGTAAGACACAGTAAGCAGTAAATAGCAATTTTATTTTTTTGGTTACACCATGAATAGAATTGTTATTTAGATTGATAGCCATTTTTCTTCTTTAAGGTTAACAGCTGCTTCTTTTGATATCTTAAAACTTTTTAAATTTGTATAGTTTAAATTATACTATATTAGTTTTCAAGACAGAAAGATCTGGTTGAAATTTTAAATGAACCCTGTTCTCTGTCAAATAAGGGATTAGCCAATGAAACTGTCAGTTTAGTCAAGTTTTAGACTACTGTACACTGAATTATGGGGACGTCCATGGAGCAGTAGGGAACAAAACGCAAGCTACATAAATCAGTTTATATGGGCTAGGTGAATGGGAAAAAATACGTCATGGTTTTATGAGCTCAGTGGTTCAAAACGCATTTTTTCAACCTATTACCATTATCATATTGCTCAACCACATACTGAAGCTCGGATATGTTACAAATCGACACTGGCTAAAACTGCTGGGTGTGGAGGAAGATCCTACACCTCCACCCGGAACTTCCCTAACGATATAAATATTGGGTTATTGTGTCCCACGGTATCTTGTACTGATGCAGACGTCACCATGCCTCTGAAATCTACCTTGGATAGATGCCACTCATGTGGGGGTGGGGTAGGGAGTCCATTGTCAATTAAATGGCCAACAATATCAAATATAACAAAGAAATTGTCTTAAATGCTTTAAAAATTTTATTTAAAAACTAACGTTTTAAGGGATTTCTATAGGAGATGACAATGATATTGAACATGATTGGATGAGTTAATATTAATTACGGTTAGTGACTTCTGTTTTTCCAGCATAATGTAATACTACATGAACTACGCACTTTAGGAATAGTTTGGGTGTTTTTCTCAACACCACATGTCGAACTAGATCTTGGAATGAAATAGATGCAAGGCACAAGAGTATTAAACTAATTCTAATGCACACTAAACAGAAAAAAAACAATTCAATGGACACCCAACCTAAATGAAGCTAAGAATATATATTAAAAAAAAAATTGTTGTTCAAAACAACATTCTGACAAATATCGTCTTAACTTGAATAATGAATGAGCTTTACATATCTAATGGTCATATTAACAAAGTTTTTTTTTCTAATATCGCAAAAATTTCCATTTCTTTTAGGTTTACATATTCTTTTTACATTTACAATCTTACAAAAACATCTAAACTATTTTCAATCACATCATTCATACGATTTCAGGCATAATTTACATACTCATTTAATTAATTGAGAAGTGGTAGGTAAGTTACACATATGAAACAACTGTGGAACGTGCCGATGTAAATTGGTTATATACTGGCCATTAACTTAAGGATTCTAGATTATAAAAAAAAATGCCACTGACAAACTAACATTTGTTGACCGAACAATGTTTTCCGAAAAAAGATAGCTGGTGCGTGTTGGATTTCAACCCAAAAACGTTTGTGAGATCAAACTTTTAAGATTTCTAAATCATTGGTCAAAGAACCAATGTTTCGTTCGTGTTGGTCTTGTTTGCGCTAAATTTGTGACAACTTTGTGAATTTGTGGGAATTTTGAAAAAAGGTATAAAACATTTGTTTTGACAAACCCCAAATAATGTTAGTCAATCGGCAGTGGGCTCTAGTGCCAGTGAGTTCAGTATAAAGAATAACCTACTATTTATCAATGAAACTGGTCCCAAACAAGAGTGTACCGTTATTACAATTTCCTAGTAAACAAGGGTGTACCGTTATTACAATTTCCTAGTTAATTAACAAATATACATGTACATCTTTAATAACAATTTATGAGAGCTTTTGTACAATTCTCTTTTATTGCTCAGAGTACAAACTAACAGATATACGTAAATACTTAAAGGAGAAATTAGCCATTGCAATTTTAAAGGGACAATAACACTCCTGCTGGCTTGACAGCTCCAGAAAATAAATAATAGCCTTATTCTGATTACTAGATGTTACTTGTCCATTAAAATATTTTTAAATCCAAGTCACATTTGAAAAGGTTTTAGGCTTTTCAAATCATTTAGTTGAATTTTCCCAGTTTTTTAATTTAGGTGTGTTAAGGAGAAATTTGTATCACCAATTAATTGAGATACTGTAGAATAGTACATTTTGTTGACCAGAATAAAGATTGAGACATATTAATCAGTTACAACAAGAGTGGTGTTGAGCCTTCAATTATTAGCCTATTGTAAGTAAGTTTCATCCATTCAAAACCTGCTGATTCTTTTATTTACAGTTTTTGTTAAGGTGTAAATCTATCAATTAAAGACAACAGAATTTGAACTTCAGGGGTGTCCATTGGTAAAATTATTTAAACACCAATATACAAAATCTGCAATGACCAGAGTTCTCCTTTATCTTCATACAAGTTCCATTGAGTCACACATAATAATAACAGCACAGGTTTGAAACAACTAATACAATGTACATATCAAATATCCTAACCATGAATAATGTTAAAGTTCCTCTTTTTCTAATTCTGATAAATTATCATCATCTTCTTCATCATCATCATCATCATTCTCTACATCCTGTATTAGACTTTCACCTTCTTCTTCAGCAGCAGCAGTAGGTAATGGTATACTTAAATCTTCTCCTGTACATGCAGCTGTAATAGTAAGGTGATAACATAAGTGAGATAATTAATTACACAATACCGACTGGATAAGTGTAGGGTTAACATTGACTTTTATTGCAGACAGCCATAGAATAGAGTTTGGATTTTTTTAAAACGGTGGTCTAAAGACTTCAAATGAACCTAATAGTAATAATAATAATCGCGTCATTTTACAAGGGTAGCAAATTAGGCCTGAGGCCTTTTTCCAATTTGGCCCTTGGCACAGATCGTGCGAATGATTTCGATCATTACTGCAGGAAGAAACCGAAGAACTCGGAGGGAAATCCTGCCTGATCGGAGGGGAGACCGAATATCCCTCTCACTTACAACGATACAGTTCATGCCCTGAGCTGGGATTGAACCCTCAAGGGGGATAACTCTTGTTTTGTGGAACACCATTTTGTGAGCACATCCTGGCTTATACTTTATTTGGAACTCGGCAAAGATTTGTTGTTTTAAAGACTAATTTAAAGAGGAAAGAAAGAAGAGAAATGGGGTTTAACGTCCACTCGACAAAAACTAGGTCATTTCAGGACTAACTCATGGTTGAATCAATTACAGACCTTACTATACAACGCACAAATGCTAACCATCGGTTGTCCCAACCCCACAATTTCACAAGGAGATGGTTATATTCATATTATAAAACTTACAAACAATATCTCCACATATAGCTTTTTCTATTTCTGGTAAAACTTCTCTTTTAAATAAACCAATCATATCCTCCTCATGGTCCTCAATAACTGAATCACACTGAAATCAATTTAAAATATACATTTACAATTTAATGGTAACATATTTCTACGTCTATTTATTGAAGCAAATGTAACATTACATACGTAAGTTAAATAGAATTTATAGCAATATATTTAAATTGTAATTTGCAAAACACCACCCACGAAAAACAAGATCAACTTACATAAAATTTAATTGTTTTCTTTGATTCTTTGTCTGTTGAGAGATTTTTTAAAGATAAAGCTTTTCCTGATCGTGATGTTGTTCTGACAACACTAGTTCGACCACTGGAATCAGTAGTTTTAACATAGTCATCCATCTTGTGACATATACCTTCCATTAATTCAGTTAAATGTGTCTCAGATCTAGCATAAGGTTTCTGAAATAAAGTCATATATTTATGTATAGGTAATATAATAATAATAAAAATAGTCTATCAATGCATGAGCATGCTTAAAGTGCAATATCCATGCATGATTTGTCTTAGTGTGCTATGGGGGGGGAACTTTTGCCCAGACAGCAGCACTATAGCCTACTTTTATTTCGAATTACAACTGCCAATCAGAAAGACTACATACTGTTCCTTTACAGGTACTCCATTCGGCACCACAGACGAGAGAGAGAGAGAAATGGGGTTTAACTTCCACTCTACACAAACTAGGTCATTTTGGGACTAACATATGGTTTTTAATTTTTATTTCAATAATTCGGCTCTCGCGTAGGAGTCTTTGGCAGTTGGAGGAGACCTGATTGCCAAGAGGAAACCCAGGAGGTTGAGAAGGCGACCATATATCCATGTCATATACACTAGGGCGCGAAATCACAGCCGCAAGCCAGAGGTGACTGGTCAGCAAGAGGTCGAAGCGCGGCACTCTAGACCACTAGGCCATCCCAACCCCCCACCACAGATGAAGAACAACAAAGCTGAAAGTACTGAGGAACTTTCTCGTCCAACACCAGGATTGAAAGGCCATAACTAATAATAATAATAATAATAATAATAATAATAATAATAATAATAATAATAATAATAATAATAATAATAATAATAAAAATAATAATAATAATAATAATTCACATGACATCAACACATGAATAAACATGAATTTTTAACAATGTGTAGATGGTTTACATTATTCACAGTTGGCTTCATGTAATGGTTTTTAACAGGGAGCAATATCAACTTAAAACTTTGCTTATTAAATTTCTTTTTAACAACCTTATTACCAAGAGAAACTTTCATTACCAAACCAAAGTAATAATTAGGCCTACGAACAGTGTGTACCAGTGTTATTTCAATGAAAGCTGTAACTATGGGTAATATTATGACAATATGAAAAAATTGACTACCTACAATTAAGGAGTAAGATATCATTAAGATCAATTACTGTGTTGAGACACAAGCAAGTGGTTAGATAGCCTTCCGAACGGGACGTTCTTGTGGATATAAATCTAAAAATCTGTCTTGGCTGTGAAAATCATGGGGGAACAAAGACTTATTCGTCCCCCTTTCCGATTCTAAAGGGAGGGACGAGCCCCCCTCCCCCTAAATGCAGGCCCATGATAATTACAACATGGTTTCATTAAAAACCATTGCTGGCTGCAACTGGTATAGAACATTCTGATATCAGGGAATCAATACCTCTGAAATTGCTTGGTTGCCATTTGTATCAACACGGAAACTACCAACTTGTATAGTTTTCTTAGGATCAACTTCGCTTATACTCCAGTTAATTTCATCCACTAAAGCTCTACATACTACAAAACAAAATACTAATGGTTAATACAATGTTTGATTAAATGCCTGAATAAAAATTGATTTGATTTAAATAATAATATATTTTATTCAAATAAGAAAGATATTGTATACATGCACTGTCAAAAGGTAAGGATTCAAAAACAAGCCTAAGGCTTATATTAATTCAACTCCTTATTTAATAAAATGGATCAAAATTCATTCAAGACCAACAATAATATTTGGTCTTTTTAATTCATTGGCAGATGAAACATGGGTCATTACCATACTTAAAAAGCCCTTTACACCGTACATTAAATAGTAGTGTGAGTCTCGGGCCAACCGTATACATGTAGAAATGAAATGGGGGTTTAACTTTTTTTACACTGACAAGGCTAAGGAATGAATGAATGAAAAAGGGTTTAACGTCCTACTGTTATGCACTTAACCTGAGCTAATTGAAGACGGGCATACGCCATACAGTGTGCTATGAGGGGAATTTTGCCCGGGCAGCGGCACCACAGCCTACTCTTATATCGAATTCCAACTGCCAGGGGATCTTTTACGTGCACTCCAATGTGTAGGCCTACACAGGACCTTGGTTTTTATTTCCCATCCGAACGACTAGGCAGCTGTCCTTGTCAGGCCCTCCTTCTGCATCACTGACAAGGGGAAAACGAGATGAACTTTCTCGGCCATTGCAGGGATCGAACACCCGACCTCCAGGCTAGCGAACCAGCGCCTTATCCACTAAGCCACTGTGATCCCTCAACAAGGCTAAGGAAGTCAGGG
This sequence comes from Patella pellucida, assembly GCA_917208275.1. Lineage (NCBI taxonomy): Eukaryota > Metazoa > Mollusca > Gastropoda > Patellidae > Patella > Patella pellucida. Next base: position 11,186,561 of record OU795037.1, read on the forward strand.
CTAACTCTATAGATAATATTTTACAGGTAGGCCTACATGAGGTTTAATTTGTAAACAATAACAATCTTAGTCTATTATACTAGCTATTTATCATCGAAAACAGAAACATCTGTCTTTTTATGATTTTAGTTCCATGTTTTAGCTTGGTAATGGATTATGGAGGAATTCTAGGAATTCATTGTAGTCTAATTTTCCAAACCCAGAAGAAAAAGACAAGTAAAAGAAAGTGCCATGCCTATTTCAAATTATAGTAAGGCATCAGTGATTAAAGGAGCTAAATCACTAACATTTGGGACTTAGAAATATTATTGATATGTGGGTCACAACGCATAATACTGTAATATGAATATATAACTGATTTACATGCAATGATTTCCCTTTTTTCTCTGACTTCAAATCAGTTATGTTCGGCAAAATAAGCCAGCAGTGTCAACCGAATACAAATTTCTAGCATCTGGTTATTCCAGTCTACATACACCGTTTGATTGGAGAACACTAGCATTTTATGACGGTCCTAGCATTTTATGACGTCATAATATGTGGATTGTTGGTTAGGATAAGAGTTAGGGTAAGGGCTAGGGCCTGCATATTTAGTCAGAGTCTCGAGATGTACAATGTGGACAGGGCTTGCCCTAACCCTAACCCTGGGCCATTCCTTAGTTAACCCTTATCCTAACCCATAATCCCCATATGACGTCATAAAATGCTAAGGACCGTCTTTGATCTAGCGTTCTCCCGTTTGATTTGGTGAAATGTGTCTAGCCTCGTCCACTCGAGTTTCTTGTTACAACTGGGACTGAAGCGCATTATGGAACATGATTTGTGTACCAATGGTAAAATGTTTATTTTGTATATTGGATATTAGAAGCTTATCTTTTCCCGGTAAGCTCACAACATCAATGTTGATTTAATTTGACAAATAAATGGTGTTTTTAATGTTGAAGATTTTGGATGATATTGATATTGAGTTAGAGACTTAGCTCCTTTAATTTAAGCTTATATCCCCTACTGAGGCCTACACTACAATTTTTGGCTTACTAAAATAATAATTACCTGCACAATAAAGCTGCTTATCTCGTTGACTATCAACAGACAAAACAAAACAACTTGCAATATATAAAAGTACACTCTTCAAATTCATTTTCTCAACCAGAAATTAAAATCACCCCAGGCCAGGCTGAAATCAAAAAATATTGCCAAAATAGAAATTATTATCAAAATAAAGAAAAATGTATAAATATGATAATAAAATTGACGTGACAATGGTAGTATACTGGGGCAATTAATGATAAATTTAAAACAAACTCACAGACTTCTAGAAGAGGTGTATTTATTTATGTTACCGGTATAGCCTACTTAATTATTATCTCTACTTTTACTTTAGAATTTTGAGTAAAGAGATGTGTATTTATTTGATTGGATGACAGTCTACAAGTCAAGTAAAGCTTTCCTGCAAACATATGAATTAAAATTGTACGTATGAGTTTTATTATTTGTATTAACACAAACTAATTGAGTGTTTACATGACATGCAGAAGAATTTATCTTCTAAAATTACGGTATCTCCCACCGGTGCCAAAATCCTGCTCCTTCTGTCGATGTCCCCTCAAACCTTGCGAAATAAAATATTATTTCTTTTTTCAAGAAAATCTTTGAATTATGAATCAGGTATAATTTCGTTCAATTTATATATGAAAAATCAGAACTTACCCAAAGGTTATAATACTTGAGATATAATTTTAGTAAACAAAATATTGATATATTTATGGGCGTAAGCGACCGTCGTCGCAAAACAGGAAGTTGAAATGAAACTAGAGCTTTTACGACTCCACAGAAATAATAAACAAGTCAATAGGCCTTATTGTATATTAATTTTCGGTGATAATGCTGACAAGTGGGTAAACTTCAGTTGTATATAAATTATTTTACGATACGCGAATTAATCAAGTATATTTGAATTTAGCGTCCTACTCTTCTGCACTGGGAGCGTATCGCTGTGTCGACGTGCCGCTATGCCGCCGTCCCTTGATAGGATTAGGGTACCCGTACCGTAACCCTAACCTAGCCCTTACGGGTGGCGGCATAACGGGTTCCTCCCTTCTGCACCTAACCTTTGCTAATTGAAGACAGTCCATACACTCATACAGTGTGCTATGAGGTAGATAGTTTTTTTGCCCAGGCAGCGGCGCTACAGTCTACTCTTTTATATCGAATTCCAACTGCCAAGGGATATTTTACGTGCTCGCCAATGTGTAGGCCTACACGGGACTTCAGATTTTTTGTCCCATCCGTGCGACTAGGCAGCTGTCCTTGTCAGGTCTCCGCACAGTCTCCGTTCTGCATCACTGACAAAAAGAAACCGTGCCGGAAAATCGAGATGAACTTTCTCGGCCAATGCAGGGATTGAATTTTAACACCTGACTTCCGCAGGCTATATAGCAAGCCAGCGCCTTACCCACGTGATCCAGCATAGGCAACTGACTTTCGTTCTATCAATCTATCCATATATCTTCATTTATTTAGACCATGGACACTAAGTCATCAGTCTGCAGTTGCTTATGTTTTAGCATAACCAGCCCATCAATATATAGAGACCATGGTAATATTGGCTACAGTAATGTTTGGCTTCAAATTAAATCAAGTTTATTCTAAGATTTTAAAGTGCTGTATGGTACTGTTAATTCGTAAAATTTCACAAAAGTTTACTTGTTTTTACCCCAGGATTTTTTTTTTATTAGGACCTTCTTACAGCGTATTAAGAAATGTCTGGAGGCTAAATAAGACAAGATTCATCCGATCATGGTTGAAGAACTCCAGCTATCACTCTCCAGCTTTGGTTATGCCACATACAGTTAGTCCAGTCCGACCATTTCCAGATCATATACCAAAACCACCATATCTAACAGATCCCAGCTGTATCGCCAAAGCTAAGTCGGGGGATATAGAGATTAAAACAGCTAATCAGATTAATGGAATGAGAACAGTCTGTAAATTAGCTAGGAATATCTTAGATTATACAAAAACAAAACTTGAAGTAAGTTTGTAGTCCGGTAAAAATAATAAATGACCTAGAACAAATTGCAACAGAATTTTTCTCGATGGAATTTGGTAGAGGGGTACCTGAGGGTCTCCCAAACACAAATCGACCAAAATAAAAAGATAGGTTTTCGAGATATTAGCATAAATCCAATATGGCCGCCATTGGTACCTTAAAACTCCAATATCTCGGGGATAGTTGAGTTTTGAGGGTGTAAATGTATTACGGGTAGATAGGAAAGTGGTACAGATGACACAGAAAAACATAGCTAAAAGACGTTCCTGTGACGTCATACCGTCATGCGGCCAATAATTAGCATAAAGATAACAGAGTTTTAAGTTTCAATGGCGGCCATATTGGATTAATGCTAATTATTGGCCGCGTGACGGTATGACGTCACAGGAACGTCTTTTAGCTATGTTTTTCTGTGTCATCTGTACCACTTTCCTATCTACCCGTAAAACATTTACACCCTCCAAACTCAACCATTCCCGAGATATTGGAGTTTTCGGGTGCAAATGGCGGCCATATTGGATTTATGCTAATATCTCGAAAACCTATCTTTTTATTTTGGGCGATTTTTGTTTGGAAGACCTTCAGTTACCCCTCTACCAAATTCCATCGAGAAAAATTCTGTTGCAATTTGTTCTAGATATCCACTCCATTTGGCTTATCTTTACCCGACTATTATAGATATATGGCACATTGTCTCAATTTTAATTGCTTTGACACAGTGGATAATCAAAATTTCTGAATCTGGGGTACTACAAAATATGAAAGTCACTTAAAATTCTTGTAACCGTATCTATGTCCAATCGCAAAACAGTGGGCAGAAAACAAGTCTCTGAAATGAAATGAAATGGGGTTCAACGTCCTACTCTTCTGCACCTAACCTGGGCTAATGGAAGTTGGGCATACGCCATACAGTGTGCTATGAGGAAAATTTTGCCCGGGCAGCGGCACTACAGCGACTAGTCAGTTGTCCTTGTCAGGTACTCCGTTCAAAAAACAAAAAAGAAACAAGTTTCTGTACCGAACATGTATATAATAAATGCTTCACAAACACCATTGTTTTACAAGATGCAGATAAATTTACTGCTCGTTCAAGGACTCAATGATAAACTATAGCAGAAAAGTATGGTCAAAAAAAGTCTTGTTCCACACTTGTTTATTCTTTTTTTTTCATTGTAAACCTAAGGGTAGAATGGGGTTTAAGATCTCATCCACACATGTCTTTGGTAATTTTGAGACTAATATATGGTCATATTCATTTCTATATGTGTACAATGCAAGTAAAGAAGCATTTTATATGCTCGGACTGAACTGCCATAGCAAGGGTAGACCATTAGTTTCTTAGCCCATCTGAATGAATAGGCACACTTTTCTGTCAGCCTGGACAAGTGAAAACCAGGTTTGAAATGTCCTGATGGCACACATGGATTCCATCCTAGTAAATTCTAGTTGAGAATCCTCAATACCCATTCATTCTTCTACTATGAAATTCATAATGCATTGAAGGAATTTTGAATCCCTTGAAAAATAGAAATCATGAAAGTTCATTTCAAACAAAAATGGTTCAATAGTACACTTTTGAAATATTCAGCGTCCTCTGCAGACGCTATAAATAATCCAGTCAACCAGAGTTATCATCATGCATTTGTATTATTACATATTTAAAGTTAAAATTTTGTTGTATTTTTTTTCTTTTCAGATTGGAATGACGACAGAAGATATAGATATGATTGTATATAATAAATGTATAGAGACACAGTGTTACCCCTCGCCATTATTATATAGAGGTTTTCCCAAATGTGTTTGTACATCTGTTAATAATGTAGCTTGTCATGGTATACCTGATGATAGAAAACTAGTCAATGGTGATATTATTAATATTGATATAACAGTAAGTTGTGATATTATTAATATAGGAATAGCAGTAAGTCTGATAATATTAATATAGACATACTGTAACATTAAGTTGTGATATTATTAATATAGATATAACAGTAAGTTGTAATATTATTAATATTAATATAACAGTAAGTTGTAATATTATTAATATAGGAATAACAGTAAGTTGTGATATTATTAATATACCGTAGATATAACAGTAAGTTGTGATATTATTAATATAGATATAACAGTAAGTTGTGATATTATTAATATAGGAATAGCAGTAAGTCTGATATTATTAATATAGGAATAGCAGTAAGTCTGATATTATTAATATAGACATACTGTAACATTGAGTTGTGATATTATTGATATAACACTAAGTCTAGATATTTATATAGATATAACAGTAAGTTGTGATAGATATAACAGTAAGTTGTGGTATTATTAATATATATTTAACTGTTAACAATATAGGTATAACAGTAATTAAAATACAGATGTGACGTCACCCTTTGATGTTGTCGTACCATTATTTCGAATAATGTACGGGCAACTTGCCAATCGTACATTATCAAAAAATTAGACTCGGGTGGCATATTTCACTGTAAACGCACATGCAGAGTGTCTGTATTTTAAGTCGTTTAATGCTCTCGAGCTTAAGACATTGCGTAATATATTGTAACAACAAGAGGGTCACTCTCGACCATTAAACCACACTTAAAGTTGTAGTATATACATGTATATAGGTATAATAAAAAGTGGTGATATTATGTCAAATCATAAAAAATACCCTTTTTATTGCCTGGTTCTAAATGTGTGATCATTGCATATAAACTTCTTTTACTAATTAGGTATACTTTAATGGTTACCATGGAGATTTATCAGAAACGTATTTAATTGGTCAAGTAGATGAAGAAGGTCAGCATTTAGTGTCTGCTGCAAGAAAATGTCGAGATGCTGGTATTGCCGTCTGTAAACCTGGTGTCAAATTCTCACAAATTGGTAAACATATCAGGTCAGTCCATTAAAGAAAAAACTACTGAAAGTTCTACATGGTGCCATCCATAAAGTACCTACGCTCAAAATTCAGACCTCCCCTCCCCCCCGGAAGTATGTATTGCCAATGAATTTACGCACCTGTACGATTTTGGCGTGACCCCCCCTCCCCCCCTTCAAGCGTACGTACTTTATGCATGGCCCCCATGAACATTCCTGTTCCAGATTGTCAGAATATAGTTAACTGTGGTCTAGGTGATACACAGACAGATACTTTCAGTCATTGTGTCCTCCACATTTCAGTCAGTGCTTTTCGTGGAGATTGTAAGTGCTTAACCATTTCCCATTAAAATAGTTTGCAGAGGTTGTCGGAATCTTGACAGATTTTCAATTAACAGGGGCCTAACCATTGTTTGACTGATATTACTTTTACAGATCCAACTGTTCTTCAAATCACAATTAGACAATTTTAAAGTTAAGAGTATAGATTCCATAGACTCAATATCACTGTCATTTGGCAAATGAATGCACAATTTTTAGAATACTGTAATTTGGTCCAGTCTTTGAAGTGCAGTATTAAATAATATTTTATACTTTGGTGGGGGGACCCCCAGGACCCCCATTGAAATACATACAGCCACAATTTCATACCCAGCTTTTGAAATGTATTTGCTGAGTAAGTGGTACTCACTTTTTTCCCTCGATCATTTTATACCCTTCTTTGTTTCAGTGAAGAAGCCGAGAGACAAACTGTATCTGTTGTGCCAATGTTTTGTGGACATGGTATTGGAGAATATTTTCATGGCCCACCAGATGTTATTCACTTTGGTAGGTTTAGATTTCTTTGACTGAATTAAACAATTTTATTAGAGAGAAAGAAAGAGAAATAGGGTTTATTGTCCACTCAACACAAACTATGCCATTTCAGGGCTAACATATGGTCAAATTTTATTTCAATAATTCTGTTGCTCGTAGGGGCCTTTAACAGTGGGAGGAAACCGGATGACCCAGAGAGAACCTATAAAGGTTGGACAGACAACCCTACTCTGTGTCATGTACAAGCAGGGAATCGCGAACCACGCAACTTGACTCGATGACAGATCTTATGATGAAACGCCTTAACAATTCGGCCAACCAACCTCCCAATCTTTTAGGCATTGATTACTGTACCAGAAATCTTTCATTTTGATATTTTGAGCAGTAGGGCCTACTACTTTTTTAAACTGAATTAAAATATTAATATTACAGCACAATATATGTATTTGCAGTACTATCCTAAAATCTTATTGTAAAAAAATAATTTTTTCAGATTCATCATATGGAGATGATACAGTGATGAAAGAAGGAATGACTTTTACAATAGGTAGGTAGCCTAATATTATATATTTATTGTGTAAAACATGTAGTAATAATTTATTAGATACCGGTAGTTATTAATATCATATTTTTATTTACAAATGAAGATAATTGTTTGAAAAGAGTAGTTAACAAGGCATCGATAAATCTTTAGGGGGGGGGGGTAAATTTGAGACAACAGTTCAGTTATTAATGTTTGTTAGTTTTAAACAAATTCTTCAAGTATTTCTTTTATATTGTCAGAGCCAGTTATAACAGAGGGCAGTGATGAAATTGAAATATTAGATGATGGCTGGACAGCCGTGTCTGCAGATGGGTCTAGATCAGCCCAGTTTGAGCATACAGTATTAATAACTTCAGATGGTGTAGAGATTTTGACACAGGGATAGCAGTGTATTAATATGATCTGTATTCTAGTTCACTTATTTATATATGCCTTGTGTAAATAAAAACAATTACATGTGTGATGATACCAGGTGTTTAATGGTAGTTGTAGGTTTCATAAAACTGTTTCTTCAACTACACAATAAAAATAAATGTTTTAAACGCCCACAAGGTTTTTTGTTATCTTCTTGTTGGACCTATTAGGGTAAAGATGATCTGTATTGATTTTTGGATATTAACATAAACATTGCAATATTATTACTATGAGGTCTTTTTGGGATTATTCAATGACTGGTAGCATAAACTCGATCAATATTCAGAGTCGTTCCCCCAGCAATCATATCCTTGTAATCACATCATAGGTCATCGATTTTAATTAGTATATAATTAGTAATTGATCAAGATGAATGCTCTTCAAATTTAGAGCCATTTGTTACTGCCCTTGTGATCACTCTTCCAGGAACTGTACTATAATCACGATCCATTAATATACATTGTGACATCTTGTTTGGATGTATACAAATAAATGCAGTGTGGGGGGAAAGAGACATAGATTAACAACTCAACACAAACTACCAGAGCAGGTTATTTTGAGACTAACATATGGTACAATTGTCTTCAATATAATTTTGTTTTCCTGTAAAAGGCTTGGCAGTGGCAGGGCCCACGACGACGTTGGAAAGACAACAATACTCCTGGTTACACATAGAAGCTTGGTATTGAAACCGCACCACTGGACTCAATGACCAAACATTACAATTTAAATTAAAGCACAAGGGTTAAAATTAGACCACTTCATCACCCAATTTCACCACCCCAACTATGCACACTAAATAAATAAAGAAGACATATAAGCGACCTATAATAAATAGTTTAATAAAGGAACTTTCCTTATAATATAAACAATTGTATATAGTAGCACTTATATTAATATCAGGAATCAATGGCACTGAGCTAACAAGCTAACAGAAGGAATATTGTAAAATTATGAATATTCTTTAAGTAAACCAAAGTTCAGATTTTTAATCTGAAAACACAGAAGACAAAACATCAACCACACAAAATTTAATAGTTTATAAGAGACATGCTTTATTTCATCCACTCTTGTTCCCAGTTAATAATTGTAAGACTTTAGTCGCCTTTTCGCGTACTTCCCATGTACCATCCTCATTAAGTCTATTAGTTGCTATTAGTAACTCCTCAGTATCCGATGTGGATGTAAGATTGAGTGCACCACCTTCTAAAAAGAAAAAAGGATAAAAAAATTATTATGAGACATTATGCGAGATTAGATAAAAAGTTAACTGTTCTGGCTATAATAGTTAACAGTAGAATATTTTGAAAATTTCAGTCAAATTGCTCCACTTTGAACCAAGATATTAGCTAATATCAGTACGATAAAAAAAACATAGTTTTCATTATTTATTTTCGGATATATTCTTCCATGAGCATTGAGCAGCAGATTGGATTCAAATCCAGTGAAAATCCAATCTAATTAAAATACAGATCTATATTTCATTTCGTTTCTATGACATTCTATGATTAACCAATCAGAAACGTTGTTGCAAGTTTCTATGTTTTTGATCTACTTTTGCTTTGTTTTGATATCTGTTGGAGTTTATGTCTACCCACAGTTCTGTGCAAGAGAGGTCGAACCCCCTATTCGACAGACAATTTGATTGGCTGACCCTCATTTGAAGCTGAACACGAGTTAAATAACAAACCTTCCAGATCCTAAAGTGTAGTTAAGACAAGTAAAACAAAATTATGAACTATAAAAAACAAAACGAAATTGGATCTGTGTTTTAATCAGAATGGTGAAAGTCTGAAAGACCTGCAACAGGCAGATTTAGCTCTTGCATAATATATGCCTATGATTCAAGCAATGCATTCAGAAAGCCACCAGCATAATAAAGTTTTCAATTTAAAGTATGTGCACAAGAAGAACCAGAAGTGCAAACCCCAGAAAAATTTTCCATTCCCGACACTTTGTCTGTGATTGCATTTCATGCTAAATGTTTTTCGATACATTCACTTAAAATAAATAGTTGTTTATAGTATAAACAACAGTATTAGTATTGTATAAACTTTATAAAATACTAATGCCGTGGCCTCCATCAACAATCTTGATTTTAAAATTGGCTGTCTAGATGGGGATTAATCAACATAGATGACTTGGTCGGTATGACTTGTCAGCCATTAGCATACATAGAAGACAAAACATCAGAGACAATCTCAGACTGTATAATTTACTGCTAACCAATGATTATGCATCAGTGTTGAAGCCGGCAAATTGATAATAAGACTTTGTAACAAGAGGCATAACTCTGGAGGTGGTTATCAAAAAATATCGAAAATAAATAGGCCTTTATTATATATCCATTTAAAAATATATATGGATTATAGTTGCCTTTAATCACAGGTGGACTGACATAAGTGACAGCCGTATGCGACCATAATAAAATGTGTATACATTACATACCTGTTAGTTTAAGTAATAAAGTTTCTATTATAGCTAAACCATGGACTCTAAGAGCAGAATATTTGGTTGGACTCCCTGAAACGAAATAAAGGAAATATACATTGTAGTATGATCTAGAATAATTATACAGATTTATCTTTTGTTATTAGAACACATAAAGGAGTAAGCTAGCTCATTGCTGAAAATAATATGTTGTTAGCTGGATTGATATATCTGAGATTCACTTTACTGATGATATGAAATACCAATAACAATAGAGAGAAATGGGGTTTAACATCCAGTTGACACAAACTAGGTCATTTCGGGATTAACATATGGTTTTTAAATTTCATTTAAAAAATTAGCTGGCGTGTAGGGGTCTTTATCAGTGGGAGGAATTCGGAGTACACAGAGAAAACTCACAAGGTTGGATATCTGACCCTACTCCTTGTCACGTACTACTAGGGAATCAAAATCAGCCAGTTAACTCAATGACAGACCCTACTCCTTGTCACGTACTACCGGGGAATAGAAATCACGCCAGTAAACTCAATGACAGACCGTATGATTCAGCGCGCACATGCTAACTATTCGGCCATCCAAACCCCCACCAAAGCTTATCAAGTTATATATCTTATAGAACAGTATTTTCACAACTATATTTCTGTGTAATTCAGAGATCGTAATAATAAAAATAGGCTGGCGGCTTAAAACATGATTTTTCGTACAATCAGGGGCCATAATCCATGAAGTTACGGTCCAATATATGCCAATATCGAAAGGAACCAAGATCTGATGGTGATAAACCTATATTTTAAGTTTCATTGAAATGGGATAAAAATTGTGACCTGTAGACTGTTCACAAACAATTGTTGACGGACAGGGGCGACGGCAATATACGTCCACATGAAAATGTGGGCGTATAAAAACATTCTCCAATGTAATTTTTGACAATAATAAAGTCTATAGATATATGTACCTAATAATGGAAGAACAGCCTGTATTATTGAAGATATGTTTTCACTTGTTTCTTCATTTGTTGATTGTATTGAATCTTTCTGTAGGACATGTAACCTAATAAATAAAATCACATATTAAAATGAAAACATCACTTGAAAACACGTTCATTACCATATTTACAACTAGAAGCTGGTTTCAGTGTTTGAAATTAAATTGATAGAGTGCCATAGTAGCTATAGGTCGTCCAAGACTGTCACCTTTTTAATTATTTTGTTGGATAACGGGGGCATATACAAGACATCAATATTTGACCATAGACATTTACCCATGAAGTTTAACTCTGACAATAATTATCAGATAGACTTCATCATCTTGCAAACACCAATCTGATTAAAACACAGATCCAATTTCGTTTCGTTTTTTATAGTTAATAAGTTTGTTTTACTTGTCTTTACTACACTTTAGGATCTGGAAGGTTTGTTATTTAACTCGTGTTCAGCGGAACTGTGAGTAGACATGAACTCAGACAGATATCAAAACAAAGCAAAAATAGATCAAAACCATAGCCACTTGCAACAACGATCCTGATTGGTTAATCGAATGACCGACCTTATGGGGTCAATGTTGTTTTCTACGTCATAGAACGTGATCTCCCACTATAAGTTGTTAGATCTACATGTAGTGTAGGCCATCGAAAGTATAAAAAACGAAACGAAATATAGATCTGTATTTTAATTAGATTGTGCAAACACAAACAATATGTTTAAAATTTAAGTCAATCAGATGTTAATGTTAGCCCTATGAGCTCAATTTGAAAAAATCAAAACTATGCATAAATGAATATTCAAAATGGCATATGCCAAATTCAATTTGAGAAATATTTCATGCTTTACCTTTCAATATATTTCTGTAATGACTTTAATATAGATAACTGAACTTTCCACGTACTCACAGGTAGAGATGTTATCAATAGATTTAAAAACTTCTTCTCACACTCTTCTATAATTCAATGAGATATAATATATTAATGACTACCAAATAATATTTGTGTTCATTATAAGTACATGTTTTTTTTTTTATGAATTCCAAATTCAGCTGTTTAGATCATTGGCTAAGAATGATACTGATCAAGCGTCACATCAAGTTTTATTTTTCCTTGACGGTAGTTATTCTACAGGTACATAATAATACAGTGTAAAACATATCTAAACTACCTGCCCCAAAAAATATTGTGATCTCAAAGGAAGAGATAGAAATAGGGCTTAATGTCCCACCGACACAATCTAGGTCATTTCCGGACTAACACGGTTTAATTTTATGTCAACAATTCGATTGCGCGTAGGGGTCTTTAATTAGCAGTGGGATGAACCTAGAGAAAACCCATGAGGTTGGACAGGCAGCCCTACTCCTTGTCAAGTACAAACGAAGATTCAAAACAAATGACAGGCTTTATGATACATATCACGCACATGCTAACCATTCGGCCATCCAACCACATTCTCTCAAAGGACACCATCAATATATATGTAGTAGTAATCTTGCATGACATTGAACATAAAAGCACTAGTCGTTAAGTGTTGCAATAATTAAAAAATCATTGTGAAAATTTGTGTTGATAATCAAAGAGATGAACATCAAAACTAACCTTGTACAGCTGGTGTATGTGGCCAACATTGACCTAATGATAAATATATACATTCACGTATAGTCTGTTTCATTTTAATACCCATATCATCATCTTCATCATCTTTAGTTTTACTCTGACTCTATAATATAACAGCCATATAAATTTCTGTACTTTTAATGGTACCTCAATGTTATTTTAAGGTTGGTCCATCAACCTGACAAACAATGCTATAAAGTGATTTTTTCAACTGATAGACATGGATACAGTGATTTAATCAACATGATTTTAGTGATTTATTCAACATGACAAAGGTAAAGTGAATTATTCAACACGAGTAAGGTAAATTGAATTATTCAACATGACTAGGGTAAATTGATTTAATAAACACGACTGGGGAAAGTGATTTATTCAACACGACTCAGGTAAAGTGATTTATTCAACATGACTAAGGTAAAGTGAATTATTCAACATGACTAGGGTAAAGTGAATTATTCAACATGACTAAGGTAAATTGATTTAATAAACACGACTAAGAGGAAAGTGATTTATTCAACACGACTAAATTATAAGGTAAAGTGATTTATTCAACAGGACTAGGGTAAAGTGATTTATTCAACATGACTAAATTATAAGGTAAAGTGATTTATTCAACATGACTAAATTATAAGGTAAAGTGATTTATTCAACACGAGTAAGGTAAAGTGAATTATTCAATACATCTATGTTTTTTTACTAAACCTGAGAACACGACTAAATTAATTTATTCAACCAGAAGACACTGACAAAGTGATTTATTCAACCAGTGATTTTTGCAACCGGCAGATAATTTAAAGTACATGGACAAATTGACTTATTCAAGACAAATCCCCATTATTTGAGTCCATGTGCTCCATTTCCTGTCTGTTTCTATTTTATGCGTACGTGAAATCGGCTCTGATCTCTGAATTTTAAAGAAATTTTTACAATGTATAAGAAAGAACCCAAATAAATCTATATATCAACTAATACACTATTATTTAAAATCTACCTTTTCTAATACAGGCATCATAATATCCCACATTTCTTTAAAACGATCAATTTGATATTCTTCTAATACAGCACACATACACTTCCATGCTTCTAAACGATATTCTGCTTTATCTTTACGACATTCTTTAATAACAACTTCTATTATCTGTAAATGGTAAGAATTTTAAAATATTGTAATATAAAAAAACTTTACAAAGGTAAATGTTTATTTACCAATACATATGTTTTATCCTCTGAAATCCAATTAACAATTGTTCTTTGAAATGCATGCCAGACAGCCCGATTTTTCCACTTACTTTGTTAATTTTAATTATAAAACCAAGTACAAATTATGTAAAGAACTAACTTGATCAATTGCTGGTTGGTTATTTATACTCTCTTTCAATATGGCTTCTCTACAAAATATAACACAGATATAAAATAATAATAATAGTCTATTTATAATGCGCTGTTTCCATGACTAAGCATGCTCAAAGCGTAGTCCAAAAAGTGAAACACTCTGTCACATGGTGAATGCTTTTGTGAAAAAGTATGTTTTGAGTCTAGATCTAAATACTTCTAGAGAAGGTGAGTTCTTAACATCCATTGGTAATTCATTCCATTCTTTTGGAGCAACATATGAGAAACACTTCTGACCGAAACGAACCGTTTTGGTTTTTGGCACAACAAGAAGATTTTTATCTTGGGATCTGAGTGTTCTTGGTGGAGTGTACGGTTCCAGTAGGTCCGAGAGATACTTTGGAGCACTGTCGTTCATGCAGCGAAAAGTAAAGCACAAAATTTTATACTTTATCCTGAAGTGTACTGGTAGAAAATGTAGGTCTTTAAGGGTGCTAGTTATGTGGCTAAAGCGAGGAGTGAGTGACACTACCCTTGCTGCAGTGTTTTGGATACACTGAAGACGATTCAGGAGAGTAGATGGTGCACCAGCTAGAAGGCTGTTACAATAATCTAATCTGGACAGTATTAAAGAAGATACCAAAATTTTGGCAGATTCTGTAGTTAAGAATTTTCTTATAAATCCAATATTTCGTATTAATAAATAACACACTTTGGATATATGTTTTATGTGAGTCTCCATTGATAGTTCAGAGTCAAACATTACTCCCAGGTTTTTAGCACATTCAGAAATTGGAATGGAAGTTGCACCAACAGTTATGGCTTGAATGCCACAACTGTCTCTTCTTGTCTTCGGACCCAAGAGAAGTATTTCATTAGGAAAATTATCTAATTGAAAGAAAACTGATCTTCTAAAATCCTGATTTGTCGCTTCTTAATCTCAGTAATATTTTTATATATTTAAATACAGGGGCCGCGGAGCCGGGGGGGCTAGGGGGGCTTTAGCCCCGGCAATAATTTTTAATAGTGAAAATAAAATGTCGCCAAAAGCTCAAAAAAGCGAAAAAAAGGTTATTGGGGGGGGGGGGGGTATGGTCAGTAGCCCCCCCGAAATCGGGCCCACTCCGCGGCCCCTGTTTAAATATACTGCTAATTAAAAGCTTACTCTTTTCGCTTCTATAAAAGAGATTATCATGTTTTAGTTTCGTTTTTGACATTTTAAATATTGACTGCTAAAACATCTGTTACAATTCAGGGATGGTTTTTTTATGAATTGGTCCGGAGAAGTAAATCTGTCCAAGGTTAGACATATTACATCAACTTACCTACATGATGTACAAACTGTAGATAAAGCCTTTAATAATTCCTCCTATAAATATAACAGTATATAAAATGGGATTAATTTTTGGATCTTTCTGGAAACTACAAATCTGTCAAATAATCTAACAAATTATAGTTTCCTTTACCTTTTTGAATATTTGTTTCATTTGAAGTTTCAAGTGATATTCAAATAATTATTTAAATTAGAATATTTGTGTTACTACTAACCTTTCCCTCCCAAGTTCTACCTTGTAAACCAGAAATCAGAGCTAGTAGAAGATTATTCAGATGTGGTGAACTTAAACTGGCGCCTAATTCAGTTGCTACAGTTCCCATAGCGATAGCTGCTTGAGCTTTAGTATCCCAGGATTGGGAATCAAGTGAAGACTGTAAAATCGTTACTATTTCACCTAAATATAACCGGATTCCAGATTCTGTACTTGGTGTAATTTCGTGCCAAACCTCTTCCCATATTGTAACAGCAGGATCTGTATTGGTATTAGAGCCTTCCTCTGTAAAATATACAGCAAGTTTCATCAAGGACTGGCCAATTTATTCAAATTCATAGATCTTTGTCCTTAAATGTAGCTCACTAACTAGGTGGTCATGGGTTCTCCCAGCATGGTGTGCCATTGTTAGTAATTTACTAACAATGGCAAACCATGCTGGAGAACCTGTAATGCAGGACGAAGGGCCTATCTTTCGTATCGGGCAAACATGTAAAGTCCCATGTACACCTCAGCAAGCATGTGAAAGAATCCTTGATAGTTCAAATCATAATAAATTTCCTTCGCTGAACACTGCATGGTGAATGTACGTCTTCATAAGCCCGGTTGGCGCTCGAAAGTTAGACACTAAAACCCCATTTCGTGTAGTCTTAAATTCATCTATTTTAGAATATAGTTGTCTCAAATTTTTTATAAATTAACAATGAAATATTACACATTACAGTATCAATATTACTATAGTAATACTCACCTATTTTCTTTTTTTGGTGCATGGCAAAGAAAGCCAAAGGCATGGCCAACCCAGCATTTCTTTGTAAAGCATCTGAACTATGTCTACTCATAGCATGTAATGTTAAACCACAGGCACTATGTGCATTCTCATCTGACCAAATAGAAAGTATCAACATTAAAATTACAAAATTGAACATTCATTCTCGTATGAACAATAAATAAACTGATCATATATGTAAACAAACATAGGTCTTGGTGAATAAAACTTGTTAAATGGGGGGTGAAAATCTTTCAAATTTATATATCAATACAGTGCAACTAGTCAAAGCATTACATGGTATTTCCCCACAAAATACAAACTCATGTGGGGTTGTCTTGCATTTGACCACACACTGAGTGTATGGATAACTATGTCTATAAACTTGCTGAAAGTTATAGTGGTAAGTAAAAATCTTGATTATCCAGTTAGTCATTCATACAACAGAAGAATAAAATTCCTTAAATGAACACCAAAAAACATTTACACAATGTAAAAAGGTTTTGGAACTCCCTCCCACGCCATATTCAAATAATATCATCACTGCATAATAACCACCAGATAAAGCCTGCTTTTAACAATTGCTTTCCAAGACGAGTATTGAAATTTGCCAAGCTCAATATTATTATTACTATTATTATTATTATATACTTTTTTGATATATTCTTTAGTTAGTTTTAAATACTTAAAACCATTTTTATTTACAGTGTCCTGTACTGAGACGGCTCCTCTTAATCTATCCATCATCTTCATTTATTAGTTTGCTTTTTTTACAGCTGATTACAGTTGATAACATCAATTCAAATATTGGATACAGAAAGCCATAATATATGAACAGTAATATATATAACATAATTTCAATTTGTCTTACCTTCTTTTTCTAAATACCACGACTTTATTCTAATAATTAATTTCTCTACACTGCTATCTTTTGCAATCTGAAGTCAAAAATATTAAAACAATCAGATAAATAATGAGTTATATCATAAAACATCACAATAAATATCAGATAAATATCACAAAATGTGAGCCATAAATCATTTGAATTATGTTTGGTTTTTATATTTCAAATTTTACGAAGTACAATTGTAAATGTTCTAATTAGTAGAACTACTACCTAACAATAAGTATCAACAATACCTTTGCAAGATGTCCAAGGGCAGATGCATAAGATTTTCGAACAGATAAGTTACGATCATTAGCACCATTTAAAAAAGATGCCATCAACTTTCCTGTAAAATTTAAAATTATATAATCTTGCAAAATTCATACTTTACATAAAAATAACACTTCTATTTTATAGCATTAGTAACAAATCATGTTATATAATAATAAAGGTCTATGAAAACAATGTTATATAAAGGCCTATGAATTCAAAGGTGTATGAAAACAATGATGTTATATACGGTCATGAGCTAAATGATGTTATATAAAGATATCCGAAGGACCAACTTAATATATAGATAAATACCTGCATGTGGCGCCATGTCATTAGGACAATGGTGTACTAAAGATATCACAAAACTAGAACAACCAGCCTATAAAATAATAAAACATAGTTCCTCAATAACATAAATTATACCATATTCCTGGGCTCAATTTGTATTCAAATCGTCTGAAAAATTGATACAACCTGGTTTGGCTTTGGATTCTTGATTTTTAAGTAAGTGTGTCTATTCTTCTCGTTCAATCAAATCTACCACTTACGTACAGTAACATGACAGTCCGTTTAATCTTTGGTCTTCCTTAATATTTTGGACAAAGATTTAAGGTATTAAAAACGTTGGAAGTCAATACCGATAGCCTCGTTTGTCACGCAATTAGTTTTGCTGCAATATCCTGCTATGCGCTGGTTAATATAGCATAAAAAAAAACGTGCAGCCATGACGTAACGTTATGTAAACACAGTTGCCCTAGTAATAGGACCACTGACCAGTCATAATTAGTGACAATAATACCCACTCAGTCCAGCAGGGAGTAGTAGGATTAGCTCTAATCAAACGGAACACTGCGAGGAGGAGGAAATTATACTAACTTTATGTTTTAAAGTATTAAAGAATAATTACTAATTGAAATAAAACATGTTAAGCAAGACTAAAGCAGTAAAATGGGAAATATGGCTTTCCTATAATGAGCATTGATCATTAGCAACTATCCATTTATCCTATGTAATTAAAATGATAGGTTGTACATCTTTTAATATGTGCACGACTATACATGACTTACCTTATTTTTCCCCGACACAGACAAACTTGAGTAACTCATTTTTTTATTTAAATTGGTATTTAGACTAGTCCAAGAATTATGTAAAATGCTGAATAAATGTCTTTCTATAGCCATAATACAAATACACAATTATTTACCTTAGTAGCCACGCCTATTCCAGATTTTATGAGATCTGAAAGTCTTGGGACTAATTCTGGTAAAATACTATCATCTACATACTGTACACACTGTAACAAATCAGAACATTATCATATTTATTATTGTTACCTAACCCACCAGGTTAACCAGGTTGTGTCTGACATCTTTATTCTCATTATTCTATTTCATTTATTCCAATTTAAAATATTCACTGTCAATACCTTGTACCAAACAATCTATCTTTGAAAATTTTAAATGAAAATCTAACAAATGTTTGTCTGAGGAATGCACAAGGAGATATTTGTAGGCAATAAATTAGGATGAGTGTACAACAACTATATGTCCCAAATTAACATTTTGGGAATGCATAAAAAATTCATAAACTAGGAATGGTATTGTTAGGAAAAATTCCAAAGGTATAACCACATGTTTAAAGCGAGAATTTCATATTTTCGAAGAAAGTCAAAACATAATTATGTCTATGTCTTTTGCTCAATAGGTTATCAACTCACTATGGGCTTTATTTCCAATCCTTAAAAATCATTGACACAGGAAATAATAACACAAGTATCTCCCCTGTTTTCCCCATTCACTCCATGCATAAGCTATATTCAAACGTTGGATTTGAAGATGAAAATGATATTTTTGCCAATTTCGCAGCAGGCAATAATGAATTATAGGATTATTCTTTAATAAGGTAGGACTGATTATGGATACCATCTATTTTAAGGCTTTATTTTAATAAATTTAAAAGATATAACTTAAAAATATGAAATTGTAGCTTTAAAGTTATGTGTAAATAGAACAGTAATGTTGAGCAGAAGAGATGTACATACCTTATTGACTGTTTCCATCATAGGGGACATCTTGGAGTGAGCTATTCTCACAGAATCTAACTGTAAATATATTAAACAAATTGTACAAGGATCATTGTAATCATTGACAATCACTTATATCAACAAGAGGCGTTATACACCATTTCATTTCATTTATACAAAAAAGAATTGTCGGCCATTTGCACAAATGATTGGAGATTATATGTGTTAATGATGCAATTTCTTTAAATCAGAACATATTTAAAACCTGTTGCCAGAAACGGCAATGTTTCACAGTAGTTTTAAAGGGTGACCAGACATTTTCTATGTATTCAATCTAAAGGATTTTAATTTCCTACTGCAATGTTCAAATATTAAAAAGCTGAATCATGTTTTAGATATTTTTATCTTTGGTTTTAAAAAATCAGTTAATAGTGAATGAGCACCCATTTCTGTTGAAAAAACAGTTCATTAATTCTGTTTAAAAATTTGGTCAAGGAATAACACTTTTTGATGTATGTCAGTGGTCTCAATTACTCTTTCAGGAATTATTAGTTTTCTCAATACAGACATCACATTATTATCCCACCAATTAAATAAATTTTAAGCTCTGATATTGTCACTGAACTTATAAATAAAAGGTAATGGATTGAATTAATTGCAACATATTAAAGCCAAACGAAACAGAATTTTCTTTTTAACATTCCAAGGGAGGGTTTCCTGATCCAATTCAAATATCAATAATAAATCATTATTAAATATAATAATACCTTTTCCTGTGTACCCTGTGTACCAGTATGTAGACTAAGATAATTCATCACTTGTGGTTCGAGACCACTAACAGCTTCTAATAAAGCAATGACTAAAACTGGTATATGAGGTTTTAATAATTTTCCTGCTTTTTTACTGATCTCTAATATAGTTGATAATCTGTTAAATATAAAAAAGATATAAAAGTTCATAATGTTGAGACGTAAAGTATTTATTCCTGGATAAAGCCTCTTGAAAAAAAAATATTCTTCAGTAATATCATTTGGTAAATTTATAACATGGGAAATATGAGAACAAAAAGTTAAACTTAAGTCTCCACTGACAGACTTCAAATCTTTTTATTATAAAAATATACCATTAGCAGCACGCTAAAGATCACATGACAGTTTCATATCAAGATATGATTAAGTCCATAGAAGCCTTGAACCAAGATAATTTCCCTCATAGCACAAACACATTTTGCGTGTAGAAAACTTTTAAGTATATATAAATGAATGGATTTTCAGATGAAAATAAATGTACATGAATAAGCCCATACCCTATAGCTCTAACTTCCTGTACTGTACTATGTAAAGTATTCGTTAATAAACATGGTAATACAGCCTCTATAGCTCGTACACCAACTTTACCATTATCTATATCACAGATCTTTACAGATACCTACAAACAAAATACACAGAAAATACAAAACAAAATACTTACTAAAATAATTTAATTTAATTTCATACTACAGAGCATTAACATGGGCATCAAAATATTATAATAATATAACTATTTGTATTAAATATATTTCAATACTTGGCCATGTATTAAATAATCAAGTTTTAGATACGGGAAGTAAACTTACACGACTAAGTGTTTTACATGCTGTATGAGCAGCCGTTCTCACAGACTCCTGTAAATATAATCACAATTAATTAATATACACAATAATTCTATCGTTATCATCTTTAAATGGTTGTTTTGCTTTAAAGAAATTTCAAATTACATAAGAGATTTGAACTGAATCTATTAAATAGAATCACACCAATCTGGGAATTGACAGCTTTAATTACTAACTGCTACTTTGTAGATAAATTGACTACAAAGGTAGAAGAATCTGTACGTTGTGAAATAACTGGCACATATAAACTATGTTCTCTATATTTTGAAATTATTCTCATTATTATTGCATTTAATAAAATCCACACAATAAATCATATGTAAGTACCTTGATATCATCTCTAACTCGTAGTATTGTCTCCCATAATACAGGAAGTTGATCTATAACATCATCTAGTTGTCTACCCCTTAATAAATCATTCACTGCTAAACAACTGAAACAAATAAAATGTGATACTTTCAGTCCAATACTATTTCAGGTTGAAAGTTTCACCTCTTTCTGATGAATCAAAATGGTAAAGAGATTTCCATAAAAAAAACAAGTGATAAAAGGGGATAACTCATTATAGGTGGATGAAATCATAAACTCAGTTATAATTTATAAGATTACATTAGTTACCTGGATTCTCTTATTCTCCATTGGTTACTCGTTAAATTCTTTAATAAATCATCTAGAATCTGACTCATGTAAGTATCAACCTAAAATACCCAAAAGATGTCACAAAGTTTAAAATATTTTGGTTACTGATGGATATCTTGTATATAAACCAAATAGTTAGAACATATAGGGTAATATAAACAGTGCCGGTAATACCTATCTATAGGATTGGAAGGCTAAAGCCTTGGTCCTCCAGTCAAGATTACAATATTTTGGACACTGTGACTAGTCTTTTTTTTTCATTCGCTTGGGTCTTAAACATTTACAATCATCCTCAGCTTTTCTAAACTGTCTTTAAAAAATAATTTCATTTTTTCTATTCTTAAGGGTGAGAGATCAGGAGAGGTGTAATAATATAAGTAGCCTTGGGCCTCTCTTTATCTAAATCTGACATTGAATATAAATGATAGGCATTTACCAACACAAATTTCTTTTATTTGTCAAAAGTAAAAAAAATGAAGAATATTACCGTTTTTTTGTTATCTTTGACTAGTGCATTCCATATACTACTCATAGCTTGTTGTATTTTAGGATTAGGATCAAACTGATAACGAAAAAGTTTAGGCACCATCTGAGGTAGAAAGGGAGCTAACTGTTCACCAGCTTGTGCAGCAATTGTACTAAAACCAAATGCTGCTCCCTGTAAAGAGAACATATTATTAATACAAGAACTGTTGAATTACTAACCATAGAAATTACTTAAAGAAGATCTTAAACTCCTTTTAAGTACTTAAAGGAACAATAACACTCTTGCTGGCTTGACAGGTCCAGAAAAAAAAATTAGCCTTATTCTAACTACAAGATGTTTAAGTGTCCTACCTGTTGTGTTAATTATCCATTACAACCTATCTTACTTGTCCAGAGGGTTCGAAAATATGTTTAAATCCAAGTTGCATTTGAAAGTGCTTACGTGAGGCTTTTCAAACCATGTTACGGCATGTAGTTGAATTTTTCCAATTTTTAAAATTAGGTGTGTTAAGATGAAATTTGTATCATTTTTAATTGAAATATTGTAAAATAGTACAAATTGTTGACCAGAATAAAGATTGGAACATATTATTCAGTTACAACAAGAGTGGTTTTGGGGCTTTAAATGGGATAATCTTTCTGGTGTTATTTAAACAGCGTTCTTTCATAAAACAAAAAATACCATGTCTCATTTAAGTTTTTCTATCTTTATACCACTGGTAGTAGAGTGCCCCACACAGATAGATGACGATTTCTCAAGTGATTACATGACAGAGACTTAGCACATGGATAATTAGAAGTATAACATGTATTAGCCTTTAAAAAGCCATACTTATCAATATACTTGGGGATATTTTTTTTATGGTGGGTCACACTAACTCAGGGGCCTGTTTCACGAAATTTTAACTAAGATAAAATCCGATTTTAGTAATTCGATTGGATAGTATTAGATTGATTTTAGCGCTTAGCCAATCAGATTTAAGTATGTACTAAAATTTGGATTTTATCTTAAGTTAAAATTTGGATTTTATCTTAAGTTAAAATTTCGTGAAACAGGCCCCTGGTCGATAAAGTATTAAGTAACTTTGAAACAAGTTTTTATGTGACTTTGCTTACCTTTCGGGAGTTCCACACAGCATTGTGATGAGCTAAATGCATGAATTTATAGACTAGATCGGGTTGATTCAGATCATTAGCAATAGAACATAATTCTTTATATGTTGATAAACTACCACTGTAATATAAATAATACTAAAGACATAATGAAGACATGTTGGAAATTCAGATCAAAAGAATATCGCTTGAAGGAAGTAAACCAAACTGTGTTTAATTAATACAAATATGGTTCCATTCAATATGGATGAAGGTTGACATGTATATTAAAAGATATATTTAAGAACCTAAAACCCTAAATCTCTTTTATACAGGCATAAAAAGGATTATTTCCACATTATTTATTACATACATTAAGTATATGCTCATATAGTTTCCCTGCTGTGATATCATATTAATAATTGATAAACTATTAAGATAATAAACAAACTTACCCATCTGGTGTTTTACCTATTGACCCTTCCGCGAAAACAGCTGTATCTGCTGTTACTTCATGTTTCACACTAAAAATAAAATAAACCTTAACCAAGTCAATATCACAGTCCCATATTCAATTTATTCTATTGAACAATTAGTCCCATATTCAATTCATTCTATTAAACAATTAGTCCCACATTCAATTTATTCTATTAAATAATTAGTCCCATATTCAATTTATTCTATTAAATAATTAGTCCCATATTCAATTTATTCTATTGAATAATTAGTCCCATATTCAATTTATTCTATTAAATAATTACTAGTAGATAGAAATTTTGAAATATTCTTCAACCTTGAGTTAGGGCTGGACGATATTCTCGATATCTCGATATATCGCGATGTCAAATTTTTTCATCGTCGACGATCTTTGGTCACCAAAAACATCGCGGTATAGCAATATATCGTTTTTTGCAGATTATCGTAAATACCGCGATATTTATTGACGATATATTGCTAATTATGTGCGAAATATGATATAATTTAAATCAATAAGAAGACATCGTCGATTATCTTTGTTGAAATGCATTTTTTGTCAATAAAATAGTCCTACTAGGGGTTTCACGTCACGTGACTTTAGGTTGAAATCGGGCCAGCCAGCAGCTGAAATATAGCCCACTTCAATCTACGATTCTGAATTACTAATTGATGTAAATGCATTCCTAACAATTGTATTGCAATAGTTTAATATCAATCTCGATATCTGCAAAGATTCGGGCTAAAAAAGTATCGATATGATAGCGAAATTACCGTTTGTTTACAGGAGACGTTAGCGGGAAAATATCGCTCTGACGTCACGCGGCCGGATCTCCACTGACGGCATTGCTATGGCTCACTTCATTGGTGATTCCGATCGTTATTTTTCAGGGGATTTTCATATAGAACCAATCAAATGATAGATAACATTTTTGTGACTATCATTCTGAGTGAAACCTCGAGATCGGACAATTAGAGCCGTAGAAAATGGGATTTATCTGTTTTGATGACTGAAAATTGCTAAATTTCGACTAAATATATAAAAAAATTCGTGAGGTTTCATCGAGATTATAAATATTTGACATATTATCATTCAAATTATTATGATTTTAATAAATCTTAGCTGATAATAACGATCGGATTTCAGTTTTAAAATTAGTACTAGCGATTCTGAAGGGGAAATACCGCTCACGACGTCACTCAAATATGACTGAAAAGCACTTAGTTTGGTGCCATGCTACGCATTGACGGTAAAGACAACATAAAACAATGATTTATACACATTTTTTAATAAAACATTACACACGTAAAAATATCGCGATATTTCAATATATTGTGAATATTTTTTCAAATATCGCGATATTTAAAATTGTCAATATCGTCCAGCCCTACCTTGAGTACAAGCCTGGAAATATGGAACTAGTCAAAGATATTGTGAGGCAAATATACAGACATTATCAGGCACAATTCCTTTTGTATTCTTTTCAATGCTTTTATTAATAGCTTTAATACATGTCTGTCACAAAGTTTAAAATGTTGCGTATAAGTTCAGTAGTAACGGACATTTTGTAGGTTAAAATCATTATTTCTAGGCCTGATTGAATAAGTGAAAATTGTTTTAGTGATAATAAATTTATTTTACTTACGTTTTGCCAGTAGTAAGAGTATCTACTAATTGTGATACAAGTAAATCTTTCTGTTGTGGTGTACAATTCTCATAAACTAAACCTAATCCTTTCGATGCTATATCTTGAGTTATTTCTAAAAACAAAAACAATTAACATCACATTTTTTGAAATTATTATATTGTAATATCTATTTATTTATCAAAAACCAAAATACTGAAAAATAATAAATCAACAATATAATGACAGAGATAACAGTAATCCACTTGTGAAGAGAGCATAGGGTATGCTATGAGGTCAAGTTTTGCCTAAGACAGCAGCTTTCTGCCTTCTCTTCATTGAATTCAAAGTCCCTTGGGTTCTTTTATACAGGAGTACACGAGTGGGTGTCATGATTTTGCCACATCCCCAGACTGGAACTCCAAAGAAAATAGTTTATAATAGAGAGAGAAATGGGGTTTAACATCCACTCGACACAAAGAAGGTCATTTCGGGACCAACATATGGTTCAATTTTATTTCAATAATTTGCTTGCGCATAGGTTTCTTTAGCAGTGGGAGAAAACAAACGAGAATGAATTGGACAGGCGACCCTTTTTTTGTCACATACAACCTTATGATACAGTGCTCACATGCTAACCATTTGGTAATCCAACCCCCTTGATTAAAATAGATTCGCAAAATTTAAACATATTGTTTATACATACCATCATTCTCTGATAACATCTTCATAAAAGCTCTCTGTATTTCTATAATCTGTTTCTGTACTTCAACATGGCCACCAGACTTCCTTAATAATATCAACAACCAAATACATGCAGCCTGAAATTAATTAATATCATTAGTATTTTTTCTCATCAACGGATAAACGCAAATATCCAAAGTTTTGCAAATAATCCAATATGAACAATCCCAATTTTATAAAAGATTGATCAACAGCAATTTGTATAATGACAGCTTTTTATTATTGATTGAAAAGCATTAATCTGATCCTTATCGTTTGTCTGTATATGCATGTTTGGTACAAAATCAGAGATATATACAATTAATTGTTTTGATGGGTGAATACTGTGAAATATGGGTTTTACCTGTCGTAAATGTTGATTATTATGTGGTATATAAACGGTAAGTAACTGTTGTATATAATAACACATCTCATCTTTTAAATCACTGACTTTATTCTGAAATAATTGAAATATTTGTATTACTAAATTCATAATTAGTTTTTATGTAGACTGATCCAATCCATGCCAAATAAAATGTATGTCCTCTAATAAAGGGACAAAATGTTATGAACAGCAAAAGGTCCCCTAATAAAGGGATGAAATCTCATAACTGGAATTGAAGAGATGCAAAGTAATGATCAGTTGAAACATTTCTCAACAAGGGATGTAATGAATAATAGAATCAATCTTCAGGTCTTTCTATGACCAGATCTTAGATTTCACAAACCTGATAGTCTGTTGGATCTTCTACCCACAGATCTCTGGCTAATATAGATTTCTTTCCTTCAGCTACACAAACTAATGCTTCACCTATTGTAAACTGCAAATCCACTTGTTTTCCCTGAAATATACACGTTTATAATGCATCAGGCCCCAAGTTCACAAAGTATTCTCAGACTTAAATTGAGAATTTGCTCAACTTTCAATCACTGTTTGTGAGAAATATCTTTGATCCAGAAACACAAAACTTTACATAGTTTCTTATTGCTGTATTTGATACATAAAAACAACAAAATTATTATAAAGGGCTATATTTTAGTTAGAATAAGGCAAACAACTTTGAGTAAATTCTCAACTTAAGTCTGAGAATGCTTTGTGAACCCGGGGCCAGAGCATTAAACTTAAATCTATATAGAACTCATATGAACTGTAATTGTACTGCAAGGAGATTGTTAAGGGTCAGATTCAGGCTTTGTCAGGCACAAAAACTCTGCTTGGCCTGTTTGTATGATATGTTTATGTAGTTTCTGAATAAAACATACATTAAAATAACGTAAGGTTTTCGCTATTATGTTATTTCATCCCTTCTGTATGTAATACTACTAAAAGACAGTTTCTTTATATATTTTACTTACTGTAACAGCATTAAACAATTTAGACATGACATATTTCTGATGTGCAAATTTTGTTTCACCAATACAAATATAACCTAATGCCATAGCAGCTCTTTCTTTACTCTACAAAATAAAAATATTTAAAATAATTATAACTAGATATAATTTTTGTTAAATCTTCCTGGTTGCATTAATGAAAATCTAAGCTACTTTGAACACACTTTGTAGATAGTGCTGATCTGGTATATATAAAGTACATTATACATATTGCTTCCACAAAGATGTCTTTAGAATAGAATTAAACTAGAAAAAACAACCAGATTGAAGAGGAGACATTTTGGGACTGTATCTTCAACAATTTTGAATACAGTTTACAGACTGAATATAGTGTCGTGTACCATTAGGCCAATTCATGCAATAGAAACTTCCTAAATTAGTGATTTACCAGATTAATTAATTGGTAGAGAAAAATAGGATCTTAAACTCTATTTCATTTCTTTAGTGATTTATCTTTTTATCTTAATTATAAATATAAGATGAGTAACCTTGTTTGTGTGTTCACTTTTTGTTAACATTGATATCAAATGATTAATGACTGCCATCTGAGTAATCTGCTCCTTGTTATCACCTTCACCACCAGAGGGCAATGGTAATGGGGCATTTCTACCAATTTCACCTAGAGCTGTACATGCAGCCAACGACAGACTTGCATTACTGCCCTTTAGAATAGCAACTGTAAAACAAAAGTAGCCAATTTAAATGTCAGACAAATGGAGAATTTCATTCTAAAATAAACGGTTTTGGAATCTGAGATATTTAATAAATATACAACAATCTGCAGTAAGTTGAATAGATAATTATATATATGCATTACCCATAGTTTTAACAATTTCTGTGACATCATCCTTATGTCCATTAGTTGATGCATGATCCATGTCTTCAATTCGTCCTGTAGTGTGATTATTTCTCAGTTGTCGACCTATCATATAACCCAATGTTAACAGAGAACCATGTTGAATTTCTAAAGACTAGAAAAGAATGAATGAATGAATGAAATGGGGTTTAACGTCCTACTGTTATGCACTTAACCTGAGATAATTGAAGACGGGCATACGCCATACAGTGTGCTATGAGGGTAATTTTGCCCGGGCAGCGGTGCTACGACCTACTCTTATATCGAATTCTAACTGTCAAGGGATCTTTTACATACACTCCAATGTGTACACGGGACCTCGGTTTTTCGTCCCATCCCAATGACTAGGCAGCTGTCCTTGCCAGGCCCTCATTCTGCATCACTGACAAGGGGGATCAGGTCGGAAAATCGAGATGAACTTTCTCAGCCAATGCAGGGATCGAACACCCGACTAGAAAAGAGGTAATATATACTATTATTAATCACAATCTGTAACATTTCTCAAAGTATTTAGCATTCCCACATTTTGTTGTACTATTGCACCTAAATTTTGTTTCTTTGAGAGCCACTACTCAATCCAGATCTAACTGGTTTGTGTTAGATCTGAACTAAGGTTTGTTTAATTTTCTACCACTCTACAGACAACTCCCTGAATTCTTTGCAGAGCTTTCGCAAAGGTTGACTTAACACACCATTTGATTGGTTTATCCCCCATATCAAACAAAACAAATTTTTAAAAACTCATGATCCCACAGCAGTGAAAATGAAATTTGAGCTATAAATAATAAGACGAAATAAGATCTGTGTTTTAATGTTTTGGATTTAACTTAGAAATAATAAATACTGGGGGCCTTATTCATGGAAATTTAAACTTAAATTTGATACAAACTAGGTCATTTTGGGACTAATATAGGTTTCCATTGTAGTTCAATCAATCGCTTGTATGTAGGGGTCTTCAGCAGTGGGAGGAAACCAGACGAATCAGTGAAACCCCATGAGGTTGGTAGGGCGACCCTACTCCTTGTCACATACAAGCTGGGGATGGAACCACATCACTTGACTCAATGACAGACCTTATGATGTAACGCAAACATGTTAACGATTTGGCCATTCAACACCGCAATATTCTAAGAACACAACCTTTTCATTGATACATAAGGAGCTAATAATTAAGCTTTTAATTTTAGTTCTCGGCCAATGTACTATCTGGTTTTCTTTAAATATTCTAGTTATTCATGAATAAAGTCCCAAACATGTACCTCAGATTTAGATTTAATATTTGCAAACAGTTCTTGTAGCGTATCAGAGATTAGATTATGATTCCCAGAATGCATTATCAATATGGCGTATATCTGAGTGGCATACTGGCGAATTTCTTCTTTTGTTGAAAACATGTAGGTCTGTAAAATATAAAATATGTCAAATGTATTATTGTGATATTACTATTAAGTGTAATTCTACAAAATAACAAATATTATTCATGAATTTCAATTCTAATATCATAACTAAGTTATTAGTGTTTGAAGTTTTGACAAGATGTAGAGTAGATTGTTCATTAAACTATAACACATACTTATGGAAGAACGCTTAAAAACGTTGAGAGAATACTCTTCGAAACGTCGCCTTAATAAATCAGTAATTGTTCTTCCATAAGTATGTGTTATAGTTTATTGCTCTATCCAGTTACTAAATGCCTCTAAAAGATCAAGATTGTTCATTATTGTAGTAATAATGGTACTTGACAATATAGAGACTTCATTTTAATTATCCATTTTAACTTTAAATCTCCCGGGTGTTTAAATCCATTTAAATCTCCACCATCTGATGGTCGAGAGAGTTGATTATAAGGCTTGTCATGTGAATAAATATCTAAATAATTGAAGTCAAAATAAAGACCTGCAATAGGTAGATTAATAATAATAATAATAATAATATGTCCATTTATATAGCGCCAAATCCACAAAGCGTGCTCATAGCGCGACAGAATTATTATCCCGGTCTTTAGGATACAGGTAAGTCTGATTACCTCCCTTTACAACTCTTTGAAAGAGCTCCCAACATATGCAGCTACAACTTGAAGTTTCAAGGAGCGCAACAGTTTTTTGTGTAATATATACACCATCCTACCGGTACCCATTTACAGCTGGGTAGACTGGAATGCAGGGATGAAGTGTCTTATTCAAGGACACAAGAATTCGGCGAACAATTCGGGTCTCGAACCTGCAACCGTTAGGTCACAAATCCTACTCTCTAACCGTTGCACCATTAATCAATAAATGAACCGAACTCACCTTTAACCAGTCAATGTTTGTTAAAAATTCAGGTGCTAATTTATCAGCTGCCACAGCAACCACTTCCAATAAACAAAACATTGTTTTAGGATCTGGAGAAAAAAATATCAGGTATATATATCAATCTTTCATCCTTATCATCAAAACAATTATACTATCTTAAAAACAACACAAGCTAGCAGTGAGGCTGATATCCCCCAAAAATTGCTGTATTCAGGTCAGCTGTTATCATTAATGACTTCACTAACAACTTCGGCATTACTGAAATAGCCCGTTCAGACGCGCAAGTTAAACGAGCTTAACTTTATCCGGCGATAGTTAATTCAGCAATTTTCGTCGTCTTAACGCATATGTGGAATTTTTTAACTAGTTTAAAATATCCACCTCCGTAGGTGAATTGAATTCAGCTTTTTTTTTTATCTGGTTTAACTTTCTGCGTCTGAATGGGTAGGATTAAAATATCCGGATATTTTCCCTATGGACATGCGCAGTGCTTAGTAAATAACAATCTTAGCCAAATGACGGCTATCAGTGCTCATGCGCGTTTACCTCTGACGCTTGACCGACGAGGTCAGGAACATGGTTAGGAATGTTAATCCAGTATAGTGCTAGTATCTTAAAACATGTATGAACGCAAAAATTGCCGGATAAATATCGCCGGATAAGTTTTAAGCGTCTGAACGGGGTATTAGTTGTGCCAAGCTAGTGCCAATGTTTGACCATCTGATCAGATTGCTAATTGATTTCATGTATGGAGGGTGTTAAATGATATTTCCTCAATTGTGTAAGAGTATAATTAAAGGTGCTTAGCCGGTTTATTTTAGTGAAAATTAAATATCTGGTAATAAATTGGGTTGATGTTCCATCGTGTTAATTCCACCAGTACCAAGAAAATTTCTATATAGTAGGAGTAAATTTTCTTCTGGAAATATCAAGTAGAAGTTAATTGTTTACCGGTACATACTTTGGTTTCTAGCTTAAACTGTGAACAGTGCCAAGTGGAACAACAATATAATTATATTTCCACATTGGCTCTATTTATGGATGTAAATTTTAACACTGACTATGTAAATCAAATTAATATATGAAACTTAATTGAATGTACTAACCAGAATTAGCTGCCAGAAGTTGTTTTAACATATCTATATAAGTATATATTGGCCCAGCTGAATCAGGGTGATCAACTAGTAATTTGTTGACATATTTAGATATAAGTGGTGCCTGGTTCATCATCTCTGTTGCTGTATCTATATCTGTCTCACCACCGGCATCATTAGATAAACACATTCTAAGATAAATTAACATCTAAAAATATATAAACACATTATTAGACATATTAACATGTAATAAAATATAAACACATCCTTAGACATATTAACATCAAATAGAATATAAACACATTATTAGACATATTAACATCTAATAGAATATAAACACATTATTAGACATATTAACATCTAATAGAATATAAACACATTATTAGACACATTAACATCTAATAGAATATAAACACATTATTAGACATATTAACATCTGGTAAAATATTAACAAATTCTCAGATAAACATCTAATAACAAATTAAATATAAACACATTCTTAAATAGATTAACATCTGATAAAATGGGGTTCAACGTCCTTCTGTTCAGCTATAATGGGCTAATGAAGACAGTCATACACCATACAGTGGGCTATGATGAGGTAAATTTATATTATGTTCATATCGATTTCTACTTCATTGGTTTAATAATCAGTAGGTTATTAACAGATTCATATAAACTATTTAAACACGCATTATTCAAGAGCTAAATCTGACTATTGCAGGTCTTAAAATAGGCCTGAAAGTTTATCGAAATTATTTATTAGACATTAATTATCTTATCCAGACCATAATGAACTCTTAATGTCATCACTAGCCTGCGATATTTAATGAATTAGGATCCCATATTCAACTTTCATTCATGATTTAATCGCTAAAATCTTGGTTCAGAGTGAATCAATTTGACTGAAATTTTCAGCAAATTCCCTTTACATTATCTAGTTTGAAACTATTATAGCCAGAGCAGCCAGCTCTTTATCTAATCTCCCATACGTATCTTTAAACAACTAAAATAACAGTTTATTTCTATGATACTTCAAGTTTAGAAAGATTTTACCACCAGATATTCCTTAATTTTGTTTAGTTCAGAAACTTTTTACCACCAACCATGTTATAAATTTCTTACCTGTGTATATGCTGTAGGATTAAAGGGTAATACTGTATTGCCTATAGTATATCTCTGATGACTTTCCTTCCTCTGTGACGCCTCAAAAAATAAAATATAATAAAATTATCTTAAAATACTAAGATCTTACATAAAATTGACTCATCATCTTTAGGTTACATCATTATGCCTAAATTTTACAAGCTCTATTAGTAAATGCAGGAGGACTGCACTACACGCAAAACAAAAATTCTACAAGATAAACCTGCGGACAAGACAGAAAATAGACATTGCAAACACTAAACAATTATCAAATCAAGTGAATGGATCCGGGGGCCAGCCGTAAGTGTACACTGCGCTGTACAGTAAATGAACAATGAACAGACAGTGGCAATGATTATATTCGACTATAATAACAAGTGGGCATCGATCATTTTATTATTATTATTATTTACCTTTTGCTTAATATATTGAGTCATGTGAACAAAATCTGGTAAAGATGATTTGGTAGTTGTGGTGGTAGTAGTATCAGATGTTGGTGTTAAAGCCTTCATTGCTTCACCTCGTATATCATCTTTACTAAAATAACATATAGTAAAAAACTTACAGAATTAACTACCATTTTCAAATTAAGAACCAAATTTCAACTTGGACAAAAGTGGAGATTAAAAAACAGTTTGTACATATAGGTACGCAGAAACAAATCAAAGGTTCTCTATGTTCTACTTGTTGATGGGTTCAAGCAGAGATATTCTTGTACAGTGTTTTAAACAGTATGTACGAATACCCACTTTATAAAGAACAAAGATCTAAAATATTTGGGACTAAACAATCTTTCGTTCTACTTTTTATCATACTTTTTATAGCGACGGCAAAGTAAGTACTGGTGTTTTTTTTATCTAAATTATGACTGTACCAATTTTCATCATTATACAGAGATGAGAATTTTTTTCTTACGAAACAAATAACTTAACATTGACTTACGTATCTCCAGAAGCTAATAATAATATATATCGTGATGGTATATGATTTGATGGGAAAACAGCTACAGCATATTGTACAGCTACTGATCTGGCTTGTGGTTCAGTCTGTTTAGAAATATACACAGAAAATAACATTATATCATGACATGATACCATTACTACTAGCTGAAAGATTTCACGAATTAAACGGTATAGAAATACCACAGTTACTGTATTCACCATGACAGCACCTGTTTCATTTTCTATAGTTCAAAATTTTGTTTTACTTTTCTTTAATAAACTAGGATCTGGAGGAGTTATTATTTAATCTGAATTCTTGTTGATGTGAGGGATTAGTCACATTTTTTTAGTGTGACATTCAAAACTTTGCGGCACACTTAGGAAGACTTGTGTGCCGCAGGACACTGGTTGAGAATCACTGGACTAGGTAGACAAGTATTATATCCTTTTGGCCAAGGTTGTCCAGTACAGAATTTTGTAAACCCAGAATATCAATAAATATTACCTTGTCCATATACTGCATGATAAGAGCTTCCATTAGTTTCAGATTTGTAGGATCAAGCTGTCTAAAGGCATCAGACATCAAAGATAAAGCTTCTTGTACAGCTAACCTGGTTTCAACATCTTCCTGTTAAACATACAAAACATATTGACATATTAATAAATCTGTAAGACATATCAATTTATTATATACGGTTGAACAAAGTTAAGGGAGGGATATTGACATGGGTTCCATACATGTACGTCCATAACTCAACTTTTTAAACAAATTGAGCCTTGGGTCAATTCTATCAGATTTAATCATTTTTGTGCTGTTTTTTGGTAAACAAGGGTTTGCGATGTTGATGACAGAAATCAAATACCCAAAACGAAAAAAGGGTGTTTAAACATTTTTTAGTATAGGGTATTAATTTGATATTTTTTCCCAGACTTACAGTTAACATATAAACAACCTATATTAAATATAAAAAATTTCTAGATTCGTCGAGATATTAAAATCAATGACAATTCTCTGCCTACCTGACACACTGATTCAAAGAATTGTTGTATCAATGTTATATCTTTAGCAACTCTTTCAGGAGATCTTCTAGCTATCTTACCAACTGCTACATATGCCAGACTTCGTAACTTATTATCCTGTAAAATATTCATGAATAAATAAAAGAGAAAAACAAACAATAAAGTTTACTACTGTCATCACAATGTCGTAAATTAATACAATAATTTTAGAAATGACATATTTTAAATACACGGATAGAAGTTGCAGTAATTTAACCTGAATGTTTTTCATAATTTGATCCTAACAGTGCATAAAATTCAAAAATAATTTGTACATCTTTCAAAACAAAATGAAATGGGATTTAATGTCCCAATTTTCTGCACCGACTGGGCTAATGAAAACAGGCTTTTCAAAAACAATTTTGTTAGATCAAACATAAATTGATAATGATACATGCTATTTTTACAAATACTGTACCACTTTGCAATATGCAACACCAAAAGCCAATCATGACAATTGATGATGACGTAGTTAAAACTACAATATGAGTGACATAAACTCAGATTTATAATAACTTTATGCTGTTTTCATTATTAGTATTGATGAAATAAAAATTTTGATTTTGCAACATTTTTACATCCAGCTCTGAGACCTAAAACATAGCAATGGCCCAAATAGCCTGAAAGATTAACTGCCAGTTTTACAACATCTGGACGTTGCTAGATTACATTGCAAATCCCGAACTAATAGCTAGTGTAACACTAAGACACTCAAATCAAATACAGCGACCACCACAGAAACCTTGACATTGAATGAACCTTGGATTTTGCAACTATTATCACTGGTAGACAGTTTAGCTGGAAAGCGTGAGACTTGGTATTCACGATGAATGAGGAATCGAATAGGCTCTCAAGCTGCACTTGTACCCAATCAAAACTATTGCAGAAATATGTGGGTTTTACGTGAAGGCCTTCAAAAGATGTACGTAGTTAAAATGAGATCAAGCCTTCTATTGAAGATGCATTACATGTAGCTTTAACACACATACCGAGACATAGTGAAAACAAGTCACTTTCATTAATAGATTAAAGTAAGTCTCGATTGATACATTAATAGATTCTGGATGTAACAACATCTTATCATGACAATAAAATGTAAGAATGGTGTTAACATGCCATGGATCAATTGTACAGTTCCTCCAGTGAAACCAGTCTATACACTCACCTCTTATTAATATACCCAATATTAAAGCCTACTTATAATATGTTAATTATGGAAATACACATATAGTATACATAACAATATATAGCTGAAATGTTGATTCCCTATCTTCAAGTCAATTCCTATCTTCAACGTTTCTAAGAGGACATTATAAACTATATTGTTACAAAATCATTCTATAAATGATATTTACTGGGTATTTTTGTTTATACTATTGGTGTTTATATTACTATACAGGTATTTCACACTTCATAATCTATATATATGTAAGCCACTGGTATCACTAATTGGAGGAAACTTTTAAGGGTATACCTAAATTTGTAAATTATCTATTTATAACTAGGTAAGTCATTAATGGGAAAATAATAATTGTTCAAATTTGTTCATCATCATTTGAAGGCATGTCTGTTATGAAATTTTACAGCCCAAACTAAATGTGTATTAATTTTGATGTCAAATAATAATCCTGCAAGACATATGGCGGCATTGTGTATTATTACTGTAAAATATACTAATGGAAGTCTTGCAGTATTATAACTATAGTCGGGTTGAATATTTCATGCCTCTATGGTATCACATGTTGAATGATATCTACTGGGTAGCAGTACGATAATCAACTTGCCTGATATAAATATCTACGACGATGATATTTTAATTTCTGAAAATTGTCACAGATTTATAAACACAAATGATTAGACAAAACAATGAATAAACAAGAGGGTTATATTAATAATTTATGTCCTCAATATTCCTTAAGAACACATGTTAAGAGAGTTCGGCTATCAACATATTAATAATTTCTGTCCACAATATTCCTCAAGAACCCAAGAGAGTTAGGCTATTAACATATTAATAATGTTTGTCCATAATTTCTAAAATTGATGTATAAAAAAG
Organism: Patella pellucida; assembly: GCA_917208275.1. Lineage (NCBI taxonomy): Eukaryota > Metazoa > Mollusca > Gastropoda > Patellidae > Patella > Patella pellucida. The sequence continues at coordinate 11,223,672 of OU795037.1, forward strand.
TTGTTCTGCACTCTGCAGCCTTGCAAACTCCATTTTGAACCATCTGAATAAAAATTACCCCGCCTAATTTAGGTGAAATCAGTAATCAAGTGGAGTATAATATGAAGTCTAAATTTGTCCAGCCACTCTCCATCGTTCCTGGGAACTTCATTTTGAACATAATAAAGTGGAGTACGAAAAGAAGTCTAATTTTGTCCTTTCAAGTGATAACAACCACATAGTGTCAATGAACTGCATTTTAAATCTGAAGAACCACCCAAGGTACAAAATGACCAAATTTGGTTGAAATACATTCAGAATGCAAAAAGCTTTTTGAAGATAAGAGGATATATGGCCAACAAAAGATATGACTTGATGGGCTAAAAAAAGAAAACATAAATAAAACAAACATAGAAAACAAAGAAACAGAGAAATGGAAAATAATAAAAAATGGTACAGGTTGAAGTTGAAATGTGTTACATGAAAGTAATCCAAACTTATTACCGAGTATTTAGTAACCGGCAGAGTAATAATCTATAAGAAATAATATGGAAAACAGCTACTAATACATTTGGGTTAAGAACGTTGAGAGAATATTACTAGCTGTTTTCCATAAGTATTTGTTAGTTATTATTTATTACCACTTATTATATTTGTCTGTTGCTGGCTTTTTATAACTAATAATGAATTATACCAATTGTCGACAGTCAACTGATTGATATAATATATAGGAGAAAGTTTGTAAATGTCATATTTACCTCTTTAGCTTCCCCTATTAATTTAACCATACCAGATAATAATACTGCATCAAACATCTTAAACTTGGTAGCATCACAACTTAAAATGAACATTGTTTGAGTGGCATTAGTAGGTAACTGAATGATAATAACACAACATAATAACCTTCCAAATAACTTTTATTTCATATAATTGTGTCATGTTTCAATAACACATAAATATAAATTTTTAATTAAATCTTATTTTCTCAATAGGCAATGAAAATTGGAAATATCCAGTACAAGAATCAAATAAAAAAATTTTGTGAAAAAAATATCACGTATGGTAAACTTACTTGTAACAGATATGATGAACAAATTGAACAGCCATTATCCGAAGTTTTGCATTTAGATTTGCTCCAAATAAACAATCAAATACAACCTGTAACATAAACACAAAATATAATATATACACAAAATACAATAATATAAAGTCATATACAAAATATAATATAAAAATAAATACAAAGTATAGTATAAATAGAAGAAAACACAAATACAAAATACACTGTAAACACAACAGACACAAATAAAACATATACTATAAACACAACAGACACAAATACAACATACACTATAAACACAACAGACACAAATACTATAAACACAACAGACACAACTACAACATACACTATAAACATAACAGACACAAATACAACATACACTATAAACACAACAGACACAAATACAACATACACTATAAACACAACAGACACAAATAAAAAATACACTATAAACACAACAGACACAAATACAACATACACTATAAACATAACAGACACAAATACAACATACACTATAAACACAACAGACACAAATACAACATACACTATAAACACAACAGACACAAATACAACATATACTATAAACACAACAGACACAAATAAAAAATACACTATAAACACAACAGACACAAATACAAAATACACTATAAACACAACAGACACAAATACAACATACACTATAAACACAACAGACACAAATACAACATACACTATAAACACAACAGACACAAATACAACATATACTATAAACACAACAGACACAAAAAAAACATACACTATAAACACAACAGACACAAATACAACATACACTATAAACACAACAGACACAATTACAAAATACACTATAAACACAACAGACACAAATACAAAATACACTATAAACACAACAGACACAAATTCAAAATACACTATAAACACAACAGACACAAATTCAAAATACACTATAAACACACAATTAATAATAAACATGCATCTAAACTCGATTTTTAAAATAATTAAGAAAACCATTTAATTTTAAAGTACTCACTTGAATACATGAAGGGAACATACTGACAGCTTCTTTTGATTTCAGAAAAAATGGGAAAATTTTCAGTCTTATTCTTGTACAAACAGGAACTCTTCTCTGTTCTGGTTTTACAACTGTCTAGAAGAAGATAGACACCAACCTCAAATCAAGTAAAGGATGCAAATGTTATGATATTAAGTGATCTTAATTCAAATCTTAAATTAAAAGTTTAAAACTCTAATGATTACACACAGAAGATTATATCATTGGCCACACACAGATATTACATTAGAAAATGTTGAGTTGAAATTACCTGCCCTTTGATTACAACTGTTCCTTGAAATATTCTATATAATTTATTTAAAATCTCTGTTGAGTTCCAATCTATACTTCTGTAATGACAAAAGTTAATAACAACCTGAATGACCATTATTTACCCACCTCAAATCACATCATTACTAAATAACGAGAAATATTCGACTAGTTAAATTAGGCAAAGCACCTTCTCTTTACAGTCATAGAGATACTTTAGCATCTGTCCTTAACCATAAATATTAAGCACCCGTTTAATGTTGACTATATCCTACATTTCTTTTGACTTCTGGAAACCGACAGTAAAAGCAGTGAATAACGAAAATTCAATTCGTCAGTTTGATAATTGAATTAAAAGTGATTCTGAATAATTAAGTCATAACAAGAGAAAAAGAGAAAACTGTAAGCAAATAATAAATTACCCCATAATTCTCTTTAGCTCCATATCTGCTGAAGTAGCCACACTATAAAACAAAAATAATAATAGAAATTTTGAATGATTAAATATTACAACTGATTATGTTAATAATTTGTTTTTCATAGTTTAAATTAGTAAAAGATTCTCTTAAATTGCGTAACATTTATATAGTCTTAGATTATAATAAGCCAGAAAATTGGGGCTTCAACTGAGAATGAATGAATGAAATGAGATTTAACGTCCTACGATTCTGCACCTTTAACCTGGACTATCATGTGCGTTTTGTGTTGTAGTGTGCTTGGTGTGTGGTCAGCGCTTAGGGCATTTTCCTATTGTGATGTGGATTTGAGCGCTTTATAAGACTCCTTATTATTATTATTATTAATTGAAGACGGGCATACGCCATACAGTGTGTTATGAGGGAAATTTTTGCGCAGGCAGAAACTGAATTCAAACTGCCAAGGGATCTTTTACGTGCACGCCAATGTGTACAAGGGACCAAGGTTTTTCATGCCATCTGAACGACTAGGCAGCTGTCCTTGTCAGGCCCTCCGTCTGCAATCAACCGAGAAAGACAAATAGAATGTCAATTACAGGGCTCACACTGTCGGTCGCCAAAGTTGCAATTTGCGATAAAATTATGGGAGTGGCGATTAAATTTTCTACTTTGCGATAACTTTGGCGATAAAGTTTTGGGATACTGGCGATTCTTTTTTAGACTTGGCGAAAAAAATCCTTAAAATTCTAATCGCATTGATCTTTGATGGACCATATCGGCATCAATCAACTTGCTGATAATACCGAACGTGTCATAAGTAATATACATGTATATTAAACAATTGTCTGGGATTAATGGTTTCAACTGATTGTTAATTGCCGATAATAAAGCCTATATCTAATCAGTACTCTTCATATTAATTAACCTTAACAAATAGATTAGCGGTGACTATTGATGTTGCGTAATAAAAACAAAGGAAAGTAAATCAAAATGGCCGATCGTTGCCCGACAACTCAAAGAGTTACATGTTTTGATAGTTAAATTTTGTTTACTGTGGATTCATACGACATATAACAACATGGCTAATTGGAAATTGTTATTTCAAATTATATTATCTTCATGGGTCGAAATCGAAAGATCAAGTTGAATAGCGATGATCCTGGGGGGAGATAAGTCACTGTCAGCGGGGTTTTTTTTCCTTACCGCCGCCGAAGTATTTCAAATTATATTATCTTAGTGGGTTGAAAACGAAAGAGGGAGTTGAATAGCGACGATTCTGGAGGGAGAAAACTCATTGTCAGCGTTTTTTTTCCTTGCTGATACATTGACGATACCCGAAATCAGAAATGGACCTATTGTTCACGCGAAACGAAAATCGAAAGGAAACTGGAAATTTGGCAATCCTTGGCTGATATTTGACGTATACACGCAGAAAATGTGAAAATTCGTAAAGCCGGTTTTCCACTAGTCGAATTTTTTCGAGTACAGGTATGCGCAGTATAATTTGATGTCCATCACTCTAATTAAAAGTAAATTATGATTTTGTAAATATATTGTTGTTTAAGAATGTACAAGAAATGAAATTGTTTTATATTATTACAATATGTGTTGTTTTTACCATATATTTTTGGCGGATAAAATATTCAAGTTGGTGGAAAAAAAATATCATCATTGTTTTACATAAAAATTAGAATCCATTTTGGCGGAAAAAAATTGAAACCCAGTGTGAGCCCTGGTCAATTAGATGTTAAACTATAGTATAAAAGTTGTGGAATACTTAAAAACAGGTAATTACCTATGTCTAGTATCAGACAATACTATAAAATAATTACCTGTGTCTAGTATCAGATGATGCTATAACATACAAACAAACGATATCTGATTCAGCTAAAATATCAGCTCCTAGAAACGTCAATATACCAAGTTTGGCTTTCTCTAGGCTTTCTGGGTTCATAGGATTTTCACCTAATACTCTTTTTAAACCATATTCACTCAATCCAGGAGGAACTGTGACCGGACCACTTGCTGTACTGGAAGCTAATGCATGAGCACTGACAAAAAAACAGAAAATGTTCCATTATTGATCCTTATTTCCATCCGATATTGGACTTGATACAATACCATTCAGTTTTTCGAAACAATTTACATAACTATGAAATGTGAATGGACCGTTAATAAAAAAAAAAAAGAATCTGGATGATGTGGGTTGTTAACAGATCAATTGATGAAAAATGTATCAATGTCCACCCTGACAAATATTTTTTTCGTTCCTACATGTAGGTTCACAGATTTACAAAACCGCAGCTACCAATTCAAGAAATTCCAAACTTCAGGAGTCCCTTTATTTGTCTTGTCACTAAATATTGACGAGCTGATCAAACAACGCATAATGACAGTTGTTTAAAGCAGTGGACACATTAGGCGAATTTTATTCGGCCAAATGGGTTGACACACTTGCCGAATGCTTTGCCTGATTCACCAGTCGATTGCATCACCTTTCACGTAACATGATTAAACATGGCGCCTTCTATGTCTTCATACAATCACATGACTTCTCAAAGAGAGTGGTGATTGGCTAATGAATTCTACATTCGTCTGAATGATTCGGTGAAGCGGATATACCAGGCAAATATCATTTGACCGAATGACAGTAGACACACTAGGTGAATTTTGACGCCGATTAATTCGGCTAGTGTGACCACCTCTTGAGGTGTTAGTAAAATCTATGTAGTTACCTGTAAGGCAAGAGTAATATATCCATCATATAATCTAATAATAGTTTGGATATTTGAGGTTTGTCTCGCAGCTGAAACATGGATTGACGTTTCTCGGCACTGGATGGGAATTTAAGATACTGTAGAGCTGGTATCATTAGAAGAAGTAAACTGAAATTACATCACATAATAAACAAATATTAAAACAAAAAGAAACTCACTGATGTTTGGTGTTTTCTTTCTATGAAACAAGCGAAATATTAAAATGAAATAGGTCTAAGAGATTTTGTTAATTTTTAGAGTTTTCTTTTTTACATAATTAACACAAAACATTTGCTAAAAATCTGTAAGCCTGTAAATTTACCTATTTTGCTGATTGATTGGTCTACCTTCTAAACAATTAATCAACATTGGTAATAATTCAGCTTGTTTTCCTTCCTCTAATCTTGGATATCCCATCTTGATGTACAAAATGGTAAAATTCTGAAAATTAATAAAAGATTGTACATTAAGTTCTTGGTCACATAAAGACATTAGAAATATATGTTCATAATAAATCATTCAAATCAATCAATCCTAATATTAGGGGTGGGCAAATGGAGGTCGAATTTTGGTGACAAGTGTTTTCTAAGGCCATTTTGGCTGCTGAATCCGAATCTGATGAGATTTTTGTTCTTTGAGGTCATTTTAGGTTGGTTCAGTGGTTATCAAAATGGCGGCCAAAAATTAACTTATTATCTCATAAAAGCAAGACAATATTGGAACTAGTTGTCCAATATGTTAAAATATTTGTTTTCATGGCCGTGGATTCTAAAATTGCACTCCCATTTATGATTTGATAACATCCTATATCAATATGAGGGTAATAACTGGAAAAAAGTCATTTTGAAAATGGCCACTGAACCAACCTAAAATGACGTCACAGAACAAAAATTTCACCAGATTCGGATTCAGCAGCCAAAATGGCCTTAGAAAACACTTGTCACCAAAATTCGACCACCATTTGCCCACCCCTACTAATATGGTCATGTAAAGTTCCAATTACTTTCTTCTGATTTTATGATGTCATCTGATTCTAACTTAGAACATGAGTCAGTTTCTTTAAAATAACCTATTTCTATCCCTGAACATCAAAATAAAGACATCATATACTTGTTTTCTTTTATTTAAACATGCATTATTCAAGAGCTAAATCTGCCTAGTGCAGGTCTTTATTTGGGCATGAAATGTTTTCTAAATTATTAATTAGACATTAATTAACTGATCCAGGCCTTAATCAACTTTGGATGGCATCAGATTGCTCCGATATTAAACAGATTAAAACGTTTCAGCGGTAAATCAAATATGGCGCGGCTAGACGCTTCGAGTCGTAGCTTTGATCAACCAGGACCGTGGTTGAAATTATTGCACAGGTCGGTCAAATCTTTAAATGCCTATTTCTTCGCTTGCAATAGAGTAATTTGAATGAAATTTTCAAATTATTCATTTTACATCATCTACTTTCGAACTAGTATAGCAAGAATGGCTAGTTCTTATCTATATCTTGAATAATGTAACTTTAATTGCCAGATTGCTATCTAAATAACACAAGTTGACCCAGTCATATTTCAATATAGAAACTGACAATTAGCTTTCTGCCACACTGGGGTTAACTTACATGTATTATAGAATGAATGAATGAATGAAATGGGATTTAACGTCCTACGCTTCTGCACCTAACTTGGGCTAATTGAAGACGGGCATACGCCATACAGTGTGCTATGAGGGAATTTTTAGCCCAGACAGCAACTGAATTTTAACTGCCAAGGGATCTTTTACGTGCATGCCAATGTGTACATGAGACATGGGTTTTTCGCATCAAAATCAAGATGAACTTTATTGGCCAATGCAGGGATTGAACACCCAACCTCCAGGCTAGCGAGCCAGCACCTAACCCACTCAGCCACATGATCCCGTTAACTTATTATAGAACAAAATCATCAACTTACTGTTACAAATGGAGTGGCCGTTGGATCTTGAAATTGTGTTAATAAAGCTTCTACGGGTAGTTGTACTTTATTTCTACTTTTTAACCTTTTATTAATGTGAACCAATAACTCCATTACCTAAAAAAAAGGTACTTTCCTTTTAAATCTATGCTTTATTAGAAAAAAAGAATTATAGCCAAGTTCACATATTCTAGAAAATCAGGGCAATCTGATGTAGATGTAGCCAAGAATAAATATAAAAGAAAAGCCATCCCAGGGCTGTCACTAGCTCAGAGGAACGAGAGGGGCGGGAAGTGTTCTCAGGGGTGCTGTAAAATTGACAGACTTCTAGTTACAGGCCTGTTTCATCCTCTGTACACAGACTTTATCAGCATCACAAACATGATTTCGAGGAAATTTATTTAAACTCTTCCATGTTTCATTCTTCTGGAAATCAGGATACAGAACTGTTTGTTCTCAAGGCCTACGTATAGCCCATGCAAAATATATGGCTGAAAATAAGTAAACATTTAGAATAGTCAATCAAATCGATTTACATTATTTCATATAGATCTTTAATTAGAATTTCTCAATTTTCCAAGGACTGTTTGCTTTGCACCCAACCACAATCTCACCAATCCAATGTATTGACTTCCACAAAATTGAAGGTACATATGTAGGTTTAAGTGGATGTAATAATGTATTGTTTACCAGATTTAATGGATGAATATACATGTACCAGCAAACTGCTTTTTATGAGTGAAATGAATTCAATGACTACGCAGATGAGTTGTTTGCAAAGGATGAAAGCAGAGCTATAGAAATAAAGTAAATAAACGCCAACAAAAAGTAGTCCAATTTATTTGATACGGTTGAATTATTGACCCCGATAACGACACTACCCCATCCAGCTTCACATACCAGAAACTTAAACATTCAAGTCCAATTTTAAAAACATAAATTTGGGGATAAATAATTTTAGACATGTAAATTAGAAAATCATTATTCACTATTTCATTTTACAACTAGTAAAATAAGCAAGCCTGGAAATAAGGCACCCGTCATTGACAATGTCAAGCACATTTTGTCTGGCATTGATTTGTCTTTGTTAATGATATTATTTTATTAATACATTTCAAGCACTAAGTTGAGAATGTCAGGTTGTACTCTTTCATTAGTGCCTGACAATTTGTCAGGTACATCTAAAACTGTTATTTCCAGGCCTGGAAATAAGAATGTCTTCGGTAAAATCTCATTATCTTAAAATTAAAAGTAGACCTATTATAACGTTCCCAATTTTGATCCTTTGCAGACTTCTTGCATATTAGTCAAGGGAGTTGTAATTAACATCAATTCTATTCATCACAAATCAAGCTAGATGTAACAAAAAATACATGCTTGAATGGATAACTAAAGGGGGTTTGAATTATAAAATGTGCATTGCACACTTGTTACTGAATAAATCTACTCAATTATAAATAAGGTGTGGAAATGCACCAACAAAACAGCTATGTCATCAAGAGCAGCTTATCTGAGTAAAAAAATTGGATCTTTTAATTGTATAATGAGCTAATCCTTGTGTATACGATTATTTACCTTTGTTTCATCAACAGCTTGTGATACATGATACATGTACCTACTCGTGTTTACCTTCCGTGCATACTGATGTTTGTACCTATTGAATCGCAGTGAAATAAACCATAGTAATTGTTATTCCATAAAAGTGTGTTATTTCATAATCCCTATCATGTTAACAAGCTTTTCAAGATAATTAACATTTCCCTGTAAACTGTAACAGATAATCTCAGATTGATGACAATAAACAGGCTTCATTCTTTCTGATACCATTTAATCAATAGGATTTATCTATCCTCTGCTAATGCTTTAACCAAAACTTTTTTTAAAAATCGAATAAACCTGTAAACCCGCTTACAGAACAGATAAAATGGGGAAGGAGTCCTTAAGATAATCGAAGGTCCCGGAAGATTGACTATTTGAAGGGTTCATCCCCTCATGACCAGAATGCTTTACAGCAAATTTGAAAAGAATCTGTAAAAAGGGCAAAAAATAACCAAACATTGAGTCTCTGTGTACAAACTGATAGAGCACAAACACACAAAAGATTTCATGATGGATGGGATTTTAAGAAGAATAGGTGGGAATGCTGCTATCAAGGTAGAACAACATGCTAGTTTTAAAAAAGATAAGGGCACTTTTCCAACAGAGTGAGGGTGGGCCTGGAATTTTCTAAAAGCAGTTAAATGTTTTATCTTTTAATGGCATGTAAAAATATCATGTAACAAGGCTGACCTTAAAAATATCTCGGTTTCGCCTAACCTGACCAACTAACTAAAACCACCCCCGACTTAAATATTTTTATTGCACTTTTCCCAAATCTTTTTATTTTATTTTGTGTGCATATATCATGAGAGTTATTTCCCTTCACTATGGGATGGTTTGCTTCAGTATTGAAACTGGTTGATCAAGACGAAAGCGTCATAGGTGTCGTTTCTCAACAAAATGGTTGCAGATGAAAGCAGGTCCATTCCCACGTAATGTTTCTGCCTCTATGTCTGTGGAGCGTTGTTTAAACATGACAATAATTTAATATCCATTTTCGCGAAAAATGAAGGTTCAACCCACACAATCTTTAAAAATGTGTTGAAGGAAATTCATACTTCAAGTTCGTGGCAAATTGTGTGCAAGTCGTGCATCACTAAAAATCCCGATGTCATTGGTTTCGATTTGTTTGCTAATAAAAAAATAAATGTTTCCACCCGAAAAGGATCAAGCTTTCGAATTAGCTATTAAGTTTAATAAAAAAAAAAATGAAAACAAACTCGACCTACCAACCCTTCTCCTCCATTGTAGGTTGGGTTTGGTGAAATAAAGATATTTTTAAGGTCAGCCTAATATACTTAATTAATTAAAACATGCCAATTGGGATATTAACATATAGACTATTTTAAGTTTCATCAATATCGGATAAAAACTGTGAGCTGTAGAGTGTTCACTAGCTAAAAATGTGAGTTTTTATACAATCAGAGACCATAATCCATGAAGTTACGGTCCAATACATGCCAATATCGAAAGGAACCAAGATTGTTAGGAAATAAATCCATATTTTAAGTTTCGTGAAAATTGAATAAAAATTGTGACCTGTTAATTGTCCACAACCAAATTGTGGACAGACTGATGACCAGACGGACTGGGGCAATGACAATATACATCCACATGAAAATGTGGGCATATGCACCTAATTTATTACCTTAGTTCGAATGCCATCTTCTGAACTGTTTAGTTTAAGAAGTATTGGGGTGAGGAATTTTCCCAGAGCCACTTCAAGTTGTTCATCTGTGTCTGCAGATCCAATCCTCAAAAATACTCTCTCTACCAAGGCTGAAGGAATTTTAAAAAAATAATAATTGACATGTAGGTAAACATATATCGATTCTTTACGGTCTTGTACAGTAATGTGCATATTTTCAGTTTTGCTTCAGGTTGTTCCAAGTATTACTTTAGTTTTAAGTATTCCTTTCTATAATTATCTGCAAAAAGCCTTAAATTTAGTTAAGTCCTTTTTGAAACATTCGAATTGAGAGTAAGAGCACCTAATAGTCATATTTTAGTTGTTTAGAAATACCTTGTTCAAACATCAAATGTTCTACTCCATCGCAAAATACTTGTTAATAAAGACGAAAATGTACACAACTATTCCGGTCTACATCGGTCCTTAAATACAAAGACAGGGAGCCATGGACTACGATGATGTATTTTTGTCAGTAAGGCACTAACTATCTAACCTGGAGGTTGGGGGTAAGTTTTAGTTACCCGGTACCTGTGTTGGCAATGAAAGTACCTCGGGACTTGTTCGTGTGGTTTCTCCTTGTCAGTGGTGCTAGACCGTGGCCTTGTCAAAGTGTCTAGTTGCTCACATGAGACACAATTTGAGGTCACTCACCTGTCAGTGGTGCTATAGATAGAGGCCTTGCGGCTTGGGTTAGGAATCATTTACTAATTTAAATTAGATGGGTCAAAAACAAGGTCCATGATGAAACCATGTTGTAAAATGACGGGAACTTTTATTTCCCCGACACTATATTGGGATTGAACTCCTGATTACTGAGGAATGAGACACCTTTATAAAGGTATTTGATGAAGTAAGTGCCTAGGCCTACATGTAGTACATGTAGATGAAAATTAAGTTATGTAATGTAAATGAACTGAATTACAATCGAGCACGACTACTAAATTGATCTGTGTGGTGTCTGCCCTGTAGTGTTGAAACTCTGGGCATATTTTGATATTCGGCTATCCGTCTGCATTATCCGAACATATTCGGACTATTCGTGTGTAATTTAAAACTAAGTTTTGAAATTTTTAGCGGATGCAAATTCGTCTATTGTACGGAGTATGGCCCGTATAATAAAGGCTAATAAACCATAAGATAATTATTCAAACAGATGATTTGAATTATCAGACATCCTTTTGGCAATTCTAATCTTTCTAATAGCCTATATTGTCATTGTCACAAAAAATAAGCTTAATGCAGGACGTCTCAAACGATCACGGTATTGTTTAAAAAAAACAAATATGGCCGCATGCGGAGAAGCCTTTTCGTCAAAATACCCAGAACAGTTTTATTAAATTTTAAAACATTGTCTAAATAACTAAAAAAATCATTTCATAAGTTTTCTAAAACTTTATTATCTGAACCAATTTATTTGAAATGATTAATTCTTTTATATTTCGTTACAAACAACCCTTGACCGACTCAGACTGCCGACATTGGAAAGACAGGGGTCAGCTCAAAATAATCAAACTGTCGATAGTAAAACTTTACCACAAAACGTTTTATATAACAAGTTAAACAAGCCGTAATAAATGGCACGATAATATGAAGGAAACACGCATAAACTGTTCAAACAACAAGTTTTAATTAATTACTGTCTAAAACTAGCTACAGCTTTTTATCTTTTAAAATCTCACGAACATGTAAGATATTAGTAGTACGTAACATGGTCGACCGTGTCGCCCCATCGGGATCCAGATTTGATCTTTTATTGGTAACTATATTTATCGGTGGGGAAAACACACGGCCCGATAGTACCAAGGGCAGAATACTAAATACTGCATGACTATGCGTGAACATGCTGAATAGCTACACCACAGGTCTTATCATCGGCAAAGTGAAAGTGCACGGCTGGGAGTTCGCCATGCGCCATGACATTTCGTCTAATATTTGAACTGTGCTACTGCTACTTATGACTATTTAAAAATAATAAAACAGTTGTGTGGGGTAGAAAGACTAAAAGCTTCAGGTCTGTTGATAAGTTTCAAGCCTTATTTACAAGAAATTATCGCTCATTTAACCGTTTAAGAAAGCAACGACGAGAGGGGTCGTTTCAAAATAACACAAACTGTTATGAAATACGAAAAATAAAAAAAAAACATCGGATAGCACGAATAGTTAAAGCATCCGAATATCCGTGAAATTATATCCGTGAACGGATATTCGGATACAAGTTTCAACACTACTGCCCTGTGTACTACATGTATTAGAAAATATGTGATTCCACGAGAAGGACATAGTCAGAAAGCCAAACATACACAATGAAACATAGATAGGCCTACTACTAGAACGTAGCTAAACACGTTGAGTGGTTTGTTATCATCTAAACGTTATTTTTTTTTACTTTGTAAGTTTTGGTTTGGATTAGCCAAAATGAAAAATGAACAAGTAACCCTGTGATGGAACTAGTGCCAAGTTAAAATAATAAAGCACCTATTAGAGAACAGATATTTCTAACCCGGGGATATCTATCAACGTACCATTCTCGTCCATCGCTGTCATTTTAATTTTTACAAAAGTCGTAGAAAGAATATTCTTTTCCTCAAATTTCTTCTGTCATTGCCGCATTTAGATAAGGTCTACCAGACTAGTTTTTATCATTTACTTTTTCAATACCCTTTTCAGTCTGGATATCAAAAATCAAAAACGGAAGTTAAACAATTTAGTAAAATTTGTAATAGGAAAAAACCTGAAACGAACTGTTATAAAACGAAACGGAATAATATGCGCCCAACATCCCCTTTCCGCATTTGATTTGGGAAACTGTCAGACCATTTTCATAAAGTATACGTTGAGATATGAGGCCTTATCCATGATTGAGGTCATTTCGCTTTCTTCGAGAATGAGTGCACGAAGTTCTTTTTCCCCTCCAATTTAATTTAGCACACTGCCCGGGGCAGAAGCATAGGGCCTAAAATATTTTTTTTTTATAATCATCAAATATTCTGACATTTCGCAGAATAGTGCAGGCATTGCAAATAATTACTCTATTGCGAGCAAAGATATAATATTAAACGTTCGACAAGACATGTGCAATAATTGCAACCACCGTTTCCGAATGGCATTGGCTGGGGCACGAGATTGGCAGGACGTCCAACCGATGTCACTTTGTTTTATGGCAGCCTCACAAATCATGTCGTGATATATGAGGCGCCCCTCACATGGTGGGCGTCTCATAATGAGCCACACGATGAAAACCACAACTTGATGGGGCGTCAAAAACGGGGTCATTTGTGGTGCACCTTATCCCAGAGGACCTTCCATAATGACATGATTGGTGGGGCACCCTATAATGACAATATAATAATATTATGATTGTTGGGCAGCACATAATGCATAATGCCGCACAATATGAATAATGTCGAGCGAGATGGCTTGGGCGCTCACGACTTGGTCAATTGGGCGCCCCTTGAAGGGCTTGTGTTATATGCGCCCGGTATACAGCGCGCCCTCGCATGATCATTGCCAGATAATTCATTTTATCTTGTGTTTATGGACTTGAAGTCGCTTCGTTTTGCCCAGCTAGTATCAAGGTCAGTAGGGACTGTTTATGGTCTGCCAATCGAATTATTATAGTGAATCTCGCCAGTTATTAACATTTCCCTAGCATCCTTCGAATATTCTTTGAATTAACTACAACGTCCTCTCGCAATAAAAAAAATAGTGAATTCATTACAAAAATTGTTCTAGATATTTGCTGCCGTTTATAGCGCATTAGATCTGACAGCGTTGCGCTCGATGACCTCGCGCCTGGTACGTTTTTTATGCGCGAACTCTTAGTTTTTCTATTTCTGGCACGCGCATGGGCACTATTTCTTTTTCTTTTACATGTACCAAAATCTTGGATTTCGCGCGGAGGTATTTTTGAGGTATTAGTCTGTGAAGTAGAACACTTGCCACTGTACCTGTGTATCGCTAATTATAAACCGAATGTGTGAAGACAGTTCATATATACCACTCACAAAATTTTCAGTAGTTGATTCACGCTCGATTTGTTGCTAAGCAAACCAATGGAATTATTTTCTAAACCGTGTATAAACTTATCCATAGCGATAATATCCTTACACCGAGAGAAATTATCTAGTCTCGTTGAATAGAACCATGGTTGTCTAGTAGAAAATTACTTTTGTATTTTATGGAACGGAAAACAATGTTTTTAGAAGCAAACTAACCTGCCGCACATTAGGGAGTCATTATACTAATAATAAAGGCGAGAACTCTTTTTGCGGCGGAGGCTTATCACTGAGTAATAGGTCAAGGTTAAAACATACGCTTGCCGTATAAAAATCTAGCAAAATGGCAAATACCTACGGATCTCGATAAACAAAATAACATTTGGGTTATAATTCTAGATAAGGTGTGTTAATTAACAAGGGTGTAAATGGAATATTATGATATGTATAGGAAGCCTAGTGACGAGTGTAGTAGGCCTAAGTAGGCTATAGACTATAGTTTTAAGTCGATATTACTCGCTTTCAGTTTAGGCTACTCTGTTTTTGCGACAACCAATTATGTGAGAAATACCATACTGACATTCGGTTTTTAAAAGTTGTACGCGAACTAAATGTGTTTGTTAGATACTGACAAGGCAGCCCGGGGTCGAACAATCGCCGCCCGAGCTGTCTTCGTCAGCTAGTTTCAAAATTGCGTACAACCAGTGCAAGTGGGAAAAACGACAATAAAATCAGAAATATGTTATTTATTATTGTCGGACTTATTACATCACTCCTGTCAAACAAATCATAAATCATAAAGCTGTGGTGTTACGGTGGCGGCATAGTATTTCACCGTAACACCACAGCCACTCTAACCATTCATAATTCATCTAACTATCACTCCCTACACATTTCCCCTCGTCTACTTTCCAAAACGTCAACAACACATCTCATACATCCATTTCAGGGGATCACGGTGGCTAAGTGGATAAGGCGCTGGTTCGCTAGCCTGGAGGTCGAGTGTTCGATCCCTGCATAGGCCGAGAAAGTTCATCTCGATTTTCCGGCGTGATTTCCCCTTGTCAGTGATGCAGATGGAGGGCCTGACAAGGACAGCTGCCTAGTCGTTCGGATGGGACGAAAAACCGAGGTCCCGTGTACATATTGGAGTGCACGTAAAAGATCCCTTGGCAGTTGGAATTCGATATAAGAGTAGGCCGTAGCGCCGCTGCCCGGGCAAAAATTTCCCTCATAGCACACTGTATGGCGTATGCCCGTCTTCAATTGGCCCAGGTATACGGTGCTTAAGCGTAGGACGATTTTCCGGCGTGATTTCCCCTTGTCAGTGATGCAGATGGAGGGCCTGACAAGGACAGCTGCCTAGTCGTTCGGATGGGACGAAAAGCCGAGGTCCCGTGTACATATTGGAGTGCACGTAAAAGATCCCTTGGCAGTTGGAATTCGATATAAGAGTAGGCCGTAGCGCCGCTGCCCGGGCAAAAATTTCCCTCATAGCACACTGTATGGCGTATGCCCGTCTTCAATTGGCCCAGGTATACGGTGCTTAAGCGTAGGACGTTTTCATTCATTCATACATCCATTTCGCTGATTAGCCCTTGTACCATGTCTACTGGATCTTTTTCAAGGGTGTCAGATACTGCCGCAAACCTGGTCGCCTTGTTTCAAGTATAGATTCGGTATTCGGCGCACCCCTTTTGCCGGATTTGAAGCATCCCATTCGTATTAGCATTTCAGATATTATTAAACTGAGTAGACTTATTTTAGACTAGAGCCCAATGAGTCCTTACCAGGCCCGTAACCAGGGGGGGGGGCACGGGGGGGGGGCAACTGCCCTCCCAATACTGAGTCTTGCCCCCGCCCCCCAATATCACAAGAAAATTGGCCTTTACCGCAAAATTCATGCAGATGCCCATGCTAGTTGGCCCTCCCGAAAACATATTTGCCCCCCCCCCCAAAAAAAAAAAACCAACAACTTCCTGGCTACGGGCCTGGTCCTTACTCGTTCTCGGCGATATTTTAGGGAATTTTTAGAATTCGCATTTATTTTTCTGCCAAGAATCTGCCGTGAAGTGTAAAGTAGCAGGAATCAAACATACAGCATCGAGTATAACGTGCGATATTAAACCATGTGGCGTGCGACTCGGTGCGAGAGATCATTTTCTTGCGATCAAAGACTTGGCAGATATCTACAATTACAGAAACGCGACTAAACGGTCTGGCGAAGAAATCTACCATAAGAAAGCCAACTGGAGATTGTAGGAAATATTCAGGTTAAATTTCCGATGGCAATGAGATTGATTCAAGCCCGCGCCAGGAGTGATAATCTTCAAAATTAAAACAAGTCGCACTCTAACTGGATTCAAAAGTTTTCGTTTTTCTCATAAATTATTACAGGTACGCTGAAGTCGTTTTCCTTCCTTCAAATTTTTATAATGTTCATATCACTTTATCATTATACGGCGATATCCCGATATCGCTAATTGAAATTTCTGACATTCAGGGGTCCTGGGGGTGGGGTGGGTGGGTCAGGGGCGGATCCAGGATTTTTGCCGGGGGGGGGGGGTTAGGTTGGATAACTGCTTAACTAATTGCCGTGGGCGCTAAACGTTGTAATGGAAAAATTGGTAAATTAGATTCAATTTGGTGCATTCTGACGTATTTCCGGAAGCTAAATTCCAAGGCTACAGGTCTAGAAATCGCCAAAAAAATCGCATAAACTGTCCTTAAATAATGATGGGGAATGCTCCCTTCTCAGGTGAGGAACAAAATATCTTCAAATACCATATTATGGTCGTTCTTAACATTTAACAATATGACCGTCACCTGTAGGTACATTGGCGCCCTAGCAGCCCCATTGGCGCCCAAAACAGTCCTTGCCCCCCCCCCTTAACATTTTTTGGCTAGGTACGGGCCTGTATTGTGGACGGGAATATAAATACACTGAATAATAACATTGTCAATTTGCATTTCCACTTTTTATTTATCAAAATGAACAAAGAATAGAAACCCGACACCCTCTCCTGAGAACCCTGGTGGTAATACTGTAAATGTTGGTTGATAATTGTCTAGAAATAGATTTGACCGTAAGAAAATCTCGATTGGTCGCATCATTTTTGTTACGTCTTTTTTGTATATCATTTTAGTGAAGCCTGTACCATAACAGGCCTGGGACTGTACAGCGCAGTGGACGCTTAAGGCCGGTGTACACTACCAACATTTTTACAACATTTCTCCAACATTCCTTGTTGCAACGCCGTGTTGGAAAAATGTTGCCAAGTGTATACAGAGAAAATAACGTTGTAAAAATTCCCGCTCTGTTTTTACAACAAACTTCCAACATATTCCCAACATATTTGCAACAAACTTCCAACACTCTTATAATAGTGTTCACAGTACATGGCATATTGTAAAAATGTTGTAAAAAATGTTGTAGAAATGTTGCCAATGTACACGCTGCTTTACGGCTGGCCCAGGATCCATTCACTTGATTTGAGAATTGTTTATTTTTTGCAATGTCTATTTTCTGTCTTGTCCGCAGGTTTATCTTGTATATTTTTATTTTGCGCGTAGTGCAGTCCTGTACTTACTATTAGGGGTAATCCTATCACGAGGAGTCAATGCACACCGCGACCGTTATAACGGTGTGAGATGACTCCTACAACTGCGCATTTGCCAAACGGTAAACACACACCGGAACCAACTGAAACTGTCACACCGGGTAATATGGGTGCGCAGGAGTTTTTATTTTTTTTGCCAAAAAGAATGGTCAAGCACTATCAGTTAATAAGTCATTGTTACATTGTGCCCCGTTACACCGACCCGGCTACCCACCATGTCGTGAGTGTTTCGTGTTCAGTCTTCTTAAAACTCGCGGTAGGGTATTCGGTTGTCCTTTAAAATCGATGGTACTACTATTAAACAAGAAATGGGTTTAACGTCCTCTCGAAACAAACTAGTTCATTTCGGGACTAACATATGGTTCAATTTTATTTCAATAATTGGCATGCGCGTGGGGATCATTGGCAGTGAGAGGAAATCGGGGGACCCGGAGAAAAGCCACGAGGTTGGCTTCTATTAAGTGATTTAGTCTAGTCACCTAGTGTATATTAAATTGTGCAGACAATTCCAATATGTTTTTAATATCTCCTTCATATCTGTAGACCCTGAACACTATATATTCTTATTCGACAAAAACACGGGTCACGGTCTGTACAAATCACTTATGTTTTCATTTTAATGTATATTATCACATTGTAAAGTATGCATATCAGATATAGGATGTACAACAAAGATACAGTCTATATTTATACCTATGCATGTATATTTTATTAGTCAGGCATTTGAGATTTAATAGCCCCTGCAGGCAATTGTTCTTATTAATATTAATAAACAATGTGAATAGTGTACATTTGTCACTAGCATCTTTCGAGATGTTTTAGAGTATTGTTGTTTGGTTAAATGAGAACCAGACTGCTCTGCGTCAACAAAACTCCGTTAAAAATAGGGTTTAAAGGAGCTAAACCGCTAACTAACATTTTGGACCTAGAAATTGACAAAAGTAGTTCGCAACGCATATAATACTGTAATATGAATATAAAAATATAAACTGATTTAATTTACATCCGTTTTTACTCCAATTTCAAATCAGTTATGTTCGGCGAAATAAGCCATGAAGTCTCAATCAAGTGCATATTTCTAGCGTATGGTTATTCTAAACATTATGCTAGTGTTCGGCACGAAGTATTCGCGCGTCGAAAATAATATTCGAATATTCGAATATCAATCACCATATTCGAATATTCGAATATCAATCACCATATTCGAATATTCGAATATCAATCACCATATTCGAATAATTTCAAATATCTACATTATTTATTCTATTTGCTTTCAAATATTATTTAAGGCGACTTTCCTTGCCACATTTACATTCAAAGCTTATTTCGATTACCCACAGTATATATATCTATGGATTACCTAACTGCAGATTGTATGTAAAGGGAGGGGGCGAATGGTTGGCGTGTGCGCGATGTATCTCCGATGTATCTCCGGGGCATCTGGTTTAATCCCACTGCTATAGTCCCCTACGCACAAGCCAATTATTGAAATAAAATTTAACCAGATGTTAGTTTCGAAATGACCTGGTTTGTGTCGAGTGGATGTTAAACCCCATATCTCTCTCTCTCTCTGCTTTTAAGGGTGCTACCCCTTCAGAGACAGTTATTCGGTAACTAGCCAAGGACCCCGATGCTGAATTCTGATTCTGTGTGACATCCTTGAAAAACTTTACATTATATCTGAACACAAGTGTAGCGAAACTCACTAACGACGTCATCTGTATGACATTGTGATGAATTTGCTTGGATTCGTCATGAAGAAACAGTTGGGTGAACCCACTAGGCCACATTCATCACCAACATGAAGAGACTGTTTTCTGATTATATAGAAAACCGACTAGACGACAATGATTCCCGTGAAATGCTGCAGTGTTAGACCCACGAATGAACGAGGTGCCCTTTGTTTCGGATGCAGCGCGGAAGAATTCCTATACATTGGTGATGGGAAATCTTGCTTTAATGTCGTGGAAGACCGAGTTCTTGTGTACAAATTGGCAGTTTACATAACAGATCAACTGGCAATTGCAAAAATATTATTTTGTACGTTGTTCGCGAGTCAACAGAGATTTCACGTATTTAATAATTGATAAGGAATTATAATGAATTGAAAATAAACTACTTTTAATATATTGAATAGTATTCGAATACTATTCGAATACAAATTTCAAGACCCGTCGAATATTCGAATAGTATTAGTGTTCGAATATCCGAACATTACATTGTGCGCATTATGCCGTTTGATTTAATGTGTTAAGCCTCGTCCCTCGAGTCTCTTATTACAACCGGGACTGAAGCGCAGTACTCGTGTACCAATAATTTAAAAAAATATTTTATCTTAAATATCGGATATCAGAAGCTCATCTTTTCCCGGTAAGTTTACATCATCAATGTTGATTTAAATTGACCAATAATTCGTGTTTTCGATGTCGAAGATTTTGAGTTATGGACTTAGGTCCTTTAAAGTTTCAGAACCACAGAACACTCCAGTATCTAAATAAAAGGGAACATTGCGGTAAATATACCGAATAACATGCATTCTTTTCAAAGAGAAAACACAGTTTTGTGGTGGGAGAGGGAACAATTACCGAATCGGTCATCTGTCCTTAAAACGGCTTTCAAATGGGGCTTAGAAAAATTTAAAGTGTTTTAACAGCCTGTTGAAAACGTGATATGGACCGTTTAGTTTGGAAATAGGTCCAAGTGTTGAGAGAGAGGGAGAGAGAGAGAGGGGGGGGGGAGGATGACATGGGGTAACGTCCACTCGACACAAACTACGTTATTTCGGGACTAACTTGGTTTAATTTTATTTCAATAATTCGCTTGCGCGTATGTGTTTTTAGCAGTGGGGGGGGGGAAACCGGAGGACCCGGAGGAAACCCCCAAGTTTGGACAGGCGACCCTACTCCTTGTCACGTACACTACAACCAGGGATTCAAAACCACACCAGATGACTCAAAGACAGGCTTTATGATACAGCGCACCCCCTCCTTGGCGCATTAAAGGAGCCGAAACTCTAACTCAATATTTTCCATAGTTGGAATTCAATATTGGTCCATTTCAAGCCATATTGATGTTGTTATGTTGCCGTGAAGGTGTGGGATCCTTAAATCCAGTATTAAGACACGGTCGACAATTTAAAATCCGTACACGAGTCGTTTACTCGATCGTTTCGGGTGCAAAAGAAATGAACAAAGAAAAACAGTAAAATGTGGCTGATTCACAGACGATAAAATAATAAGGAAAAAAACGTGAAGATTATTAATAATTAGGTGTAAACGATTGTCGTTCAAATTAAACTGCTCGCGTACTTCACTGAACATAATGGATTAGAAATTACAATAATATTTTTTAATTTGAATTTCCAGGTAACACGTAAAATAACCCTTGACAGTTGGAGCAAAATTCCCTAATATAGCACACTGTCGTCCATAGCTCAGTCGAGAAAGAAAGGAACTGTGGACCACTGTTATATCGAATTCCAAATATCAAGTGATCTTTTACTTGCACGCCAATTTAAAAACGGGACCTCGATTTTTTACTAATATGAACGACTAGACAGCTGTCCTTGTCAGGCCCTCCGCCCTGCACCACTGACGAGGAGAAACCACGTCGCAAAAACTGGACTTCCAAACACCGAACTAGAGTTGTAAGTTTTAATATTAGGTTAATTTTGTTCTTAAAAGACACGGTCAACCCAAAACTTCTCCTTCCTATTACTGTTCGTCATGTATGCATATGTTCATTTAGTCACCTTTTGGAAACAACCTATTACTGTTAATCATGTATGCATATGTTCATTTAGTCACCTTTTGGAATAAACGTTTCATTCTTTAAAAGCTTCACGTCACGCAAACTTTATCGTGACAATCTATATATCCTGGTACATCTTAAGTAATTATACATTATACTCCTTTACTTTCAGTTACTTATCTCTTTATTCTATAAGTGTCCGGGATAAATATCTATACACACTATACTATAGTGTTTGCTCGTGCATCTATTTATATGTGGGGATTATTTCTTAGCATTCCTTGTATATACAATATACATACATACCGGTACATACATATTCATGGATCTTGATATCGTCACAGAAAAGGAAGTAATATAAGGACAAAGACTGCCGATTTCATTTATTGATAATGTAATCGTTTATGACGTTGCTCTATCAATAAACATTTGATTTTCGTATTAACATTTGAATAAGCAATGTGGAAGTTCGCGTCCATCTGGATTTTGTTCATCGATGTGGGTAAGTAATTTTAGTTATATAAGATACGCCATGTTGCATTTAATCGGAATTTATATTGTTTCTTCTGTTGCTTGTAATTCAATTATGTACATATTAGGGTTAAACTTTCTCTTAAAATGTATTTTAAAAATGAAATGAAATGGGGTTTAACGTGCTACTGATGTATTTAATAATACAGGTTCGTAGTATTTTTGTGGGCCAATTCATCCGTGTATAAGTTATTCATGTCTTGTCCTTTAAATTGTTAAAATATAGTAAATAATACATAGGCGTAATGAATGTCTGGTCCATTATTTGTTAAGTGTATATGTATTCCATTTCTATTTGTAAGTTCCATTGAATACCCCATGGTATTGAATTTGTATATATTCCATTGGTTCTCTAATATGGGATGTTGTTCTAAACTACTGATGTATGTGTTCATCTGTATTTAATAATAATAATTAAACTTAAACGTGCAAAGTTTTATAAAAAAAAGTCTCCGATTACTTCAAAACGTCCAACCTTAAAATTACAATTTTAAAAATTAGGTCAAATATAAGCTTTGATATAGCAAATATAAGCAAAAATGGTGGGTGTCAAATTTAAAGCAATTGTTATTTATCAAACGGTTCAGCGATCGTCAGTTATTGTATAAAACTTTTAAAAGCTAAAGCAATATAGACATGGAAAGGTTCAAAGGTCATCAACTATTCATGGGCCTTCACAGGATTTTTTATATCTACTTTTATCAAACATGTTCATTAAATATAACCCTAATGATTTAAAGTGGTCAAAATTATTTCTATAATCTTATAACAAGCATGATACAAAATATTTGTTGTTGTTCTGGTATGGAAACTAAAAAGGTTATAGACACCCATTCAATCCCAGGAGTTTTTGATGATATGATGATGTACATGTATTTAGACCATACGGGGATCTTGTCACTCGAGTGAAAAAATATATATTTCGATTACGCATAGGAGGGAGATTGGGAGTTGTTCACAATTTAAGACAATTCTGAAAACCCATCTTTTTAAGATTCATAACAGGGTGTATTATGCCCTTGGGTATATGTGTCCAAGCAAATTGCCTGGCTCCTAATGGCCATGTGCTGAAATTTTTGATATGTTTTTGCTAATTTGGCGTTTATTGTTAACATAATATTGCAGAGATGTTTTGAGAAGGCATTACAACCCCTTTAATTTGTCATTGACATCATCCATAAGTAAAGTGTATTTGGATAAAAGCTCAAAATGAAGTGTCTGTAATGGTACATCATGAAATGTTTATCTTCAAGACACAAGGGCGTATAGCTTTATCCCTTTCAGTCTTAATTTTCACTAAAATGGGTCTACAAGTACATGTTAATATAAGAGTGTATACAAAGTGGTTTTCATGCAATCTTAAATATGTCCTGAGAAATTGTGGGTACACTGTCCAAATAAATGTCAGTCGTTTGCGCTTGTTCAGGCCATTCTACGTTTTTTGTATTTTTTTAAAATTATTGTTTTGTGGGATAATATTTTTTTATTTATTTATTACAAATGGCGATTTAAACTAAAGAGAACATGTTTATTACATTCTTTATATTAGAAATTAGGATCCCATATTTTCACTGTAAGGGGTAAAAGCATCAATATTGATTGAAATAAAATTGACAAATATTGAATGTTTCTAATTTTGAATATTATGGATTAATATTTAGTTACGGGTTAAGGTTCTTTAATCGGCCTAAGCAACAAACCACTTGAATATAGGAAATGAGTTTCAATAAAGTAACTTCCTTGTAATGTTCGAAATCTATCAACCGAGCACTCTGGCTATAATATTTCTAATTTGACCGTTTGCACACCATTTTAATTTGCTTATTTTAGTATGTATTTCAAACCGGTATGACTTAACAAAACAATTTTTTATGGGATACAATCGCTAGTTTTAATCTACATGGATTAACATAACAATAACAAAAAAGAATGTAAAGGTAAAGGACATTTAAAAAAACCAATAGCTTGGAGCAAATTTTATTAGGTTAGAAACTAAACGGTTGACTTCATAAAACATTTTTTTAGTCTATTAAAGGGACAATAACACTCTGGTTGGTTTGACTGGTCTTTGAGCCTTATTCTAACTACGAGATGTTTATGTGTCCTACCTGTTGTGTAAATTATCCATTATATCCTATTTTACTTGTCCAGAGAATTCGAAAATATGTTTAAATCGAAGTTACATTTTAAAGTGTTTTCGTAAGAAATTTCAAAACATACAGTTGGATTTTTCCAATTTTTTCAATTAGGTGTGTTAAGGTGAAATTTGTATCATCAATTAATTGAAATATTGTAAAATAGTACAATTTGTTGATCAGAACAGAGTTTGGGACACATTATTCAGTTACAACAATAGTGGTATTGGGGCTTTAAAAGGTATACTAGTATAATTATGTTGGCTGTGTAAGACAAGACGTAATAACATACGTATATCATTTCAGTGTTGTGGTTATCATTGGTTAGCTGTGACAATATTGAGTTACATCCGGCTGACGGATATTACAATAACCTCTTCAATCCGGATTGGGGTATAACAGGTCAGTATGTATTAAGTTCCACGACAACTGATAATATTTCAATGTTTTAATATGATATTAGATCCTATCCATTCATCCGTCGGTCTAGTCCTAGGAATGGAATACTAAAGAGGTTGTAATTATAATTAGTCAACCATGATGACCCCAAAACAATTTCCTAATCCTAATCTAGTACTACTATGCCTCCCTCAATTGACCCATTACGATGATCCCCCAATGAAGTGTTGTGATCAAGATGGGGTGGAGCTTTTGATCATACGGTCTGTCATTAAGTCAACTGGCGGCGTCTCGGTTCACGGCTTATACGTGACAAGGAGCAAGCGAACTTCGTTGGTTTTCTGCGGGTCCTCAGACACCCCCCCCCCCAAGATCGTTACCAATGAGCAAACTATTGAAACAAAAATAAAACTGAATGATCTCGGTTGTGCCCAGTTTGCGTGAAACCCCGTATCTCTCAGTAGAGGAAACTTGTACACTGGGTCACCCCTTATCTCTCCGTAGAGGAAACTGATACAATTGGCCATCCCGTATCTCTCCATAGAGGAAACTGGTACACTGGATCACCCCTTATCTCTCCTTTCCTCTAGTACACTGGGTTTCGCTTATCTCTCCGTAGAGGAAACTGATACAATTGGCCATCCCGTATCTCTCCGTAGAGGAAACTGATACAATTGGCCATCCCGTATCTCTCCGTAGAGGAAACTGATACAATTGGCCATCCCGTATCTCTCCGTAGAGGAAACTGATAGTGATACAATGGTTCCTCCTGGCCCTTACCCCGAACTTTCTAAATACCTCACGACGAGGTTTAGCACTACCATGCAATTTCTGGAACACCCGATCTCACGTCTATTTGACGAATTCACACAGCTAACACGTTGTTTTATTATTGCTTAAATTGCATTAATTTAAAGCTGTTAACATTCCAATTTATTCTCCGTATTTGTTCGCAGTCATTGAATGAATTACGATTTCGTTCACAACCCGTGTTTCGAGATCGTCAGATTTGCATTTGTTGGACATTCCAAACTCGCAACCGAGTTCCCTTTCTGGTTTAGACCTATATCCTCCAGTAAAGCAGAATCCAGAATCGTTTTTACATTTCATTAACATATATAATAACATATGTTGGATATATTTATCCAAAATGTCTGGAGAACGAGTGTCCAAAGGGAAATCTAAGTGGTCCTGTAATTTTGATAGACCGGAGATTAAACGGTGATAGTCATTTCAATTTATTTTTTCGAATAGTTTTATCAGGTTTTCAGAGCTCAATAAACAAATTACACACCTTTTTAATTTTAGGTAACCAACTACGTCGATTGACGCCACCAGACTACAGCGATGGAGCTTACGAACCATCCGGAGTTTCTCGACCAAATCCACTTGTTATTAGTGACACCATACATCGCGGACAGAGTGGAATGTCTACAGTTTCCAGCAAATCGGCACTCATGGTGTTTTTCGGTAACTGTTCCTTTACATATTTCCAATTTTGCTTTTTGTATTGGTATACTTGATCGTCGTTTGATAGATACGTGACAAGTTGCTGTTGGTCAAACTTTAAGATCCCCGAAAGCTGCATTGTCTATCGGTATCTGTACATGTAATACGACACTTAGAAACGCTGAGACAAAAACATTGTAGTCGCTATATTTATGTTGGGTTTGGAACATCCTAGAGAATCGCTGAGTTAAGAACATATAGAGAATATGTTGAGATAGGAACACCCTAGTCACTATAAAAACGCTGAGTTAAGGACATCATAGTCACTATAGAAACGCTGAGTTAAGGACATCATAGTCACTATAAGAAACGCTGAGTTAAGGACATATTAGTCACTAATAGGGAAGATATTGAGTTAGGAACATCCTATTCACGCCGAGTTAAGGACAAATTAGGCACTATATAGAGAAGACGTTGAGTTAGGAACATCCTAGTCACAATAGAAACGCCGAGTTAAGAACATCCTGGTCACTATAGAAGATGTTGTGTTAAATTTGCATTCAAACTAAAATTGCCATAGAGTAGTAAAACTATATGTACCAATATCGAAGTAACGTTAACAATAAAATATAGTATTTGTTTCACGTAAAACAACATTTCATTTGAGCACACAAGGGGAATCTTAGGGGAATTGGCACGGTAATATAAATGGGTTTATTTAAACATACATTATGCAAGAGCTAAATCTGCCTATTGTTGGCCTTTCTTTAGGTCTTAAATGTTATCTAAACTATTAATTAGACATTTATTAACAAAACAAGACCATAACCAACTCGAGATGACAATTTAAATAGATTAGAACGGTTCGCCATTTAATAATTTAATTTAAAATGGGAAAGCGAGACTTAGTCGCGAATATTCCAATGGACTGGTCACCACTATGCACACGTCTTGTCAAAACTACAAACAGTGATGATTTGGTTAAGAATGAAGTATTTGGCTGAAATTTTCAATATTCTCTTTTTTAATCATCTATTTTTGAATTATTATAGCAAGAGTGACCAACTCTTTTCTAAACTCTTAACTAATGTATCTTTAATTAAGCATCAGCATTTTAATGCGTAGCTCAAATACTTGCTATTTTTTCTTTATAAACTTCACTTTATTATTAATACTGAAAAGCGGGTTACAGATAAGATAAATTATGTTGCATAAAAACGGTCACATGCACAGGGAGTAGCACAGTTACATAAAAAAATCACATCAAAAAAAGCACATAGTATACATGCATGCATGACTAAGCACATAGTATACATGAATATAAATCACGCAATTACAACTGGTGCTGCCATACCCACTGAATACAAAAGGCGATGCACAAAGATACCTATACAATATTTTAAAGTCTACCTGTAAATTATAATGTGTTTACACCCACCCCACACCCGCCAAAAATCCCCCTACACAAACGTCGCTTTGAAAGTTTCGGTTTAGTGAAAATGTCTTTATATGAGAGTACAAAGGACTTTACATGTACCGATAGATATAATAAATCGCAGTGAAATACTATTTTATAATGTTAATTTATATGTTTGTTATTTAAATGTGAACATGTAACATTAGCAATGCAATTAATGTTTTAATTAATAATTAATTTGTAAATCATATCCCATGAAACTTCAGATTTAGATAATGTATTAATACATTACAATTTTGAAGAAAATTATAAGCAATGGTTAATTTCTGAAAGGAAAATAAATTTGCCATGTGTCTGTTCAATTCATAAGAGACACTTTATACTTCTTAAAATGGTCATTTTTACTGTCTTATAAACCAAATGATAGCATCTTCTTTCATTAATTTTAACATAGTGTAATGTATATTCTATCTATAGAGATTGCTATTTATATCAATTTTAATGTACACTATTTGCATTTGATATAATTCATTCAGAGATATACTATTTAAAAAATTCCAGTATGTTAGGTAAAATTATTTTGAGAAAAATTATCTTTTTTAAAATATATTTTGGAAGAATATGTATCAATCTTCTCCGAGACAGTGATTTTACAAGAGGCCCTGGCATTTCATAATTCAGTTGGGATTGGGGACCTATGGTACACTTTTTAAAAATAAATATGCCATTATATTCACACTATTATATGAATATTAACAACCATTTTACTGTACGTCACAGACATAGCAGAATCGTTATACTGAAGGGGAATTCTCACTGAAAATCATAAAGACATTCAGCTACATTAAAGGACCTAAGTCCGTTACTCAAAATCCTCCAAAATCTTCGACATCGAAAACACGAATTATTGGTCAATTCAAATCAACATTGATGATGTAAACTTACCGCGCTTCAGCCCCAGTTGTATTGGGAGACTTGAGGGACGAGGCTTGACACACTGCACCAGACTAGACGGACCTATGAAGAATGTAATAACTAGACGCTATAAATGAGCACTTGATTGCGACTGCTGGAGTATTTTTGTCGAACATAACTGATTTGACATTGGAGTAAAAACAGAAACCATTGAATGTAAATCAGTTTATATACACTCATATTACAGTATTATATGCGTTTCGACCCACTTTTGTGAATTTCTAGGTCCAAGATGTTAGCGATTTAGCTCCTTTAAACATTAATGTAAACATTATTCATTGAATTTTATAATGAATACGCATTTAGTTTTTTAATGTGCATGTATTTATAATTGAATCTTTCTTTTTCAATCTAAGCATGTTAAAGCGTACACGTATGTATTAAAGAATTTGACCCCCGGTGTGTCAAGCACTTAAATTTTCATATATATTAAACTCCGTCCTATTGTAGTGTATAGGTGAAGTGGTTAACATCTAAAGAACAACAACAAAAAATAAATGTTTTCACATCACAGACACTCTTATGATATCAAACAGGAAGATCTCGTGAATCTTACATATACTATAAATATAGATAGAAGTTGACTCAATTTCCCACAAAGAGGAACTCTGTATTAATGGGGCGTAGGCATTTGGTTTCTAGGGCAATAATATTTGTATTTGAATATAGCTCTGTATTAAAGGGGAAGACCAACGATTTTCAACAAGGTTTCCATAAATCTTAAATATATATTTATAAATAATTCCCTTTGTAACACACAGCAAAAAAGTTTTTGTAAGTGAGAAATTATTTTTTATTTAAACCGGAGGTGACATAGTTGGTTCAACACGCTCACTGGGCTCTATAGTAATCATACAGATTTGTCATAAGTTTACTGCTGTAATGTGTTCACATGTTGTCCTTTGGCCGAAAATCTGATCAAATGTCCATGTTTATTAGGATATTATAAACACGAATTTATGTTTTTTTAACGTTTAGTATGATTATTTATAAATATATTTTTAAGATTTATGGAAACCTTGTTGAAATTCGTTGGTCTTCCCCTTTAATGGAGCGTATAGGTGTCTGGGGCAATATTTTTTTTTTTAATATTGCTCTTGTATAATATTGTGAAGGTTATTAAGGTGGAGAATGTGAAAATAACAATAACTTAATTTTCAAAATTTCTTCATTGGGACTCAATTTTTCATTACGGGTCACAATATGAAAGCCTTAACGTTTTGATGATATTGGGAGTCTAAAGTCCCAATCATCAAAGCGAAATACATTCTTGAAAAGCATGTTATATTAGTCCTCCAACATCACAAATTCAAATATTTTACTATAATAGAAACTGTATTTCGTTCACCGTAAAGACTCACTGGTTATATAAATCATATAATATGTGTCTTTATCTATAGGATCCAATAGAAATCATATTTTATGATAATGTAGAGAAAAGATTGCAAAAGTTAATAATAGAAACTGTATTTCGTTCACCGTAAAGACTCACCGGTTATATAAATCATATAATATGTGTTTTTATCTATAGATACACAAGATCCAATGGAAATCATATTGTTTGATAATATAAAAAAAGATAGCAAAAGTTAATAGGCCCACTCCTTTCTCCTAGAAAAAAAGAACTGGCGGCAAGAAATTTAAAACAGAAAAATAAATATCATGCACAATTCACCATGGAATTGATCAATAGTCCTTATTATAACCATCCGACGTGATTTCCCCTTGTCAGTGATACAGAAGGAGGGCCTGACAAGGACAGCTGCCTAGTCGTTCGGATGGGACGAAAAACCGAGGTCCCGTTTTCACATTTAATTGCACTTAAAAGATCCCTTGCCAGATGGAATTCGATATAAGAGTAGGCCGTAGCGCCGCTGCCCGGGCGTATGGCGTATGTCCGTCTTCAATTAGCTCTGGTTAAGTGCATAACAGTAGGACGTTAAACCCCGTTTCATTCATTCATTATTATAACCACCGGAGTAACCAAAGATCAAAAAGAACTGGCATCTTTAATCTTTTTCCCACGGTTAATGGGGTTGACAATAACTTAGTCTATATTTTTTTTGTTGATGTAAGATCCATTTTGCTACACATCACAACTCTTCAAGAAAATTTCTCACTGCTCAATTTAAATGGACTTACTATTTATTACTACCGTATATAATTTTTGTTTGTGAAAAAAGCGTTTGAAAGTTTTGAATAACTTTTGTCGAGTCCAATTTCTTTCAAGTTGCCTTTTGTTGATACTATATAAAATCAGTTTAAACCTAAGGGGTTGATATAGACCAACATATTCTGCGCTCAAGTCAACTTCCTGAATGAATCACTCCATTAATGTAAACTGTGGCCGTGTGAGACCAATTCAAAGGACCGGTATGTCGAAAGGCCACGAGTAAACCAGCTGGGAAGCGTTGTACCATGTTTCAATAGAATAGTATTATTTACACAGTTTTTATAGCTATTTATACCAGGCTTACAAAGACCTGTCACTGTCCAATTTCTATACCGGGACAATCTGTGAGCCACGTTTGCTTTGTGAGTAAGACACACACTCAAACTCACTAACGTGGTTTTCAGCAGTGCAGGACGGGAGGTCTAGTCGTTTGAAGGGACGCAAAACCAGACCCCGAGTAACGGAACCCTTCACCCTTTCCGGGCAAAAAATCTCGCATAACACACTGCATGCCCGTTTGATGAAGACAATTGGGACGCTTCACCCCATCTCTTTTCATTTTCATTTTACCCCGGTAACAATGTCAATCGAGGCTACAGTGATTTTAAAATAAAGTATCTCGGCTCAGAGATTGGGGGAATTTGACTGCAATTTTCAGCAAATTCCCTTTATATCACCCAGTTTTTACCTATTATACTGAGAACTGACATCTCTTTATCTAACCTTCCATAATGTATCTTTAAGCGTACATCAACACTGTGAATGGTTTACGGAAAGCTAGGCATGATGGCCCCGAGGCCGAAGACAACTAAATCAGGGCACGGATAAGGTTCTCTAGCATTGCAGATGTCACCATAGTAAATAAATATAACCGTATGTTAGTTTGAAAATGACAGAGGCGTGATACCTACCAAAACATATCTTGCACAAATTGATTTTACCTAAAATATATTAAATATCACAACGGAGTATATTGTATAGAACTATAATTATTTTTTTGTTTTTTCGCTTACTATAGGTCAGTTAGTAGCAGATGAAATAATAAATACAGGTAATCCTGGCTGTCCACCAGAATATACTAATATAGAAATACCCGAAAATCACCTTTATAGACAAAAGGCTACACATATGACGTATGAACGAAGTGGTTATGATGCAGGAACAGGTTCCTCTCCGAACAGACCCAGGCAACAGGTAAACTGTTACATACAGGGTGTGATTGATTGATCACTTTCCCAATCTGGATTTCGTTATTAAATACCGTTACTCTACCCAAGACAGGGGAACCCCAAGACACTACCTCTTTATCCAGGCGAGTGTATATATCACTTACCAGCGTATATTATTCTGCTTTCAAATAACTAGTAAGTCAGAATGTGCACCAACGTGGCTAACGAACGGTGTGCTGTCAGTCAAACATTGCCCGGAGAGCCGCGTTTCCTTCGAATTCCATCGAATTGAAATTTCAAGAGTTCATTTACATGCATGGCAGCGATTACACGAGTGGAAGTAATTGTTTTTCGGCCCACCATAACGACGGGACGCTTCTTTCCTGGCTGATAAGGAGTAACCAGTCTCGAACTACACCAGGAACTTACTCGTACAACACAGGAATCGAACCTGTGTGTAGAGAGAAACCGCCATAATCAATGGAACACTGCAAAAGACTCACTATAGGTGTATTACTGCATAGTGTATGTAATATAACATATATTGTCGATTTTATTAAATAGTTATTATTTTTAATGATTTCGTTTGCAATTGGCTAATTTGCTTTAGATGTGTCAGAACATGAAACCATTTATGGTATCCCACGTCTGAATGAAAATAACTCAAAAAACCTGACAAACTTCCGCGTTGGGATAAAATTAAAATGGTTAGTTGTTGAGTGCATGACAAATTTACTATAAACAGGAAGAACTTGTCATATGACTAAGTTTAGGATCCTAGAAGATCTCACGTACACACATTCATTCTGGGACAAATTTACAAATGTTGAATCATACGCTCAACCTTCCTCAATCCCGGATTTTTTTTTCAAATGTATTATGTATGACGGATCATATCACTTCCCCATTGAATGAATGAATGAATGAATGAAATGGGGTTTAACGTCCTACTGTTACTTCCCGATCGAACATGACATGCATTTTAAATAAAGCTTCACGGTATTTTTGGGGGATTAAAGCGTCAAGTTGATTATTATTCCGACATGAAAATAATTGTGTTTAAAGAACAGTTACGCTATTCTGCGCGAACCGGGTCAATGAAGACGGTTATACGCCTTGCAGTATGTTATGAGACAGAGAAATGTCTCTTTGTCGAGTTCCATCTGTGAATGTTTTTTAACGTCCACGCCAACGTCTCACCCGAACACCCAGACACTGCTCCTTTACCAGGTCCTTCGTACGGTATCACTAACATTGGAATCCATACTGGAAATCCCGGTTCTGCTCCGACTGGAATAATGAAGACGGAGGAAATCCCGGAGAACTTTTGACAAACTCTAGCTCCATCAGACCACTCCCCCGGTGTATCGCAGGTCCTGTATTTATAATTATAAGTCCACATTAAATTCCGCTGGTAAAATAAAACCACAAATGTTTTTCTTTGTTCATTACAAATGGCACCCGAAAACTAACAGAACGAGACTCGTGTACTGATTTTAAAATATTCACCGTGTCTTACATATTCGATATTTGGATCTCGTTTTTTTTACAACAAGATAACAACATCAATATTAGTGTGAATTGGACCAATATTGAATTTTAATTGATGTTTGTCATTTCGAAAATATGGAAAATATTGAGTTAGAGGTTTTGTTCCTTTAAAGGAGCTTAATCGCTAACATTTGAGACCTATAAATTGACAAAAGTGTGTCGCAACGCATATAATACTGTAATATGAATTAGACCAAAGTTAACTTTTCTAGAGGCATTTTTCACCAGGAATCCGAATCTGGTAGGTAATAAGCCAGGTGAGGGGGCGTTTCCGAGATAATCGAGGTCAAAGGTCACGGAAGGTCAAATAACGAAAGAAACGTATATAATTCAAAATCTGTTCAGAATAGGGCTGGAAATCATTGATAACAGCAATGAGATAATTATAATACAGTAATACATGTATAATAATAACAATTAGCTGCGATGACACCCGTGGTATTAAGCTCTATTACTATGATAATGAAGGGGGGGGGGTAATCAATGCCAAAATTCCAGATATAATGTTACATATCACTGAAAAGCTTGTTGAATGCTCTCTTCAAATATGTAATTCTTAAGGTGCATTCATATTTACTTACCTTAAAAAGCGATCAAAGTTTGGTGGTATAAGCTCTATTACTATGATTATGAAACGGGGGGGGGGGGGGTACTCAATGCCAAAATACGGGTCTTAGTAGGAAATTCCAGATACAATGTTACATATCACAGAAAAGCTTGTTGATTGCTCTCTGCAAATATGTAAACAATTGTCTGGCACATTGAGATTTACTTACCTTACAAAACGGTCAAGTTTGGTTGGTACTAAACTCAATTACTATGATAATGAAGGGGGAGGGGGTATTCAATGCAAAAATACGGGTCTTAGTACGAAATTCCAGATATATTGTTACATATCACTGAAAAGCTTTTTGTTTGTTCTCTTCAAATATGTAAAACCAATTTATGGCACATTCATATTTACTTACCTTAAAAAGCGATCAAAATTTGGTTGTATTAAGCTCTATTACTATGATAATGGAGGGGGGGGGGGTTATTCAATTCCAAAATACGGTTCTTTGTACGAAATTCCAGATATAATGTTACATATCATAGAAAAGCTTGTTTATTACCCTCTTCAAATATGTCAGTAATATTATGGCACATTCATATTTACTTACCTTAAATAGCGATCAACGTTGTGTGCTATTAAACTCTATTACTATGATAATGAAGGGGGGGGGGTATTCAATGCCAAAATACGGGTCTTCGTACGAAATTCCAGATATAATGTTACATATCACAGAAAAGCTTATTTATTACCCTTATCAAATATGTAAATAATCTTATGGCACCTTCATATTTAATTACCTTAAAAAGCAATCAAGGTTTGGTGGTATTAAGCTCTATTACTATGATAATGAAGGGGGGGGGGGGTATTCAATGCCAAAATACGGGTCTTATTACGAAATTCCAGATATGATGTTACATATCACAGAAAAGCTTATTTATTACCCTTTTCAAATATGTAAATAATCTTATGGCACCTTCATATTTGATTACCTTAAAAAGCAATAAAGGTTTAGTGGTATTAAGCTCTATTACTATGATAATGAAGGGGGGGGGGGTATTCAATGCCAAAATACGGGTCTTAGTACGAAATTCCAGATATAATGTTACATATCAGCAAAAGGCTTGTTAATTGTCCTCTTCAAATATGTAAATAATTTTCTAGCACATTAAGATTTACTTACCTTAAAAAGCAATCAAAATTTGGTGGTATTAAACTCTATTACTATGATAATAAAGGGGGGGGGGGTATTCAATGCCAAAATACGGGTCTTGGAACGAAATTCCAGATATTATGTTACATATCAGCGAAATGCTTGATGATTGTTCACTTCAAATATGTAAATAATTTGCTGGCACATTAAGATTTACTTACCTTACAAAACGATCAATGTTGGGTGGTACTAAAATCTATTACTATGATAATAAAGAGGGGGGGGGGTATTCAATGCCAAAATACGGGTCTTAGAACGAAATTCCAGAGATATTGTTACATATCACAGAAAAGCTGGTTGGTTGTTCTCCTCAAATATGTAAATAATTTTATGGCACATTCTTATTTACTTACCTTTAAAAGCGATCAAAGTTTGGTGGTATTAAGCTCTATTACTATGATAATGAAGGGGAGGGGTATTCAATGCCAAAATACGGTTCTTAGTACGCAATTCCAGATATAATGTTACTTACATCCCACTTATACCTCGTTGCCAGTGGCAACCTTTGATAAAAGTGGCCTGTTTATTTCCAATACAGGCTTAAAAGTATCCGTGTATCAGAAATGAACAGTACACTTTTTAAAAAGAGTACTGTTCATTCCCGACAAACGAACAATTCTACACCGTTTAAGATACCATTCAAGCAATAAGTAGCGGACGTTTAGTCCGGCCCAGATCGCAATGATAACGATAGCTCTATTCAAAGCAGCCTGAGAATCACACCAAACAAGTAGTCAAAATCACTGTAACAACACAAACCGGGTGGAACAAACTGGCAGTTCAAAAATATATACAATATTATTAAATTAAAATAAAAACATATTACAAAAATCAATTATTATACATATCAATTGGCATCTATTCCACAATTTGGTTTGATTTATATTAATATGCAAAACATATAAATTAGAATACTAAATAATTATATCAATTGTGAGGATAGAAGGCGCAGTTCTCTTGCTGGACCCTTCACAGGCATTCAAAATAAGCAGGATGAAAAAGAAACGCCTAGAAAGACATACACTTTATTACAAATAATTCGCTGATGCATACTTTCACCAGGAATGACCCACGTTTCGCATTTCCTTTACACTACATTTAATAATAATATTATTAATATCGCAGTCCTCTTCGCCATAGACAAGTTGTTTTGACGAGTGGTCTAAACAAACACGTGATAGTTTTACTCCCAGCGGTATACCAATACGCACGTGTAAATACTATTCAGGTCACCTCTCCACTGCGCAATCATTCTACCATGAAATGTAACGTGAGGCTCAAAAAGGGATAAATGAAAGAGCATTTGACACGTTTCGGTTGAAACGAC
Organism: Patella pellucida; assembly: GCA_917208275.1. Lineage (NCBI taxonomy): Eukaryota > Metazoa > Mollusca > Gastropoda > Patellidae > Patella > Patella pellucida. The sequence goes on from OU795037.1 coordinate 11,260,690, forward strand.
TCGATAATAAATACTATTTTCACATTTTCCTTCACAATACTCGATAGAAATGTGATGTAAGTCAGTTATTAGCACCTTTCCTCGGTGTATCGGTGAATATCAGGACAGTTTTGGTCGGGGACCCCCGACCAAAACTGTCCTGATATTCACCGATACACCTCGGAAAGGGTGCTAATAACTACTACATATCACAGTAAAGCTTGTTTATTACCCTCTTCATCAATGTAAGTAACATTATGGCACATTCATTTTTACTTACCTTAAATAGCGATCAAAGTTATTAAACTCAATTACTATCATAATAGTAATGAAGGGGGGGGGGGTATTCAATGCCAAAATACGGGTCTTAGAACGAAATTCCAGAGATATTGTTACATATCACATATAAGCTTGTTGGTTGTTCTCTTCAAATATGTAAATAATTGTATGGCACATTCATATTTACTTACCTTAAAGTTAAAAAACGATCAAAGTTTGGTGGTATTAAGCTCTATTACTATGATAATGAAGGGGGAGGGTATTCAATGCCAAAATACGGTTCTTAGTACGAAATTCCAGATATAATGTTACATATCAGCGAAAAGCTTGTTTATTACCCTCTTCAACTATGTAAGTAATATGGCACATTCATATTTACTTACCTTAAATAGCGAACAAAGTTGTGTGCTATTAAAATCAATTACTATGATAATGATAATGAAGGGGGGGGGGGTATTCAATGTCAAAATACGGTTCTTAGTATGGTACGAAAATTCCAGATAAATGTTATTATTATATTACTGTATTATAATTGCTCATTGTTGTCATCAATGATTTTCGGCCCTATTCTGGAAAGATTTTGAATTATATACGTTTCTTTCGTTATTTGGCCTTCCGTGACCTTTGACCTCGATTATCTCGGAAACGCCCCCTCGCCTGGCTTATTACCTACCAGATTCGGATTCCTGACGAAAAATGCCTCTAGAAAAGTTAACTCAGAATTTGCCCCCACTCGGGTGACAATGCCCCCCTCCTCCCTCTGGTCTAAATGTATATATACCGATTTACATTCAACGGTTTCCGTTTTTACTCCAATTTCAAATCAGTTATGTTCGGCGATATAAGCCATGCAGTCTCAATCGAGTGCAAATTTCTAGCGTCTGGTTATTCCAGTCTACATAATGCCGTTTGATTTGGTGCAATGTGTCTAGCCTTGTCTCTAGAGTCTCTTATTACAACTGGGACTGAAGCGCATGTTAAATTTTTTATTTTATCTTAAATATCGGATATTAGAAGCCCATCTTTTCCCGGTTAGTTTACGTCATCAATGTTGATTAAAATTTACCAATAATTCGTGTTTTCGATGTCGAAAACTTTGGAGGATTTTGAGTTACGGACTTAGGTCCTTTAAATTAACAATAAAATGGAATTCACTAACGAAATTTGACATTGTCGACATTGCCAAAATACTTAAAGTAAGTTAAGAAAAGTCGTGATTAAAATTTTATTTATTAACCTAAACAAGGCATAAAACGGAAGAACTGATTATTGTACCTCGTACAATTAGATCAAGTGGGTTATAAATAACCAATTTGGACTCATCCTGTAGTGTAATATTATCGGTAAAGCTTTTGACGCAATTCCACCAATACGCCATATTCCTTTAGATTACAACGAAACCTTCTTCACATTATTACCTATTGACGAAAATAAACCATTTGTTTCTGTAATGTAGCAAAGCAATATTTCACCCTATTCCCATGTATGGTTCTCACCTTTCCATGACGCAATCGCTCACTGCGTCAGATGTAGGTCTGTCTTTTCCTTAAACATGCATTATTCTAGAGCAAAATCTGCCTAGTGAAGGTCTTTATTTGGGCATGAAATGTTTTCTAAAGTATTAATTAGACATTAATTAACTGATCCAGGCCTTAATCAACTTCTGATGGCATCACATTGCTCCGATATTAAACAGATTAAAACGTTTAAGTGATAAATCAAATATGGCGGTCCCAGACGCTTTGAGTCTTAGCTTTGATCAACCAGGACCGTGGTTGAAATTATTGCACACGTCGGCCAAATCTTCAAATGCCAATATCTTCGCTTACAATAGAGTAATTTGAGTGAAATTTTCAAATTATTCATTTTACATCACCCTTTTTCGAACTATTATAGCAAGAATGGCTAGTTTGTATCTATATCTTAAATAATGTAACTTTAAATAGCTGTCGGTTAAAAATGATGTAGCTCTCCGGGTCAAATGAGAACGTTATCCAAAACATTTATTATTTGAACTTCATTGATATACACAGTGAGAGCGGAATTTGGAAAGTATAGGTCTAGAGCATGAACTCAAAATTTCAGAAACACGGAGATTGATATGAAACTTTTGTTTTATTATAAAGCTCCGGTTTCCACCCACTGCTAAAGACCCCTACGCGCAAGCGAATTATTGAAATAAAATTAAACCATACGTTAGTCCCGAAATGACCTAGTTGTGTTGAGTGGACGTTAAACCCCATCTCTCTCTCTCTCCCTCTCTCTCTCTCTCTCTCTCTCTTAATTATAAATGATAGACAGGCGGGCGTTCTAAAACATTTTGGTTTATACAGGTGGTAAAAATTGGGAACCGATACCAGCTTTACGGATTATGTTTTTAAATTGTCCCACTTAGAGGAATATCTATCTTTCGTAACCTAAATTTAGAAATACCGATTTTGTGGCGCTTATTTTTTTTAACAATAACCCCACTTCTAGATACTATAACAATTTAAAAGTACTGATATAAGATATACGACGCATTTGGAGTAAAGTTCGTCCGGTTAATTTGAACCTTAGTTTGGGGCTTTGGGCGTCCGTTTCCAAAGGTGATACAAACGACCCCTTCTCCGCCTGAATATGCATCTGACATCTTGCTCATTTTTTTCAGATTAACAGCGTAACGCCATTTCTTGACGCTGGGTTTTTATACGGAACGACAAAGTTCTTTACCAATCAATTGAGAGAGTTCAGAGGAGGTCGACTTTTGTCTAATGATGGCACATCAGATTTGTTTCCCGCCAAAAACGACATAAGGCTGATATTGTCTAATCCTGCTGTACCAAGTGATCACTCTCTCAAAGCCTCATCAAGATTTTTCCGTAAGTAAATTTCCGTTTTCAATTATCGACATTTCAGAAGTACCTAAAACTAGAAATTTGGCTACAAAGAGTAGTAGTATCAGTAGACTAGTTGTAGTGTTAGTAATAGAAGTTATACTGTACCCTTATTTATCATTCGCTCGATCTGTGCCAAGGGCCAAATTGGAAAAATGCCTCAGGCCTAATTTGCTACCCTTGTAAAATGACGCGAGTATTATTATTATTATTATTATTATTATTATCCTAAAACAGATACTTTTGTCTTGGACAAGAATGGTATTAACCAACCATATTGTCTTAGATCTGACTTCAAAGCGAATATATAAAAAGGTATATAGATGGCTGCCGACCTTGAATAAACCCATTTCACACACGATCAACAATTTCATTACAAGTAATCCAAGATCCATAGTTATATCCTGGTAATGCTTCTTAATGCTACTTTTAGGAATTGGTAATGCTCGAGGTCATATGAATCCCTATCTTCTGACAATACAGATCATATGGTACCGGTGGCATAATCATGTCGCAAACGATTTATCTACAAAAAACAGAGATTGGAAAGATGAACAATTATTCTACGAGACCAAGAAAAGAGTTACTGCACACTTCCAGGTACGTTTCCCGCAGTGAGTTAAAAATTGTCATGTCGGATAATGCTATTGTACCCATATTATGTTTTCCACACAGAATTAATCCATTTGATTAACTTGTATGTACGAGTCGTGGTCACTTATACAACCAGTAGACGTGGTACAAGGGTTAATCAGTGAACTGGATGTATGAGTTGTGTTGTTGACGTTTTCTGTGGGGAAAAACAACCTGCCCCGGTCAATATGTGGGGAAAAGACAAAAACCTATCAAATTAGTTAATTATCATGAGGTGATTATACGTGGACTGAGAGATGGGCTATAAATAATTATATACAACTGAAAGCTATTTTTGTAGGCTAAACCCCCAAACCCCACGCCACACCGGTAGAAACGTATGTTATAAAAATAATATGCTGTAATTCTGATACCGTTTTATTTAGAAAATTGTAATGGAAGAATGGCTACCAGTATTGTTACCTCAAGGAAGTATCCCACCATATGATGGTTTGTATATTTTTTTATGACATACCGAAACATAATTGATTTACCGGACAAAATTAAACTAAATTATTATATTTTAAAATAACCTCTAGGTTGCTCACAAATCAAAACATCTGCTTACATGTATATAGTAACCCCCTTTTAAAATAGCTCACAAATCAAAACAACTGCTTACATGTATGAAGTAACTCCCTTTTTAAAATAACTCACAGATACTGCAGATCTATGCTTACATATATATATAGGAACCCCCACTTTAAAATGAAATTTCACCTTTTATTGTAAAGATTACAAGAATTCTGTTCATCCTGGTGCTAGTCAAGAATTCCAGACAGCAATAGAAGCTTATATTAATACCATGTTACCTGGTGGGGTTTGGACTTTAGGGTAAGTTGGTGGCTTTTACAATACACGTTATGACCACTAGGTTTTTAATTCTTCGTACTGCAGAATGTGTGCGTTATGTTTAATTAATACACATTATTTATTGTTTTTATTATTTTTTTACCCATTTAATTTTAGCCCAAACTGTTCATTTTAACCATTTTAGACTTTTCTGAAATTCTATTAGGATTATCGCCCTTATTATTACCATTCAGCAAACGACCACTGTCAAGACCAGGCGCATCATTTCTATTGTGACTTTTATGTATGCGTTTTGTCTCTGTTTCATTTATGAGTTTATTTTTATTTATGAGTAAAGCATAATCACCATTCTGTTTAAACACATATTATCATATTTCGTGTAATTTTTTTAGTTCAAAATTTATTTTTACTTGTCTTTGCTACACTGGAATCTGGAACAGTTGCTACATTACCGGATTTTGGGTTAAGGTGAGGGATCAGCAAATGGAACAGTCTGTTACAGCGACTTCTTGGGTAAACCACTAGACACGTCAAAAGTCTCTCGTACGACCCCTGACACGATCTTCAAGTACAACATTTCAGATCTTTATTTAGTGTAGGCCATCGAAAGTATAAAAAACGAAACGATGTACTAGAATCAGATTGCATACATCATTACAGTCTGTTAACTGATCAGCGCTTTTCCGGCGTGATTTCCCCTTGTCAGTGATGCAGAAGGAGGGCCTGACAAGGACAGCTGCCTAGTCGTTCGGATGGGACGAAAAACCGAGGTCCCATGTACAAATTGGAGTGCACGTAAAAAATCCCTTGGCAGTTGGAATTCGATATAAGAGTAGTAATAAAATAAAAACCAAGTACGAACAATCCAAATCATAAGACAGAATTCGAAGTCCTAAAAACGTTATAGGCAAAATAGTGTATTCAAGCAAAATAGTGTAATCAGCAAATGGACTGCTCCTCGTGTTAAAAAATACACGACAAGCAGTGGTAACAGGTGTCCGGAAGAGTAAGCTTACCCTGCCTGGCGCCACACCCGCCATAGCTGCATCCAATCTATTAGGCGAAATGACAGTCAAATATTGGCCAATGAACTATAGTATGCAAAATGCACGTGATGAACTGTCTTAACGATGTAGTAGACATTATCAGGGTGATAGTAACAGTATACGTGTCAATTAAAAATATCTAGAATAATAGCCGAGAGAGACACGTTATATTTACCAATCAAATCAATATGACGGCCATAAAACTTTTTAAAGGCCTTAATCAGTTTAGTGCGCAAGTATCCTTGTAGTTGAAGCTTAGATGACAAATGCCTCGATCTACTTAAAAAATCAGAATAAAAGGAACAAGCTCTCGTGTAACGAATTAGCTGAGACACAAAAACTCCATAAGCTGGTGATATTGGAATGTTACTACTAATGAATGTAAAGTTAACAATCGGAAAGTCAAACGTAGCGCCGGTGCCCGGGCAAAAATTTCCCCCATAGCACACTGTATGGCGTATGCCCGTCTTCAATTAGCCCAGGTTAGATGCTTAAGCGTAGGACGTTAAACCCCATTTAATTCATAACTGATCAGCACATATGGGTTCTTGCAAATGGTCCCCAAATCTCTCACTTGATTTGATATATTATGTGTTTGTTGTTTATTGATTGCAATATCGGTGGAGTTTGTGCGTCTCGTCCGCCCGTATACTTTGTAAGTTTTCTTTGCACTTACTATAAAAGCCCATGCGATGTCCAAAAAACATGGTGGTTTAAAGCTTATCTGGAAATTTGAAAATAAATGGGTTAAAACATGTTAACATTTCAGGCGGATGAATTCTATAATACATAAATTTTGATAACATTTGAAACTTTTGTTACAGTGAAAATTGTGCAAGAATAAATACAACAAGTGAGGATCCTGATAGTGATAGACAGGTAGAAGCTGTTAGACTGTGTAATACGTACTGGGATTCACAGGTACACATATACATATATATTATATAGGAATGGGTTTTAAAGACACATTTCCACGTGATTTGATGATATAGTTGGACTAAAAACATATTCAAACTAATTTACTTATCAAAATTTTGACTAAAATCCCTTTGAAGGGTGTCCATTTCTTGTTTGTATTTGTCGTCACTCGTTGTCTATTTACCATAAATATCCAAGTTTAAAGAAATTCTGGGATTATCCCCTGTCAAATTCTTGTTCCGCCTTTTACGTTTTAGTTGCTCGCTCTTTTCACAACCGCTAGCCATTCGATCAACATATACACAGTGCCTCCAACGTGAACCTAGCAGACAATTAGTGAAACATTTTCCATACATTTATCCTAGCTTTAAATACTGTTGTGGGATTGGATTTGTGATGTCTATTCCTTAAAAAAAATAGACAGATCACACGTTTCTGTAAAGTCACACAAGGAACATTGTTTAAATACATGTTAGCCGGGAACTATTCGCTAAGACAAGAACAATTTCAGTTTTATGAAAATATGTTATACAGTATGTTTTTTATTATTTACTTTATATTTAAGGATTTGGTTCCAGCTAATTTTAATTCTCTATTACGAGGTATGTTGTTTACAAAAGCTGAACCAGAAGACACCACAGTAGTGCCTGATGTTAGAGGTAATATCCATATTGTTTAATCATTTTAAAAAATGAATTCATTACAGATGCACTATGGAAGAGCCGGTCTTTCTTGTTATATATAGATATTGAAAAATGAATATACTGAAAATACTTTATTCTGTTAGTATACATGTATATGTGTGAAGTTTTGACAAGAAACTAGTTTCGATTGTCAAGTACCATTTCTACGATAATAAACGAAGTCTCGGTTTTCTATTTTAACTTTTAAGGCAGATAGGGTAGACATTATCTAATCCATACCATATCTCAGCCATCCGACCATCTAGCTATTTTATTATGGTAATAAGAATAACTATGTAAATAATAATCTACTTAAAGCCATAAAAATACCTGAAATATGCAGATTTAGCTCTTACTTAATAAAAGATGTCAATTGTGTGCAGTATATATTTTTTTACAAGCTGATTAAAACACAGATCCTATTTCTTTTCGTTTTTTTATAGTTCAAAATTTCGTTTTACTCGTCTTGACTACCGTAGGATCTGGAAGAGTTGTTATATTACCGGCGTTTTGCCAATGAAACGGTCTGTTAAGGGAACTTCTTGGCGTCCCATGCACGGAACTGTGGTTAATTGATTAATGAATGTATGAACGTCATAGAGTCAGAAGTCAATCGTACGACCCCTGACACGACCTTCGACAACAACTTGTCAGATCTTCATGTAGTGTAGGCCATAGAGAGTATAAAAAACTAAACGAAATATAGATCTCTATTTTAATCAGATTGTATATTCCTATTACATTTAATGGGCTTTAATAATAATAATAATAATAATAATCGCGTCATTTTACAAGGGTAGCAAATTGGGCCTCAATGTACTGTATCTTGTTTTTCATCAAAGTTTTTTATTACAGAATATTATCCAGGACCATATGAGTTTTCTAGACGCGATCAAGTAGCCGTATTAATTCAACAGGGTAGAGATCACGGATTATCAGATTATAACACTATAAGACAAGGTTTAGGACTTCAGCCAATTACAAGATGGGAAAACTTTAATACTAGTCAAGAGGTAGATATGTTATTTTGTTATTCAAAAGAATATAAGAATATATCCGGCATTGCCTTGTATACAAGGAGATCTAAGCATTATAATGGTCAAGTTTGGCGTTAGGTCGGTGGAACTACCAGCGAATTTGATAAAATGAGAAGCTTTGAGACAATGCTTCTGTTCATCTAGGTTCATATTGTACAGTGCGTTAGTCAAAACCGAGGCAATACTTCGCAATTTAGTTTTTTCGACGCTTTCTCCATGAATGTTCAGACCCCCCCCCCCCGGCCTCCACACATGTCTGCTATGTCCATCGGGTGAGAGAAAGGATCTCCTGATATCACGTATGATACTTGATATTTACATCCCATTGTTTATTATAATATGCTTTAATGTTGTATTATTTGTAGATTATAGATAAATTAAGACAGGTATATGGTAATAATACTACTGATCTAGATTTATTTACTGGTGGTTTATTAGAACTCAGTCCATCAGGACCAGGCGAAGTGTTTCAACGGATATTGATAGATCAGTTTACTCGTATTCGAGATGGAGATAGATTTTGGTATGAGAAGACAGGGTAAGATTTTTTTATATTTTATTTTGTGTTGGGTTTTTTAACAACTTATTCTCCTAACCACAGTATTTCGAATAAGGTTAAGGGGAACTAAATATTGGGACATGCTGTATAATAAAGGAGATATATTTTGGTACGAGAAGAAAGGGTAAGAATTTTCGGTGTTTTGGGGTTTGAAAAGCTTATGCGCAACTACAGTATATTAGGGTTATGGCTTTTTTTATTAGGACACGGTATAATAGTTGTAGTGTATCTTTGTATATATGTTATGATACAATTTTTGTTAAAGTAGTAATTGACCAATGTCCGAATTGATATCTCACTAATCTTTCAAGTCGTTGAACTGTTTGAGTTTATACTTAATGTAATGATATATATTACGTAATTATAGTTAACACGCAATTTTGCTATGTCCATATATTCTTCTGTATTGAAACATCGGTTTCCTATGTGCAATTTAACATAATATCAAATATTATTATATAATAATTTTAATCCTAAGCTTGTATATATGTTCTGTATTCTATTGTAACTTTAGGCTTGGTGGCCGGCTCGCCCTAGCGATACCTATCTCGTTATTGTGACCGTTTACAAGTTTTGGACACTCGTTATTAAAAGTACAATTTTTACTATTTATCTGAGTTTTCGTCGTAAGTGTTGCAATAAGCTACAACCCCCAGAAAGTAGCACTTCGGCATAATAAACAAGCACAAGGAGTACACGATAGCTTCAATGATCTATGGTTAGGATTAGGTCATTTATGCTTTAAAAGTAGTTACCTTGTTATCATAATTCATAAATAAATATTTACGAGGTAATCTTTATATGCAGTAATGACGAGTTCATCTTAATTCATATATACAGTAATGACGAGTTCATCTTAATTCGTAAATACAGTATTTATAAGGTAGTCTTAATTCATTAATACAGTATTTACGGGATCATCTTAATTCATAAATACAGTATTTACGGGGTCATCTTAATTCATAAATACAGTATTTACGGGGTAGTCTTAATTCATAAATACAGTATTTACGAGGACATCTTAATTCATATATACAGTAATGACGAGGTCATCTTAATTCATATATACAGTAATGACGAGGTCATCTTAATTCATAAATACAGTATTTACGGGGTCATCTTAATTCATAAATACAGTATTTACGAGGTCATCTTAATTCATATATACAGTATTTACGAGGTCATCTTAATTCATAAATACAGTATTAACGGGGTCATCTTAATTCATAAATACAGTATTAACGGGGTCATCTTATTTCATAAATACAGTATTAACGGGGTCATCTTAATTCATAAATACAGTATTAACGGGGTCATCTTATTTCATAAATACAGTGCTTATGAATATTCCATTCCATTATTTTTATGTCACCAATGTTAAACTACAACGAGCTGGTCAGTTCATTTTGAAACACCCAATACAAAACAAAAACAACAACAGTGTTATTAATCTCAACAGTATCTCCACTTTATGTCAATCAACGTGGAAGCCATACATTTCTCTTTTCAGTTATTTCACAGAAACTGAACTAGAAGAAATAAGAGCTATAAGATTTGCTGATATACTTAGAAATGTGACAGACGTGACGCCAATATTTAACAGTGTCTTTAATTGTCAAGGTTATTTTATTTATATACCCAGAAACGTCAGTAACGTAGTTCTACTCGAAACAGACCAACAACCTTTAAATTAACCACAACCATGCAGTTGTGTCGACTTTATGTTTGTAAATTATATTACCTAATTACTACAATTAGAATGAATGAATGAATGGAATGGGGTTTAACGTCCTACTGTTATGCACTTAACCTGAGCTAATTGAAGACGGGCATACGCCATACAGTGTGCTATGAGGGATATTTTGCCCGGGCAGCAGCGCTACGGCCTACTCTTATATCGAATTCCATCTGCCAGGGGATCTTTTACGTGCACTCCAATGTGTACACGGGACCTCGGTTTTTCGTCCCATCCGAACGACTAACTACAATTAGACATAGGGTTTATAGGGTTAACAAGTAATTTAATGAAATTACACACATTTCAAAAATTAAACCCTGGATATTTTGACCTGAATTCATATTGCTTCCTTATAATAGATTATGGAGTTTGAACCGTTTAACAGGAAATATCAATAGTATAGAAATTAGTGACGCATTAATTTAATCTCTGTTTGTATTTGTTTATTACCTATTTGCTCAAGTATGGGGGGGTGGGATGGCCTAGTGGTCTAGAGTGCCGCGCTTCGACCTCTAGCTGACCGGCCACCTCTGGCTCGCGGCTGTGGTTTCGAGCCCTGGTGTGAGCGTTTGTGACATGGAGATAGAGGCGCCTTCTCCACCTCGTGGGTTTTCTCCGGCACTCCGGTTTCCTCCCACCGCTAAAGACCCCTACGCGCAAGCGAATTACGAAATAAAATTAAATCATATGTAAGTCCCGAAATGACCTAGTTGTGTTGAGTGGACGTTAAACCCCATTTCTCTCTCTCTCTCTCTTGTTCTAGTATATTAGTTACTTTACATTAGGTATCAAAATCATCTGATTTATGTAAATACAAGGGAGAGCCCAAGCTATTCCCAATCATATTTCAACCTGAAAAACCTTATTGTTTGTATGAATTATTTGTGTAATCTGTGTTTAAATAATGAATAGGTTTGGGAGGCTGTAGTTGTGCTGATCCACCAAATGTAGACAACAACAACAATACAAGATTTGATGTCTGCTCAGAACTTCAAACTTATGATTATTTTTCTGGCAGTGAAATAAGCTTTATCTTATCATTCCTGGCAATAGCCTTGGTCATTCCAGGTAAGAACTACTCTTATTTTAATTATACTAACCCGTTCAAACACCACTAGTTCTTAAGACCTATATATTCCTCAATTAGATTGGCGAGTCTTTGATATAACAAAAAGGACTCCCTGTTTTTTGCCTTATCCGAATAATTAGACGCCTTTCACGGACAAATTCTGATTCATGCACAAGTGTTACTTAAACAAATTATTTCAATGCAGTGTATTAATTGAACTGGATAAACACACAACCCTATAGAATGCAATTACATAGGGAAACCAAGCCTATTTACTCGATAAAGACTATAGGGAAACCAAGCCTATTTACTCGATAAAGACTATAGGGAAACCAAGCCTATTTACGCGATAAAGACTATAGGGAAACCAAGCCTATTTACTCGATAAAAACTATAGGGAAACCAAGCCTATTTACTCGATAAAAACTATAGGGAAACCAAGCCTATTTACTCGATAAAGACTGCCGGGAAACCAAGCCTATTTATTTGATAAAGACCACAGGGAAACCAAGCCTGTTTACTCGATAATAGGGGAAATAAACAATAATTGTATTCCATAGAATTTGGTGTCATACCGACAAAATTATTATATTGAAAATTTCATTCAAATTAATCTGTTTTTAAATTACTAAAAACACTACAGGGTAATCACTTTACATTTTCCAAATTGTGTACATAATGATGAATACCTTTAAAATAATCGAAAAAGATTGAGGGTTTTATTAAAACGCCTAGAACTGATTAATCTTCATTTTTTACAGGTTCCATATTGGTTTTAATGTTATTGATTAAGCGACGACAGAAACTGATATCAGGCAAATCGCAACAGATGTCAAAAAAGCACAGACAATCGAAACCTAACTCATATTTAGGTATGATATGGTATAATAATAAAGTATAGGCTGAAAAGATATTCAATATTTTAGCATTATTCATCGTCTAACCCCATTTGAATAGAGGTAAAGGTACTGTAAGCAGTATCTTGGAGCGCGTGTGGAGTATGTGTGGGTATGTATGTGTGTGTGTGTGTTTAGGTTGGGGTGGCATTTCGGGACTACGATGTCTTGCACCTATGAAGTCAAAATTCATATTACATAGAAAAATGTTATGTCTATGATAGTAAGTTAATAAAATTAAGCATTATTATATGTTTACATTCCTAATAGGCGGTTAGCACATATATTTAGGCGGTTAGCACTATATTTCAAACGTTTACAAAATTGAATATTTTTGTAATAAATGTACTTTAAACGATGCAGTATAATAATACATTCCCACTTCAGTTGGATCGATGAGCAATGGAATTCCATGGACTATTTGAGGTAATTCCAAGGACTATATAAGGCCATTCTATGGACTGTGTAAGATCATTCCTTGGACTGAATACATAAAAGACCTTCTCTTGGGATAGGCCGCCGTTCATTCTCATACTTGGTCCCTTTTCTGTGGAATTCATTACCCTTGTCAGTTGGCTGGCCAAGTCCGTAGAAAGCTTTAAATCTCAGCTTAAAACTCATCTTTTCAACTGGGCTTATTTTTGTCAGTGGTGAATGACTTTGTTTAAACTTGAAAAAGCGCAATAGAAATAGCCATAAAGTATTTTTGCGCTATACAAATTGAGACTTATTATTTTTATTATTATTATGAAAAGGGTCATTCAATGGATGAGATAATAAGGTTATTCCGTTGAGTATATGATTATAAGGTGATGCCATGGACTAAATAAGGCCATTCCATTAATGCCGTTACAAAAAATGTATTATTTACCATTATATAAAGAAGGTGTTTGGTTTATATTTTAGCCGAGGAGTGGCTTGGTCCTATTTCTGAGAGCAGAAAAGTTAAGATAGAACTGCAGAAGGAAAGAAAAAAGATCAATGTAGCTAATGGTCGCGGACAAAGTCTTCGATTTATAGATCTTCGTCGAACAGAGAAAATTCAGATAAAAATTTCGTATGACAAACAGCTAAATCTTGCCTCTGTTAGACTACCGGGCGATATAGATCTTGTGAGTACTTTGTGCATTCTGATTAAATTACAGATCCATATTTCATTTCATTTTTTATACGCCCACATTTTCATGTGGACGTATTATGTCGTCGCCCCTGTCCGTCCGTCCGTCCACAATTGTTTGTGGACTCTATACAGGTCACAATTCTTACCCGATTTGAGCATGTATCGGATCAAAACTTCATGGATTATGCCTATGGCCCCGGATTCTACGAAAAATCACGTTTTTAGCTTGCGGACCATATAGAGGTCATAATTTTGAACCGGCTTTGATGAAACCTGACATGCATGTTTATAATCCAAAGAGCTTGGTACCTTTCGATATTTGCGCCTATCGGAACGCAATTTCCTGAATTATGGCCCCTGATTGTCCGAAAAATCACCTTATTTAGCTTGTGGTCCCTCTGGAGGTCACAACTATTATCCAATTTTTAAAAAAAACGTTTGATTATAACAACGTTAAACCCTAAGAAAGGCTGAGTTCGAATTTCGGGAAAATCGGACCAAAATTGCCCTACAAAATGGCCGCCGTTTGTACGCGCGAATACTGTTAATAAATGGTATATCAATTTGATTTTGATGAAACTTGAAATGCATGGTTATGACCCAAAGGTCTTGGTTCCTTTCGATATTTGCGCATATCGGATCGTATCCTGAATTATGGCCCCTGATTGTACGCAAAATCGCCTTTGTTTAGCTTGTGGTCACTCTGGAGGTCACAATTATTATCCGATTTAAAAAATCGTTTGGTTATATCACCGTTACACCCAAATGAAGGTTGAGTTCAAATTTCGGCAAAACGGAACAAAATTGCCATACAAAATGACCGTCGTTTTTTAGCCTGTGGTCCCCTTGGAGGTCACATTTTTTTTCGAATTTAAAAAAAAAAGTTTGATTATATCACCGTTACACCTTACGGGAGGTTTGAGTTAAAATTACGGGAAAATCGGACCAAAGTATTTCGGCCTATCGGAACGTAATTTCCTGAATTATCGCCCCTGATTGACCACAAATCTCTATCACCGTTACACCCTACGGAAGGTTGAGTTTGAATTTCTAGAAAATGAGACCATAATTGCCAGACAAAAGGCCGCCGTTTGTACGCGAATAGTGTAGAAATGGTATATCAAAGTTGTGGACCCTGTAGAGGTCACACTATTGATTCTTTTTTGATGAAACTTGAAATGCATGTTTATAACCTAAAGATCTTGATTCTTTTCGATATTTGCGCATATCAAATTAAAACTTAATGAATTATGGCCTATTATTTTAGGAAAAATCACTTTCTAAAATGTGGGCGTATCCTGCCTGGCAGTGCCAGATTACTAACTTTTATACTATCGATTGCCTACACTTAATGAAGATCTGACCGGTTCTGGCGACATGTCGTGTCACAGGTCATACGGACGACTTTTGACCCTATGACGTCATACATTTGATTAACCAATCAGCATTGATGTTACTAGTTGATTACCAACAGATCCGTGCAAAACATGCCTAAAGATTGGCGTAACAGAGAGAGAGAGAGAGATAGATAGAGAGAGAGAGAGAGAGAGAGAGCAGAATCCTTGCACCAATACACGTAGATTGTATACTATGTTTTTTGGGGGATCACGGTGGCTTAGTGGATAAACGCGCTGGTTCGCTAGCCTGGAGGTCGGTGGTTCGACCCCTGCATTGGCCAAGAAAGTCCATCTCGATTTTCCGACGTGATTTTCCCTTGTCAGTGATGCAGAAGGAGGGCCTGACATGGGACGAAAAACCGAGGTCCCGTGTACACATTGGAGTGCACGTAAAAGATCCCTTGGCAGTTGGAATTCGATATAAGAGTAGGTCGTAGCGCCGCTGCCCGGGCAAAACTTCTCTCATAGCACACTGTATGGCGTATGCCCGTCTTCAATTAGCTCAGGTTAAATGCATAACAGTAGGACGTTAAACCCCATTTTATTCATTCATTCTCATTTTTTGTAATTAGATTTTAAGATTTAGTGGATTACCAGAAAGACAGAATTTTGTAACCGAGCTAGAAACGTTTTTAAGAGAATTATCAATAGAAGTTAGCAGACAAGAGCAGGCTGAAAATATTATAATATCTACATCTAATAACAGAGACGATAGACAAAAAATCTTAGATGAATTCTTCAGAGTAGTGTGTTTACAGGTTAGTGGATTTTAATATAATCATATTAGATTAATGACGTTGTTTGTACCAAATCTTACAATATAAGACACTCGGGTAGGCCAATGGTTGTTACCTGATTCACGGAAAATCGGTCTTTTATCATTAAATGGGGGATAGAGTCATACGTTTCTACACTAACTGGGCTTTTGGAGACAGACAAACGCCACACAGTTTTTCGTCTCACCCGACCAGATAGACACTGTTGTGTCAGGCCTTATGTCAAGGGGAAACCACACCAGAAAGTCTGGAGGAACATTCGGCCTAACACCGGGTGCAAACTAGTGAAATCACTGACCCACTGCAGGTCCACGCAATATCTGACATAGGATTATTGATGAAGGCACTATTACACACGAATGTAACAAGGACGATCACGATGGCATTATGTCGTCCCCGGTCAAGCATATAGTCTGTCAGTGTCGCTGGACTAGGGGATATCAAGGAACACATTACAGTTGGAATTCGAAAAAAATAGTTCTCTCGTCGACCGTAGCACTGCTATCTGGGCAAAATAACGTATACCATGTTGGAGCAGAACCGCAGGATGATGATCCCCATTTCATTTCTTCTTCAGGCACTCAAGAAAGACCCTACAACTGAGGACTTTGACTATGATGCTGAACACGCCAATCAGGTGATTAATGTGAAGCTAACTCGTACAGAGTTTGCTGATGCTCTTGGTCTTCAACCATCTTCTATATTTGTAAGGAATATATTTCTACTAGGCGATAAAGATAACGATGGTTTCATGTGTTTTAGAGAATTTTTGGACATGTTTGCAGTTTTTGCAAGAGGTAATTTATCATATATTCAGATCATCCTTCATCTTCGACGTGTTATGGCAATCTTAGATGCGTTAATGTTATATTAGTGTATGCAAAAGGTTACTCGAACATTTAAATAAATCTTAAAGTTGCAATTTCTTATTAATTCATAAAAAAACACGCCAATGAGTTAAAACATAATATTTACTACCTGATGGGTAATCTACACTCTTTTTGAAGCTGATAATTAAGCCTCCGGACGTTTGATAACTTTGGAGGCAAATGGTTAGCGCATGCGCGCTGTATCATAAAGCCTGTCATTGAGTCAACTGCCGTGGTTTCAAATCCCCGGTTGTAGTTTACAAGGAGTAGGGCCCCTGTCCAATCTCGTTGGTTTTCACCAGGTCCTCCGGTTTCCTCCCACTGCTAAAGACCCCTACATACGCGCAAGCGAATTATTGAAATAAAATTAAACTATATGTTAGTCCCGAAATGACCTAGTTTTCTTTCGAGTGGACGTCAAATCACATTTCTCTCCCTCTCTATTACCAAAATAACGGTTGTTTACGGTAAGTGACGGTATAGAGTGAAAACAATTGACGGTATTTGAGAACATTCATGTACAACTGTTATACAGTAAGAATTTTTAAATTAAAGTTTCGTCAATTACAATGATTATTCGGATGACCTATGGCCACTTTAAGCTGGGAAAAGTAATCGTTTGTAATTTGACATAACATGTACATAAAATGAAGTGAAATAGGGTTTAATGTCCTACTATTCTGCTCCGACTGGCTAATGAAGACAGGTAGGCTATACAGTGTGCTATGAGTGAAATTTTGCCCGGGCAGTGGCACTATGGCATACCCTTATATCGAATTCAAAGGGATCTGTTACGTGTATGCCTATGTTTACACGTGACATCGGTTGTTCGTCCCATCCGAACAATTAGACAGCTGTCCTTGCCAGGCTCTTCTCCCTGCACCACTGACAAACGAAAACCAAGCCGGCGGCCGGCCTGAAAGGCTGTACATGCATTTATATCTGCAATAGTCTGTTATGTAAAATGTTATAATATACAGGTACTGCTGATGAGAAAGCCAGACTAATGTTTAATATATATGATGTGAAGAGAAAAGGTGTTCTTGAGAGAAGCGATTTTATCAAGATGATAAAGTAAGTTAGACTACCTCTATTAAAGCCCCAATACCACTCTTGTTGTAACCGAATAATATGTTCCAATCTTTATTCTGGTCAATAATTTGTACTATTTTACAATATTTCAATTAAAAAATGATACAAATTTCATCTTAACACGCCTAATTTTAAAAATTGGAAAAATTCAACTACATGCCGTAACATGGTTTGAAAAGCTTTACGTAAACACTTTCAAATGCAACTTGGATTTAAACATATTTTCGAACCCTCTGGACAAGTAAGATAGGTTGTAATGGATAATTTACACAACAGGTTGGACACTTAAACATCTTGTAGCTAGAATAAGGCTATTTTTTTCTGGACCTATCAAGCCAGCAAGAGTGTTATTGTCCCTTTAACATTTCACTTATCACTTATCACTTATTGACAATAATGTTATGACGACTTTTAACACTCGTGAAAAATATCCTACAAAAATTGGAGGGTGGTTGACCTTTCGATCATTCACCGAGCCTTAGGTTATTTCAATATAATGTTATTGACATTTAAATATTCTTATATTCTTATTTTTCACTTATTTTTAAATACCAGTATTTATTTTATTAGAATTCACCTCGAAAGTAACTGCTTCATATATTATATTATTCCATTATTTTTCAAACTGTTAAAATGTGGACATTTACGATAAAACCAGGTTCCATGTACACAATCCGTGTACCAGAACCACTGACAGTCGGAATTCCATATAAGAGTAAGCTGTGGCACCGCTTTACGGGCAACATTTCCAGATTGCGCACTGCATGCCCGTCTTTATAGTTATATCGGTGCAGAAAAGTGGACCTAAACCCTATTTCAATTCGCGAATGTCTTGTTACGAAACTAACGTCACAAAATATTCATATTTTTGATAAGTGTGACAACACTTTGGATAATGTCGACACTAAAACTACGCATTCTACCGCCAGAGAATATTCATATTTTTGCTATAACAGTGAGTGATAACGCCTTGGATAATGTCGACACTAATTTTTGTACTTATATATTATTACTTTCAGATCATTATTGGATCTGTCTGATGCTAAACTTGGTGATGATAAAGTGAATGAATTAATCGATGTAATGTACAGAGAAGCTGGTTTAAACAATAGAAACACCATGACCTTTGACGATTTCAAAAAGGTCTTTACACTTAAAGAATACGAAGCCACGTTTCAATCAGCAACAATCGGAGAACAAGGTAACACTAATATTAGGTGGAATTTAGCTATTAGAGAACACATTAATCAAAATTTATTGAATAAAACTATTGATTGATTTTCCATAAAATTGTGTTCTGTACACTGAATACTTATAGTAGATGAAAAGTCTGATCATTAAGCTGACATGGAAGTAGGTATGTTTTAAAGATACATTATGGAAGATTAAGTTTAAGAGCTGACAGTTTCCACTGTAATAGTTAAAAACTGCATAATGTAAAGTGAATATGCTGAACACTCAATCAAATTGCTTCGCTTAAACCCGAGAAAATCTTATTTTAAAATCACTTTATCATCGATTGTCATTGGGTATACCGCTGTCATTATAATTAACAAAGTTTCGATTATCGATTTGCGTGTTTAATCATGTCAATGGTCGTTGAACAGCAGATCAGGCTCGAATCCAATGAAAATAGGACACATAAGATGGCATCGAGAGGCGGCTTCTCACCAATGCAACGAGGGTTCAATCCCAGCTCAGGGCATGAACTTTATCGCTGTAAGTGAGAGGGATATTCGGTCTCCCGTTCGACCAGGCAGGTTTCCCCCGAGTTCTTCGGTTTCTTCCTGCAGTAATGATCGAAATCATTCGCACGATCTGTGCCAAGGGCCAAATCGAAAGCAGACCTCAGGCCTAATTTGCTACTCTTGTAAAATGACGCGATTATTAATGTCTTATTAATAATTTAGATAACATTTCAGGCTTAATAAAAGATCTGCAAGAAGCAGATTTAGCTCTTCCATAATAAATCGTCTTGTGAATGGCACCCATTGCTTTTTTAACAGCTGTTTTAATAAGTACTATAACCCCCCCCCCCGCCCCCTTTCCCCACGTAGATAAAAACGTTTGTATTTTGGTTTCGACGAGGAGTTTTCTTTTTTTTTAAAAAGTGTCACTACATAACCATCAATTAGAAAAGACATGTAAAGTTTTGTTAGTCATGATTTTCAGATAAAAGTAAGCATCTTGAGTCAAGGAAAGCGGTTCTAACCCGATTTCTTGATTTTTGTAGGTGGAACAGTTTCTGCCCATACAGCAGACAGTACTGGAGGTATCAGAAACAGAAGACATACTTTAATAAAAAGTTACAAGTAAGTATTGATATAAATTGATATATCCCATATATGACATTTTTTTTTTAATTTGAAACAGATTTGTGACTGGGTTTGAAACACAGATAGAGCCATGGAGAACCATAGATACATGTATATGTCTACCTCTGTTCCCAGTAATGTTAGGTTGACCCAGTAAGTCGCAGCATCGATCCCAGTATTGGCCGAGCGAGTTCCTCAGAATTATTAACCCTGACTTACCCCTAGTAGAGAACACAGTGTCCGGGAGAAAGGAACAGCGGTTAGTCGTTCTGATGAGACGATAAACAGAGATCACGCGTACACCTACAAGAACCCTTTGCAGAGATTGCGTTGGCCACACTTTAGGTCCCGCGTTCTTGCTGATGAAATTTCTTCTCAATTCACGTCTCCGGCGCTCTGCCTTCGCTTGGCATAATATAATAATATTCATAAGTTTTTCGTGTTTTCTATCAACAGAGGTAAAAAGGGTGGCGGTATTAAAAGCAAAAGAAACAGTAAAGTTCGAGTGAAGGTAGAGAGACCGCAGCCCGCAGGTTCTACAACTACTGCAGAGAAAATATTGGCTATAACTAAATATATGGAGATCTACCGGTTACAGATATTCTGGGTTTTACTCTATACACTAGTAACAATTGGTATCTTTGTAGAGAGGGCATATTGTAAGTTTCATTTTATTTTCTACTCTAACAGTAAATACAGGAGGACCGCACTACACATAAACCAAACCCGCAAACAAAAGTACACAGTGTATATTTTGACATTGGGAATAATAAACATCAAATGTACATCAAGTGAATGGATCCTTTATCCTGTCTACTGCGCTGAAGGATACGGGTTTTATTCAATATGGAAGCAAACTTTCAACAAGAGAAAAGCTCACCATAGCTATCTTTTTAAAAAAAAGATACTTTAAAAATAATTCTAAAACGCCTTTATAGGACGTCCATTTATGTTGGTTTAGATTGTAGTGGTAAAATTGTTAAATTTATCGTGGGATTATTTTTCATCCAGATTATGCCGAGGGACGTGAACATGCTGGATTAAGAAGATTATCCGGGGCATGGACTACAGCTATGATTCGTGGATCAGCTAGTGTTATTATGTTTACATATTCCAGTTTATTACTGACCATGTGTAGAAATATTATAACCAGATTACGTGAAACATTTTTACACAGATTCATACCATTTGATTCAGCTGTCGACTTCCATAAATACATCGCTGTCGTCGCCATGATAGGCACAAGTAGGTTCATAAGTATTTTCATACGTATATTTTTTAGCCCTTCGATTTAAAGTCTTCTTTTACTTTGTCAAAGATACAAACAGGTTTATGATCAAATTCCTGAGACTTCTGACATATTAACTTTTTACGGAGACTGTTAAAGATGGGTTCCCAGTAAAGTATTTATTGGGTGGTCATTTCCAATAAAAGTATGGCAAATGTGGTATATATGGAAAGTATAGACACCCAATCTTACTAGAAAAATACTGGATTACGCGAAAAACGCCCATGGGGCAAGCACTGGGCAATATTGTCAGGGAATCCCTAACTGTCAACCCGACAGGTTTAGCTAGCTTATTGTCTGCTGGCTTAGGTCAGGGAGCAGTTGTTATTTCTTGCTCAAATGGTTAGGCGGTTTTGGGAAAATTGAGGGTTGTCAACGTACAAACGACCCTGCAATTAAACGGCAGAAAAATAAAATATAGAATTTACTTAGGCCTCTATAAGTATGGTAAATGTACAGTAATTAATGATAGATACATTCTGAAAAATGGACCCCCCCCCCACAATGACGCTAAGTTGACAAACATGGCGTCTAACAACAGCTTACTTATAGCTATAGGTATCCACGGTGAGAACAAAGTTTTGAAAGGGAATTGAAGCAAATTTTTGATAAATTTGTTACTTTGAATATGGTTTTAGTACAAATATATCATCAAATCACAAAGTTTGTACCCGGGAATGCATCTTTAGCACACAAATGAAACGTAATAAACATCTCCAACATATCCTGTTGGTGGTGGGGGGGTGTCTCTCCCTAATGGACAGAGAAATTTGGACTGTATGGAACATAGGTCAATGGATTTGCAACATATCTGAGCCACGGTATGTATGTTTAACTCTAGCTGAGCTTTATGATTGTTGGGGTTGAAAACCGAATTGAAGAAACCATTAGATTTTTTCCATCGCGGGTGGCAGGGGGGGGGGGGATCTAAACCTATGATGCTAAGTACGTCATTGTGTCTTATTCACATAACCCCTGGCTGCTGGATCCTTAAACTTTTGACATTGAAGTAAATAATAAGAATATATTTATTTCTTTTTTCAGTTGTGCATATATTTGGTCATGCTACAAATCTATATTGTATAGTTACCCAACCACCACAAGATGTCACCTGTCTTTTTAGAGAATATTATAGAGGGTATATAAACCTTTCTCCTATCTATTTAGTCTCTATCATCCAGAAAAATATTCTACGAATATTAGTCTGGATCCGTTGTCAACATTTGACAAAAATTGGCTTATCATAAACAACGTCTAAGCGAGTTAACTCCTCTTAACAAAGATGTTTACACCCTGACTTAGCTAAAGAGACTGGGTAATAAGACACATTAATAACCAAACTCCCGGTTACGCATGAGCAATGGGCTTTACGTCAAATATTGAGAACGGTCCCATCCCTCTGTATGTTGAAGACTATGAGGTTCTGGGTGACCGAGACTACTATCTATTAAACCATTAAAGTCTTAATTCCGGTTATAAACTTTAAGATGATTAGGAGAATTTGGGGCCCTGGTAGTCCAGCAGAAGACATATCTTGTCAAGGGTTGCACCTGAGGAATGTCAAAGAAAGTGTGTTTTGTCCCTTCAACATATAATAAATAGTTGACCATGTTAATCTCAAAATTCTCCATATTCACGTTATTGAGGTGTTGTATTTACCATAAGCAAGGCTAAGAAATTGCCGTCTTCGTCTTCGTCTCAGGACTCTACTCCTACTTTCAGTAAAACAAGTTGACTTATGATTTTGCAGATGACCATTTGTCCTATATGGCTTGGGGATCAAAGTCGCTTACCTTCTAGCTACATTGACAAGGGAGAGAGAGAGAAATGGGGTTTAACGTCCACTCATTGACAAAGGAGTCTCGAGTTCAATCCTAGTGGTGGTCGAGAAAGCTCATATGGATTTTTAAAGCCTTTCATTATCTTGGCATTGGTGCAAAACAGAGTGCCAGGCCAGGAAAAGGTGTTAGTCAGTTGGAGGGGACGACAAACCGAGGTCCTTCGGAAAAAGAAGGCATGGTAATTGTTGTAATTTCATGCCCTATTGCTGCCTTATGCCAGCTACCTTGGCTTCTGCAATCGAGTGTTTGCCGATATACAAGGAGAAATATAGACCTTTATATGGGCACCTTCTTTTTTATTTGACATTCTTCACTAATATTGAGAGAACACATTTATCTGTGCGTAGGTGTTGTAAAATCTAGAATGGTCGTGTTTATATTTCAGGTCAAATGAATTAGCCACCTTTCACTACTGGGCATTTCAAACTATAACAGGTTAGATATATATTTATATATCTTATATTGACATTATACCATTAGTCTGAACGTGACGGTAATCTATACTTCATTATTTAAAGGTGTAGATTTCAAAGGGAAATAAAAGTGGCATCCAATTTATGATCATAGCGAATACTACTAATTCCCTTCAAATGCCTAACTTTCTACCACACTGTTCATAGCCAGAATGGGCCTTTACACGAAAAAAAACCAATGACCTCTTTACATATTGGGGTGTAGTTCGGACGTCAAATGCCAAATTATCACTGAACCCACTTTTGCCTGATATAGAATGTTTCTCGGTGGATTACTGTTGGGTAGGGTCCCCTTGATTTTTCCCACTTGGGAGTGGTCGTGTCACCCTTGGGGAAAATTAAATATTCAAGATATTTAATTTTCCCCAACGGTGACACAACCACACCCACCCTGGAAAAATCAAGGGGACGCTACAAAACAATAATCCATCGAGAAACATTATATATCAAACAAAGGTGGGTCCTTAGCCCTGGCGTCCGGACTAGTGCACGTAAAAGAACCCTGGATATTTTGAATTTGATGAAGAGTGAGCGGATTGGTGCCGAAAAGTAGGATGTTAAGCCCTCATTTTATTTTCGAAACATGTCATTTGAAGGTTTTGCAGTCGTTATTCCAAACGAAGATGGTCCATGCAAATTATTATTCTTCGTCGGTATATCCCAAGCGCCTGGTTAATCCAGATAGCTATACTACCCTGTCGCGTTATTTGAACCAGCGAGCTAGTAAATACAGGCTCGATTATCCAAGCAAATTAAATATCGAGTTCAGCTAATGAATTATTTTGCCAGTAATATATAAAAGAGACATTGATTTGAATTTTTTTTTATAGAGATGCACTGATCAACATTGTGTGTGTCTTTCTTTTTTAGGATTAGCCGGGATTTACGTGACCATACTTGTTTTTATTATGTACGTATTTGCCACCCAGTACGCCAGAAGAAACGTCTTTACAGCTTTTTGGTTTACCCATGGTTTTTATATCTTTGTTTACCCATTGACGTTTTTACACGGTGTCGGTGTACTGGTTCAAGCTCCCCTGTTTCCATGGTTTTTGGTTGGTCCACTGATTTTATTTGTACTGGACAAATTGGCTAGTTTTAGCCGGAATAAAGTTGAGATCAGAGTAAAAAAGGTCACAATCTTACCTTCAGGTAACCAATAGTTACTATTGTAGTCTATAATTATATTTATTCAATACAATGAATTCGAGGGGTGGGGGTAGCATGTGCATGCTGTATCATAAAGCCTGTCATTAAGTCAACTGGCGTGGTTTCGAATCCCCGGTTGTACGTGACAAGAAGTAGGGTCGCATGTCCAACGTCGTTGGTTTTCTCGTGGTCCTCCAGTTTTCCTTCCACTGATATACGCGCAAGCGAATTATTGAAATAAAATTAAACCATATGTTAGTCCCGAAATGACCTAGTTGTGTCGAGTGGACGTGAAACCCAATCTCTCTCTCTCCCTCTCTCTCTTTCTCTCTCTCTCTCTCTCTCTCTCTCTCTGGCATGAGCTCTGCACCATACACATGTGTAAATGAAACGCATAACCCAACATAAAATGAATGTAACGGTTTGGACGTGTAAGCCAACATAGAACGATTAATTTGAGATATTGAGCAAGTAGTCGTTGATACCGAGGCCGATTTGGCATTGGATATAGCATGAAATATAACGTCCATGGAATGTATCAGATAGAATACCGAAATCAAAATGGTGGCCTTTTATCTTTTTGACATAAAATCAAGTGAATGATACATTGATGTTATTCTTATCACTAAATGCCCTCTAAACAATACATTGATGGTGTAAACTTGGTTACTTAAACAAAACAATACCTGTTTGATCTTTATACAACACGTTACGTGATATCCAATTTTATTTTACAGACGTTACAGAGTTGGTGTTTAAGAGACCTGCTAACTTTGACTATAAGTCTGGTCAATGGGTGCGAATCGCTTGTCTAAAGTTAGGTAAAAGCGAATATCACCCTTTTACCCTCACTTCTGCACCTCACGAAGAAAATCTCAGTCTCCATATCCGAGCTGTGGGACCCTGGACGAAAAATTTAAGACAGTTGTATGAACGCAAAAGCTTGGAAAATAAACCGCTTCCAATGGTAAGTATTCGGTACTTCAGTAATCGCAACACCCTGAGAACCGAACTTACATTCGGCATCGCATAGTGGCCAGCGTGTTCCTGAAGCAACGACTGCGAGTCTCACAACATCTGGCCGTTGCTCCAGTACTGTGCAATTCCCGACATTATAGCAGGCCCGTCAAGGGGGGGGGGGGGGCAACTGCCCTCCCAATACTGAGTCTCCCCCCCCCCCGATATCACAAGAAAATTGGCCTTTACCGCAAAATTCATGCAGATCCCCATGCTAGTTGGCCCTCCCGAAAACATCTTTGCCCCCCCAAAAACAACTTCCTGGCTACGGGCCTGCATTATAGCTACATTATCTGTTACGAAATCTTGCTGTTTGACGTGTGTAGCTAATAACCGCTTGGGCGATTTAGCTAGTTATGAGTGTATTTTGTTTGGCCTGGCAACCAATATTGTTTTGTATTTTACAGCTTTATGTGGATGGACCATTTGGAGAAGGTCACCAAGACTGGTTTACTTTCGATGTGGCGGTTCTTGTAGGAGGAGGAATTGGTGTGACGCCATTTGCATCAATCCTTAAAGACATTGCCTTTAAGTCTAAATCGGGTCTTAAAATCAACTGTAAAAAGGTATCAATCCTATTTTTTTATATTCGTCACTACTGGCACCTACAATGACTGTGAACAGCATGTAAAGAGGATAGAAACCACTAGCTTTTTAAACTAAAGCATGTGTGAATATTTTTGGTATTTTTGATTAAGCGGCCTATTAAAGTGAACACTACGGTGTTTTTAAAATAACAATTTTAGATCTTGTTTAGAGATTAAAACTATCTTCGTTTTTCGTTCGGTTTATTTGACTGGTCATTCCATAAACAACATTTGTATGTAACTAGGGCATAATTGTATAATTCGATAGCTAAGCAAATGTCATGATAATCAAAATATTTCAAATTGTTCGAGGAATTTCTGCATTATGAGTTTTGATTGGTAGGTTGATCGGGTCTCTACCAATCATATTAACGGATTGCTGTTTTGTAGGTATATTTTGTGTGGATAACAAGAACACAGAAACATTTTGAATGGTTGATTGATATAATACGTGACGTTGAGGATCAAGATGTTTTAGATATCGTCAATGTCCATATCTTTGTTACACAATTTCAACAAAAATACGATCTAAGGACAACCATGTTGGTGAGTAAAATTTAACGACCATTGCTACCTTTAACATGTACTACTAATATTAATCATTCTTTAACATTACTCGCTAGTTTTAACCATTGCTATAACATATTCAACCCCTTGTTAGCACACACTAGTTTTAACTAGTGCTATAACATATTCAACCCCTTGTTAGCACACGTTTGTTTTAACTAGTGCTATAACATATTCAACCCCTTGTTAGCACACGTTAGTTTTAACTATTGCTATAAAATATTAACACTTCTTTATTTCCTCATGGCACGGGGATCACGGTGGCTAAGTGGATAAGGCGCTGGTTGAGTGTTCGATCCCTGCATTGGCCGAGAAAGTTCATCTCGATTTTCCGACGTGATTTCCCCTTGTCAGTGATACAGAAGGAGGGACTGACAAGGACAGCTGCCTAGTCGTTCGGATGGGACGAAAAACCGAGGTCCCGTGTTCACATTGGAGTGCACGTAAAAGATCCCCTGGCATTTGGAATTCGATATAAGAGTAGGCCATAGTGCCGCTGCCCAGGCAAAAATTTCCCTCATAGCACACTGTATGGCGTATGCCCGTCTTCAATTAGCTCAGGTTAAGTGCATAACAGTAGGACGTTAAAATCCATTTCATTCATTTCTCATGGCACGCTGTGTGGCATATGTCGAATGCTGACTTCGTTAGTCCAACTGGTGCACAAAAGTGACACTCTAAACATCATTTTATTTGGTTATACTGACACCATGAATACCATCTACATATAATTTAGCACGTGTGCGTTGTATCATAAAGCCTCTCACTGAGTCAACTGGCGTGGTTTCGAATCCTCGATTGTGCGTGACAAGAAGTGGGGTCGCCTGTCCAGCCTCGTGGGTTTTCTTCGGGTCCTCTGGTTACCTCTCACTGCTAAAGACCCCTACGCGCAAACGAATTATTGAAATAAAATTAAACCATATGTTAGTCCCGAAATGATCTAGTTTGTGTCGAGTGGACGTTAAACCCCATTTATCTCTCTCTATCTCTCTATGTTTTTTAATTTTAACATACACGTTCTTCTTTTTATCTTTTGAACAGTACATATGTGAAAGAAATTTTCAGAAAGTTGAAAATAAAAGTTTATTTACCGGATTAAGGGCTGTTACTCATTTTGGAAGACCTAAGATGACTGAGTTCTTACAAAGTTTACATTATGAATATCCAGGGGTAAGGTTGATTTGTATTTATATTTTAACGTCTTGTACGATTCACTGGGTAGTTTTGCAATGAGTAATCTGTTGAATCAAACACACAATCGATGTGCATAATATAACAAATGATAATATGCATGTTTCTCAAGCGACGACTGCGAGTTTCACGACATCTGGACGTTTCTTAGATTACTTTACAATTCCGGAACTTATAGCTACCTTATCTACAGACACATGTATCATGGCGTCCTATCAGAGGTTGTGACATGGTGACCTCCACGGACAATTTGACAGATTTTAGCGCGAGACTTGGTATTCGCGACGATTGGGTAATCTGATGGGCTCACAAGCTGGACTAGTATCCAATCGAAATTAGTGCCGACACATGCAGGGTACTACGTGAAGGGATTGATAAGATGTACACAATAAAAGCGAGATCAAGTCTACTATTGAAGATAGGTTATGTGATACTTCCCTCCGTCACCACACTTGAAGAACAAAATTTAAAAATTCCAAAATATTTTTGTAAATATCTTTCTAGCCCAAACAATTAGTTAGTAGTATGTTCACATTATGTTTTTATTGTGTATTTTAGGTTGAAAGATTTGGTGTATTTAGTTGTGGTCCTGGTCCCATGACAAACTCAGTTCAAGC
This sequence comes from Patella pellucida, assembly GCA_917208275.1. Taxonomy (NCBI): domain Eukaryota; kingdom Metazoa; phylum Mollusca; class Gastropoda; family Patellidae; genus Patella; species Patella pellucida. The sequence goes on from OU795037.1 coordinate 11,289,515, forward strand.
GTCATGTACTTTACTTAACTCGGTTGAGGGTCCAACATATCATCACCATTTTGAAAACTTTTAATTCTGTGATATTTAGAACAGAGTTAATTTCAACTCTATATTTCATTTGTTTCCATCGACAGTTGTTCTCGTTAAATATTTATATTTTCGTCTTTGTGGTACGTCTCTCCACAAATACCCAAAAGAGCCCCCCCCCCCCCTTTTCTTGCTCATACATTCATCTTAATAGTGTCAAACAAAGAAACTTGCGAATTATTGCCTCCCTTTTGGCTTCACACCACTATTATCATATACACGTATGCATCTAATGAGCACAAATATGGTCTCCGAGCTCCTGGTGTTATAAAAATTCTCGGGTAATCATCCAGACTTCATGTCAAACTTGTCCATGTCTCCACCTTCGCCCACCCACACTGCTCAAATTCGTGAACACGCTCCTTTGTGTATATCCAATTTAGCACTCTATTGTATTTAGACATATTTTTGTTTCGTTACCGCAATATATTGGTCTCTTGGGTGCAACCTCGGGCCAAGAGGTTAATCTCAAAATGAAATGGGGTTTAACGTCCTACTGTTCTGCTCCGAACTGGGCTAATGAAGACGGGAATCTCAAAATGGGTATAACACAATAGAAATATACACGGAACATATTACAGTTTTAATTATACCGAGTATAACAATACATGAAATGCAACACAGTTCTGTTCTAAAGAACACAGTTATTCCGAGAACAATTATTCAACTATAAGCTGTAGGTGGAATTATAAATAAGACTGCAGTAAAACCATATTATAGCCAACATTGTAAAAATGTATACACAAGATTTTATTTTTTATATGATAAATAAATTTATTAAATAGTGTCTGTTTGGTTCGGAGTGATTTCTCTTTAACTTTAAAGGATAAAAATGGTAACATAAGTAAGAGGTAAAACGTTGAAAAAACAGCGTGTTGGACTATAGACAGTTGGTTACATAGCCATCATACAAGCCCCTAACTTTAGGGCAATCTGACCTTTCGGACAGACTGGTCAAGTAAGAAAAATAAATTGAGATATTATCTAGTTGGGAACATTTTATTTTTCTGTTAATTGAATACTGCGTATGTGTACTCGGTTGACAAGGGATGAACACAGTTTGTTTGGGGCTACTCTGCTTGGAAAAATATCATCTAGTTGGCAAAATAGAGTGACGGAAATACAACACTAATTTTGTTTTTCTTTTTCATACTACCTACGAATTTGTACAGAATCTATCCAAAACATAATAACTAGTTGCTATAGTAACTAGTTGCTATAGTAACTAGTTGCTAGAATTGATAATTCTCCTGGGATTCTATGGATCCATTTCGATGACTAGGTGACAATCGATTTATTGTTTTAAGCCCGATCCATCTACACGCGATCTCAACAGGCTGTGCAATTACATATATTACATACATTACATACATAACATACATTACATACATTACATTTCATGCATTTTTAATATAATATCATAAATACCGGTACAAACAATCCGATCATGTCATATCATAATATTATAAAATCATTAAATTTGGTAGGCTTTGCGAAAAAGATAGGTTTTTAGTTGTGCTTGGAATGATGCGAGAGATGGTATATCAAGGTCACAATTTTAATCCGATGTTGATGAAACTTTAAATTTATGTTTATATCACAACGATCTCGATTCCTGACGATATCAGAACGTAACTGCCTGGACTATGACCCCTGATTAAACGAGAATTCGCGTTAAATTGTGTTTTCAATTTTAACAACCGTTTAAATATATCACCGTTTAACCCAATAAAGGTTGGGTTCAGATTGCGTTAAAATCCATCCGAAACTGCCGGACAAAATGGCCACTCCCTGTACTGAAATAGTGTAAAAGTATGTAATACCAAGAATGTTGACCCTCTAGAAGTCAATTTTAATCCAATTTTGATATTAACTTGAATTGTTTCTTTATAACCTAAAGTTCTCGACCCCTTCTGATATTCGCGCATATTGGAGAGTAACTTCCTGGATCATGGCCCTGGTTGTCCGAAAAATAACGCTTTGTAAACTTGTGGCCCCTAAACGAAAGCGAAATCACGTAAAATTGAAAGCTATACTATGCGATTAGTATAAAAGGTTTTTTTTTAAATACCAAGTGATTAGACATATATGAATATTACTTTATCTTCTTTTCTTTTCTGTTTTATTGGTGCTTTTTGTTTTATTGTAGTTGTTACATTAAAATAATAATCGCCGTTTATAATCTTATATGTTTAATTCAGACACCCTATTTCTATACAGTATTTATAATCTCAAAGTTTGAATAGAATTGTCTTTGTCCAATCAATTATTTCAACTAAAATATGTGTATGTAATTAGTTAATTATTACATGACATAATTAGACAAGGTAAAAGTTACTTAGAGTGCGATTCTTGTTACGTTCCACGAAGGTTCTCCTGCTTCAAAACTTCGATTCAGCAGAACATCAGGAACACGATATGCATTCTCATTAGTGTATTTTATTTGTTGATAGTAAAAAGCAAATTAAAGTAAAATATAATCCTATAATGTGAAAGACATTTGATCTACATCTAATCTAAACGATACAAGGTTTCTTTAAATAATAGAGGTGTTTATATAGACACCGTATTCAATGTGGGGACGTGAATTTGGCTCGTTGTTCGTTATTCGTTGTTCGTTATTGGCGAATAACGAACAACGAGCTGGTTTGTTGTTCGTTATTGGCGAATAACGAACAACGAGCTGGTTCGTTATTCGTTATTCACCAGATATGGAATTATTAACATAAAAAAAAGCACTTTATAAAGAATATGCCGGGAGTGAGTTTTTATGAGTCTAATTGGTTAATAAATCTTCAAAATCTTGGAAAAAAGATTCTAACAGTCTGTTTTTCTCCCCGAACAACTAGCAGTTTCATATTGGTGAATAACGAACAACGAGCTGGTTTGTTGTTCGTTATTGGCGAATGACGAACAACGAGCTCGTTCGTTGTTCGTTATTTACCAGATATGGAATTAATGACACAATAAAGGCATTTTTAGAGAGAATATGCCGGGAGTCATAAAAACCCACTCCCGGCATATTCTCTCTAAAGGTGCCTTTATTATGTTACTAATTCCATATCTGGTGAATAACGAGCAACGAACCAGCTCGTTGTTCGTTATTCGTCAATAACGAACAACAAACCAGCTCGTTGTTCGTTATTCACCAATATGAAACTGCTAGTTGTCGGGTAGAAAAACAGACTGTTAGAATCTTTTTCCCAAGATTTTGAAGATTTATTAACCAATTCGACTCATAAAAACCCACCCCCGGCATATTCTCTTTAAAGGTGCCTTTATTATGTTACTAATTCGATATCTTGTGAATAACGAACAACGAACCAGCTCGTTGTTCGTTGTTCGTTATTCGCCAATAACGAACAACAAACCAGCTCGTTGTTCGTTATTCACCAATATGAAACTGCTAGTTGTCGGGTAGAAAAACAGACTGTTAGAATCTTTTTCCCAAGATTTTGAAGAATTGTTAACCAAATAAGGCGTTTAAAAACCCACTCCCGACATATTCTCTCTAAAAGTGCCTTTATTATGTTACTAATTCCATATCTGGTGAATAACGAACAACGAACCAGCTCGTTGTTCGTTTTTCGTTATTCGCCAATAACGAACAACAAACCAGCTCGTTGTTCGTTATTCACCAATATGAAACTGCTAGTTGTCGGGTAGAAAAACAGACTGTTAGAATTTTTTTCCCAAGATTTTGAAGATTTATTAACCAATTAGAGTCATAAAAAACCACTCCCGGCATATTCTCTCTAAAAGTGTCTATATTATGTTACTAATTCCATATCTGGTGAATAACGAACAACGAGTCAGCTCGTTGTTCGTTATTCACTAATATGAAACTGCTAGTTGTCGGGTAGAAAACAGACTGTTAGAATCTTTTTCCCAAGATTTTGAAGATTTATTAACCAATTAGACTCATAAAAACCCACTCCCGGCATATTCTCTCTAAAAAAGCTTTTATTATGTTACTAATTCCATATCTGGTGAATAACGAACAACAATTCGTTATTCACCAATATGAAACTGCTACTTGTCGGGTAGAAAAACAGACTGTTAGAATCTTTTTCCCAAGATTTTGAAGAATTGTTAACCAAATAAGGCGTTTAAAAACCCACTCCCGACATATTCTCTCTAAAAGTGCCTTTATTATGTTACTAATTCCATATCTGGTGAATAACGAACAACGAACCAGCTCGTTGTTGGTTGTTCGTTATTCGCCAATAACGAACAACAAACCAGCTCGTTGTTCGTTATTCACCAATATAAAACTACTAGTTGTTCGGGTAGAAAAACAGACTGTTAGAATCTTTTTCCCAAGATTTTGAAGATTTATTAACCAATTCGACTCATAAAAACCCACTCCCGGCATATTCTCTCTAAAGGTGCCTTTATTATGTTACTAATTCCATATCTGGTGAATAACGAACAACGAACCACCTCGTTGTTCGTTATTCACCAATATGAAACTGCTAGTTGTCGGGTAGAAAAACAGACTGTTAGAATCTTTTTCCCAAGATTTTGAAGATTTATTAACCAATTAGAGTCATAAAAAACCACTCCCGGCATATTCTCTCTAAAAGTGTCTTTATTATGTTACTAATTCCATATCTGGTGAATAACGAACAACGAGCCAGCTCGTTGTTCGTTATTCACTAATATGAAACTGCTAGTTGTCGGGTAGAAAACAGACTGTAAGAATCTTTTTCCCAAGATTTTGAAGATTTATTAACCAATTAGACTCATAAAAACCCACTCCCGGCATATTCTCTCTAAAAGTGCTTTTATTATGTTACTAATTCCATATCTGGTGAATAACGAACAACAAACCAGCTCGTTGTTCGTTATTCACCAATATGAAACTGCTAGTTGTTCGCGTAGAAAACAGACTGTTAGAATCTTTTCCCCAAGATTTTGAGATTTATTAACCCATTAGACTCATAAAAACCCACTCCCGGCATATTCTCTCTAAAAGTGCCTTTATTATGTTACTTATTCCATATCTGGTGAATAACGAACAACGAACCAGCTCGTTGTTCGTTATTCGCCAATAACGAACAACAAACCAGCTCGTTGTTCGTTATTCGCGAATAACGAACAACGAATAACGAACAACGAGCTACCTTCACGTCCCCATTCAATGTAACAACATCATTATTCAGACGACATCCTAATTAATTGAATATTTCTGAAAGCTAATCTGGGAGATATTTATCTACAAAACAGGTTAGATTAATTAATCTTTCGTGCTTAAAATTTATTTAGAGCTTAATTATAGCCAACATTGTAAAATGTGTACATAAGATTTTTTTTTATTAAGAAACCCTTGTATCGTTTAGATTAGATGTAGATCAAATGTCTTTCACATTATAGGATTATATTTTACTTTAATTTCTCTTTAACTTTAAAGGATAAAAATGGTAACATAAGTAAGAGGTAAAACGTTGAAAAAACAGCGTGTTGGACTATTGACAGTTGGTTACATAGCCAAACAAGCCCCTAACTTTAGGGCAATCTGACCTTTCGGGCAAACTGGTCAAGTAGGAAAAATAAATTGAGGTATTATCTAGTTGGGGACATTTTGTTTTTCTGTTAATTGAATACTGCGTATGTGTACTCGGTTGACAAGGGATGGACACAGTTTGTTTGGGGCTACTCTGCTTGGAAAAATATCATCTAGTTGGGAAAATAGAGTGACGGAAATACAACACTAATTTTGTTTTTCTTTTTCATACTACCTACGAATTTGTACAGAATCTTCCCAAACATAGTAACTAGTTGCTATAGTAACTAGTTGCTAGAATTGATAATTCTCCTGGGATTCTATGGATCCATTTCGATGACTAGGTGACAATCGATTTAACTGCCGGATAAAATGACTGATTCTCGTACGCAAATAGTATAAAAGTATAATAATAATAATAATATTTATTGTTTTAAGCCCGATCCATCTACACGTGATCTCAATAGGCTGTACAATTACATATATTACATACATTACATACATTACATACGTTACATTTCATGCATTTTTAATATAATATCATAAATACCGGTACAAACAATCCGATCATGTCATATCATAATATTATAAAATCATTAAATTTGGTAGGCTTTGCGATAAAGATAGGTTTTTAGTTGTGCCTGGAATGATGCGAGAGATGGTATATCAAGGTCACAATTTTAATCCGATGTTGATGAAACTTTAAATTTATGTTTATATCACAACGATCTCGATTCCTGACGATATCAGAACGTAACTGCCTGGACTGTGGCCCCTTAATTAAACGAGAATTCGCGTTAAAATGTGTTTTCAATTTTAACAACCGTTTAAATATATCACCGTTACAACCCAATCAAGATTGGGTTCAGATTTCGTTAAAATCCATCCGAAACTGCCGGACAAAATGGCCACTCCCTGTACTGAAATAGTGTAAAAGTATGTAATACCAAGTTTGTTGACCCTCTAGAGGTCAATTTTAATCAAATTTTGATATAATTTGAATTGTTTCTTTATAACCCAAAGATCTCGACCCCTTCTGATATTCGCGCATATTGGAGAGTAACTTCCTGGATAATGGCCCTGGTTGTCCGAAAAATAACGCTTTGGACCCTAAACGAAAGCGAAATCACGTAAAATTGAAAGCTATACTATGCGATTAGTATAAAAAAATTTTTTTAGAGACCAAGTGATTAGACATATATAAATATTATTTTATCTTCTTTTCTTTTCTGTTTTATTGGTGCTATTTTTATATTGTAGTTGTTACGTTAAAAAAATAATCGCCGTTTATGATCTTATATGTTTAATTCAGACACCCTATTTCTATACAGTATTTATAATCTCAAAGTTTGAATAAAATTGTCTTTGTCCAATAAATTATTTCAAATAAAATATGTGTATGTAATTTGTTAATTATTCCATGACACAATTAGACAAGGTAAAAGTTACTTAGAGTGTGATTCTTGTTACGTTCCACGAAGGTTCTCCTGCTTCAACAATTTAATCAAAACTTCGATTCAGCAGAACATCAGAAACAAGATATGCATTCTCATTAGTGTATTTTATTTGTTGATAATAAAAAGCAAATTAAAGTAAAATATAATCCTATAATGTGAAAGACATTTGATCTACATCTAATCTAAACGATGCAAGGGTTTCTTAATAATAATAGAGGTGTTTATATAGACACCGTATTCAATGTAACAACATCGTTATTCAGACGACATCCTAATTAATTGAATATTTCTGAAAGCTAATCTGGGACATATTTATCTACAAAACAGGTTAGATTAATTTTTCGTGCTTATATTTATTTAAAGCTTTAACCTTGCTGGCTTCCAGTTTTATGCACACGTTACTATGCTTACGAAACCAGGCTGTTAGGTTGTTTTGTTTTGCCAACTTGCTTAAACGGCCAAATGACTCTTTTTGTGTCGAAATTGGAAGATTCCAAATTAGAAATGTATGGAAGACCAAACAGCTCCTTATTCAGCATTCTTAATTCTTAAATTCATAGTCCTTATTTATTCCTCTGGTTGTCGTATTTCGACTCTCAAATTAACATTTGAATCTTAAAATCAATATTTGTTTTACAAACTTGTCATATCAAGTTTGTAAATCGTATTTTTTTAAAATTTAATTGTAATTTATTTTAGATTATCAAAAAATTACATATACATTTCATCCTAAATATACAACGAAAAAAGAACATCGAGCAAGAAATTTCCAAATACAAATCTTGCAAAAGATTTTTCAATTAACTTTTCTCCACAATTCAAGAATGGGGAATCGAGAAAACATACAATAAGAAAATTGATATTTGGAGATTTGTATTTTGAAATACGTTACTCGACATTTGATGAAATGTAAATAATGTTTTGATTTTCTGAAAAAAAAATATATTAAAAGAACTAATTTGCTAATATTTGGGACAAAAAAACTGACACAAATGGGTCGCAATGCATATTATAATGTTATATAACTAATGTATATTAACTGATTTACATTCAATCGTTTCTGTTTTTACTGTAATTTCTAATCAGTTATGCTCGGCCAAATACGATAGAAGTCTCAATCTATGGTCTGGTTATTCCAGTAAACACCGATAGTATTTATTGCGCATGCTCACCAGATTAGAATATGAGGTCACCGCTTGACATGACTTGTGGAATATATCTAGCTTCGTTCTTCGAGTCCATTGCTACAAATGACGCTGAATGCATTATGATACACGAGTGGTAAAATGGTTATTTTGTCTGGTTATTCCTGTCTACGCCGAAAGTATGTAGTGCGCCTGTTCACCGGATAATACTATTGCGTCACCGTTTGACATGACTTGTGGAATATTTCAAGCCTCATTCTTCGAGTCCACTGTTACAAATGGCACTAAAACGCATTATGTACTAATGGTAAAATGTTTATTTTGTCTTCAAAATTGGATATCCGAAGTCATCTTTTTCCTTCAAATCTTATCATCAATGTTGATTTAAATTGACAAATAATTCGTATTTTCAACGTCACAGACTTTTGATGATATTAAGTTAGAGACTTAGCTACTTTAAATACAATTTAGAAATCTGTTATGAAAAATAGGCTAGTCAATTTATTTTTATACCCACAAAAATTTATAAGAAAGAGTGCTAATGCATTTTTGCGTTTTTTTAGGTGTACTTTATAACACCGAGAAAGTTTACCAAAGTTGGGGCCACGGCGGTTAAGTGCGTAAGGCGCTGTGAGTCGCGGGTTCGATCCAGGTGGTAGTCGAGAAAGTTCATCAGGATTTTCCGAATGGTTAGCACGTGTGCGCTGTATCATAAAGCCTGTTTTCTCCTGGTCTTCCGTTTTGTTTCCACTGCTAAAGACCCTTACGCGCAAGCGAATTATTGAAATATAATTAAAACATATGTCAATTTGAAAGATAGGTTCCCAGAAAAGTATTTATCAGGGAAAAGTATGACAATTTTATACTATATGGAAAGTAGACATATCCAATCTTAATAGAAAGATAGTAAGCTGGCACTGCCAGGCAGGATATGTCCACATTTTCGAGAGATGGATAGAGTACAAGCAATACCAAAAGTATTTCATGAGGTTACAATTTGATATGCGCAAATATCGAAAAGAATCAAGATATTTGGGTTATAAACATGCATTTCAAGTTTCATCAAAATCGAATTAAAATTGTGACCTCTACAGGGTCCACAACTTTAATATACCATATTTTTACACTATTCGCGTACAAACGGCGGCCATTTTATCGGGCACTTATGGTCTGAATTTCTAGAAATCCGAACACAACCTTCCGTGGGGTGTAACGGTAATAGAGTCAAACGTTTTTTTTTTAAATCGGATAATAATCGTGACTTCCAGAGGGACCATAGGGGATTTTTCGGACAATCAGGGGCCATACTTCAGGAAGTTATGATCAGATATGTGCAAATACCGAAAGGAACCAAGATCTTTGGGTTATAACCATGCATTTCAAGTTTCATCGAAATTGAAAAAAAATTGTGACCTACACAGGGTCCACAACCTTGATATGCCATGTTTTAACAGTATTCGCGTACAAACGGCGGCAATTTTGGTCCGATTTTCTCGAAATTCGAACACAACCATCCTTAAGGTGTAACGGTGATATAATCAAACGGTTTTTAAAATTGGATAATAATTGTCACCTCCAGAGGGACCACGAGCTAAAATAGGTGATTTTTCGGACAATCAGGGGCCATAATTCAGGAAATTACGTTCCGATAGGGGCAAATATCGAAAGGAACCAAGATCTTTGGGTTTTAAACATGCATGTCAAGTTTCATCAAAATCGGTTTCACAATTGTGACCTCTATAGGGTCCACAAGCTAAAAACGTGGGTTTTCGTACAATCAGGACCCATAATCCATGACGTTTTGATCCGAGACATGCCAATATCGAAAGCAGTCGAGATCTTTTGGGGATAAACCTATCTTTTAAGTTTCGTCAAAATCGGATACGAATTGTGACCTGTAGAGAGTCCCCGAACAATTGGGGACAGACGGACGTCCAGACAGACGGACGGACGAACAGGGGCGACGACATAATACGTCCACGTGAAAATGTGGGAGTATAAAAACACTGGATTCCCAGAAAAACACTAAATGAGCGTATACGGGACAAAAATATAGGGTTCCCCTAATCGACAGCCCAACGATTAGGAATATCTGCAGCCGTGACGTCGAGGGTTGCACGTGAAGATTGAGCGCTTGGGGCACATGTTAATAAACTTTACGAAGAGTTAGACGTACAGCATTTTCTGAGATGTAATAAATAGTCTGCAATTAAAGACAACGCCGTCTTGTGTATGCAGTGATTTCTCCTGCGACTTCGTAAGTACCGAGAGAGGTAAGTCACGTGAAACAAACATGACCTCTTTTGATCTATTTTAATAGCAGGGTATTCCTTGGCAATTACAATGTTTTGAAATGGTTTTGAAGTCAAATTATGATAAATTCATTAGTTTTCATTAATATGTTTTAGTCCAATGGCAAATATATCATCAAATCACCCAGTTTGTACGCTGGGATGTCTCTTTAAGATACAAATGTCGAAATAAGACAACAAATGAAGAAATAAGAATTAAGGACTATGAATTAAGAAATAAGAATTAAGGACTATGAATTAAGAAATAAGAATAAAGAGCTGTTTTGAATTACTGAACCAAATAAAAAGTTATTCTATCAAATTTACGACCCACACCCTCTCCTTCCATCCTATCCCATCCCCAGCTTGAACAAATATACTGATTTTAGACATTTCTCCCAATGTTGCCGAGTCGGACCCTCAAAAGTTGTGATTGCCCTCGCAGATAGCCGTCGTAAATGAAATGAAGTGAATTGGAAGAGCCCTAAGGTTCTGCTCCGACTGGGCCAACGAAGACGAGAAAGCCGTCGCATAAGGAAAGCAGTCACTCTTTTAAATGTATAATTTGCAACTACATGTAGGTCAAATAAATGACAAATACGTGTTTAATAGTGTAAACTGTAAACCGTCCGACTGGGCTTGGATCGGCGAATACTTAAAGATATATTATGAAAGATTAGATAAAGAGCTGGCAGCTCTCACTATAATAGCTAAAAAGTAGATAATGTAAAGGCACTTGCTGAAAATTGCAGTCAAATTGATCCATTCTGAACCGATATTTTAGGTCATCTTTATCAAAGTCGGTACGATGAAAAAACATAGTCCAGATTATTCATTTTTTGGTTTGATGAGCGTTATTGCAGCAGGTGGGATTATAATTCAGTAAATATCGCAGGCTAGAGATAACATCGAGAGTTGATTATGGTCTGGATAAGTTAATTAATGTATGATTAATGATTTAAATAACCTTTTAGCTCTTACATAATGTATAATTGATATGTTTTGGGTTAGGTAATTAATAGTTTTGGCATTTGATAGATGGGAATGTAAGCAGCATGTTGACAATCGGGTGGATTCCAAGATTTTTCTTTTTTGCTGTCAAAGTCCTTAGCATTCTGCACACAGAGACATTCTACTTCATACTTTGAGAATAGATCTCTGCCCTAAATCGTCGCCATATCCAAAACTTAGTAAACTGTTTTGTAATGCGGCTCTACTCGGTTTCGCAACTTTCATACAAGCAAAGACGAAATAAACTTTTTCAATTTTATCAAATGGAAGCATAATAAATACTAATCCAAATTCTCGAAGTATACTTCGCGTTTTTATCTAAAATTGTCGATTTCGAGCTTGAAATGTCGGTCACCTAGCTTAATATCTGTTCGCAATATACATGTATCCCTAAATCACATGGAAGGGTGTCGCTGGCAATATTAAGCAATATTAAGGGACCGAAGTCCGTAACTCAAAATGTTCCAAAATCTTCGACATCGAAAACACGAATTATTGATGATGTAAACTTACCGGAAAAAAGATGAGCCTCTGATATCCGATATTTAAGATAAAATCATTTTTTTTAAATTGGTACACGAATCGTGTACCATAATGCGCTTCAGCCACAGTTGTATTGAGAGACTCGGGGGACGAGGCTAGACACATTGCATCAAATCAAACTGAGTTATATAGACTGGAATAACTAGACGCTAGAAATTTGCACTCGATTGAGATTGCTGGCTTATTTCGCCGAACATAACTGATTTGAAATAGGAATAAAAACGGAAACCATTGAATGTAAATCAGTCTATATACCTTTATATTACAGTATTATATGCTGTTGCGACCCAATTTTGTGAATTTCTAGGTCCCAAATGTAAGTGATTTAGCTCCTTAAATGTTTTTTCGATTGATTGTATATAGAAAGCCCTATCACCGGTAGTGATCAAGTCAGAATACATTTTAAGATCAAAGTTAAATGTAAATGGTTAAATGTAATGTGTCAAATGATAAACGTTGTATTGTAATATTTGTCTAGGTTTCTAATATCCAGTGTGAAATGAACACATTCATGAAATGTTTCACACTGTAGGGCATATACTTCGAGACGAGGAACGTACTACGGAAAAGCGGATTACAATTTCGTTCTTAATTTCTAGGGGGAGAAAGAGAGAGAGAAATGGGGTTCAACGTCCACTCGACACCATTTTATTTCAATAATTCACTTTGCGTAGGTACGTACAACCGGGGAATCGAAACCACGTCAGTGACAGGCCTTATGATACAGGATTACCAATATATTTTTGGTTTGTTTTTCAGACTACAACAATGGTTATGTACAATAATTCAACAAATCTTAATGCATCCAGAAGAAATGTAACAGGCTGGGATGATGAGATCTTCACTATAGCTGTGACCATCGATACATTGATAGCTATAGGCGCCATTATCTCCAATGTATTCATCTTAGGAACTATCTTTACAACCCCTACCTTAAGAAGAGAATTGTGCTATTTAATGATATCAAGTCTAGCATTCGGTGATTTGTTGCTAGGAGTAGCAGCTATACCGGTGAATATTGACTTGACAGTCAAAGGTGAGATAACCATGGGATGTGAAATTCATCTCATACTACAAGTGTTTGCAGTTCGAGGTCACGTGATGATTACAAATTTAGGACTACTAATTATAAACATAAATTACGTCATCAAACAATACAGTTACAAAATTCCACATATCAACCCTGCTACCAGACTTCCTATTTATATCGCATTGACTTTGGTGCCATGGGTAGCCATGTCTGTTGTTTTACCACCCGTATTTAAATCGGGCTTGCATAAGAATATTGCTTTAAGTTTGTCTGATACAAGTTGTCCTCTAATAATTTATAAATGGGCAAAGGTGACGTTGAATATTTTGTGTTATTTCCTCCCTTCGCTTGGCATGATCATTACCACGTGCATAATTATCTATGGTTTTGTGGCTCAACGTAGAGGAAACGTTGCGTTTCGTCCGACATTGTTGAACGAAGACAAGCCGATGGTCCACCACAAGTTTATTATTGCTGTCAACAGTCTTTGTCTGTTGCTAATGTTACCAGAACATGTAGTACATACGTTTACTTTACATGGAGACCACATAACGATGGTTGCAGCATTCTTGGTTGCTTCCATGCTTTCCGCTAGTAAAGGTGTTGCTTTACCTATAGTATGGCTTCTTATACCGGAAGTCAATGAAGCATTCAGAGAAAGGTGCCATATTTCTTACTGGAGACCTTCCCCAGATGCCCCACAGCATGTCGTAAACAAAACGTACAAACAATTCGTTAGAGATGCAGAAACCACGGAATAATCGTTTCGTCAATAACAACAGCGTTACTGCCGGGAATTAAATGGATATATCCCTATACGAACGTTTCTGTACAATTTATTATGCTATCCTCTATTTTGTAATCCCATATTAAATGTAATTATTACCCCGCAATTCACTAATTTAAGCAATGTATTGTACAGAGATTGTCATTAAATGTATTATACATGGATTGTCATTAAATGTATTATACATAGATTGTCATTAAAAGTATTATACATAGATTGTCATTAAATGTATTATACATACATTGTCATTAAATGTATTATACATAGATTGTCATTAAATGTATTATACATGGATTGTCATTAAATGTATTATAAATAGTTTAAAATTAAATTTATTATACATAGATTAAAATTAAATGTTTTACTGTATTTGCATGTTTCATATATACAGACTGTTTTCTCTACAGCATGTCTTATACACCCATATTTTTGTATTTTGCTTTTCCAGGGATTAGCGGTAGTCTTACATAAGAAACATATGGAAACGTTTCAGTGTTCACTAGATTCCAAAAAAAAATGGCCTCGCATTTTTGGGCCGAAAAACACCGGTAGATCATCACCTAAAAATCTGAAACTTGGTGTGAACATAATTTTATGTTAAAGCCATCATTGTCCAATGCCATCTCGATATGTTTTCGATTTTTTTCAAAATATGTGTTTTGTGTCATTTCATGTCAGTTATCACCCAATGTATTAAACCGTATCCCTTTCGATATTATCTCCCCTTGTCAGTGAAACAGGACGAAGGGTCTGACAAGGAGGGCTGTCTAGTCGTTCGGATGGGACAAAATGTATCTTTATATTCCCGGACCGTAACTTCTTTGATAATGGACCCTCTAGAGGTATTGTTATCTGATTTTGAAGGAAAAAAAACGTTTAAATATATCACTGTCACACACTTATCAGTGTTGCGTTCGAATTTCGTGAAAATCGGACTGAAACTGGTGGACAAAATGGCTGTTACTTGTGCGCAAATAGTGTTAAAGTGTGTAATACCAATAATCAATAATCTATTGTTTAGAAAAAAAAAGAAATGAAATGAAATGGGGTTTAACGCCCTACTATTCTGCTCCTAAATTGGACTAATGAAAAAGGGCGTACGCCATACAGTGTGTCATGAGGGAAATTTTGCCCGGGCAGCGGCGCTACGGCCTACTCTTATATCGAATTCCAACTGCCAAGGGATCTTTTACGTGCCAGTATGTACACGGGACCTCGGTGTTGTTTCGGCCCATCCGAATGACTAGACAGCTGTCCTTGTCAGGCATTCCGTCCTGCATCACTGACAACGGGAATATTCATTTAGAGAATATTAAACCATTCAATTCCCACGTGACTTTTTGAATCTCACAATGACCGAGGTACGAGAGCTGGCTGAAAAGTTCTAAGCCTGATTAGGATAGATCAATTTGGTTGAAACAAACTTTTGTCACCAACAAGTACAATCACTTGCGACAATTTCTAGATCCCAAATAATAGCGATTTAGTGCCTTTAATATACCTAACACATATTTATATTCAAGTAAAAAGATCTGTTTCAACCTAGGAACTCACGTGTATGACTCGTGTTAAATATTTTATTGACTAATTAATACTTGTAATTAACAGTACAACAGAAAGAAGATATCTCTTATCATCGTCATTGGAGTAAAAATCAAATTAAAGATCATGGCATTATCTATTATAGTATATCTTATTCTACAATACTACAAGAAATTTGAACTGCGTCTAATCTTAAACATACAAGACCAGCTTAATTACTATTGTGGCACTTAATTTGTGTTTAATGTAACGACATCATTGCTTACACACAGTTCTCATTCAATATTGAAGGTCCGTGAATAGCGTTAGGCCACACATACTAAAGGTAAGATTACTGTTTTGTGCTTCTTTTCAACATTGACGTTAACAAACCCTGCCTTCTGGTCGTTGGTCAGACTATATCTAGATTGATGTAAATATTGCTGCACTTGTCATACGATTCTTGGGGGTGGGGGTAGGGTTAAGTTACTAAAATCGCAGTCATGCAATTCTGTTAGGATTCGTTCTAGTTTCGGGGGAGGGGGCGCCTTACTAAAATCACAGTCTCGCTATCGAAGGTCACGGGTTAACACCCCCAGTGATGGGCGAGAAAGTTTCCGAGTTAAGAGTGACCGTAGCTCCGCTGTCCGGGCATAATTTCCGCGTTGGGCGTATTTCCGTCTTCATTAGCCCAGCCGTTGCAAAAAAGTGGCACATTCCCTTTTATTTCATTTTCTGGGGTGGGGTCTTGGACGAGACAGAGATATTGTGTAGTTAAAGGTCCAAGCAATGTCCCTGCGCGTTAGAAGAAGTAGTTAGGGTCGTCTGTCCAACCTCGTCGGTTTTCTCTGAGTCCTCTGGATTCCTCCATCCGCTAAGGATCCCTACGCCAAAGCGAATTATAAAAATAAAACCGAATAGTCCCTATGGCTTGCGGCTGTGGTTTCGAGCCCTGGTTTGATCGTATGTGACATAGAGATAGGGGCGCCTTCTCAACCTCGTGGGTTTCCTAAACGCCAATCTGTTTCACAGAGAATTACGAAAGTAATATCTCTGTTAAAGATGACTGCCTCCTCCAACACGTGCCGTCAGAACATGTGGCGTCAATCATTGGCTGAATGTCGCGAACTTCGGGCAGAATGCTGCCTTTTAGTCATTTTAATACCCATTTACACTAAACAGGAAATAATTTTTACCAACAAATACGCCAAACTTCTTAATTTATTTTTCTAATACATTTAACAAATGTTTTAGAATTTAATTTGTCGAATAGATATCATCCTTATATCAGTGATTGTAGAGGCGTAGCGAATATTCACTGCTGATCAGTGTGACTAAAAACATGTTCTAATTCAGCTGATGACTCCTCCATTCAACAAAAATGAAATGTGATGGCTAAAGCCCAGGAATGAAAAGCTTTAAAAATACGTGTTTTTGAATCGGTTTGAGGTAGTTACGAACGGAATAATATATGTAAAACGCCGAAAGTTTCGGTTTGTTTTTTAAGAATTAAACGTTTTAGTGATTGGGGTGGGTGTAAATTACTAAAATTTTTAAAACATGTTTTTTTTATCAAATCTTTTTCAGAGTATGGCGATGTATAATAATTCAACAAATTTGAATGTATCCATAGGAAATAGATCAGGAATGGGTGGGAATAATGTGGCTTTCTATCACATGATCTCCAAAGTATCAGTGACATTTAATGTATTTTTAGCTATAGGCATCATCGTCTCCAATATTCTCATCTTAGCAACCATCTTCACAACCCCAACTTTAAGAAGAGAATTACGCTATTTAATGGTATCAAGTCTAGCGTTCGGTGATTTGTTGTTAGGGCTGGCAGGTGTACCGCTGTATATAGATTTTACTATCCAAGAGAAGATAACTGTGGCGTGTGAAGTTCATGTCGTACTGCAAGTGTTGGTAATTCACGCTCACGTTATGATTACGAATTTAGGAGTACTTATTATAAACATAGATTACGTCATCAAACAATACGACTACACAATGCCACATTTTAGCCCGGCTATCAAACTTCCGGTTTACATCGCCATTTCTTTGTTGCCATGGGCAGCCATGTTTATTGTTATACCACCATTAATTATAACTGGCATGCATGAAAATGTTGTGTACATATGGTCGGATACCATGTGTCCCGTGTTGCTCGATACATGGGCGAGGATAACGTTACATAGCCTGTGTTATTTCGTCCCTTTGCTCGGCATGATCATTACCACGTGCATAATTATCTATGGTTTTGTGGCTCAAAGTAGAGGAAACGTTGCGTTTCGTCCGACATTGTTGAACGACGAAAAGCCTATGTTTCACCCTAAGTTTATCATTGCTGTCAACATTCTTTGTTTGTTGCTACTATTACCAGAACATATCGTACACGGCAATATTCCGTTTGATGACTTCAAAACGTTCGTCACAGCATATCTGGTTTCTTTCTTATTTGCCATGAGTAAAGGTGTTGCCTTGCCTGTAGTATGGCTTCTTGTACCGGAAGTGAAAGAAGCATTCCAAGACCGATGTAGCCTTTCTTATTGGAGAACATCATCGGATTCCCCACAGCATGTCGTAAACAAAACATACAAAGAATTCGTTAGAGAAGCAGAAACCACAGATTAATCTTTACAATAATAATAGTGTTTAAAAACAGTAACACACTAACACTATTTATTGAACCAGTAATAACTCAGTAATGGGCGTCCTCGCTAGAGATAAAGGGACATAATTTATATATAGGCGAGGCGGTCCCACGTGACCTCATTGTTTACCTTGTCGTGTGTTGACAAACGTTAGTTTTTGTCGTTCATATGGAATTTGATATCGAAACGGTTCTCTTACCATCGATATGGTAACGTGGAACATAGTTTTTACTAGCGACACCTGGTGGGAATTCCTTCAGCGAGGATGCCCATTGTTATTCCATAAATAGTTTTAGTGTGTAACAATGACATTATTTACCTACAATTGAATCGATCCCTGTGGTTGTCAGAAAGAAAGAAGATTAAAGTTGTCGATTCAAAAATGGGCCCAGACTGGTCTTGATATCCATTATTAAATATGTGCCATTACGTTCTGCGTAAAGGGTTTTCTTTTGAATCATAATTTATCAATAGAGTTCCCCCTTACCCCTGTGTTATTACTTATTTGGTAAAATGCAAAGATTTCAAAACCGGGCCCTGTTTCACGAAATTTTAACTAAAGATAAACACCTAATTTTAGTAGATACTTTAATTTTGATTGGTTAAGCACTAAAATCAATCTAATATTATCCAATCAAATTACTAAAAATTTGTATTTTATCTTAGTTAACATTTCTTGAAACAGGCCCCTGGACTAAAGGAGAATATATGAAGGCATGAAAAACTACCTTTTTTATAATTGTAATTTCACCCCGTCATAAATTTTATACTTAGCCTATAATATTCATGTAAACTTGTTTTAACATGTTTGTATACTGTAACTGAAATATGCCTTATGCGTAAAATTTATTTAAACCACCTTTAAATCTTTTCGTGTTCTGTCATTTATAATTTATGGAAATATGTGTTATTTAGTTCTTTTTTATTGTCTTAAAACCATTAATCCATTTATGTCAATTTGTGTATATAAAATGCAAATTTGGGTTTCATTTCTTTTGTTGTATGCGATGTGTCATTTTCCGGAAATGACGTCATCATACTGGAAGTGTCGATGATGAAGAATGCCCCGGATAGTAAATATATCCATCCAGACGGAAACGGGATTTGCCGACTAGTTACGGCCGGATAGAATCTTTCCCACGTGGCATAAAACTGTAGACTTCGTACCATGGTTTCCTTTTTGTTCTGCTTTTACAGAAATGTTATTGCGGGACAAATTCATGTTGAGATATAGAAGACCTAAAAGAATTGGGAGATGCTATTTGTAGGCCGGTTGGGGAGGTTCGGAAATTTCCAGAGTCCAAAATAGCCGCTTTATATAAATGAGTATTTTGGGGAATACTAACTCGTACCCTAACCCGTACAATTTTGGGAGGGGTTAAAGGGAAATTAGATCCAAGTTCAGTCTTCTAAAAAGGGTTAGGTTAGTAGTCCCCACATAAGGAAATTACGCCTTAATTTGGTCTGCTCTTTCCACGAACTGCTCAAGAAAGTCAACTTACTTTTAACTCTTGTCGTAAATTGCAACAAGATGGAAGCTATATAATAAGGGGTGACAAGCGTTTCATTAGTAAACTAGAAGATATCCTCATCTTTTTTCTTTTTTTTTTAAAAAGGGACACAAGTTAAAGTCTATGCCTGTACCGCAAGTTTGTCTTTGTGCTGTTGACTGGAAATTGGGTAACTCTTGTAAGGTATACTCAACCAGTACAATTTCTGATAATTACATAGCTCTGTCAGGTGTAACCCACCACTGAAAATTTCTGTCAGAGTGTTTTTGTGATACCTGAAGATGTATTGTACACTGCTGTGCGAATTTCACGTGGTACACTTTTGGGCTAATCTAGACTAGTTGGGGGGCATGGCATTTTGAGTGTGGAATACCACACCCACCATCAGAAACTCGGCAGACTTACATTTTTATGATACCAAATATACATGCATATAGGAGAAAATTGGTACACTTTTCAGCTGGGTTTACCCCCTGGGCTCCCGGTCTATACGTATATGCAGTTAAAATAAAAAGCGGTCGTTTGTGCCTCCTTTATGCTACCCGTTGCATTTTATTTTGTTGTTTATGAATTATCCATTTTTAAATATATCCACACTATCTTGTGTAGTGTGTTTTTTCTGTATTCCTTACAAATGGCGATAGAAACGATAAAGGGCCTGACGTCATGTACTGATTTTAAAATGTCTTAAATAATGGATTTTATATCATCACGGTAATATAACATCAATAGTGATCGAAATAGATCAATATTCTATTCTAATATGTTTCGAATTTCGAGTTTTGTTTAAAGGCTCAATAACACTTTTGTTCTAACTGAATAATATGTCCCAATCTTTATTCTGGTCAACAAATTGTACTATTTTACAATATTTCAATTAATTGATGATACAAATTTCATCTTATCACACCTAATTGATAAAAAAAAATGAAAGAATCTAACTAACTGATTTGGAAAGCCTAACGTAAACCCTTTCAAATGTGAATTGGATTTTAAAATATTTTCGAACCCACTGGACATGTAAAATAGGATTTAATGGATAATTTACACAACAGGTAGGACACTTACACATCTAGTACTTAGAATAAGGCTACTATTTATTGTCTGGTGCTGTCAAGCCAGCAAGAGTGTTATTATTCCTTTAACTCCTTAAAAAAATAAAATTTGCTGCTTTTTGGGGTGGGTGGTTCAATTATCCGGTATCCGGTCGGCCAGTTTCTAGCTTCAACCCACGTGACCAATTAGATCTCATCATTTACAGTGAGTGGTGATAAACTAATTAAGGTTTAATTATTTGTCTTCAATTACGAATAGGTTGCTTTTTTGACAGTTTATATATATTCAAAATGGGGGACACTGGGAATAATACTCGCTCGATTTGTTTGGGATAATTGGATTATGACGTCTGTTTATCTTTTTGTTTATCTTTTTGTTATCGTTAATATGGATTAACCCAGGGTATAGTGGACTAGAACGGAATGAAACCACTGGGGATACCGAGGATGCGTTAATAAATGAAGCCAGGTTTGTAATTACGTATATATTCTTTGGGATGTCAAAAAGCAGTTATCTTCAAATCAAAAAAAAAATTAAACAGTCTTCGTAGCCGACCGATAGAAGAATGACAGATTTTTTAGTGTGTCACTACCGAAATGAAACTGACATGATTAACACTTGTCCATCTATTACATTTCCAAAAACATAAAATAGCCGAGGTTAAATAACGAGTTGCCAGTTCTCACTATTATAGTTTTAAAAAAATAGATAACGTAAATAGAATATGGTGAAAATTCCCGTGGCTACTGCTGACTGTGGAAGGGGGTTTAGTTGACATAAAACAAAAAATAGCCGAGATTAAATAACGAGTTGCCAGTTCTCACTATTATAGTTAAAAAAATAGATAACGTAAATAGAATATGCTGAAAATTCCCGTGGCTACTGCTGACTGTGGAAGGGGGTTTAGTCGACAAAATATTTTATAAAACAAATACATATATTCAATAAAAACAAATACACTGTGTAATTTAATGTTAGTAAGTAATGGAAAAGCGGCTACCCCAGATTTGAAAATGGTTCAAAAAATGGGCTTCTGCAAAGCAGAGAGAAACATTTTGTAAATTGTAATATCACATGTTTTTTTTATGTACATATGTAAAAAAACATTACTGAAAATATACGCGGAAAAAATATATGCTAATTAATAAATTTAAATGAAAACTTAAAATAAAAAAAAAACTCATATGGAGCACTGCACTAGAGTGGTTCGTTAAAAATAACACGAGGGGACCGGAAGTAGTTAAAAATATAACCAACACAACTAGATCAATTGGAACTAACATGTGGTGTCTTTTATTTCACTTGCGCAGTTGGGTCTTTAATAATAAGGGAAAAGAGAGCGGAGAGGCATCGCATTGCCAGAGAATCAGGCCCGAAGCCAGAAGCCAAAATTTTGCCGACATAGGGGGGCGAGAGAGATAAACAATCAATGAGCGAAAGGTCATCGCCGACTGCCGTGTAAGTAGGAGGAGGGGGGAGCACGAACATTAGAAGCTGTGAGAGTGAATTTAGGCCTCTATGACATGCAGGTAGCGAATGTGTCGGAAAATTAAAGGGACAGTCCCGAATAGAACAGAGCCTCAAAAATAAAAGTCCGAGTAAGTATGAAATTTAAACGACAAAATATAGACGACTGGTGTATATACTCTGACTCAAAATTTCAGCTCAAGATATTGAGTCGTTTGGATGTGAGCGTTAAAACAGCTTATCCGGACACGTAACCCTTTTAAGATTTCGGGTCTATTCTTTCGTTTGGTGACCCGATAATCGATTCCCGTTCCTTTAGAGGTCTACACGGTGAATGGTCCATGTGCTGTACTTGATAACAAAGGGTAAATTTCACCGACACGTTATTTTTATAAAATAAAACTCTGGTTTTATCAAATCACCGCATAATACAGTTTGGGAAACCGGACTCCATTTCAAGATGAAGACTGTGGGTTTAAGTTGTTTGAAAACGTATCACATATATTGAGTTAGTTGCTCGGCCCTAAGGAATGGGATCTTAATGGATTTTAACACAAAATTATGGAGTTTTATTCTCAAAAACATTATCGGGATTGACCCTTTAAGAGTTTCCAGCCGACATTAACTATCTCTCGGCCGAATTTGAGAGGATATGTCGTAATATAACTCTCTCTGGCGAAAAAGCGAGCATGCTAACCATGCGATTTTTTTCCTGACGCAGACAGAAAAATTCCGACAGGAACCGCCATCGGGGGGCGGATCGCCCCCCCCCCCACTAGCCTCGGGCCTGCAGAGACTGCCATATATGAGAGACTTTTGGATCACCGGTACCTGACGCCCGTTAATAAAGCTACTCGGCATATGATAGTTATAATATGGAATGAGAATATACACTTATTTCTCAAAACGCGTGTTGATAAGACGTCTAATGTTTATCGATATTTCTCTTATAATACCATGGATATCAGTATATTTCGATTTCTCTTTGCTATTTGAGGTTTTAGTTTCGACCACTTCATAAATGTTTTCGATGATATCAGTGTGGATACTAGTCTGTTCACAAAATTCATCCAAGTTGTCTTCAGATTCTAATTCATTGAGCCAATCTTCGTCATCGTTCTAATAAATATGTGATGAATTGCAACTGTTACCCAATATTGAAATCCTTTCGGTTGCAGAGCTTCCGGTTTGGCGAGTTTCTCGTTTGTGTTTCTTCACAATCTCATAAATATCCTTTGAATCCAGATTATGAAATTGACCCAATTCTCTATATAAATCTAACAGGTCATCCTTTTCCGTTCTTTCAATGGCGTTTAAATAAGTATCATCGCTTGACAAAAATGAAAAACCACATTTAAAATGATCCAAATCTGGGAACCAACAGGATATAAATGGGAGCAACACCATCTTGGATCGGTAAATCCAATAAGCGATTAGACTGTTTTTGTGTTCGATTAAATATTGTTGAAATACATAAATGGGAAAACAAACTAACACCAGTGTGATATTTTGAATGGTTAAAACAACTAATTGCTGTCTCAGTTTATAAAATTGTCCACTTTTATCAATAACGATTAGAGTGAACGGGTTGGCCAAGAAACATGTTGTACATACAATGAGGTTAAAAATAAGTATAACACAAAAGGAATAACAAAAAACGATACGTTTGGGGGTTATTATTGAAGATGGTGGGGATGTTACCCAACATGAGTTAGAGTTAAATATCTGTACTGACATGCTTAAAATATATAGAGATAATATAGTCTGTCCAATAACCAAAACGCCCCCTAAAAGAATGAACACGTTTTTAAACTGACTCGATTTACTTCTACCGTGCCGTTGTCTTGGCTTTTCCTCTCCGAACCAAACACAATGGCATAACTTTCCAAGAAAAAAAACGTTGAGGAAAATGAAGTTGGAAAATGTCACGTATTCCTCAAGCTGGAACGTCATCTCAAAGATCATACAAGTTACATCTAGGCGAATGCCGTGCATAATTAGTATCATTTGGGAGATTCCGGAAAACAACTGACACACATAATTTATCGCTAGTAGCCGATTCCGTCCCAGGAATTTGCCATTGTATCTTGATCTATAGAGATTTTGAAACAAAAAATAATTTGCCATCAGTGCCAGTGTAAGATAAATAACAGGAAGTGCCACCGCACGATACATTACAGGAAGCATTGTTGTGTGGGATTCTTCTTCTGGTATAACTAACGGTTGTCATAGACACCAACAAGGAGCATCATTCCTGTTAAAAACATCTGCGAATGAAAAAAGAAATTAGCAAAACATGAATGTGGAGGGTTAATAAATGACTTTTTTTCTCATCATAATGGCATTCGAATATTAAGAAATAGGCGCTACTGCACAGTTGCGAAAGTGCAGCAGCGCCACAATGCTACATCGAATAAGGAATGAAACAACTATTTGTCTAAATATAATAAGGGTACCGTTAAAGGCACACTGAAAAATGGTCTGGTTAAAATCACGTTTGTTCGTTACTTGGGTTTAACGTCCACTCCCGTAAAAATAAAAAAAATACGTATTTTCCATCCGCTGTTGTACCGGAGGCGTTTGCGACGGGGTGGTGGTGGTGGTGGGGGCTCCGTTTTCTTTCGTTCAAATTGCAAATGAAAATGCTTTTTGTATTATCCCGTCAAGGCATCCTTATCCGATGTAGTTGAACACACACGCCAGCCACTTGTTCGGTATTCTGAAAATAACACGTAAAGATCCCTCGACAGTTGTAATTCGATATAAGAGTAGGCGGTAGCGCCGCTGCCCGGGCAAAATTCCCCTCATAGCACAAGCACACTGTATGGCGTATGCCCGTCTTCATTAGCCCAGTTTAGAAGCAGAACAGTAGGACGTTAAACCCCATTTCAATTCATTCTTAATAGAAGTTCGATCTCATGAAGTGTTAATCCGAACATTAAAGACGGTATAAATTTTTACCCCCGAAAGTGGCCTATTTTTTGCCTACTCAGAGTTATTATGTTATCATATTGTGTAAGTTTCATCCGAATAGCAGTGTGCGTTGTCTTTAAAAGAAATGAAGTGGTAGGCGGAAATATTAAATATAGCATATGAAAGAACCGAAACTCGGTGTTATTACCAATGAATCCCCGCTTGTAGTAGGATCGTCTGTCCAACCCGAATTTTCTCGGTCCTTTGGTTTATTAAAATAAAATTGAACAAAATATGTTAGTTTTGAAATTACCTAGTTTGTGTCGAGTGGACCTGAAACCGAATTTCTCCCTTATTACTAATGGTATTAAAATGCAGAAGGTCGTATTTATAATAATAAATATATGATAGAAATTAATGAAATGAGATTAACGTCCTACTTTTCTAACTGGATACATTTGGCCAAGACAGTGAGTGCATTACAACTGTCAATGGCTCTTTTACGTGCACACCAGCGTCTGATTCGAACAACTAGACGCTTTTCCTTGTCAGATCTCTCGAACTGCGCCACTAACATGGGGGAAACCCCCTTATTTACTTTGTCCCCGCGACTGCCAGTCTATATAGGCAAGATACTAACATATACGTGTAAACATCGCCTACCCTGTATCACTGACATGGGGGGAGGGGGCTCTTACCTACTGAGTCACCGCGGCTCCCAATTTATTGGAAGGGGAATTACATAACTAGAACGTATGTACAACAAACGTGTAAACATAGCCTACCTGGTCCACGACACACCTCGCTGTAGTTAAATAAACTGATATTTAATAAACATATAAAACTATCACTAAATTATTGTATCACTGTCAGTTTCCTGTCACGTGGATGAGAGTTTCAACACGGAAAACATTGTACGTACTCAATAAGGAAGTGCATATTAATCGTTTATTAACAGCATTATAAAATGTATCGTATCGTTTGGTCTTAAAGCCCCAATACCACTCTTGTTGTAACTGAATAATATGTTCCAATCTTTTTGTCTGGTCAACAATTTGTACTATTTTACAATTTTTCAAATAAATGGATAATTTACACAACAGGTAGGACACTTAAACATCTTGTAGTTAGAATAAGGCTTATTTATTTTTCTTGACCTGTCAAGCCAGCAAGAGTGTTATTGTCCCTTTAAAGGTCGAACGGAAAAGGAAACGCGAGTTATCCTTCTATATAACTGACTGAAGTGACGAGCGATAGCAGATATCTCACTATTCAGCAGTGAATACTGGCTAGGCCCCTACAATTACTGATAATTAAGGATGACATCGACATCAATGCCATGTAATGAGTCAAAAATATTAACTTTTTTCCTTCGACAAAATAAATTCTACAACAATGTGGCGTGTTCCCTTGTGGCGTTGTGACATTGTGGCGTTGTGACCTTGTGACCCGACTTTATACCCACCCGTATCTATAGGCTGTTCCCTTGTGGCGTGTGCAATGAACGATGGAGAGATAAGTAAAAGAAAAGTCTACATACGAACGTTGATGAGAAAGCAAATAAACACAACACAAAAATATCATTATGCGAACCGTTTTTTATTGATAGCTCGACGATGAACTCAACTACTGAAAATCGAAGGGATGAGGAGGATGCCGCTATTGCATTCAGTGTCGGATTAATCTTGTGGGGTTGAGGTGGCTTACCAACTGTGTGGGGACCCCATTGTCGTTTGTTTAAATTATTCGTACTGACCGCGGATCGTACTAGTATGTACTCCGCCCTGTTGAGTGTGTTGGGTGTTTTCCTTCAGGATTTCTTTTTTTTTTAAAATAAGGATTAATTTAAGTGTATCTGAGACAATTTGCGCGGCGATTTAATTGACGCTTAAAATTTTAAACAGACTCTTTCTCTTATGATGTTTTCATTTACTTTATGTTAATGAAACCCGGGATAAAATATTAGTATGACCCAGAACTGTCGGGGCCCTTATATGTGGGGGGGGGACATTTGTCCCACTATACCCCCATTCCCTCCCTGATCAGGTACTGATTGCATTTATTTTCCTCGTTGGTGCTTATCTCAGAAGATAACATGTCTTCAGACAACGCCCTCGGTGCTGGGTCGGGCCATTTTTTGGAACTCGCAGTTTTCATACAATATCGCACTCGTAATGACCTGTTCCCTCTAGTGCAGCTGCAAAAGAATTGACAAGTCCATTGTCTGTGTTTCCGGTCACAAGACAACGTGTGCCGTGCACGAGGCCACATGTTCCCTGGGTACAGCCTATACTATGGGAACAGGCAAGTTAAAAAAAGAAGGATCATTGCCCTTGTGGCACGTCACAAGGGAACAAGGGAACACGCCACAAGGGAACAGTCTATGGATACAGGGCCTTACTTGTACACTGGAAACTTCCATTTTATCTTTAACATCCCGACAATACACTATTAACTGATATAGTAATTAACACAACAATGTCTCGTACATAACATAGCAGATGTCTATATCTTGAACTTGAACGGTCAGCCATCCTAGATATGAATATAAGTTCACGCAGAACATTAAAGGCAGAATAAAGATATAATTAGACCTACTAAAAGTGTGCGTTTTCTCTAAAAAGACGAAATGTTAAAGGGCTAAACCTGATATTTGTTTTGGGAATAAAACTTCTTTATTTTGTTTTAAAATCCCTTAATATATTCAAGTCAAGGGCCAAGCAACTACTTCAGTATTTATTATACGTTTTCAAACGACTTAAATCCGTGAGTCTTCATCTGGAATTTGAGACCGGTGCCCCAAGGTGTATTTTACGGTATCTGGATATAAACAAACATTTTATTTTTATAAAAATAATGTGTAGTTGAGATTTGCCTTTCTTGATCAAGTACGGCACATGGGTTATTCACTGCATAACCCTCTCAAGTAACCGTAATCGGTTATAAGGTCACCCAACGAAACAATTGACCCGAAATCTTAAAAGGGTTACGTGTCCGGATAAGCAGTTTTGGCGTCCACGTCCAAACGACTCAATATTTTGAGTTGAAATTTTGAGACAAGGTAAACACACAATTCCCCTATATTTTGTCGTTTTGTTTTCATACATTCTTCGACTTTTATTTTTGAGCCTCTGTTTTATTCGGGATTGTCCCTTTAAGCATACGGTTTGACAATGAGGAAGTATTAAAAAAAGCATATGAAATAATTGAAACTAGGTATTATTAAGCATAAAAATATTATAATTTCTAAGCCTTTATGTTCGTCGCAATACGTGAACACTACAATTTGAACAACAGTCTATTCCGCGTGCCTTTTTATTATTATTTTGTCGTTTGTGAGTCAGTCATTACTAATTACCCCCGCGTTGTCTCGCTGGGTGTTTTTCCTTGTTGATTACAAATGACGCCCGAAATCAACGAATAGACGACCCAAGTACTAATTATAAATTATGTCTTAATTATTTATTTATTTCACATTTATTCGTACATTAATGTACACTTTTACAATATTTACAATATATATAAATATATTTAGTCATAAATATATTGGATATTAGGAATATTCTATATTCTAGACGTCCATAATTGGTTTCTGGACACTTTACATGTCCCAATTGTTATCCGATTTTCTCAACTTCTGTCTGATCTGATTCTCATTCCACCGTATAAAATTCGTGAGACACAAGTCAAATAAAACAACGTGTTTTAATTATAAATATTTACCTGTTGTCATTATTCGTTGAACTCAAATAAAACACAAACACAGGGGGCGGATCCAGAGGGGGGGGGGGTAGAAACTTAAATCTAAAAGCCTGAATCTGACCAAAAATTGCGCGTTTGTATAGATTGAGTTGAGTAATGACATTCATTCTATTGTGTTTTCCGGCGTGATTTCTCCTTGTCAGTGATGCAGAATGAGGGCCTGACAAGGACAGCTGCCTAGTCTTTCGGATGGGACGAAAAACCGAGGTCCCGGGTACACATTGGAGTGCACGTAAAAGATCCCTTGGCAGTTGGAATTCGATATAAGAGTAGGCCGTAGCGCCGCTGCCCGGGCAAAAATTTTCCTCATAGCACACTGTGTGGCGTATGCCCGTCTTCCATTAGCCCAGGTTAGGTGCATAATAGTAGGACGTTGAACCCTATTTCATTCATTCATCATTATATTGTGGACAAAAACAAATAGATATACAGCTCTGGCAATTATTAGCCAAAAACGTCAACAGCATAAATTGCCGTCGGGACCAATTGACTCCACGACAAATCGCCTATTGACGATGGCAATTTTTTAATAAGTTTATTGAAAAATATTATGTTTTATTATCGCTATTCGTCTGTTGACGTTGAATATTGTTGTGTTTGCTTTTTAATTTTATCGGCAGCATTGATAAGAAAACAACCTGGTCATTTATTTTATCAAATTTAAAATAAAATTTTAAAAAAATTGTTAGCGGAATTTATAAGATTTTTAAAAAATTTGATACATAACATATTCACCGCTTATGTTTTTTTATTATTATTATACCTTTGAGACCCAGCGTCCACAAATGTGGACAAATTTTAAAACTCAATCAGGATAAGTTAAATTATTGTTTGTGCATTTAAATAGTATTAGTGGTCTGACATAAGATTTGGCGAGCTATCTGTCCAAGTTTTTTGATTATCCAGTCTTGTTATCAAATTCAAGATGGCTGCCTCCATGAGGCAATAGGCTTATTTTTCAAAGACAGGTAGTTATAGTTAATAGTTGTTAAATTTCCCTCTCTGATGTCATTTGTTTGGTGGAAATCGATTTAATACAAGAAAGGGCTTGCAACTACACCAAAAGATTATAACTTTTTATGATTTACCTCAAATAAGAGGTTTCCAAAATGAATGTCCACATTTTTGGACATCAGAACTAGATTAAAGATAATGTTTTGTTTGTGAGTATTATACGATGTCATGTAGTACATGATATTGTTATGTGTTTATAATTATTGTCTCTATGATTATAATGAATAATTAGTTCATTGTTACGAAAGTTGTGTTGTGATTCGTCTGCTAGTATTGTTGCAGAATTATGAGACTAGTTAATCAAGAAGAGCGCGTGCCCACGTGATACGGGGGTTACAGCAGAGGCTTGTCAGCAGCGGCATGGTGGAGATTCGTTCTGAAGTTTCGTGTGTTAATTCTTTCATTGTGTAGTTAAACATGAGTTTCTACATTATTGTATACCTTGTGAATGTTCGGTAAAATGTCTAAATCATCGTAGGTAATTCGTATTGTGTTGGTGTCGTGATTATAGTGTGTGATTCGCGATTGAGTAGAAGATTCCAGTGTCATCGTAGATTCCAATATCATCGTAGATTCTAGAACAGTTCGACCCACGTGACATCGGAATGCCGTTGAAGAAACCGGTGTTATGAACTGACTCTTAATATAATTAACAATACAGTGTTTAATATTTAATGTCTATTACATATCTGTTACGTTTGTTTGGTATGATTCGCTTGTATTACAATGTTTGTGACTTTTGATTACCGTTTATTGTAATAAATCATATTCTTAATTGTACATTGATGTTTTCTATAATTTCTGCTGACTGGGCGTATTTCATGAATAGGTTATTTTTGGCCTTGTCTTAAGTGACGTAACAGAAATTGGGGGCTTCAGTCCGGGATTATCCGTACATATTTATTATATTCGTTTAATTTCTTATGTAAACGAAATTTGTAATACACAGATTTGTGTTTTTGTATATTTATAAATCAGCAGAAATTAGAAAGTCAATATGGTATTTACTGTTTAAAATTTTTTGTCAAAACCAAATCTGGTGGAGTTTGACAGATTAAAGAAAGTTGAATTGTTAGAACTTGCCATTCATTTCAAAGTAAAAGTAAATCAATCTATGAGAAAGAACGTAATTAAAAATGCAGTACTTGAAACCTTGGTAGAGGATAATATTTTTGATGAAGATGCCTTAGATTTAATGAGTGAGATACCAGGTGATGTAGATGCTTTAAAATTAAAAGAGTTAGAATTTCACCATCAGTTAAAACTATTAGAATTACAACATAGGCAAGAAGTACATATTAATGAATTAGAAATTCAAAAGGAAATTCAGATAAAAGAAATTGAATTGGCAAATCAGTCAAACTCCACACAGCAGTCATCATTAAATCATTTTGATGCAGCAAAGCATATTAGATTAGTGCCTAAGTTTCAAGAAAAGGAAATAGATCAGTATTTTTTACATTTTGAAAAGATAGCTGTTAGTTTAAAATGGCCACAAGAAAATTGGACACTATTATTACAAAGTGTATTATTAGGTAAAGCTAGAGAAATATTTTCAGCTATGTCCCTTGAACAAAGTTCTAACTATGATACGGTCAAACATGCAATTCTTAACGCTTATGCTTTAGTCCCAGAGGCATATAGACAAAAATTTAGAAATTCATACAAAGTTAATGAACAAACACATGTAGAATTTTCCAGAGAAAAAGAACACTTATTTGATAGGTGGCTTGATTCCAAAGAAATTAATGAAAACTTTAATAAACTTAGACAACTTATGTTACTAGAAGAATTTAAAAATTGTATATATGTTAATATTAGAACATTTCTAGATGAGCATAAAGTCAGCACACTAAGTGAAGCAGCTACAATGGCTGATGACTATTCACTTACACACGATTTAATTTCTACTAAAAGTAGCCATAGGCCAGACAAATCTCCCCATGCCGCAACCTCTCATTATACCCAAAATAAAGTAATACAGAGTAGATCACCCTTTACCCTCAAACTTATGATAAGGCCAAGTCAAATAGTGATAGCACTGTTAGGCCTAAGCCCGAAGCTTATAAAGGGGTGGATCATCATAAAATACCTGTATGTTCTTATTGTCACAAAAAAGGGCATATTATTTCAGAGTGCTGGATTCTTCAAAGAAAAGAAAACAAAAATACTAGTTTAAAATCCACTGCTTAACTTCCCTGAAAAGGTTGTTGATAATGCTGAGTCTGAATTTGATATTGAGGCATTTAAGCCTTTTGTTTCTAAAGGATTAGTATCACTTGTAGGTGACGATGACAATGAAAAAACCCTTAAGATATTACGTGATACAGGAGCTTCACAAAGTTTGATGTTAGAAAAAGTTCTACCCTTTTCATCAAAGTCTTCTGTAGATGCTAATGTTCTTATTCAGGGTGTTGATTTAAGCTTTGTTAGTGTACCTCTTCGTGATATTAACTTAAAGTCAGATTTAGTTTCTGGGCGTGTTACTGTGGGTATTAGACCTACTCTTCCTGTAGAAGGTATATATTTATTACTAGGGAATGACTTAGCGGGCGATAAAGTTATTGTCAACCCGATTCTGTCAAATAATCCTTCTTTTGAAAAGCCTGTTCACGATAATCAGGATTCTGATTTATTTACTTACCCTGCTTGTGCAGTTACTAGGGCTATGAGTAAGATGTCTGAAAAGAAGTCTCTTAATGAGGATATGTCTATTAATGAAGATTATTATGTGTTAGATGACACTTTTATGGCGAATATTCCTGATATTCAGTTTGATGCTTCATTTGATAAGGACCAAGTTCCTGTTTTACAAGACAGTACCTCTTTACACTCTAATAGTCTTGAGCGTTTAGGTGCAGACCCTTTAATTCGTTCTAAATTAATTATTGAACAAGGAAATGACCCTGATCTTGTCAATTGTTATGGTCAGTGTTTATCTTTAGACGAGGTGGAGAATGTCCCTGTTTGTTTTTATAAAAATGATAATGTTTTGATGAGGAAATGGAGACCGCCGGATGCGAATGTTAGTGATGAGTGGAAGGTTGTTTATCAGATTGTTGTGCCAAAATTATATCGCCAAGAGGTTATAAGTTTAGCCCATGATTCCCCCATGGCTGGTCATTTGGGAGTTACCAAGACCTATCAAAGGATCTTAAACCATTTCTATTGGCCGAATCTGAAAAAGGATGTTGTCGAATTTTACAAGTCATGTCACACTTGTCAGGTTGTTGGAAAGCCTAATCAGAAAATTCCTATCGCTCCTCTGTATCCCATCCCAGCGTTTGAAGAACCTTTTAGTAGAGTAATTATCGATTGTGTGGGACAACTTCCTAAAACAAAAACAGGCAATGAATACCTTTTAACAATTATGTGTGCCTCCACTCGTTTTCCAGAGGTGATTCCTCTTAGAAATATTAAAACGCCAAATATAGTTAAAGCTCTAATTAAATTTTTCACATTAGTTGGTTTACCTAAATCTATACAGTCAGATCAAGAATCTAATTTTATGTCTAATTTGTTTCAACAAGTCATGCATCAGTTAGATATTATTCAGTTTAAATCCAGTGCATACCACCCTCAATCGCAGGGGGCGCTTGAACGTTTCCATCAAACTTTGAAAAATATGATTCGGACATATTGTTTAGAGCACAAAAGAGATTGGGATGAAGGCGTCCATCTTCTTTTATTTGCCGCTCGAGAAGCCGTTCAGGAGTCCCTTGGATTCAGCCCATTTGAATTAGTATTTGGCCACTCAGTGCGGGGACCGCTTACATTTCTCAAAGAGAAATGGTTAGGTGATGATACTAATATCAATATGTTAGATTATGTGGTTAGTTTTAAAGAAAGACTTAAAAGTGCATGTGAAATTGCCAAAGAAAATCTAAAAAATAGCCAGGTCAAAATGAAATATTGGTATGACAAGAAAGCCAAGAATCGTTCATTTCAATCTGGTGATAAGGTGCTTGCCTTTTTACCTATTCCTGGTAGTCCACTACAGGCCCGATATCACGGTCCTTATGAAGTTGAATCTAAAGTTAGTGATTTAGATTATGTTATTAAAACACCTGGTCGTCGAAAACAAAACCAGTTATGTCATATTAATATGTTAAAGCCATATATTGAAAGAGAAATTTCAAACATTAGTAGACCTGTTGCTAACTTATCTGCTGTTCAGTCAAATGATGAACAAGAGGTTATAGAACCTATACAATGTGATATTAAATTTCTGTTATACTTTCAAATTTAGATACTAAACTTAATCATTTAAGTGATGTTGAAAAAGATGAGTTAAAATCTTTAATACAGAAATACATACATTTATTTCCTGATGTTCCAAGTAAAACGGAGGCTATATATCATGATGTTGACGTGGATGGGGCTGTACCTGTTAAACAACACCCATGCCGTTTAAATCCTCTTAAATTGGAACATTTTAGAAATGAAGTTAAATATATGCTGGAAAATGACATTATTGAACCCAGTTACAGTGACTGGAGTTCACCATGTATATTAGTTCCAAAGCCTGATAAGTCATATCGTTTTTGTACAGACTTTAGAAAAGTTAATTCTGTTTCCATAACTGATTCATTTCCTATCCCTAGAATAGATGATTGTATTGATAAAATTGGTGACGCAAAATTTGTTAGTAAATTCGATCTTTTAAAGGGGTATTGGCAGGTTCCATTAACGGAAAGGGCTAAAAAGGTATCAGCTTTTGTAACACCAGATGGCCTCTTCCAGTATAAAGTAATGCCGTTTGGTATGAAAAACGCACCGGCTACCTTTCAAAGATTAGTTAATGGAATTATTGCCTGTTTACCAAATTGTGAGGGGTATATTGACGACATTATTACATATAGCGATACATGGGAACAGCACATGAATCAGTTAGATGCTTTATTTAAGAAATTATATGATGCTAAGTTAACTGTAAATCTCATTAAAAGTGAATTTTGTCATGCTACTGTAGAATATTTAGGTCATATTGTAGGTCAAGGACAAGTAAAACCTATTAAAGCAAAAGTTGAAGCTATTGTGAATTTTACTCAGCCGAATGATAAGAAAGAAATGATGCGATTTCTAGGTATGGCTGGGTATTATCGGAAGTTTTGTCCCAATTTTTCAGTTATTGCTAATCCCATGACGGATTTATTAAAGAAAGATGCTAAATTTATTTGGTCTGATCAATGTGCAAGGGCGTTTGATAGACTTAAAGCCATACTAATTACCTCTCCAATTCTTATCACGCCAGATTTTACTAAACAATTTAAACTTTCGGTAGATGCAAGTGATATAGGTGCAGGTTCAGTTTTGTCTCAGAATGATGTAAATGACATTGAACATCCTATATGTTATTTTTCAAAGAAATTTAATAGACATCAAAAGAATTATTCTACCATTGAAAAAGAATGCTTGGCATTAATACTGTCTTTGCAACACTTTGATTTCTATTTGGGAACAACTTTATATCCTGTAATTGTATGTACAGATCACAATCCACTTACATTTATTCATAAAATGAAAAATCAGAACCAGAGGTTGCTCAGATGGAGTTTAATCTTACAAGAATACGATGTTGCCATTAAACATATAAAGGGTAGAGATAATGTCATACCTGATGCCTTATCTAGAGTAAATTAAGTGTTACAGTTAAGTTTACATTACATTTAAACCTTTTTTAAAGGGGGGAAGTGTCATGTAGTACATGATATTGTTATGTGTTTATAATTATTGTCTCTATGATTATAATGAATAATTAGTTCATTGTTACGAAAGTTGTGTTGTGATTCGTCTGCTAGTATTGTTGCAGAATTAAGAGACTAGTTAATCAAGAAGAGCGCGTGCCCACGTGATACGGGGGTTACAGCAGAGGCTTGTCAGCAGCGGCATGGTGGAGATTCGTTCTGAAGTTTCGTGTGTTAATTCTTTCATTGTGTGGTTAAACATGAGTTTCTACA
The DNA here is from genome assembly GCA_917208275.1 of Patella pellucida. Lineage (NCBI taxonomy): Eukaryota > Metazoa > Mollusca > Gastropoda > Patellidae > Patella > Patella pellucida. The sequence goes on from OU795037.1 coordinate 11,325,221, forward strand.
TTATTGTATACCTTGTGAATGTTCGGTAAAATGTCTAAATCATCGTAGGTAATTCGTATTGTGTTTGTGTCGTGATTATAGTGTGTGATTCGCGATTGAGTAGAAGATTCCAGTGTCATCGTAGATTCCAATATCATCGTAGATTCTAGAACAGTTCGACCCACGTGACATCGGAATGCCGTTGAAGAAACCGGTGTTATGAACTGCCTCTTAATATAATTAACAATACAGTGTTTAATATTTAATGTCTATTACATATCTGTTACGTTTGTTTGGTATTATTCGCTTGTATTACAATGTTTGTGACTTTTGATTACCGTTTATTGTAATAAATCATATTCTTAATTGTACATTGATGTTTTCTATAATTTCTGCTGACTGGGCGTATTTCATGAATAGGTTATTTTTGGCCTTGTCTTAAGTGACGTAACAACGAAAACAATAATTTGGCTTGATTTTAACTAGTGTTTTGGTTCTAATATATTTAGCAACTAATTGAACACGTTTTCGCTCCTATTCGAACCACTAGACGCTTTTAATGGTCCCTTTCCTACTCATTGAGCCGCTATTAACCGCAAGTATAGTTTTAAAAAAGCTCCAGTTTCTCATAAGTTAGGTATATAAGGGGCTAGTATCCAATTATCCTTCAAATATCATTGTTTTTCTTTGCTCGGGTCTCAAAGGTATACTTGAAGAGAATTATAGGTGAACTTTGAACATGCCCTTACCGCGAAACAGTGGAAATATCGAATCTCAAAGGGATACGTGATAAGAATTTCTTATTAGGTGAACTTTGAACATGCCCTGACCGCGAAACAGTGGAAGGTAGGCCTACACTACAGCGATCGAATGCAGGTAAAATACTTCTGACAGGTCGTCATTCGTAAGACTTTTTTTATACGCGCATTTAAAACAATTGCTGCGCGAGACGTAACACCACGTGTGTTTAAAATCGGGTAATTAGAGATTAACAATAAACTAAATTCATCATCAATCGATTTATTTAATTAGCCTAATTTTCAAGGATCCTAACCGTCAAATTCCCTTCCTTTCGTTTCTCCCTTTTCTCGTACACCAAGTAACGCACCAAGTTTGGAATAAAACACATAATGTCGCCAGGGGGGTAAGTCCGATCATTGAATTTTGCTCTTCATATTGTAAAATGTTAAGAACAACCATAATATGGTATCTGAAGATATTTTGTTCCTCACCTGCGAAGGGAGTATTTCCCATCAACATTTTAAGGACATTATATGCGAATTTATTGACGATTTTTAGACCTGTAGTTTTGTAATTTAGTTTCCGGAAATACGTCAGAATGCACCATGTTGAATATTATTTACTAAATTTTTCTGAGGGAGGGCCCCAAGACCCATAACCCTTACAACGTTTAGCGCCTTCGGCAATTAGTTAAGCAATTATCCATGCTAGAACCCCCACCCCCTGCAAAAAATCCTGGATCCGCCCCTGAAACATCGTTTAGAGAATAGGCCTCTATAATATGGCGGTATATTAGCGCCAAAATTCTAACATGTTTCGTCTAACTTCTAACGTGCTATCGTCTAACTTCTAACGCGCTATCGTCTAACTTCTAACGTTTTTTCGTGTAACTTCTTATCTAAGACAATGTATATTCTAATTTCTTCATTTGTTCCTCGTAAATGGGGCCTTCTAATCTTGCAATTTTTATTCTATTTCATGTTATTTCTAGTATTGTAAGGACAAATTTTCATTTCAACAACGCTTGACATGTTTAGAACGAACATTGAACAAATTTAGAATTGATACGCCCACCTTAGCAACCGTCATCGATCAATGCATATTTACACTCTACTAGAGTCAGGCACTATAGAGGAAGAAGAATAGTCGACCATTTTAACTTTAACTTTTTTATTTGCATATTACGTCATACATACATCGATTTCTATTCATACAAATATAGAGTATTTAACATACATCAATGACTATGCATACGAAATAAGAGTATTTAACATATATCAATGTAAATGCGTACAAAATAGAGTATTCAACATCGAATAATACTGGGATAAAATGATTGAAACGTGAAGTAATAATGATAATAAAATTAAAATGTTATTATATTGAAGATGATAGCATATTTTGTATGGTACACATGTACAAAACTGATTAATAAATTTGGACATAAAAACTAAATGTGAACATATCCAATACTAGACATTGAAGATACATTCCCACCAACGTAATTATTATATAAGGCTGTTATTTCCAATAAGAGTATTGTAAATTAAAACACACATGGAACACACACAGGAGAGGTGTCACAAACTGGCCACACTTCTGCTTGTTGTCGGCTTGGTATGTGTTGTTTGCTAGCGTTTGTGAGAATATACATGAATTGCCAGTTCCAGAAAAAATGGCGCCTCGCTGTGCATTGTTTTTAAAATTTGGTCAGAGATATCCCATGCAAAGCAATGGTCGCCTATTCCCGAGTCTATCACTCCATCTCCAAAATCCACAGCGAGACGCCATTTTTTCGGGAATTGGCAATTCATGTATTGAGAGCATCCAAAAAAAGAAGATGGCAGAGTATAATCCAAAGCTGTTTAATATAATGTTTACGGCTCGGGTATTTCCTTGCGATTAAAATTTTTTGAAAGGGATTTGAAGCAATTTTGTCAGATAAATTAAGTTTGACTATGGACCGTATATTGCTTGACTATATCTTAGTTAAAATATATCAATTTGTACGAGGAAAGTTATCTTCCTGGGGACCAATTTACACATTGCAATACGAAGTTATTTGGATAAATATAGACCTGGGTCCCTATTCAAAGGATATCTTAAGTCTAAGATAGTCACTTAAAGTTACATTATTCAAGATATAGATAAGAACTGGCCATTCTTGCTATAATAGTTCGAAAGAAGGTGATGTAAAGTGAATAATTTGAAAATTTCATTCAAATTACTCTATTGTAAGCGAAGATATTGGCATTTGCAAATTTGGCCGACGTGTGCAATAATTTCAACCACGGTCCTGGTTGATCAAAGCTATGACTCGAAGCGTCTAGAACCGCCATATTTGATTTATCACTTAAACGTTTTAATCTGTTTAATATCGGAGCAATGTGATACCATCCAAAGTTGATTAAGGCCTGGATCAGTTAATTAATGTCTAATTAATACTTTAGAAAACATTTCATGCCCAAATAAAGACCTGCACTAGGCAGATTTAGCTCTTGAATAATGCATGTTTAGCTACTAGCTTTCACTTAAATATACGTAACTTCCTGTAAGTTAAGGGCAAGTGGTATTCAAAGGCACTGTAAAGTATCAAATTTTCTCTACGTAACATGCATCTTTCGAAACACAATGTACCGTTAATGCCAGCCCTTTGAAAATCTAAAATATAGGTAGTTACACAATGTCTATGAATTTCTCAAATGATAAGATTTATTAAAAAAAACTGTATGATTTGTCCAGTCTAACTTAAAAGGCAAAGGTCATCGTGTATGGTTTATATATTTTTTTCTATTCGTGATGCATTGTTAAAGAATAAATTTTACAATATCCATCATTATACTACCACTATTTATTGTATGTAATGTATTGAAATCGAATTCTAAAAAAAGATCTTTGAAAACGGCTCTTCCGGTAAAGGATGCACACTATCATAATTTATCCCAAATTATAATCATACTATTTTCTTGAGTTACAATACAATATTTCGACAAACATTTTCTTAGTAATGTTAACTAAGAATTTAATAGAGTATAGTGATGCTCTCAAGAGGGCAATGTTAGAAATTCTTGATTTTTGGCAGTGGAGGGCATTCCATACATTGAAAATTTATGCTTTTTGGCGAATATGGGTTTTCTATAATGTAAGCGTGGAGTTAAGTTTTCACATAGCCAGGTATATTTTAAGGACAGCCTTTGAATATCGATTTAAGGTAAGACACTTGGTTACGTATTTTTTACTTAACTTTTAGAAAACCTTTGAATACGGGCCCAGGAGCCAAGGGGGGGGGGGGGGCAACTTAGCTGAAAAGTGATCCAATTTTTAGCTATATGGGTATCAATGCATGTATATCTGGTACCATTAGAATGTAAGTCTGCCGGGATTCTGATGGTGGGTGTGGCTGTGAGGGTTGTCATTTTTGGGCAAGATTGACTCAAAAGTGTACCCCGGGCCCCCGCACTGAAACTCTTTATAATAACATTTAACCACACTAACTATACATTGTGAATCACAAACGTTTAAATAAAATATAAGTTGTCATGCCGCGAATCATAGGCTACGCCCATCATAAGGTATGTCATCCAAACATCCAAATAGAACTGCCCAAAGATATCAGAATAAAGTAGAATATCCCTGGAACTTTATTTATAGACAGAGAATTATTCCTTTTAATATGAAGGATTGACGGTCAATAGAAAGTAGAATAATTCATTCCGCCTATAAAGTTATACATGTATTCTATTTATCAATATTTGGGAATACTCATGGGCGTGGTTATCGAATTAACGACAGGAATACGCCACACAGATGTCTCATATGAGATATTTGGCCTGGGCAGCGGCGTTTCTGCCAACTCTACATCGAATTATGACAAACCACTAACGATAGATTTACATGTAAATTATTAAACAAACCATAAATTAACGTATATAATCCTGACGCTAAATTATTACACGTGACGTCATTATTTCCATTTAAAAGCGAAAACAGGTAGAAAAAAATCATCACAAATTAACGTCGCACTTCTAACGTACAAGTAACCATAATCATTCTGTCGTAAAAGAACGTAAATTTAACAGTAAAACTTTATAATTATCGGACACAACCTAAATAGAACCAAAATGACGTAAGAGTATCGTGAAATCACATCAGCTTGCTTTCATGGAATAAAGTGACACACATACTTATGGAAACAGCATCCGTTCTAAAAGGGCGGGCAGACTAAGCACGCAGAATAAAAACAAATTCGAACCCAGTCAATAAATTAACCTAATAAATGCCCGCGTGAAAATGGACAGATGGGTGACGGCAATGTACGACCACATTAAAACATGGCCATATAAAACAGATGAAAAATATAACGATTGTGGGATAAGCTGAACACAACCCTGGGTTCATTAGTCGAATGTGATGATTTCAATGAGATCAGTTATAATATAAATAACGTGACGCTTCGTTGCAGGAGTAGATCCAGAACGATCAATGGGTATGTGTATTTAAGATTTCCCCCCCCCCCCACAAAAAAATATATATTTTGTCCTAGAAACCTGGCAAACCCCCCTGCAAAAGTTCTTGGATCCGCCCCTGCGTTATAATAATTCGTTATCGTTTTAGTATAAAACACACACCGCACAACACGCACACAATGTGGGCAAAATAAAATTGTTCACGGAGCATGCACAACAGTGGACGATTATGGGATGGTATGCGGATGGTGGGTAGATGCCAGTAAATCCGAAATATACTGTCGTATTAATTTAAATTTAAATATGATTCCTCTACTATATATGCCCCTTTGTACACGCATGGTGACTAGGTAATGATATAATTGTTAGAAAAAATACTTTTCTTTCACTGGTCAGCAATGTTCCCATTCTTTATTTAGAAGACTGCCCCAAATTAAAATACAATAATAATGTATGATTAATGTGTAACGATAAATGTGATGGAAAAATTGTTCTCGTGTTAAATATAACGAATTGATAATGTTCATTTGTGACGAATGGAAAATGTTTTGTTTTGAAGAGTGAGTAATCATAAAATGCATTATTTGTATTTATGGAATTTGAATTTGATGATACATATTTTGGACCATGAACTGGGCTTCAAGCTCTATTCATCTTGTTCTGGTTGGGCCAGAAACTGGGCATCAAGAGCTTCCCATCTTGTTGTTCTTCTTTGGGTAAACTTCGCTATGCTTTTTCGTTAGATAAATGCGCATACATTAACCAACTCGGCAGACTCCGGTACCCTACATCTAGCCTCGGATGTATGACAGCACAGTGACATGTACATACGCCTATACAATTGCGATGGGGCTAGATGTAGGGCACTGGAATCTGGTGAGGTTTGCTGAATGACATTAACCATGACTGAGGCCACAATTTCAAGATGGCGGCGATGGTATCATGCTCAGTTTCCGGTCCATATTAGATAATTCCACAATCAACAACACGCTGGCAAAGTTGACAATGCGCCAAGGCAATCCTTTATCATTCCTATATTATTATGTCTGGAACTAGTTATTTAAGGCACTGGTGATAAACACTAATGGATCCTCTCGGAGTATATCTATAACGATATATACCAATACTGCGTTTAAGATATTTGTTAAACTGTGGATTCACTTTCAAGATGTCTTTGGTCTTCAATATCTGTATTATTTTCTTCCATATCATTAAATTCAGGTCCATCAGGTTTATTTTCATCACTAAAGAAGTACGAGACTAGCTCAAAGTTTGGATTTAAATCTGGAACTAACATTTCTATTATTTGTTTAAATGTTGGTCTTTGTTTTTCTCTATAACACCAGCACTGTAACATCAAGTCGTATCTGAATATACAGAAATTAAACAGTAATTAATGAAAGCATATGGTAACAAATTACTAGAAGATTATGTGATTAATTGACATGACATGAATAAAAGAGTCAACTCAAAAAAAATTGACATGCTGATTTCTTTTCAGGCACTATTTCAGATAATTCATACCTGAGGCAATGTTAAGATTTTACAGATTTTTTTTAACGGTGGTTAGTTTAAACATGAAAGGAACCAATAGTCCCGAGCTATATCATACTCCATGGCTTGGATTGGGCTATCAGTATATCAATAAGTTGAAATATCTACATTTGCCATTTCGTGGAGACAAGCAGCTCCTTTTTTACACACATTTGCACAAACAGAAAATGAATGAATGAAATGGGGTTTAACGTCCTACGCTTCTGCAACTAGCCTGGGCTAATTGAAGACGGGCATACGCCATACAGTGTGCTATGAGGTCAATTTTTGCCTGGACAGCAACTGAATTCCAACTGCCAAGGGATCTTTTACGTGCACGCCAATGTGTACACGGGACCTCGGTTTTTCGTCCCATACGAACGACTAGGCAGCTGTCCTTGTCAGACCCTACGTCTGCATCACTAACAAGGAGAAACGACGCCGGGAAACACAAACAGAAAACTAACCTTTCTAAATGTGTTGTTCAAGTGGTAAGTTCAAAAGTTCAAAAGTTCAAAAGCAACATATATAAATATGGTCCAATTCCTTTTTTATATTTTACAAAAGAGAAACAAACTATATTTATAAACAAGCATCAAACAGTACCATACTTAACAAATTTGAAGTTCTTCCTTATTATAAAGTACCATACTTCACATGTACAAGTACTTCTCATGCACCGTACTTTATAAATGTAAAGCATATTAAGTGGTTTAGAAGAAAGAGGGGTAGACTATTCAAATATCTTCGTCAAATAACAAATCGGGTCCGTGCGACTATATTTTATCAAATCTCAATCAGCGCAAAATTCCAAAGTTAGGGAACAACAATGTGCGATCGTCTAATCCGGGGAAAAAATCAGAAGAAGAAATGCCAAAGATTACCAGACGGAGAACATTGGGGGCGACTAGCATAATTGACATTTGGCCAAAATGCTCCGGAATGTTTGCTCCCAAATATAAATTTACAAACTTACAATTTATCCGGACACCCATCAGGTTTTCTCATTAACTTTCCATCAGATACATATTTTAATACCTCCTCATTTGATAATCCCTGATAAGGCTGGGCAGCAAGTGTTGTTATTTCCCACAAAACAATTCCATAAGACCTTGAAATTAAGAAATGTCTGGCTTTTAGTTTTAGATTCACTGCATGCATTTTGGAATTGAGCTGCATACACCGTACTGATATCACGTCGGTGTAAGCGGGCGTAAATTAAAGCTATTTCACACACTGATTTTCAGTTCCCGATTTGTCCGTGACACGTCTTAGTGCACACGAATTCCAAATTACGAAACCTTATCTCAAAGCTTAAATTTTAATGCAGGGTGCACCCGGAAGACGAGCATGAGTTACATGACGAAGTTGTTTTAAATGTTCACGCATGCAGAAGTACATGTAAAATCAATCACCGGGGATGGAAAATTACCTTCAATTAACCCGAGGTGTATGTTGGGCCGGTTGCTCAAAACTACGTTATTTTAACGTCCGTTAAACTCTAACGGATCGTTATCTTGGTTTGTTAACGATACGTTCGTTAAATTTCTGTTGCTGGAAATTCAATTTCATTATCTGTTAGCTAACGGATTCATTAAAGTTAATCCAAGAGAAGGCTTTTTAAATTCAATGTGCATGTATAACAACTTCATAGAAGTTAGTTTCATGGGCGGATCTAGGAATTTCGAAAAGGCGTGTTCTTTTATTTAAAAAAATCACCCCTTATTGGTGTATTTTTAGAGCATTTGCTGTCTTATTTGCTTCAGTGCAAATCTATTGCTAATTATATATTCAAATTTATATAGGCCTAATTCTTAAAACGGTGTTTGTGTTTTATTTGAGTACAACGAATTTTGAAAACAGGTAGATATTGATAATTAGAACACGTTGTTTTATTTCACTTGTGTCTCACAAATTATATTATTATTACGGTGGAATGAGAATCAGGTCAGATAGAAGTTGAGAAAGCTCTCATCGTCCCCCTAGCCCTACTCCCGGGCAGTAGCAAATCCACGATCAACACAGGCAAGAAATAAAATAAGAAACATTGACATTGTGGATAGGCTAGGATTAACCGTAGATTAAGAACCTTTAAAAATTGATCGTAAAACCGAACGTACGACGTCATTAACGACTTCTTAACCATTTACATTGGAGTGCCGTAAATTTGGATGATATAGGGTCTACTACGGCACAGAAAAATAACGAATGCCGTGGCAGACATGCTTTGTGTTGGCTTTATCATAACTTTGCCGTTTGCCATGGTAAATTTCAAGCGCTGAGTTTTGTGTACAGAGCAGGACGAAGTCGAGAGGGTTTAAATACGATATTTTCTTTGTGCTTGGCGACAAAAAATAGTGCCACCGGGCGTGGCTACATCCCTGTTCCTTATCCCTGTTCCTTGCATCTGTGGCAATTCCAAGAGCTATTTGGCTGATATTTTCGGACATATTTGGGTCGGAGAAAAGGCACTTTCAGAAGTAAAAACGGCACTTTCAGAAGTAAAAAAGGGCACTGTCGAAAATTAGTGGGGTTTGCGCCCCTTGCGCCCCCCCCCCCCCTTGAATCCGCTTCTGCAGTTTAACAAAAAACTGAATAAAGTGAGACAACTGTGCAGTCTGTTCACATAACTTGATTGAAGACAAAAAGATAACTGTAGAAATTACTACAGAAAACACTATAGAAAACTATATTTTTTCCTTTAGAAATAATAGCATAAATCTGTAGGTAAATTTGCACCACAGAATGTTTGGGGCCTTTATTTCCTACAGGCCACCAAAATTATGTAGAATACAATAGGATTTCATCCTATAGAAAATGGAATAGCCCTGCATGGCCCAAACCTCTAGAATGTTTTATATAAAATTACATGGGTAATCTGTGACTTTTTGCTACAGCCCACTAATGCCATCATTAAACAGATAACGGAGCCAAATACCTCTATTAAATATAACACCAAGTTACCGACACGTTAAAGTTAACGGAGCTTCCAGCAACAAACTTTCCTCCGTTAAGCCGGGATTCCATGTGTACGTACTGCGTAATGCGGAATGCGTACTACGTAATGCGTATTGAACACTTTGCACTAAAATCGTAAGAGTTGATTCCATGAACACGTAATGCGTAAAGCGTGATGCGCAGCGCGTAGTACGTGTTTCTCAGACCGGAAATGGGGATCCCCTAGGAGTTTTTTAGTTTTGTAATGGCAATATTCGGTTCTCATCCACATATAATACGCAACTCACGCACACATGGAAACTGACAATACGCGTTACGTAACATGCAACACACATCACATAACGCGCATTCGTCACGCATTCCGCACGCACTGCGTACACATGGAATCCCGGCCTAAAGTTATCAATCCGTTATCTCCATGTTAACGGATCGCTAAAAGATAACGGAGCTTTGAGCAACCGGTCTATTGAACCACGCGTGTTCGAAGTGACGTACTTTTAAGCTCATCAGAATTCATTGGTCTTCTTGCACACAATATGTTTAAAAATACTGAATGATTATGAACATTAAGGACCCGTTGTTTAGCTATAAGCAGGGGCTTGTGTCGTTGGCGAGAAAGGGTATACTAGCTGATTTGAGGAGTTTACACAACAAACGCAATCTAATTAAAATACAGATCTATATTTCGTTTCGTTTTTTTTATAATCGATGGCCTACACTAGTTAGATAAGTAAAACAAAATTATGAACTATAAAAAACGAAACGAAATTGGATCTGTGTTTTAATCAGATTGCAACAAACGCCTTGTGTTGTATCTTTGTAATGCAAGGAATTGACAAGCAGACTCACCAGACATCAGACATATTGGTATATATACCATCTTTTAATGATTCTGGTGCCATCCAACGAACTGGTAAAAGACCCTTCCCATCAATTCTATAATAATCAGTTTTATATATTGCACGGGTCATACCAAAATCTGTTATTAAGAACAAATAATTGACATTAAGGAAGAGAAGCAAAAATGTAATTAATTTTTAATATTAAGATTCTTAACATTGTTTTTAACTGCGTTTCTCGACCTCGGAGCGTTAGTCCCATATCAACATGATTAACAGATTCAATTCGGGCGTGCTTTGGCCTCGATTATCTAACATAACATTTAGTTTAGGATTAGTAAGTCCTAGTCCATCAAATGTATTTTAACAAAAACAAAGCAGGTTTATATTTCGGTCTCATTAAAGGATCAACACCACTCTTGTTGTAACTGAATAATATGTCCTAATCTTTATTCTGGTCAACAATTTGTACTATTTTACAATATTCCAATTAATTGATGATACAAATTTCATCTTAACACACATAATTTTAAAAATTGGAAAAATTAAACTAAATGGTTTGAAAAGCCTAACGTAAACCTTTTCAAATATTTTTGAACCCTCTGGACAAGTAAATAGGATGTAATGGATAATTTACACAACAGGTAGGACATTTAAACGTCTAGTTCTTAGAATAAGGCTATTATTTATTTTTTGGAGCTGCCAAGCCAGCAAGAGTGTTATTGTCCCTTTAACTCCAGGGTGCAAAAAAAAAGCAGGACTTAAACTCGATTTCGTTTCTTCCTTTCAAATGTGATTTATAATATCTGATATGAAATTTGTATACATAAATACGTAATGCCATGACATGTTATTTATATACATTTATATACATATATACTTAGGCGAATTTAGGATAGCAATATTAATGACCGAAACATGAACCCAATGACGAAATTTACACATTTACCCCCTATTTTCACCGAATTATCGTGTGCCACCATACAATTTCTGGCAGCTAGGTCTCTGTGAACAAACTTTTTATCCGTTAAATAGGCCATTCCATCAGCTATTTCTCCTATAATCTGTAAAATTTCCATTAAAGTCGGTGGTGGTAAGCAATTCTGATCCTTTATTGAAAACAAAATCCATTAAGACATTTAGTACATTCCAAAGTTTTAACACGCTATTGGGTTTGTATCAGTCATGCGTACAAATTTAAATAATCGATGTTTGACAGACCGTTTCTCTCAAAACGGGAAATGCCAAGAAATGGTGATAACGTGACTAAATGATCTTGATTCCTTTCTTTCCTGCGTATTTTTCTCTTTCTGCTGTAAAAATGTGAAATACCGGAAAATTCACAACGAAACGAAGAAATGTCAAGTGCCGATTCTGAGAGAAGGTGTCAAAAGGAGCCAAGTACGTCGTGGATTTTCCGGTAGTTTTAAATTTTACAGCGGAGTAAAGAAAATACGCGGGAAATAAAGGAATTTATAGAAAATGCTGAACACTATTTTCTGAAATGTCACTTATTTATATGATGCAATTCGTGCCGAGCTATTCAATATATTGTCAAATTATTCTGTGATAATCCTATTGTGCGACAATCCAGAATGATTAATTAAGATGCATACAAACCTTTTCCTTGAAGTTCACAAACATATCAAACTTTCAAAACGATTTAAATACAACTTAATGATATCAGTTACTTCTTAGTATTATATTATTAGCAATAGTTTTTTGGGTGGATAACTGATTTTACTCATATTACTTATAAATTATGTATTATTGTATACATACTATTTCGCAATCTTGTTTGTATTAAATCTTGTCTATTATTTGTATGTATGCAAAGAGCGTTTCTAAGTTTTTGAAACTTGTGCTCAATCCTTTCGATATTTGTCAAAAAAATATGTTTAAACTAAATAAAGGAATCCCGATCACCAAATCGCATTATCCCTAGTTTAGAAAAAAAAGAAGTCGACAAGGTCTAAATCTAATTACTCATGTGAATGAGCCACTACACAGGTAATATACCATCCATATGTAATGAATATCCATTATATGGTTTAGGAGACTACGTCTGGTGCCACGATTGTAGTTTCCAGAGAGACTGTCGTCAAACTGCGGTATTCGCAGCGGTATCGTACGATCCCCTGGGGTCAATGACGGGTGAGACACGTGGTCAAATTATCCAACCCTTGATACTTGTGGTATTTCTATCGACCAATCGCTATGACTGGTATGTAGACTGGTTTTTGATTGATCCATAGATCAAGGGCCGATAATTTGAATTGGTAAAAAAAACATGAATGAACCCACGGTATAGTAGACTAGAACGGGAAGATATCACTTGATGATGGTCTAAATACGATTGTTAAAGGTTGTTCCCGGTTATATACGAATGTCCACAAGAAAAAGGTAAAACGTTATCGGCGATTAGACCTTGCATGGCGCGAACCCTAACCTTCAACCTTTCCTTTTATGGATTTTAACCCCACAAACTAATACGGTTGCTTTTTTTTTCTAATTTGAAAATAGCTTACCCCAGCATCTGGTCTATGAAGACGTAGAAACTTCTGTAAATCACCATTTGCCATTAATTCCATTATAACTAGAGCTGGCTGTCCTTTTGATACAACACCCAGTAGTTTTACTACATGGTGACATTTAAAGGCTCTACAGAGTAAAATTAAATATTAGGATTGTAACTATTTGAGAGACGAGGAAACGGAGCTTACCTGGTACATACCCCCCCCCCCCCCTCCCACCCACCCCAAAAGAAAAATTTGGAATATTTGACGGCTGCAAACACGTTTTCCTGCTTTTTCAGCCGTTGAACAAAGCAACTTCAAAGTGAGTTAATATAGCCTAATTAAGGTGGCTGACTCAAATTCCAATCAATCGTTTACAGTCCTCGAAGATGGAACCGTTAACAGTCCTCGAAGATGGGACCGTTGACAGTCCTCGAAGAGGGGACCTTTAGGACAATATTTTGAAAATTTAGCTGCCGCAAACGCGTTTTCCTGCTATTCCAGCCTGTGAAAGCAACTTCAATTTGGTCCAATAAAGCCTATCTGACTGACCCGAATTCCAAACAACCAACCAATCGTAGCGCGGTATGGGGTCCCCACCCTCCCGGAGAAAATTTTGAAAATATAATCACCAAAAGTATCCAATGGTTTTGTAACCGCAACATCCCACTCTGAATTCCAACCATCCAATCAAATTGTTGCATCTGCATTCACAAATGATAATCGATGCCCGAAAAATGTCGAATAAAGTAGAGTGGCCCCAGACAAAATGTTTTAATCCATAGTCAACTCAAAAAAAAATCGTGATATTCAATTACAAGGAAAGTAAAATTAGTGTTTTATTAGGGCTCGGTGACAGTTAGGGAAGCAAAACTAGAAATACCCGAAAAAATTCGGGTTTACAGACAGCGGCGCCGGTTTTCTTTGAGAGGCGAAGAAGCGGAGCTGACCTTGTATGGACCCCCAAGGAAACTAAGGACGCGTTTTACTGCTATTCCAGCCCGTAAAATTAGCTTTTTATTAGATTTCGAGCACTTTATTTTGCCAAGAAGATGCAGTCAAAAGAAAATTTTGTTAGGAGAATATTACACCAGCATCCAGGGATTGGAGTAAACTTCACCAGGGGTCAAGCACCAAGGACATCCTAAAAGCAAATGGAAAGTTGAACCCAAACACACCCCACCAACCGAAAGGCTGTGTGTACCATATCCACTGCAGCTGTGGCGACTCCTTTGTTGGAGAAACGCGAGTCTCTCTAAACAAACGGGTGGACCAACACAAACCTACACCCTCCAGCAGTGACTCAGCAGTCGCCACCCATCTCCAACATGACAAAAGAACGAGGAAAATTCATGAGGCCATCCAGATACGCCTACACTCAATCACGACCAAATCATTTAAGTTACGACCACCAACACAATCAATAATGTATTTATTACGATTGTTAACCATTGTATTATTATATCTATCAAACTATATGTCACCAAAAAACAAACTTTCAAACAATTAAGACACCGCATATCTAAATTATTTGGTGTCCAAAAAACATCAAATATCTGAAATACTGTAACCATTGTTAAAACATTATTACCAAACCTATTATGATATTATTATAATGAGTTAAATGTTCTTCCTGATTTAACCTAAGGGTCCTTTGTCACTACAATAACTAAAATGTTTTCCAAGTAGACTTATATTCTTATAAAATCCTTAAAGTTATCTTTGTCACCTGTCTATACAGCTCATTAATTAATGATATTGTTGATTGTACATATATATATTTCATCCGGGATATGTTTCATTTGTATATTAGGTATTTGCTTGAAAACGACTTGTAAAATCTTGTTGAAACGTTGCAGTATAATAAACCAAGTTGTACCCATAATCAGTATTCTAGTATTAGATCATAATCAATTGCTAAATGCCTCTCAAGGTATATATTTTATTCTACTACCCTTCTACTCCGTTTCACATCTGGCACACACACAAAGACTAAATAAACCTATTCAATTCCATTAAATGGAAGCAGAATAAATACTTCTAAAAATTCTCAAAGTATACTTATAGATCGGAGGCTCAGGGCGGGGGGGGGGGGGGTCCACCAAATGGGCACAAATGCAGACCCAACTTTTCTAGAGTAGAAATTTTGCGTAGAATACGATGCCGAGTGGTAATTACTAGTAGTCCGCCGTTGGGGCGTTTTCGAGATATTCTGGGTCAAAGGTCAAATGAGGTCATTTGCACTGAAAGTGAATGCGCAACCATTCTTATATCATGAAAATATGCTGAAAATGATCGAACGTTATCACTCTTTCAATAAAAATGTCAACCTACTAAATTCACTTTTAGTCTTTGTGACGCCGGGGTTCAATGGTGAAATTTTCTGATTAATCGCTAGGAAGATTTAAAGCAATAAAAAGTCGGCGTTAAATTTAAAAACTAAAGCGAAACCTGTTCTAGTTAATAGTAGGAACATTTAAAACTTATCTTTATGTGGTCTTAGCACCGCACATTTACTTTGGAACGTCGAAAAGGATCTTACATAACAGAACCAACAGATTTCGAAACCTGGGGCGGTATTTATAAAAATTCTAAAAGTTGGAATCAACTCTTAACTGTCAAAAATTACTTCTAACTTTGTAGATTTCTCTTAGACCTTTTTATAAAACATTTTACTTTAAGAATTACTCCTAACTATGACACATATTTAGGAGTCCTCCTGTGGCACTCCTAACTTGTTAAAAGTACTCTTATCTTGGTTAACATGGCCGTCGTGTACGCCGCCTAAGAGAGTTTAAAACAAGAAGAGATTTCTTTGTGGAGTACAACAACGACGAGTTGATAAAGAGATATCGAATGGACATGGGTTGGATTTTTTTTGTGGCAGATTTAGTTTGGTTAGGACCTAAGTCTTACATTTAGTTAAAAGTAACTCTAAGACCCATTATAAATATTTCTAAAGAGTAACTTTTAGCTAAATGTTGTTTTAGGAAGTCTTAGAGTAAAAGTTAAGAAAACTCTAAGAATTTTTATAAATACGGCCCCTGTTTCAAAAATACTCAAATACTGTCAAAACAAAATCTCGGCCCAAAAATGACCTCATTTGACCTTTGACCCCGAATATCTCGAAAACGCCCCAAGGGCGGACTGATTACCACTCGGCATCGTATTCTACGCAAAATTTTACTCTAGAAAATTTGGGTCTGGTTTTGTGCCCATTTGGTGGACCCCCCCCCCCCCCCCACTGAGCCTCCTGGGGCCATATTTATAAAAATTCTAAGAGTTGAAACTAACTCTTAACTGTACAAAATTACTCCTAACTTTATAGATTTTCCTAAGACCTATTTACAAAACATTTTACTTTTAAGAAATACTCCTGTAGCACTCCTAACTTGTTAAAAGTACTCTTATCTTGGTTAACATGATCGTCCGTGTAGGCCTACGCCGCCTTAGAGAGTTTAAAACAAGAAAAGATTTCTTAGTGGAGTACAAAAATGACCAGTTGATAAGGAGATATAGAATGGACATGGGTGGGCTTCTTTTTGTGACAGATTTAGTTTGGTTAGTACCCAAGTCTTACATTTAGTTAAAAGTAACTCTAAGACCCTTTATAAATATTTCTAAAGAGTAACTTTTAACTAAATGTTGTTTTAGGACGTCTTAGAGTAAAAGTTAAGAAAACTCTAAGAAATTTTATAAATACGGCCCCAGGATATTAGTCGATTTAGGACTTAAACTGTCGGTCAACTAGCTTAGTGTCTGTTCTCAAGCGAAGCTAACTGTAGACAGGCAGCCTAAGTTTGGTATGGGGTTAGGGGAGACGCTGTCCAGGAAAATATTATAATTCTATGACGAACTGCACCAGGGGCCGTATTTATAAAAATTCTTAAGAGTTTTCTTATCTTTTACTCTAAGACTTCCTAAAACAACATTTAGTTAGAAGTTACTCTCTAGAAATATCTATAAAGGGTCTTAGAGTTACTTTTAACTAAATGTAAGACTTGGGTACCAACCAAACTAATTCTGTCACAAAAAGAATCCCACCGGTGTCCATTCGATATCTCCTTATCAACTCGTCATTGTTGTACTCCACTTAGAAATATCTGCTTGTTTTAAACTCTCTTAGGTGACATACACGGACGGCCATGTTAACCAAGATAAGAGTACTTTTAACAAGTTGGGAGTGCTACAGGAGGACTCCTAAATATGTGTCACAGTTAGGAGTAATTCTTAAAGTATAATGTTTTATAAATAGGTCTAAGGGAAATCTACAAAGTTAGGAGTCATTTTTGACAGTTAAGAGTTGATTTCAACTCTTAGAATGTTTATAAATACCGCCCCAGATTTGATCATGTATTGTATCCACGTGCTTTAAATGTGAAGCCGTAAAATGGTAAGATTTTTAAGCAATTTTTTGGGATATTTCCGCCAGTATGTGTGTGTTGTGGTCTATAATTCTGATCTATATTAACTTCTGACGTTGTACGGAGCATCTAAAATTAATTCGCCTTCTATCAGTTCAAAGAGTCCAAAGTGTGGCTAACCCGGCCCAAAAATGAAAGCCCAGCTCTAAAATACCAGTATTTTCTGTTTTTGAGACATAGACCTTGTGCAGTGTTACACAGTGCTCATTGGCTGTTGATTGGACAGAGTCTCAAAATGGTGGGGGAGATGGGACAGTTCATCATCTGGTATTTTAGTGATCGATATTTATGTAATCGATCAAGGTCATTCTCAATAAGTTATTGGTCTAGTTTCAAGAATATAGATTCGCCAGGTAAGCACATAACCAACGAATAGCTTTTTGGAAGTAGTCAGACACAGTCATGGTAAATAAGCTGAAACCGGAGCGTTTTGATGATAAAGGCAACAACTCTGACTGGACAATTTGCGAACTTCACAATAAAATGGGCGTTCCTGTCATGTTTTACGTTGTTCCTTATTTGGAATGATTGACAGTTATCAAGCAAGCCCCGAGTCACGTGACATGAATCTGCGTCTCGACTGGAGTGCAAAGCAGTCATGCTTAGACCGTCTGAGGGTTGACGTCATGTTGTTGTTAGATATATCGTGATCACGTGCACGACGTCACACGACCTACATAATGCAGGTTGACCATAGAGTTATATATAGACACTAGAGTCCGCACTGATCACGTGACAGCGTGCCGACATAGGGTCTTGTCCGCCATGTTAGTTCCGGGGAATATGAACGTAAATACCCGGATGTTTACTATGTTATCGCATGAATCAATCTGTGTCTAACTGTTTTAAAACGTGCACAAAGCCACAAATATTAAATTTTCTCACCCAAACATTTATTGTTTAATAAAAATAGTAATAAAGTTCCATGGACCGACTTTTTTCCGGGCTCCTCTTTCCACGTAAAGGTTATAGAACAATTTAATTTGACATGTCAGCGAACAACCGCAGTGTCTCTACGTCTAGGCCTACTTACTTTGTACCTTCGGCTTCGCTTTCTCTTTTAGTTTTTTATTAAAATATTGATCTTTTAAATTATTAGGCCTACAATATCCACAATATGTATTCCTATACAGTAAATATGTTAAATTATTTTAGAAATCTACGGAAGTAATTAATAAAGAATGTAGAGAAATGAAAGTTGATCTTTTTAACAATAAAAGTGAACAGAAATCAATAGCCCGCAGAATTATCTGTAGGCCTACCGGTATTTATCTATTTGTTAATAATTTTTAGAAATTTATTGAACTGAAGAGGGAAGAAAAACTAAAAAAAATCTACAGAAAATGTTGTATTTTTTTCATTTATTTATTTGCTGATGTGTTTTAGAAAATTATGGAATGGCATTTCATTGTCAGCGATCTCGTACTCTAGGCCTACTATTCTACAGTAAATATGACTGATAAATTCGATAAGTAAACTTCTGCTAGAACCATTTATTTATTTATTTATTTATATATTGATTAAGAAGCTAGATTTAAACGTAAAATGTTATTTATTTATTTATTCATTTATTTTGGAAAATTATGTAACTAAAAGGGAAAAGAAGAGATGGTCTGTAGAGAAATGTATATAGAACAACAGTAAAGGAAATATGTTTCCAGAATGAAAACAATATTTATGAAATGAAATTTAATGGGGTTTAACGTCCTACTGTTCTGCACCAGGGTCTAATTGTTTGAGGTGGAGTAATGAGCGTGTTTGTTTTCGGGGAGCCTTGCAGAGACAGCGTCTCGTTCGGATGGGACGAAAAACCGAGGTCCCGTGTACAGCTGACGAAGACCGTCCCGTTTTTAGGACAGTAACTTAGTAAGATTTCAATTTGTAAACTTATTAGTCATATTTACCGTAGAATAGCCTAGGCTAAACATTCGCGACACAATTTAAAATATCATATATTATACTGGGGCCGGTTGCTCAAAGCTGCGTTATCTTTTAACGATCCGTTAACTTTAACTTTAACGGAGAGAAAGATTGTTGCTGGAAATAAAGGCCTCGAACATTCTGTGGTGCAAATTTATCCTATAGATTTATGCTAATATAAAAAAAAAGTATTCTATAGTGTTTTCTGTAGTAAATTTAATAATGGAAACTTAACAAACAACACGTTACCAAGATATGTCCGTTAGAGTTTAATGGGTCGTTAAAATAACGGAAATTAAATTGAAAGTGAAAGTAAAAAACGAGATCGCTGACAATGACATGTCACTTTTCATTCCATAATTTTCTAAAACAAATAAGCAAATAAATAAAAAATTAAAGAAAAATACAACATTTTCTGTAGGCTGTTTTTGTTTTTAGTTTCCCTCCCCTTTTCAGTTCAATAAATTTCTAAAAAATAATTAACAAATAAATAAATACCGGTAAATATAAATACAACATTTTAAGTACGCTATTATAACTATTAATCTTTCTTCACTTTTTATTCCCTAATTTCCTAATAAAATAATTAACAAATAAATAAAAATACCGGTAGGCCTAATTCTGCCGCCTATTGATTTTTGTTTACTTTTATTGTTAAAAAAACCCAACTTTAATTTCTCTACATTCTTTATTAATTAGTTCCGTAAATTTCTAAAACAATTTAACAAATTTACTGTATTGGAACACATATTTACTAATTTAAAAGATCAATATTTTAATAAAAAGAGAAAGCGAAGGTAAGTAAAGGTAATAAAGTAGGCCTCGAGAGACACTGCGGTCGAGATGTCGACATATCAAATTAAATTGTTCTATAACCTTTACGTGGAAAGAGGGGCCCGGAGATAAGTTGATCCATGGAACTTTATTATTCTTTTTATTAAACAATAAATATTTTGGTGAGAAAATTTAAAAATTTAATATTTGTGCACGTTTTAAAACTGTTTGACACAGATGGATTGATGCGATAACATAGTGAACATCCGGGTATTTACGTTCATATTCCCCGGAACTAACATGGCGGCCGTCGCTCCATTCCGGCACAAACCTTTAACGTTGTAGTCATGGGAGTCACGTGATGAGTGCGGACTCTAGTTTCTATATATAACTCTATGAGGTTGACCTACTAGACGAGGATGAAGCTCTATTTGCCCAGTCTCTAGAGATTACGGTTTTTTTTCGTTTTTTTTTTTGGAGAGGACTGGCCAATTTTTGGTGTGTGGAGGAGACTGGCCACCAGTCTAGTTTCAAAATTTCGTTAAGCCTCTCCAGGGAAGTTTGGAAAATGGGAATTTAGTAATCAACATGCAGAATAATTGACGGTCATGTGTAATGGAAATAAAATTCCAGATAATATGAAGGCATACACTACACCCTCTTAAATAAGTGATTAAAAGAATTGAAACTAGGCGCACGAAGACCGTTCATTAACCCCGAAGTTTATTCGTCGCACGGCTCATGCCACAAGTCCGATAACATAATGTAACGTGCAATGATTTTGGGTAAAATTGCTATAATGTGCTAGGCTTACTTCATTATAGAGGCCTCTTTTAGAAAGTTCCGTCTGTCATACAAACTCACATTTCCATTCATAACCTGTTTACATAATTTCAAAATAATCCAAAGATAATTAAATTATAAAACAAAGTAAATCACATGTTATTTAGAAGTAAACATGAAGGTCATATAAGCCAAGTGTATCATTTTAAGGCCTCGTTCTTATTTTAAAGGTCGTGCCATACCTCTTTTAACCCCCCTAATGGTATAGGTTTAAACCAAAGAAAGGGGAGGGAGGGAGAAATGGGGTTTAACATCTACTCGACACAAACTAGGGGTCTTCAGCTGTGGAAGGAAACCGGAGGATCCGGAGAAATCCCACGATATTAGACCATAAAATGACATAATAGGTTTTGAGATAACAGATCATACAGTCAATATATATGACAGACTAAAATACCGAAATTTTATCCAAAACAGTGACGTTTCTATCTACTGTTTTGTTTCCATTGAATGCGGGTTCTTTTTCTTGGACGCCATCGTCTACACACGACTGAAACGCTGTTTTCAGTTCCGCCAGACGAACTCTTAATTTCTCTTCCGAAAGATACTATACATTTACCTAAGCTTGTTGCTAGTTTGATTGACGCATAAAAATCGTCTTTGTTCTAACGGAAGCATAAAGAAATATTATCGATTAGTAGACAAGACAACTGGATAAAACAATCCAATCGTCAATAACAGCTTGCAATGGCTAATGGGCTGATATTACCTGCTCGTTACAATTACTCCAGGAGTATCATAAATGCAGCCATGTATAAAATCTTAAAATCTATATACAAGAATAAAATGTAACGCAATTATATTGACATTCAGGACACACAATTCACCGTACTTTAATAGCTACTCTTGTTTTATCACTTTGATCATTGTCATCATTAAGTACACCTTCCCACACCATACCAAATGTCCCTTTACCTATTTCCTTCACAAATTCTACCTGATCCCTCGCTAATTCCCATTCATCTGCATTATATACTAGAATGTACAGAAAAAAACAAAACGTTAATAATAGTCCCCAAAAAAAGGGTTGAGAATTAAAACAAGAGTTTATTGAACACAACATCTTAATTTAGAATTTATACCAACTACGGTGTACCAAACATTGACTATAGGACTTACCACCACAGATAGGTGCATAACCTGGATTGTAGGAAACAGTCGTCATATTTGCGGCTTTAGCCCTGTAAGTAAAGTCAGATGCAACCATATTCGAGTGTATTTATATAGATTGGTGTTTGATTTAATCTGGTATTAGATAAGAACTAAGCATTTAGGAGTATATATATATATATCATAACGCAAACTGACTATATTAATAATTACTCTGTTCGAACTAATGTCTATATTCATACTTCCATAAGCACCTAAGCGTCAACAAAGCGTTGTTCAAATTTCAAATGATACATTTTACGCTTAAAGGTGCCCCCGTATATACCGAGCCCAACATTTTTGTATTAAATCCATCGGTTGATTTAAGTTACTTCGGGTCGCAGCCAGCTCATAAAATTGGGGGGGGGGGGCTACGGAATTTTAGGGAGGGGCTGAGGATATGAACGGCTACAAAGCTCCTAAGAAATCCTTATTTTTGGCGAAATATTGAGTGAAGTCTGTGTCACTTTAGATCCGGGACTGTACAGCGCTGTGGACGCTTACTGCTATAGCCCGCGGATCCATTCTCTCTTTCTGAATTGTTTGTTTGTTTTTTGTTTCTTAGTGTGATGTCTTGTCGATATATTTGTCTTCTGTTTAAATCATGTATGGTGCAGTCCCACTGCACTTACTATTAGAGATAATTTGAATAAATAGGTAAAACAACTTACCTGGAATGAGTAAAAAAACAGACAGTGAGCACAATTAGTGTTACAAGTACTATAACAGAGCCAACGCTCACAGATATATATGTTCCATATAAACTTGGCTTCTTGGCACCTGTAAATTCCATTAATATTGTTTTTGATAATGGTATCGATATTGGTTCGGCGGTTCTGTGTATAAAGGACACCCGGCGATAGGGGTGATACGACGAGGAATCAAGATGCAAGTTTATCAAGATGCAAGTCATGTCCATCTTAGGTTTGTACATGCCAAGGAGTAATGTCGTCTGCCTACCGTCATGGATCTTTTCTTAGTTTCTCTACGCCTTACAGGCCCGGGTGCAGGATTTTGTCGGAGGAGGAGGGGTGGGGGGCATAAAGGTAATCGTCAGAGTGTCGCATGCATTAGTGGTTTAGATGACCAGTCGCACTTGGGATGAGGGGAGGGGAAACGCCCCCCTCCCTCTGGATCCGAGCATGCCTTAAATGACATACCTAGAGCTTGTTAATTAACCGGTTAAGTTTAAAAATGTCTACCGCGGATTATACTCTCGGCTATCAATCTTTACCATCACTCGTTTGCGATGTTTGCAGTATTCAATGAATATAGTGAATTGCTCAGTTTGGCGAATTTTTCAGTTCCATACACAACCAATGAAATCTGTTTTTTTTTATGAAAATGAAAAGAACCTGCATCCTGCATGACAGGTTTTGATATGTACCTTCTCAGTGACAAGAGATATCAATTACATAGCTATATACGTTGCCCCGTCTTCCATTAGCCCAGCTTAGGTGCATAATAGTAGGACGTTAAACCTAATTTCATTCATTTCATTCATTATATACTTTGCCACGTGGTCTTAACAACTCGACCCAGCCCTTAATAGTTGGCAAGTTCGACTGTTTCTGGAATAATCCCGTCGTTTGGGGCCAGCTTCATCAAGTTGCAGTCACGATTGGTTGATTCCGGTCATGAACGGCTACTTCCGGTGCCGTAGGCACTTCCCACCAGAAGAAGAGAAGCTCAGAAGATAACGCGTAAAGAGTGGTCCATTTTGACAAACATTTAGGATTTCATTAGGCAATATTAACATTCACCACCAAGTTAGCTAATCGTTTATAATCTTACCCGCAGGTGCTTGTATATCAAAATAGCTTGCCTCCGTCCAAGTTCCATTTGTAGCTAAGGATGTGGCTCGAATTCTAAAGGAGTAATTACCGGGTTTAACGTGCTCTAACAGAACACCCGAGTTTTCCACGTATTTATTCTGTGACAAACAAATCCGTGTTTCCTGGAAACAGAATTCTGAAATAGTTGACTCCCCAGTACTTACATTTTAACACATAATTAAAAGCTATATTTAGCCTTCAAGAAGGAGTAAAAATATCACATCTAATGTGCAATATCCGTCACCACTTATTACTAACTCAAAGTGATAATTTGAACCTGCAACTCCTATGCATATGCTTTTGAATGGACGATAATCAAAGGGCTAAGGTGTAAAATACAGAATAACAATTGACAACTATTTGAACTCCACATGTGAACTCCACATTGAGAAGATGTACCTAGTGTTCTAAAAAAGGGTATGCATTATCTGCCTCGTACACAACACTCGCCCACAGGTTGGGATTTAGAAAAGAAGCTACCTGGTAGAATATTAAAAAATGGAGATAAATTTTCGCCGTTTGACATTCCAATGCCCTCTCTACTTTTAACTATAACGCTTAATCTGATTGATAGTGGAACAAAATGTTGAAACTAAGAATACCATAATACTTACTTCATGATAGCCAAGCTTTCTGTATCCTATATCAAATGATATTATTACACCATTTGGATGCGTGGGGGCTTCCCAAGTAATTAAGACATCACCGGTTTCATTTATATTCACCTCAATGGAGGACGAATTAATTAGGTCTGCAGTAGCTTTAAAAATGACAACATGGTTAAAAGGTCATTATCTGGACTGAATATAAAAACTTCAATAAGCCACACTAGTGCAGAAAGATTGACGTTAGGCCCATTTAATCTCAAATTCAATCTAACTCTCAAATGAAATGGGGTTAAACGTCCTACTGTTCTGCTCCTAACCTGGGCTAATAAAGACGGACATACGCTACATTGTGCTATGGGGGAAATTTTGCCTGGGCAGCGGCGCTACGGCCTACTCTTATATCGAATTTCAACTGCCGAGGGATCTTTAACGTGCACGTAATTGTGTACACGGGACCTCGGTTTTTCGTCCAATTCGAACGACTACATAGCTGTCCTTGTCAGGCCCTCCATCCTGGATCACTGACAAGGGGAAAAAACGCCGGGAAATCGGAATGAACTTTCTCGGCCAATGCTTGGATCGAATCCCCGACCTCCAGGCTAGAGTATGAAACCCCGGAAAAATTAGTACATTATACTTACGTGATGATAATGTTCTGCCACTGCCAATAGCGGATTCCGATTCATCACCACATAAATATTGGCCTGTTTCTAGGGGTTCTTGACAAGCATAAACCTGTAAGATGTTAATTCCATTTTTGTTCAAACTTATTTTTCACTTTTATAGGTACGATTCTTTAATTAAAACACGTTGTTCAAATAAAATTTTACCTTGATACTGTAAGACTCAAAATTTCCCAGATTTGGAAGGATGATGTATGTGTCATACACTACAGCATGGTAGGCAGTGAAATCGTTATCCTCGACTCTTCCGACACTTGTACCATTACTAAGTTCTTCCATGTGATCTATCTTTGGGAGTGTACGTTTATCCCTATCTTTGTTCTTCCTTGAAGATGAAGGAACAGGGATCGCCATCAGATCAGCGATTGTAAATGGCAGTGTGTTCTTTTTCTTCTTTGTGGGCACTTTTGGTTGGAAATAATTCAATTCGGGAAACGGTGCCATTGACACGGAGTTACTTCGATTATCAGCCAGGGGATGGAACTCCTGCTTCTTCGCATCCGTCTGGTTGGGTTGGGTTGGGACTTGAACATTTATCAAGTCCGTCACTGAAAATGGCAACGGATGATTTCTCTTTTTCGTTATACCCGTCTCTTTTAATTCTTTTAATTCTTTAAAGACACTTTTCAACACTTTGGATTGTGGTCTGAATAAATAAGTGCAACAGAAATGTGTTAGCTGAACATACATAAAGCGATGAGTCCGAGACGCTAGTTGTAGGCAGGTTGGGGAGTCCAAAATGGCCGTTTCATATAATTGAGAATTTTGGGGAATACTAACCCTAATCCTAACTCTACCCATTTTTAGAAGACTGAACTTGGATCTTTTTTACCTTTTACACCTCCTACCTAAAAGGGTTAGGTTTAAGGTTCGGGTTAGTATTCCACAAATACTCATGTATATAAAGCGACAATTTTGGGCTCTGGAAAATTTCCGAACCTCCCCAACCGGCCTATAACAGATTAAGCCATGGGTGCGATTTGAAGTGAAAAAAACTGTAATATTAAAAAGAAAAAAATCACTTTCTTTATAAATTAATGTTGTAATGGATTTGTTTTCTTTATTAACATTAATTCCATTTAGATCGAATGAAATAAATCAGCTTAAAGGTGGTCATAAACATATTTACAATTTCATATAGACGATGTTGCGTAGAAGAATCTCAAATTGATGCGGATCTGGGTGTTCAACAATAGTTTTATCAGCATCTCCCTCCTCCGGTTTTCGGCAGCTACAACAGTTAGTTCCAACAGTTAACGTGGTATTTCTGGTCGTTTTCTCTTCCGACCATCTTAGCTCATATTCATGCGTCTTTTGTTCAATATCAAGCGCTTAAAACAAGAATTGGTAAACTAATTGATTAATTTGTCGTATACCGGTATACAATTTTTTAAAACAACATCACATGGCGAACTTCTATAAACCTAAGGTTAGCACGTGCGCGTTGTGTCACAGCGCCTGTCATTGAGTCAACTGGCGCGGTTTCGATTCCATGGTTTTACGTGACAAGGAGTAAGGTCGCATTTACATCGTGTGTTTTCCCCCGTTTAATCCCATTGCTAAAGACCCCAACGCGCAAGCGAATTAGTTAAATAAATTGAATCATGTCAGTCCCGAAATTAACTAGTTTGTGTAGAGTGAAAGTTTACCCCCCCCCTCTCTCTCTCTCTCTCTCTCTCTCTCCGGGAAGCTATAGGCGTCCCCAGATATACAAACGGCCAAACAACCAACCACATATTTCTGCCACACAGAGCATGTCTACCTTGGTTCCAAAAAGAAGGCACATACGCCAGAATCTTACGATTGGGTGTGGGGTGTTACAACTCCTATTTACAAGGGGTAAAATGAGTTACATTGATACTTTTGAAGTACAGACCTGGGGCCGGTTGCTCAAAGCTCTGTTATCTTTTAACGATCCTTTAACTTTAACGGAGAAAAAGATTGCTCTCAAATTCTAACATGCTTTTGATGACAGGGTCATTAACCTTGCAAAATCATAGTGCGACTCTGGCCATATTCTCGGGCAAACGCTTGAACAGCAAAGCTTTTACAGGTTTTCGAAAACAGAAGCAGAAAATTGATGCATAACTCGGAATTATAATATTCTTCCTCATTATGACTAACCGGGGGGGTTGGATGGCCGAATGAATGAATGAATGAAATGGGGTTTAACGTCCTACTGTTATGCACTTAACCTGAGCTAATTGAAGACGGGCATACGCCATACAGTGTGCTATGGGGGTAATTTTGCCCGGGCAGCGGCGCTACGGCCTACTCTTATATCGAATTCCAACTGCCAAGGAATCTTTTACGTGCACTCCAATGTGTACACGGGATCTCGTTTTTTTTGTCCCATCCGAACGACTAGGCAGCTGTCCTTGTCAGGCCCCCCTGGATGGCCGAATGGTTAGCACGCGCGTGCTGTATCATAAAGCCTGTCATTGAGTCAACTGGCTCGGTTTCGAATCCCCGGTTGTACGTGACAAGGAGTAGGGTCGCCTGTCTAACCTCGTTAGTTTTCCCCGGGTCCTACGATTTCCCGCCACTGCTAAAGACACCTACGCACAATCCCGAAATTTGATGTTAGTCCCGGAATGACATAGTTTGTGTCGGGCGAACGTTAAACCCCATTTCTCTCATTATAACAACTGACGAATTGCAAGAAATTTGATGAAAACAGATATCTGAGTGTTTACATAATTGTAAACGGACTGATGGACAGTGGTGACAATTTACGCCCTGGGTGTATAAAAACCCATTCGGCAAACCTCGATAGATTCCGATACTCTCCGTAACCTACATCTAGACTCGGATGTATGATAGTCATTGATATGTACCTACGACCATACATTTGCGATGCGGCTTATCGACTACCGATTTACTCTAACAGGAAAACGTTCCGCTTTTACAAAAAAGTCCCAAAATCTGGTTAAGCTGTCCACACCCGTCGGCGGAGTCGTCCACACGACTTAGTATAATTTCTGGACACATAATGTATTTGTAAATAGTATAGTTTTTCTGCGTGGCCACCCTTTCTCTCGGTAAATAAACAACAAAGTGAATAATTTCTGGATATTGTAATACGTTTTTTGGAGTCGTCCACACGATGTATTTTTAATTAGTACCGGTATAGTTTTTTCTGCGTTGTCACCCTTTCTCCCGGCAAATAAACAACAAAGTAAATCGTTTTATTCCATAAATAACAAATTCATTAACAAATTCATTAACAAATTCATTCACAAATTCATTAACAAATTTAGTTGTGGACGACATCACTAATAGTTGTTGACGACATCACCAATGCCTTGTGGACGACTCCACCAACGGTTGTGGACGACTTCGCTTGTGGACGACTTGACTGGCACCCATCTCCTGGGGGCAACCATTTTATCCGGGTCCTTTAAAATAGTTCCAAAATGGCGGACTTCATCATACTGCCGAGTCTAGATATAGGGCACCGGAATCTGTCGAGGTTTGCCGAATGTATAAAAACCATGACAATCATTCGTATTTCTGATTGTCGTAAAATTGTAGGTCGTATAGAATAATATTCGCACTGATATCAGACAAAGACGAGACTTTATGACGTCGAAATATTAATTTATTTTCTCCGAAAAATTAAATTCTAAAACATTTTTTTGAAGTATAAGAAATATAAATAAAGAATTTTGAAGTATATCTGGATTGAAAAAAAAATTCCATATTTAGCGTAAATAGGTACAGAAGTATTTTTTTTTCTTGGCGTTATCGAGGCCATCTTAATTTGTTGGTAAACATTAAGATGTGACGTCACCCATAGAAATATAGCGGTCTGACATTTCAAATGTCAGTCATATTGGACAGAGATAAAGACGGTTGTCTTAACTCTGTAAATCAGATTGGATAATGATTATCAACTTACGTAATGAACAGTAATCTCTTTTATAAAATTCCTTCAAGGCTAAAGTCTGTAATTTCCAGTAAACTAAATAATGTGTTACGTTTCCATTTGGTTCATCTGGTGGATTCCATTTAACATGTAGCTCTCCCCTTTTTTTCGCTAATATCTTTAAATTTGTTGGTCTTGATGGTTCTTAAAAAAAAACACGTTAATGTAGTTTGCCAGGAAACAAAGGACGCACCCACCAGCACAAGTAAATATTTAATGCTGTGACATAGAACTCTAATTCAGTAGTAGCAATTACCGCGACGACGTAGGACCCTACTATGAATCGGGAATTAGCCATCATGAAATTGTGACATCCACATTATAAAAGGAACAAGCATGCCACCTTTCATATCGATCGTACACTCCACAAGAACAAAATAATTCACTATATGGAAACAGTTCTTTGGGTAAAATTTGTATAACTGCAGTGGACAACCAACGGATTATGCAATTTGAAATTTAATAGGGTTTGGCAACCAAACGGGGTTGCAGTTGTATATATGGTTAAAAATCAAAGCTCGCATATTAATGTAACAGGGTCGTATTTTGGGACTGTTTATGTCAATTGATGTTGGCTATGAATGGCAGGCCAGTGTCTTATTGGTTAGTTTTGAATTAGTGAATTTATAGTTTGGGTTTTTGGCTAATATAAATAAGTGTAAATGTTTCTGGTGGTGGATTTTATATGGTATTGGATTATATTGTCCGGATTATGGTTTGTTCTATTTTAGCGGTTGAAAAGTTTTAGTTATATGGGTTTAGTTTTAATATATTTTTGGTATAGTTGAAAGGATAACTCGTTGGAATCATTCAGTTGTGAAGGTGGTCTCTTTCTGAAAAGATTGTATATCAGGTGATTGGTTGTTCTTGGTTCTGGTTAGTTATTCGGAAGTGAAGCTGGGATAAAACTAAATTACATGCATGCATCATTACCACATGTTACAGATTAGCGAAGGTCAACACCGGCTCTTTGTCCACAAATAAGGCCTTCATTTGCCAAACATAAATATTGTGTGTTACAGTTATGTGTAATACCAACAGAAATGGTGTTTAATGGTTATGGTCATGGTTTTGATATATATGTAGAATAACCAACATCGACTACGCGTTCTACCGAATTGTTTAACTGTACCACGTGTTATTTGTGGAATATATAAACTTATTTTAAACTGGTGTTATAAATCAAGAAATCTCTTTCCCCGAACTAAGCAGGTATAATCTACCAACTTTACCCCACCATTGCAGGTGATGGGGAAGGGTAGGTCTGCAGCATTAACTTCTAACTTTGTGTTGTTAGCAAGGTTTTATAAATTGATAGGAGCCTTTCTTTCAAAAAACTGTAAAATAATTAAAATTTGAAAACTATCCCATGGCAATTTTAACAAGGTTTTGTAAATAAAGGGACATAATTAATATATTCAATCGTTCAAGATCTGTAGTATTCTTCCTTTCATAACTATTACATTTTTAAAAAGTTGCCGTGGCAACAGAAAGATTACTCTGGAATGAATGAATGAATGAAATGGGGTTTAACGTCCTACTGTTATGCACTTAACCTGAGCTGATTGAAGACGGGCATACGCAATACAGTGTGCTATGAGGGAAATTTTGCCCGGGCAGCGGAGCTACGGCCTACTCTTATATCGAATTCCACCTGCCAAGGCATCTTTTACGTGCACTCCAATGTGTACACGGGACCTCGGTTTTTCGTACCATCCGAACGACTAGGCAGCTGTCCTGTCAGGCCCCCCTTCTGCATCACTGACAAGGGGAAATCACGTCGGAAAATCGAGATGAACTTTCTCGGCCAATGCAGGGATCGAACACTCGACCTCCAGGCTAGCGAACCAGTGCCTTATCCACTTAACCACCGTAATCCCCGAGTGGTTTAGAAGAAAGAGGGACGGACTATTCAAATATCTTCGTCAAATAACAATTCGGGTCCGCAGATTTTTCAGAAAGGAAAACATACATAACCCGAAATGACATAGTTGTGTTGAGTGGACGTTAAACCTCATTTGAGCAAGAAATAACAACTGCTCCCTGACCTAAGCCAGCAGACCGCCTAACCATTTGAGCAAGAAATAACAACTGCTCCCTGACCTAAGCCAGCAAACAATAAGCTAGCAAAACATACATAACCCGAAATGACATAGTTGTGTTGAGTGGACGTTAAACCTCATTTGAGCAAGAAATAACAACTGCTCCCTGACCTAAGCCAGCAGACCGCCTAACCATTTGAGCAAGAAATAACAACTGCTCCCTGACCTAAGCCAGCAAACAATAAGCTAGCAAAACCTGTCGGGTTGACAGTTAGGGATTCCCTGACAATATTGCCCAGTGCTTGCCACATGGGCGTTTTTCGCGTAATCCAGTATTTTTCTAGTAAGATTGGGTGTCTACACTTTCCATATATACCACATTTGCCATACTTTTATTGGAAATGACCAACCGATAAATACTTTGCTGGGAACCCATCTTTAAATTACACTTAGTTTTCACCATTCATATTTATGTATGCATCCTTTATAACATCACAGTAGCCTTCCACTAAATTGGGTTTTATCTATACTATACTTACTTAGGGGTTTGGTTTTAAAGTAGACTATATTGGAAATCGCTGTTTTGGGAGCTGAACCGACTATAAGAGGTTGAACATACGCTGCGTATAATGTCCAGGCTGTTAAGTTGTACATAATACCAATTATTTCTGGGCTCTGGTTATTTATTTCGGGGTCCTTTTCGAACTTTTTCCACCTATATTTTTTTTTTTAAAAAGGAAGTGACAAAATAAGAAACATATTTAAGCTTATGCATCAATGTTTATGTCGCTCTGGTTATTGATTTCGGGGTCCTTTTCGAACTTTTTCCACCTATATTTTTTTTTTTAAAAAGGAAGTGACAAAATAAGAAACATATTTAAGCTTATGAATCAATGTTTATACCGCAGACTAGTATTGCTAAGAAACTTGCCAGACAGGCCAGTCGTGTGTCATGTTTGAGGGGAAAGTAAAGTTCGACCTAATTTCTGGTTTGGAAAAAATGAAAATTTGGTTACATAATGAAAAAATATTATTACGTATAATAACATTTTCAAATTTTATAACATGAAATTTCATTTTCAAATATATACATCTAAGCCTAATTAGTAAAATCAACCAGCTTCAAATTAGTAAGACCCAGAAATCCAGAAAATGGACACTTTTGGCATTAAATGAGTAATAAAGATCACTCAGCTCTTGGAAAAAAAACATAAATTCAAACGCAACAGAATTTGTCGATTCATATTAATTTTTTGAGTGAGTATGATTTTTGAAAGTGTACTTTCCATTCATTAATCATATGAAGAAGATAATACACAAAGATATGCTTCATAACTCACTCAGATCTAGAACATGCATCTCTTCCTTGAAAAATATCCACATTTTTCGTTTCTCTGTAATAAAAAAATTCATAATCAAATTACAAGAGAATTTAAAAGTATTTTTATTATCGGATAACATCATATTCCATTGCTATCTTTATGTTTTGTGGAATATATTTCATTGGGTTGTTTCGATTAATTTGT
This sequence comes from Patella pellucida, assembly GCA_917208275.1. Classification (NCBI taxonomy): domain Eukaryota; kingdom Metazoa; phylum Mollusca; class Gastropoda; family Patellidae; genus Patella; species Patella pellucida. The sequence goes on from OU795037.1 coordinate 11,357,985, forward strand.
TTCTTAATTAATATTAATAAAGCAATCTGCCTACCTATTAGCGTGGATTTAGACGTGGGAAATTTGAAATTCTGATATTTAATTGCCTTCCCGTGACATCAGGTGGTGAAATATCACGACTAAATACAAAACAACCTTAGAGGTTACGGTGTTTAATATTATTATTATCTTAAAGAACATTTATGTAGATGCGCTTCATAAAGTTAGCAGTAAAAACTATACAAAACAAAGTACAATAAATAATTCAGAAATAAAATAAACTATCACAAAGTTTAATAAACCTATACAAAAAAAATGTGAATAAAACAAGTGAATTTACAATTGGGCTAAATTTGTTCGAATTTTACTTATGTTTCTGAGATGAAAGTAACATACTTTACAAACATTATTGATTTAATTGCTCATGGCAATGTTCGGGTGGGCTCAACAGGTTTCATAATGTAAGACCCTATTAAAATGTTAACATCACTTTCCAATTTCAACACAGATGACTTGGATCAAAAAAGAGAACGTACTCTGATCGTCGTTTTATAATATTTCCTGCTCATTTAAACTGAAGTAAATTGAAATTTTCGATGGCTACGACAGCAGAGATACCGTGTATCTACTTTTAAATACTTACCTACCACACGTACAATAAATGAATGAAATGGGATTTAACGTCCTACTGTTATGCGCCTTAACTGGGCTAATGAAGATGGAATAATGCGATTAAAACAGTATATCATTAAACTCACACTTTTCTGTAGTAAACCACATATCCAAATAGCATATTTTGATCAGGTAAAAAGAATTTCTGCCATCTTAAAATGGCTTCTTTTTCTGCTACTTGATGAACTTCAAGATTCAAAATTGTGACAGCACCTAAAAGTAAACTGTCATGATATCTCACACAACCCAAATTTATTACACAGGCTCAACTCAATTTGCAATTTTCTATTTTATTAACTGAATCGTTAGGGGCGGCATTTTTGGTTTACAAGAATTAATATCTACGAAGATCGAGCCTTGGTTTTGGGATTTTTTCAGTGTTTTTCGTATAAAAATATAATTGACAATTCAGACCCGTCAATCGGTCTGGGAAGGATAAGAAATTATATGAAATGTAATGGGGTTTAATGTCCTACTGCGCCATACAGTGTGCTGTGAGGGAAATGTGTCATTGTACGTACGGGACCTCGGTTTTCGTACCATCCAACTGGCCCGTAGCCAGGAAGTTGTTTTTGGGGGGCAAAGATGTTTTCGGGAGGGCCAACTAGCATGGGCATCTGCATGAATTTTGCGGTAAAGGCCAATTTTCTTGTGATATTTGAGGGGGGGGGGGCAAGACTCAGTATTGGGAGAGCAATTGCCCCCCCCCCCCGTGTCACCCCCTGGCTACGGGCCTGCCATCCAAAGGCTAGATACCCTGCCTTGGCAGGTTCAGAATCAACTCATCCACCTCGAAAATATCTTATATTCCCCCCCCCTCCCGTGAACTCTGATACACTTCTGAATGTACCTCGGTAGCCCAGGGGCCTGTTTAACAAAGGGGCTATCCATAAAGTACGTACGCTCAAAATGGGTAAAATTCAGACCCCCCCCCCCTCCCCCTGTACGCTCCCGTACGTACGTTTTGCCAATGAATTTACGCACCTGTACGTTTTTGGCGTACCACCCCCCACCCCCTTTAAGCTTACGTACTTTATGGATGGCCCCAAACTTTAACTCAGATAAAATCCAAATTTTAGTAATTTGTTTGGATGATTTATTTGATTGACTTTAGTGCTTAGCCAATCAAAATTTGGATCTGATCTTTAATTAAGATTTCGAGAAACAGTGCCCTGGGAATAAAGACCAACTGGTTTCCGACTTAGACAAATGACTCAACTTACATGGAATAGAATCACCATTTAAATCTGGATTATAGTCATCTCTGTTGGTGCGGTTAACCAGACCCACATCAGATAGAAAGCTTTGAATTTTAGAATAACATAATTTACGATTATACTGGAACTGTGCCTTTCCTCGTTTGAGCACCAGATTTTTGGATATTTCTGGTGGAAAGAGTTCTTGGAGGTTGAGATTGTCTATAACTACAAGACTGTAACTGTAAATAACTCAAATATGAGTATTCATAAGGCAACATCAAAATATCAACACAAAAATAGCATTATTAGGCCCTGTATCCATAGGCTGTTCCCTTGTGGCGTGTTCCCTTGTGGCGTTGTGACCTTGTTCCCAGACCCTGTACCAGCGCGTATCCATAGGCTGTTCCCTTGTGGCGTGTGCACTGTGCGATGAAAGATAGGTAAAAGAAAAGTCTACATACGAACGTTGATGAGAAAGCAAATTAACTCCAGACACAACTATCATTATGCGAACCGTTTTTTTATTGATAGCTCGACGATGAACTAAATCAACTACTGAAAATCAGAAGGATGAGGAGCATGCCGCTATTGCATTCAGTGTCGGATTAACCTTGTGGGGGTGGGGGGCATACCAACTGTGCGGGGGGCCCCATTGTCGTTTGTTCAAATTATTCATACTGACCGCGGGTCGTACTAGTATGTACTCCGACCCCCTTGAGTGTATGGGGTGTTTTCCTTCAGGATTTCTTTTTTTTTCAAATAAGGATTAATTTCAGTGTATCTGAGACAATAATTTTGGGCAGCGATTTCATTGACGTTTTGAATTCGTTGACAAATTGAGTATTTTAAACAGACTCTTTCTCTTATGATGTTTTTATTTACTTTATGTTATTGAAATCCGGGATAAATATTAGTATGATCCATGCTTATAATATGTGGGGAGCCCGGGACATTTTCCCCACTATGCCCCCACCCCTCCCTGATCAGATAACATGTCTTCAGACAAGGCCCGTGGTGCTGGGTCCGGCCATTTTTGGGAACTCGCAATGGACTTGGAGAATTTCACTCAAATTTCCATACAATATCGCACTCGTAACGACGTGTTCCCTCTAGTGCAGCTGCAAAAGAATTGACATGTTCATTGTCTGTGTTCCCGGTCACAAGTCACATGTTCCGTGCACGAGGCCACATGTTCCCTGGGAACATCCTATGGGAACGGGCACGTTAAAAACAAAGGTTCATTGTCCTTGTGGCGCGTCACAAGGGAACAGGGGAACACGCCACAAGGGAACACACCACAAGGGAACAGCCTATGGATACAGGGCCTTAGAGGGATCCGAAAAACCTGGAAATGTAAAATAAACCGGGACAATTTGATACATACGACTCTATTATACCTTGCTCTTATTCAATTTCCGACAAATCATTTAAGAACAAGGCCTATTTAATTTGGCTCCAACAAAAAAGGAAAAGTATCGATTTTTTAGTCTGACACATTGTTATATTTTTTCTGTCCGTACGGTTGTGTTTTCGCATAATAATATATTCTTTAAATTCCGTGCGTAGACATTCCAAACAGCTTAAAAACACTTTTCTTGTCAGCGCTGAAGGCGATAAATCCTTGCCCAAACATAACAATATTCATTCAGTTTGACAAGTTGATTTGTTTTCAACAAATGTATCTGGTCGAATGGTTAACACGTGCGTGCTGTATCATAAAGCCTGTCATTGAGTTAATTGGCGTGGTTTCGGATCCCCGGTTGTACGTGACAAGCAGTAGAGTCGTGGGTTTTTCTCCGGGTCCTCAAGTTTCCACCCATTGCTAAGGACCCCTACGCGCAAGCGAATTATTGAAATAAAATTAAACCATGTCAGTCCCGAAATGACCTAGTTTGTGTCGAGTGGACGTTTAACTCTCTCTCTCTCTCCCCCCTCTCTCTCTCCCCCTCTCTCTCTCTCTAGGGGCAACGGAGAAATAAACGATATCAAGTGAAAAGGCTTTCATTTTATTAGATAGATCAGACTGAATAGAATCAATGTGTACAATATTTAAAGGTTGTCTTTTCTTAAATAAACATTTCTTTTCCTATTAGAGAACGGTTGAATAACTTTAACCAAGAAGTCTCATAGACTAAAGACTAAATTACATATAAAAACCTGTTTATGGGTATTTTAGCATAATAATTTCAACATTTGTGTTGTTTTCTGCGGGCAGGTTTGAGGGGGTGGGGGGAGGGGTGATAACTTATTTATTTGTTGCTTACTTAGAATCAACTAGGCGGCTTCCATGAATAACTTTGAGATTTTTAAAGAAATGTAGAGATAGAATCGGGTAAGATTTTACTATCCTTATATAATCTGTGACTTCTTCTATAGCACCCAGACTTTTCTCTAGCTTTTCGTCGATATTAACTTTAAAAAAAAATAACATAGAGAATAAAAACCTAATATACCAATAAAAACGTAAAATTATTTGAAACATTTTTTGGGGGCCATTAAAATTGCAAAAAAACATGTTTCATATTCTTTCAGATTATAAAATAGATAGTTAAGCCTCGGGAGTGTGTTTTTTTTAAATAGCCAAGTTTGTGGTAGTCGGATTTAGGAATAATACTAATGATAACAGTGAGTTCTTATATTGCTCACAGATCCATTTAAGCCATTCCTTAAGGCATATTTAGCTCTCGACAGTTATTGTTAATAAGCAGTCGGGTTTTTAATGGCTTCTTAAAATAGCCAAGCGATTGTGAATTCTTCATGTTTAAGGGTGGTGAATTCCGTAGGTTTTGTACAGTGTACAGTGTATAAAAACAATGACCGAATGTCTTAAGTCTATAGTTAGGTACTACAAGTTCATGTTGGGACAGAGGTATTCTTTAGGGGGAAATAATGAACAAGCTTTCAGGACAAGTAATTTGAGTGCTCCACCTTTCTGACATTTAAGTTTGAACTTAATTCTGCCGAAGTATTTTGTGCAAGTTGTGATTTCTGTATAAAGCTGGTGCTTATGCCAGACATAAGGCTATTACAGTAGTCGAGTCTGGATAAAATTAAAGATAGAATCAGTGCATATTTTGAAACTTTGGTGATCAATTAGCGGATTTGATGTATAAACTCAAATGAAAGAAGCACGTCTGGCAAATTTGATTCACTTGTTTCTGAATCAAGATAAACACCAAGATCTTTCAGGTCATCAACCAATTTGATTGTTGATTTTTGACTATGTTCAGAAGTTGTTATTTGGTGCCACATAAAACGACTTCTGCCTGGCTATCGTTCAACTTCAACATGTTATGTGTCATCCAGGATTTTAGATCAATTGTACAATTGTGCGTAATCTGCATAGCTATGATAAACCAGATTGTGTTTCTTTAAAAATACTGGCGATGCTTACAGTATACAATGCAAACAGCACTGGTCCAAGAACGAAACCTTGGGGTAAACCATGCATTAAATCATCTGAATCGTACATCTGTACAGATTGCGAGTATTCAACAATGCATGATTGAAACAAACTCGAAACATTTTCTGATATTCCAAATTCACTATGCAATTTTTGAGGAGTACGGATAGATCGATGGTGTCGAATGCAGAAGATAAATCCAGCATTACAAGCCAAGGCAGCAGCTATCACCATCATCAACATAATATAACTAACATCGCTATAAGTTCTCTTAGTGGATAATGTTTTGAGATGTTTTAGAAAGTGAACACTGTTTAAAGGGACAGTCTCGTATTATACAGAGGCTCAAAAATTAAAGTCTGAGAATGTATGAAAATAAAACGCCAAAATATAGGGGAATGGTGTATATACCTTGTCTCAAAATTTCAACTCAAAATATTGAGTCATTTGGACGTGAACGCCAAAATTGCTTATCCGGACACGTAACCCTTTTAAGATTGATGGTCATTTTTTTCATTTGGTGACCTTATAATCGATTAACGTTTCTTGAGAGGTCTATACAGTGAATGACCCATGTACTGTACTTGATAACAAAGGGTAAATTTTACCTACATATTATTTTTTATAGAAAATAGTCTGGTTTTATCCAGATACTGTATGATACAAAGGTCTCCATTTCCAGATGCAGACTGTCAGGTTTAAGTTATTTACAAGCGTATCACAAAAATCGGGTTAGTTGATCGGCCTTAGATAATGGGTTTTAAATGATTTTAACACAAAATTAAGCAGTTTTATTCCCCAAAAAGTTATCGGGATTGGCCCTTTAAATGTGCGTGCTCAATCAGAAACATTAGAGATACCGATATTTGTAATGTAAATTTAATCACTACAATATTTCCGCCCACTGAAAGACACAATAAAAGATTATCAATCTAAAATAACTTATCGTGTTCGTGACAATATACTTACTGCCTCCATCGATTTTAATAAAAATAACTCCATTAATAATAGTACATCCTGTATACCTCTCAGCAGATCGAATACTGTAAACTTTTCCTCCCAAACATTCTATAATAAAATCACATGTAATATCAAAATTGTACGTTATAACATAAAAATAATGTACTAAATTTAGAAATAATGTCTATTAATATGGTATCATATGCCAAAACAAATTTGAAACACGGGACATATTGAGATCCGAGTTAATTCGATAATAAAGTAAAAGGCTTCGTTATATTAATTTCTAATAACGTGCTACTGTTTACATTGATATATATTATTCTCAGTTCGTTTTCGTGTATACGTGTACCTTTTGGACAGCGGTCTTGACACTTAACACATCGACTTCCCTTCAATGTGTAACCTTGTGGACATTCCGGTGCGCAAATATTTTTCCTGCCAACGTTAGGCAGATCCATCTCCAATGTTTTATAATACCATTCATTTGCATTTCCTCTCTTTGGTGTTGTCTTTTTAACACAGTCTTCTTTACTCAGACACAGCCTTTCATTCCACTAAAATACAGATATTTACTGTAATACATATAGACATTGAGTAGTATATAGACATTTACGGTAATAATATATAGACATTTACGGTAATAATATATAGACATTTACGGTAATAATATATAGACGTGTACTGTATATTTACTGCAATATATAGACATGTACTGTAACATATATAGAGGTGTACTGCACACTTACTGTAATATATAGACATTTACTTAGACATTTGTTGATATATTTAATATATAAATAAAAAAAGTGTAAAAATACGTCCAGGTAAAAAATTCTCCACTCTACTTCATTCTGACATTCAATAAATCATATAAGCTAGCTGTCTGCCCTGTATTGACGCATTCAGATATTAATAATATATACAAAATATTGAAAATACGATACATATATATACATTCTTAAAATAATAGATTTCCATGACAATGGATTATAAATAATATTAAAGTTACATTATTCAAGATAAAGATAAGAACTAGCCACTCTTGCTATATTAGTTCGAAAGTAGGTGATGTAAAATGAATACTTTGATCGAAGCTAAGACTTGAAGCGTCTGGGTCCGCCATATTTGATTAAACCAGAGTATCACTGAAACGTTTTAATCTGTTTAATATCGGAGCAATCTGAGGCCATCCAAAGTTGATTAAGGCCTGGATCAGTTAATTAATGTCTAATTAATACTTCAGAAACATTTCAGGCCCAAAGAAAGACCTGCTATAGGCAGATTTAGCTCTTAACTAATGTAACTTTAAGTAACATAAAACAAAAAGTTAAACCTATTACCCCCAACACATTTACTATACATATATTTAATGTTTTTAGACTACCTTTTTTATACATTTCACCGATGTGGTTAATTGTATAGTTGGAATTTTTACTACAGTGTGCTTGCATTCGTATTTCTTGTAGCACATGGCAGACCATGACTCATGATGAGATCACATTAATATGTTTTCCTGATCATTTTCAATTTTAAGTGAAGTCTGTGTTGCTTCAGACCCGGGACTGTACAGCGCAGTGGACGCTTACGGCTAGCCCCCGGATCCATTCACTCTTTTTTGAATTGATTATTTGTTTGTTTGTGGGGATCACGGTGGCTAAGTGGATAAGGCACTGGTTCGCTAGCCTGGAGGTTGAGTGTTCGATCCCTGCATTGGCCGAGAAAGTTCATCTCGATTTTCCGGCGTGATTTCCCCTTGTCAGTGATGCAGAAGGAGGGCCTGACAAGGACAGCTGCCTAGTCGTTCGGATGGGACGAAAAACCGAGGTCCCGTGTACAAATTGGAGTGCACGTAAAAGATCCCTTGGCAGTTGGAATTCGATATAAGAGTAGGCCGTAGCGCCGCTGCCCGGGCAAAATTTCCCTCATTGCACACTGTGGCGTATGCCCGTCTTCAATTAGCCCAGGTACGGTGCTTAAGCGTAGGACGTTAAACCCCATTTCATTCATTCATTCATTGTTTGTTTGTTGTTTCGGAGTATGTCTTGTCGTTATGTTTGTCTTTTGTGTAAATCATATGTGGCGCAGTCCCCCTGCACTTACTATTAAACTACATAGTCTTCCTGGTATAGTCAATACAAGAATAACGAGATCAATCAATGTTCATAGACCAATTATGTAATCTGGCTATAATAATTTACCAAGTCTTCCCGGTGTAATTTGACAATAGAACCGAAGCGAAGAGATTAATTAAATGTCAATAGATGTTATTTGGTCGTAAACTTCCTTATTCTCTAATAAACCGATTATAGAGAAATAAAGATATACAGGGTTTAAAATCCCCTTAAATAGTGTTGAAGTAAAAAGTGTAAAAATATATACTAAGATATCTTTTTAACATCAGAATATAAATACGGTTGGGAAGGGGGCAAATTAAGCATTTAAATCCGGTTTGAACAGGTCAATAAAGTGGGATTAAATATTCCTTCTCTTGATAGTATTGTCAATATTGACTTTATAAAAAGGAAAATTATTGAATTTAATATTTAAATTCTTAGCACACGTATTTAAATGTTTAGAGACTTTCAAGACAGGATCAGTTTGTAAACTAGGTTGCCAATGGACTCGGATGCGTGCGCGTAATTCAGTTGAGCCTTCACCTATGTAGAGCTTCATACAATTATTGCATATAAGAACATAAATTAAATATTTAATACTACAATTAATAATATTATGATTAATTCTAAATGTATATTTAGTATTAGAAAAGGTGAATTTTCTATTAATTATGATATGTTGGTAACATTGACAAAGGGGGCTACGGCACTTCGAAGTAGTAAAAGTTATATTCACTGATTGTTTACAGATCAGGGTTTTGAAATAAGAATGTTTTAGGTTGAGATTTAAAATGGCCCACAGACGGTAATTGTTTCATTGACTGTGGTAGTCTATTCCATAGAAAGGGAGCAGCATAAGAAAAGGCTGTAAGTTAACGGCTGCAGATTTTAGAAGATGTTTTTTCTGAGAACGGAGATTTCTACTGGTAGTATACAAGACCTTTTTTTATATATTTAATATATATATATACATTTATTGTAATATATGTACATGTATTTAATATACATACATTGATTGTTATATATAGACATTGATTGTTATATATAAACATTGATTGTTATATATAGACACTTATTGTTATTTATAGACACTGATTGTTATATATAGATATTTATTGTTATATATAGATATTGATTGTTATTTATAGACATTGATTGTTATATATAGATATTTATTGTTATTTATAGACATTGATTGTTATATATAGATATTTATTGTTTTATATAGATATTTATTGTTATTTATAGACATTGATTGTTATATATAGATATTGATTGTTATATATAGACACTTATTGTTATATATAGACACTTATTGTTATATATAGACATTTACTGATATATATAGACTTTTACCCTAATGGATATCAAAAGTTGTACTATTTTTACCGGGTACGCTATTTCCTATAGCCAAAAACATAAATACAGATTAATAATATGCATGAAATATACATAGATAATATAAAGTAAAAAAACTCCAATCCCCTAGATGCAAAACAGGCGGTTGCAAGATAGGACACCGAGAATAAGCTTAAATAAAGAAGTGATTTCTTACAAAACGGGGCGATACTCCAGGAAGTTACGGTCAGATATGCATGAATATCTTCAGGAGCCGAGATCATCGGGCTTTAAACATACATTTTATGTTTTATCAAAAATGGATAAAAATTATGATCTCTAGAAGGTCAACAACCTTGATATTACATATTTTAACACTATTTGCGTACGGTACAAGAATCGGCCATTTTACCTGGCAGTTTCGGTCCGAATTTCACGAAGTACGACGTTGATATATTTGAAGGGGTTTTTAAATCGGATAAAACGTGTGACCTCATCAATCAGGGGCCATCCACGATCTTTGGGTTATAAACATACATTTCAAGTTTCATCTATAAAGCGGATAAAAATTGTGATATCTGGAGTGTCCATAATCTAAAAACGTGATTTTTCGTTCAATCAGGGACCATAATCCATGAAGTTTCGATTCTATAATACATTCCAAAATCGAACGGAATCGAGCTCATTTGAAGATAAACCGATTAATTCAATTTTCGTCAAAATCGGATGAAAATTGTGACCTGTAGAGTGTCCACAAACAAATTGTGGATGGGCGAACGTCCGGACGGGCGATTATATAAATCCACATGACAAATAATATTGGCGTATATAGTTGGACTTTCCTCTGGAATCCTTTCTTATAATTATGCCATATACATAGACGGGGGTACAAAGGTTGTATGACGCAATGTATGTTAAAGGTTTTCCATCGACAGTAATGTATAGAGATGTTCTGTCAATGTTGAGGCATGGGTAAGTATATTTTGCTGTTAGCGAACTGAAAATGATATAAACCCGTTAAATATTATTCATTTTTTGAAATAAAGAAACAAAATTACATCTGAGGTTCAAATGTAAAGCTTTTTTCTAGATTTATCTCCGATTTTGGATCTCTTTTTAGTCGACCCGGGTTCCACTGATTTAACTGCAAAATTTGTACCATTGTAAATCCCCCACTGGAAAAATCTATGGGTGTTTTAAATGCAAATTTATGACCCGGGTCTCTTTCTCCAAAAACGAGTACAACAAAAGAATGCCTTTAAAGGTAGTCGAGCTTAATGTCAGCTATAATTAGATCAAGGTCATTTATTTATAAATAGAAAAGGGGACTAGATGTTCAATGATATTTTAATTAATAATAGTACAGTTAGCCTATTAAAATAGGTTAACTGTACTATTAAACGTACGTTGACAGACATTTGCTAGCTTTATAATAATATTATGCTTGATTTTATAATTTAGAACTAAACTATGTATCGTCATATATATATAAATATCGTACTGGGGAGTATAATCTATTGTGTTTAATTGAATGAATCACACCGGGTCCATCTGTTAATAGTTTATGGGAAGGATTGGCCAAGGAAACGGTCTGTTACGACGAGTTTCTTGGCCTTGTGATGCACGGGACTGTGTTGCGACGGATTGGCCAATGCAACGGTCTGTTACGACGAGTTTCTTGGCCTTGTGATGCACGCAACTGTGTTTCCGTCTTCATTAGCCCAGTGGGAGCAGAATAGTAGGACGTTAAACTCTATTTTATTGCATTGCACAGAACTGTGATTCAAAAATAGATTTGAATACAACATGTGTTAGTCCCGACATGACCCACTTTGTTTGTGAGTGTAGTTAAACTCGCCTCTCTCTCTCTCTCTCTCTCTCTCTCTCTCTCTGTCTCTCTCTCTCTCTCTCTGTTTCTCTCTCACTCTCTATTTCTCTCTCTCTAGCATTTGAAAATAACATGTAACACAATCCAAATAATATAAAAAGCTCACCAAGTATGTATTGTTAGGACAGGATTCCCTGCATTCGTTTTCATATGAGACATTTTTACATGCTACACAATCTTTAACAGTTGGTCCAGAACATCCACCAATACAAAATGAATGGCAACATTGGTTGGTATCGTTAATGCAATATTTGCAATGACCAGGGCAACCTAATGATATACAAAATACGCCATTCCTTTATATGGTGTCGCTAACATTTCATACATACTCAGACTTTTATTTTTGAGACTCAGTTCAAATCGGGGTAGTCCCTTTAAGAAAGCCAACAGCGATGCAGATGCAACCAGCCTTAATCCCAAAACTAAATAGATGTACAGCATTAATATTGCTTGCAAATAACGTATCACTGTAGTTAAAGCGGGTAGATTATCTAACTTAGTCAATGTATTAATCCGAAACAAAAACAATAAGCTTCAACTAGAGCTGTTGTAATAGAAGGTATAACTTCACCTTGGGAACATTTTGAAACGCTACCGTTGTTACAATAACAGGTATCGTATTCTAAAGCATCAACAGATATGTTGGGCATAAGCAGAAAATGAACATTTATACCGAGTTTCTACCTTTGTTAGAAAATGGGTTATTGTCTTCCACGCCTACCTATATTAGCCATCGAACCCAGACACAGCATTCACTAAATTTAATTCGACAATATTTTAATTGAATTAGAGGTGACTGACAGACAGAAGTACAGGCAGACGAACGAATCCATTCTAGCCCGCTGTGATTTTCAATTGCGAAAATGTTTCTCATAAATTGGGACAGCTCTAAAGATTAATCCAGAACGCAGGGTTGCGCAAATTATGGTGTACAATGTAATTTGTATTTAATATTTTATAATTAAAGTAGCTAAATCTCTAGCTCAATCTCATCCAAAGTCTTCGACATTGAAAACACGAAATATTTGTCCATTTAAATCAACACTAATGATGTGATCTAACCGGGAAAGATGGACATTTTATATCCAATATTTAAGACAAAATAAACAATTTACCATTGTTACACGCATCGTGTACCATTGTGCGTTTCAGCGCCATTTATAACAAGGGATCGAAGAAAGAGGCTAGACCTATTCCATAAGTCATGTCAAACGGTGACCTAATATTCTTATCTGGAGAGCGGGCGCAATAAATATTATCGGTGTAGGTTGAAATAACCAGACGCTAGAGGCTGCCATTTGATTGAGACTGTCATTAGATTGAGACTTCTGACGTATTTCGTCGAATATAACTGAGTAAAAATGGAAACGATTGAATATATATATATATATCAATTCATATACATTCATATAACATTATTTATGCGTTGCGACCGATTTGCGTGAATGTCTTGGTCCAAAATATTAACGATTTAGCTCCTTTAAATAAATACTGATGTTATCGTAATATGTAAGACACAATGAACAATTCAAAATCAGTTTCCGACGTACTTATAAAAAAGTATCATTAATAGACTTGAAAACAAATATGGAAATAAAATATTGATTTGCTTATAGCCTATTACCAGTAAGATGATTAGAATAACATGTCACTGCAATCGGAAACAAAATCAAATTGACTAATGTAAAACAGACACGCAAGAAGATATAATCTGCACTAACGACTGTATTGTCATCAGCTTCGATATATATGTTATTCGTGCAATGCCCCATTTTTTGCCCCCCCCCCTCTTCTTGATACCTACCGATATTCCGCTGACAGTTTCTACTATTCCAGCAATAGTTTTGGGGTGTTCCTGGCGTTCTAATACTCCTAGTGCATTGTTCAGGACATTTGTTGACACATCGAGATTCTTCTTTATTATTTAGGGAGTAGACGACTGATTTGTCTAAAGAGACTATTCTGGACCAATCGACGGTATTGATGTAACATAAGTTGTAGTTTTTCTCCAATAAGATGCCCCCTTTTATAATGATTGAAAGGCTCTGTAGTCCAATATCGCACAGATCTGGCATTTCATAGATGACCAATGAAAAATCATAAAAGGTATTCTCCCCTCGGATTACTGCTAGATTAGGAAACACATCACTTAATGTTCTCAAACCATGAACACGATAGAGCAGCATGTAACCTGTTATTTCTCTTAGCTTAGGGTAGGTATGTGGCTGAAACTCCATTAAAGTTATTTCTAAATTTCCTTCCACAATCGTACAATTTTCCAATTCTTCCATATTGTCTACACCAATTAACTTAATATTTGGGCAAACTGAAATAAGACGGAAATACGATTCATTAAAACATATAATTGTGCATCCTCCTTGGCACAAATTGTGACAAATCCCATTGTTTTCAGGCTTTGTTCGTTCCTTGTATAGAGATAGAAATATCTGGGGGGGTTTCTGAAATAAGTAAAAAAAATGTACACATTTTATACCCTCAAATATATATTAGAGTATATCGCTGTCACCCCTACCTACAGGGGCGCTGGAACGACGCGAGGGCCAGGGTACCAAAACACAGGGAACACCCCCCCCCCCCGGCCTCTAGAAAATTTTAAAATTTGTCGATTCCGACAATGCTGTCTACAGCGCCTCTAGCATTTCAAATTCCAACCTAAATCCTTTTAAAATACATGATAATGAAAGAGACAAATACCTGATTATTCACAAGTTTCGTATCATGAGTGCGAGAGCCGGTTAAAAATGAAAATACTAGTAAAAAGCTGAAAACTTTCATCGTTAGGGCATGGGTATACATGTATACCCCAGAAAAGGACAGGGTACCATTTGTATACCCTGGTACCCGGGTTCCGGCGCCCCTGCCTACCTGTATGTCGGTACGTTCACAATTCTTGTAATGGCTCTGCAGATTAGAGTTCGTGAGATTTTTCCCACACATGCAGAGATTGTTCAGTTGTGCAGAGATACTCAACCTTTTGCTGAAATCTTGTAAATCCGTTACAGATCAGGGTTTATTCGAGATTTTGTTTACAAAATGTTTTTTATACTTTTGCTCGAGTAAAGTGCATTATCATGAATTGAGTTAAATAACAAAAAGCAAGTAAAAAAAGATGGCTTTAAGCCATAATAGAGTTGTGTTATATACTGTTAATACACGGAAAAGGAATGTAACATCAAAGGAAATTTTGACATTTAATCATTATTCGCACATAATAAAATGTCGGATACACGATGACACCTAAAAGATAATTATTTAGGGATTTTTTGATTTTACTCATTATTCGCACAGACAATTCCGGATACACGATGACACCTAAAGGATAATTATTTCCCGATTCACGACTGGCATCTTAGAATAGAATCAAGCAACATTAGATTTATTTACTTCTCTGTCTCTACAGGTGGTCGTGTGTTTAATTAAGGTTGACAAACTGGCACATCCAATTTTTAACAGATGCAAGCATTTCATGTTACTGTCTTTAGTTATTAATTATTTAGAAATATATTTAAGAGATGCAATCATTTCATGTTAGTTACTGTCTTTAGTTATTAATTATTTAGAAATATATTTAAAAGATGAGCATGAAATAAAACCAAGTATACGAACAATCCAAACTATTAGACAAAATTCGAAATCCTAAAAAAACGGTATAGGAAAAAAGATGTAATCAGGCAAAATAGTGTAATCAGCATATGGACTGTACACCGTGCACAAAATACAAAAGACAATAAAGGATGGTTTCAGAGCTGGTCACCTGCATGCAAACAATGCCAAGAACCACTATTTCCTCTTCGAGATCCTTTTTAAAAGAATAAATATTAACCCGATCTTTATTTTTTACTAAAAATTATGTTTTCTGATCTAGATTACAAATAAAATGATGTGTCAGTATACATAAGCCTCGTATCTGGTTCTGATACTGATATTCGTTCCAGCCCTTCAGTACAATCTTTTAAATGTGCCCTTAAAACTTACTTATTCAAAAAGGCTTTTAATCAGATATATATTATTTTATTATATTGCATCTTTTTGTAGTCTTTTAGTTGTTTTATATATTTTCTGTTTTACTGGTATATGATTGTAAAGCGCTTCTGAACACCGTTGGTGGAATTAGCGCTATATAAATGTTTTAATAATAATGATAAATGAACGTTAGTGCAGTAACGTGGTAGGTTAAAACTTATTTCAACCTACGTTTATTCTTTTTCCTGTCTTGTAAATACGCAAGTGTAAATATGTATAAGCTATAAACGTGTCATGTGATAAATGGAAAACTTTTTTTTAAAAAAAAGAAGCACCAGATTTCAAGATACGTTGATACGTGCGGGTTTAATTAAAGATGTCTTACGGCGTACAAAAATATATTTGATTTGGGTGTTATATTTGGACTGAAAACATATTCAAACCAATTTATCTAACACAAAGTTGCTTTAAATCCCTCTCAATACAGTAAAATCGGAAAAAAACTACCCCAAACTGTAAAAATCGATTTGGAGCAGCCTTGTTTGTTACATGACTCTTTTGGTGGAGTGTCCGTTTTACAGAACTCAATGACTCGAAAAACTCAATATGATTAAAACACGGATCCAATTTCGTTTCTTTTTTTATAGTTCAAAATTTTGATTTTAATTGTCAATACTACTCTTGGATCATGAACACTTGTTATTTAACTCGTGTTCTGCTTGTAATGAGGGGTCAGCCAATCAAATGGTCTGTCGAATTGACCGTTTGACCTTTTCATGCGCGGAACTGTGGGTAGACATTACTAACACCAGTGGATAGAAATCAAAACAAAAGAAAAGTAGATTTTAAAAAGCATGGCGGTGGCTAACTGGTTAATCAAATGACTGACGTTATCGTGTCAAATGTCGCGTTTCTGATACCTGACGTCATAGAACGTGAGCTCACACTACAACTTGTTATATCTACATGTAGTATAGTCCTTCGAAAGTATAAAAGACGAAAGGAAATACAGATATATATTTTAATTAGATTGGAAAAAACTATCCCAAACTGTAAAAGTCTATTTTGAGCAGCCTTGTTTGTAACATGGCTATTTATCAGCTTGTACAATTTATTTTGAGCAGCCTTGTTTGTCACATTACTCGGTTTGCCGCGGGATGTCTATTTTTTCAGCGTGTACAATTTGACGTTAAACGCTGAGCATTTACCATAAATATCGAAGCCTAAGAAAATTCTTGGATTATCATCTGCCCACTCAGTGGCGGATCCAGAGGGGGGGGGGGGCTGCTCGGCCACAAAAAAAAAATTCAACACCTTTTATGAGAAAAAATTCACGGCCGCTTAGGCTTGAAAATATGAAAATATAAAGTTTTTGCGAGTTGAGTCATGACTTTCATTCGACTGTTGACGTCGAATATTGTTGTGTCTGCTTTTTAATTTTATCGACAGCGTTGATAACTAGCCTAATTGTCGAATTCCCTTCCTTTCGTTTCTCCTTTTTCTCGCACACCAAGTAACGCACCAAGTTTGGAATAAAACACATAATTTCGTCAGGAGGGTAAATCCGATCATTGATTTTTACTCTTCATATTGTAAAATGTTAAGAACAACCATAATATGGTGTCTGAAGATAATTTGTTCCTCACTTGTGAAGGGAGCATTCCCCATCAACATTTTAAGGACATTTTATGCGATTTTAAGCGATTTTTAGACCTGTAGTCTTGGAATTTAGCTTCCGGAAATACCTTATTTACCAAATTTTTCTGGGGGGAGACCCCCGAACCCCCCATTAAAACATTTACAACATTTAGCGACTTCCGCAATTAGTTAAGCAGTTATCCACCCCCAACCCCCCCTTCAAAAAATCCTGGATCCGCCCCCGCCACTTCTTTTTGCCTGCCTTTAAATCTCAGAGTAAACATAAGTCTCCCACGGTCCTCACATCCAATATAGCTATTCGACCAACAAAACTAAGCCCCCCCCCCCCCCCACAACATCCAAATGACATTCAATGGATTTGCTGCCAGTTAGTGCTCCCCTTCCATTTGGTCCTGCGCGCTTCTTGGGTATTTGTCGGAAAATACAGTGTCTTTCAGTATTTTTCTAGTAAGATCGTGTGTCTCTACTCTCAAAATAATATGTATTTTACTGGAAAAAAGGACCCAATAAATAATTTCGTGGGGATGCATCTTTAAGTATACCAATTACGACAAAATAGCCCACACAGCCTAACAGTAAGTTTTAGCTAGCTTTAAATAGAAAGCCGTACGTAAATGTTACATAAATCATATAATCTTAAATTATATGGTTGATTTTTTTTATTATTTCTAGAGTTATGGCCAACTGCAGAAGCAAGACTAACGGTTTCTTAACGTCTTCCACACAATTAAACTAATATATATCAAGGGCATCTGCATCAAACATATTATTATTCATTTTATTTGGTGATTTGGGTGGTCTGGTTAGGTGCATTTTATATTTTCTTTTCGTCTGCTTAACGTCAACACGTAACTTATTATATTATTTCTGACAACATTTCCATCTCAGTTTTGGCCTACATTATGTCTTTGATATTAATTGGTTTAAATTCAAAGTTACAAAATAGCCTTGAAGATTTCAACAGGGGGTAAATATAGCCTCTGGTTTCCAGGTTAAATATTGTTAGTCTGAGTGAATTAATGTAGAACTTTATATAGACCAATTCATTATTTGGTCGATGGGGGGGGGGGGGTTGTATGACTGAATGGTAAGCGTGCGCCAGAGCCTTATATAAGGTTATATCATAAAGAATGTCATTGAGTCAACTGGCGTGATTTAGAATCCTCGGCTGTACGTTGCAAGAATTGGGGTCGCCTGTTCAGCCTCGTGGGTTTTCTTTGTGTCCTCTGGTTTCCTCTCACTGCTAAAGACCTCTACGCGCAAGCGAATTGTTGAAATAAAATTAAACCATATGTTAGTCCCGAAATGACCTTGTTTGTGTCGAGTGGACGTTAAAACGCGTTTACGACAGTTAAATTTTCAAAATTCAAAATTTTCAAAAATAGACTGTAAACGATTAATTAGGCTATATTAGACCACTTTGAAGTTGTTTTGTTCACAGGCTGAAATAGCAGGAAACGTGTTTTCAGCCGTCTAATATTGTCTTGCGCAGGGGGGGGGGGGGTATAAAAGCTTGTTAAAGCTACGTTTCTTCGCTTCTCGAGGAAGACCGGCGGCGCTGTCAGTTTACCCGAAATAGTTTCGGGCATTTAGGGTTCTGCTCCCCCTAACTGTCATTGAACCCGTACGCCTTTGGTCCACATGTGGATCTCTCATGCACCCCATTATAGTATTGACTATATATATAGCCATTATTTGCATCCCGGTCCAAACATCGTAATATTCGAATTTCGTGTCAAATTATGAATGTTACCACTGCCTCACGTCCATTCTATTTACAGCATAATACTCGACATTAGGTAGCTGATAATGTATAGAATTCTTGCCAGACAATTATGAATCAGTTCCTCACAAACGTTAATGATATGGTCCCGAAATACCCAGGGGTTAAATGCCATTAACAGACTGCAGTTTTGTGATGTGTAACAACACATTAAGGATACGAATAAAGTTGTGATCCACATCCTCGTCGATAGGAAGTCTGAAGCTAAACATATACCTCTAAATAGTTCCAGTCGATGGTGAATAGATTCTTATTTAGATTTTAAAATATGATGATCATTCTATGAACCTTTATTTGTTTCACAAGCGTGGCCTCAATTTTAACTCTTACTGTTACATTCCATATAGGGTCCTTTTTACACCAGAAAAGGCTTTAAGGGTTTATTGTGCCGCCTGGTCGTTAAGAAATGTCAGATTATGCATACATTAATACGAATAAAATAGGTTTTTGGGTATACTCTATAGTTTTTTTCTTGTTACAATCGGACAACGAACGACAATCGTTGGATTTTAATTCGGCTAAAACTTTCTCAAAAAACCGCCTATGAGTAAAGTAAATGTCTGTCTATAACGAAAGGAACTGGCTGGCATAGAAGCACGGCTCAAAAAGGTATTAGGGGGCAGACCTTAAATGCCCGAAAAAAAGTCCCGTTTACAGATGGCGGCGCCGGTCGTGAGAGAGCTTACCTTGTAGGGACCTCCCTAAGAAAGTTTGCACGCAAACGGGTTTTCTTGCTATTCCAGCCCGTGAATACAGCAACTCCAATTTCTACTAAACTAGCCCATGAGTCAAGCAACTTCAAATTTGTCAAAATGATTTGCAACCGAAATCACATTCTATGCCGACCCGAATTCTAATCAGACTGTTGGAGCTGTATGCATTCACAAATATCACTTAATGTATAGTGAATTAAGTATAAATTCGGGGTATTCAATGAAAATAATGTAAAATTAGTAGATACAAGAAGTTTGGCTCCAAACGAAATGTGTTAATCCTGTAGAAATTCATTGTACTGAATAATGAATGAATGAATGAAATGGGGTTTAACGTCCTACGCTTAAGCACCTAACCTGGGCTAATTGAAGACGGGCATACGCCATACAGTGTGCTATGAGGGAAAGTTTTTTGCCCGGGCAGCGGAGCTACGGCCTACTCTTATATCGAATTCCAACTGCCAAGGTGTCTTTTACGTGCACTCCAATGTGTACACGGGACCCCGGTTTTCCGTCCCATCCGAACGACTAGGCAGCTGTCCTTGTCAGGCCCTCCTTCTGCATCACTGACAAGGGGAAATCACGCCGGAAAATCGAGATGAACTTTCTCGGTCTATGCAGGGATCGAACACTCGCCCTCCAGGCTAGCGAACCAGCGCCTTATCCACTTAGCCACCGTGATCCCCTATTGTGCTGAATAAAGAGAATAGTATAATTAGTGTTTTATTAGACTTCGGCCAGTTTATTGTGGCAACTAGATTATATCATAATTTGTCTGAACCACTTTACTCGTCTGCCCGAAAAGCCAGATTGCCCAAAAGTTATGGGAGGGTTGAAGTGTGTTGGGGGGGGGGGGGTCGTACACCTATGCTGGCTGGAATTCCTACCTTGATTACTAGCATGCACCAAATCGAATCTTCTTTTTTTTAAATATCTTCTGAGGAGTTACAACACCACCACCCATCCCCCATCGGCGACTTTGCCTTGAAATGGTCCAACTCTTTATTGTTTCTTAATTGAGCTCCTTCCCAACCCCATTAGTTTGTCATATGCTCCAAACAAGGCTAATATTATGGTCCAGACGACACTTCATATATTTAGATCATACAAAAACGGGTTAGATCAATAAGGTACAGGTTGTATCCGCATGCGGGTTTATTTTGTTCTGATAGTACTGACTCGTATCAACAACCGGTCATTAAAGGGCCAATCCCGATATTTTTGGGGAGAATGAAACTGCTTAATTTTGTGTTAAATCCCTTAAGATATTCGAGCAACTACCTCAATATGTATGATACGTTTTTAAACGACTTAAATACGTCATTGGTATCTGGATAAAACCAAACATTTTTTTATAAAAATAATATGTAGTTGAAATTTGCCTTTCTTTATCAAGTACGGCACATGGGTTATTCACTGCATAGTCTTCTCAAGTAACCGTAATCGTTTATAAGGTCACCCAACGAAACAATTGACCCGAAATCTTCAAAGGGTTACGTGTCTGGATAAGCAGTTTGGGCGTTCACGTCCAAACGACTCTATATTTTGAGTTGAAATTTTGAGACAAGGTAAATACACCATTCCCCTATATTTTGGCGTTTTGTTTTCATACATTCTCAGACTTTTTTTGAGTCTCTGTTTAATCCGGGATTGTCCCTTTAAAATAATCATGTCAATGTTACGAAACGTGCCTTGCTATACATGTATAATGATAATACATTCTCGAATTGCATTGAAAATAATTATTATATGCTATGTTGTTTCTTCGTAGACTTGACGCAGGCCCGGATCAAGGATTTTGCCGAGGGGGGGGGGGATACATTGGAGCAAAGGGTAATCATCAGAGTGCCGCATCGCATGCATTATTGGTTTTGTGTAGTCCCCAGAGTCTTCGTCACGGCTTCATTCCGAAAGCAATTGTATACGTTGCTGGTTGCGGCCGTTGCGGGTGCTGATCTGTACGGTGATGACCAGTGTCACTGGGTGCATGGCCCCTGTTACCTCACCCACCCCACCCTGGATCCGCACCAGAGACCGAGAATTTAGAACCGGAGGAGGTAATACTAATTTCAACTTAATAAGGGTGGCTTGGTGACTTTATAACATAAGGTCTTCTTTATTCTTAGTTCCTAAGTCCCGAATTCTTGTTTCTTTATATTTTGTTATATTTCGACATTTGTTTACTAAAATTAACATCTGTATCAATATTTGTATTACAAATTAGACAATTTGACAATAGTACTTTTGTTTTCAAAGCATTCCACAATCTCGGTCCAGTTTATTTTCAAGATATGTTTTCCTTTTAATAACCATCACGGGCTTTAAGATCAGCCGATCAACTACAGTTGGCAGTGCCATCAAAATCGAGAACCAAATATGGAGATCGTGCTTGTGTGCGCTGAAGTTTTGTGGAACAGGCTTTCCATAGACATCAAAAGATTCGCAACATTGAACATTTTTAAATCACAGTTAAAGACATCAATCTTTAAGCAAATAAATGACAAGCGCTCTTCAGCAGTTTACTGGAAAGAATTACGCTCTACAAATTCATAATTTATTATATAATTAATTTATCATAAGAAACTAGTAGTGGGCTGTCAAATGCCCAATTAATAACTAAGAAGTTACAACACAGAGCTACTTGGTAACCAAGTGAAGTGGTGTTTATCCCCGAGTTGTTCGTGTCAATGAGTATGGTCGCTGGCCTTAACACGTGGAGTTTCCGCAGCTAATTATTGAAACAAAATTGCAGCATGTGTTAGGCTCGCAATGACCTAGTTTGCATAGGCGTAGGAGTCAGTGGTTAGCCGTCCAATGCCATTTTCGTTTATCGGGTAAACACATCAGAGGACGAGACCGTATAGAAATATAATTGCAAATGAAATCGCTCGCGATGTACGTTTTCAATACTATAATAATTAAGACCTTGCGTAATAAGATTTGTGGTAACACGCTTTAGTTAAAGATTTATTTATTCTTAAAATTTCATTAAAATTGTTTGAGAGAGAGAAATTGAGGTTTAACGTCAACTCGACACAAATTAGGTCATTTCGGGACTAACACGGTTTAATTTTATTTTAATAATTCGCTTGCGCGTAAGGTTCTTTAGCAGTGGGGGGGGCGAAGGACCCGGAGAAAAACCCACGCGACTGGACAGGCAACCCTACTCCTTGTCACGTACAGCCGGGCATACGAAACAGGCTTTGTGATACAGGCTTTATGTTACAGCGCGCGCACGCAAACCATTCAGCCACGTCTTCCCCGTGGTTTGAGAGGGGTTCGAGTTAGTTTGCATATATTTTAGTGCAAATATATCACCAAATCAGACAGTTGATACGCGGGAAGGCATCTTTTAGGATTTTTCCCAAGCGTTTTTCATTAGGTAATTGCACTCGTATCAAATTCTAATCATTCTTTTAATTCTAGAACATAGCCGACGTGCTGTGTCGAAAATAACAATTATATTGTATAATAAATAAATTTTCCATTCGCCAGTAAAAGAATAATGCTGCCGGAAAAAAATGTTACACATATGAGATCATAGGCTTTACTAGATCTCAAATTATAATTCTCAAGTAAAGAAGTTTGCTATAACATCGGCGCTCAAGTGTCGGATGTGACGCGTACAGTTATTATTACTGATAAAAGTGATGACAGCCATTGACAGGTACAGAATCGATTGTGTCAAATGCTACTGAATTCAGATGCAGATGATTAAAAAATGCCCAGAATAATTATGTTGTGGTGTGAAGGTAATACGTCAGATGTCCTGCAAAAGTCATAATTGCGTACTTTTTTCAATATAATTTGGTACTTAACTAGGAATCGATTTGTAGGGACCTTTTTAAGAGAAATGCATATATGACAGACCACGAAAAAGTTGGAAAGGTCTGGCCAACCTGTTACCATCAGTCATGCAAAGCTTTAAAATCGCTCGGTCTTAAATGAATCTTATATTAACGGTAATGGTATAACCTACTTTCGATGGAAATAAAATGAAATGGGGTTTAACGTCCTACTGTTCTGCTTCTAAACTGGGCTAATGAAGACGGGCATACACCATACAGTGTGCTATGAAGGGAATTTTGCCCGGGCAGTGGCGCTACGGCCCACTCGTATATCGAATTCCGACTGCCAAGGGATCTTTTACGTTTACGACAATGTGTACATAGGACCTCGGGTTTTCGTCCAATCAGAGCGACTATACGGTTTCCTTGTCAGGCCCTCCGTCCTGCATCACTGACAAACCACGCCGGAAAATCTCAGACACTGCTGTAATAACCGCAAATTTTTGTTCCAAAATATGACTGGTCAACAGTCTGACCAACAGCCAATGCATTACACCGTAACGCAATCGTTCGTGTTTAAACAGAGTCCACATATAATGTTTACATTACGTCACATAGTATAATATAGCATAATATTGCAGAAAAAGTAATTGTGTGACAATTGAAACTATCGAAAACGTGTACTATGTAAACAATGGGTAATGGCCAATATGAACAAACACATGGAGATAAACAACATATCCACCGTTTTTAATACATTAAATCACTGTCATTATTTTTTTTTATGTAATATGTGTGTGTTTGCCACTATAACTATGTATAGACACCCTTTTTTGCAAATTATTTAGGGACAGGGGTATTACATAGGTTTAGCCTGTTCCCAAATCCCATTCCGACAACCTGATTAAAATATTGTTAAAAAAGAAAAATCACTGTCAAAAGTTTTAGGGAAGACCCCGGATTAAACGAAGAGCTGCCATGGTGCTATATTGGGGATAGATTTGATTGAACGGGAAGAATAGACACACTCCCTCATAAGCTCAGGTATCAGACGCCAATCCAGCAATGGGCGGAGAGATGGATTTACTCAGGCCTTTGCTTGATCCCCTACTTTCGATGGCCTATACTACATGACGATCTGACACTTTATACTGAAAGGTCGCCTCAGGGGTCGTACGAGCGGCTTTTGACCCTATGACGTCAGGCATTGATTAATCAAACCATAGATATTAATGTAGTAAAGACAAGTAAAACGAAAATTTGAACTATAAAATACCGAACGAAATGAAAAATTCGACGACCTTTTTTTTCTATTAACGTTTAGAGAAAAAATATAACTAACTTATTTCTATGAGGTCCACACTGCCCGAAAGGTATTTTCTCGTCTTTTTCTTGTCCACTGCATGTCCTAAAAAATGCCCGAAGTTCTCTTATGATAAGTATGCCGGAAAAAACTGTACTGCCCGAAAATAGGTATTCTGGAAATCGGCAGAGGAAACTAGCAGTAAACCGCGTTTGCGACAGTCAAATAATCCAAAATTCGCCTCTCAAAGAAAACCGGCGCCGCTGTCTATAAAACCCGAAATTTTTCGGGCATTTCTAATTTTCTCCCCTAACTGTCATCGAGCCCTTATAAAACACTAATTTTACTTTTCTTGTACTGAGTTGATTATGGATAAAGAACATTTTGTCTGGAGACACTCTACTTTGTGCAACTTTTTTCGGGCATCGATTAATATTTGTGAATGCTGATGCAACAGTCTTATTGGATGGTTGGAATTTAGAGTGGGATTTCGGTTACAAAACCATTGGATACTTTTTGAGCTGCTTATACGGGCTAGAATAGCAGAAAGCATTTGTGGTGATTAAATTTTCAAATGTTTCTACGGGAGGGTGAGGCCTCCCTCCATACCGTGCGACGATTGATTGGTTGTTTGGAATTCGGGTCATCCCGGTAGGCTATATTTGACCAAATCGAAGTTGGTGTATTAACAGACTGGAATAGCAGGAAACGCATTTGCGGCAGTTATATTTTCAAAATTGTCTTCTACCGTTCCCGTCTTTGTGGACTGTAAACAATTGATTGGAATTCGAGTCAGCCACCTTAATAAGGTTATATTAGACCACTTTGGAGTTGCTTTGTACACCGTCTGAAATAGCAGGAAAACGCGTTCGCGGCAGTTAAATTTTCAAAATTTTCTCCTAACGGTCCCGTCTTCGAGAACTGTAAACGACTGATTGGAAGTCGAGTCAGCCACCTTCATTAGGCTATATTAGACCACTTTGAAGTTGCTTTGTTCACGCGTTTGCGTCAGTTAAATTTTCAAAATTTTCTCCTAACGGTCCCGTCTTCGAGGACTTTAAAAGATTGATTGGAATTCGAGGCAGCCACCCTAATTATGCTATATTAGACCACTTTGAAGTTGCTTTGTTCACCGGCTGCATTAGCAGGAAACATGTTTGCAACCGTCAAATATTCTTTAATTCCCTTTGCGGGGGGGGGGGATACAAGGTCGCTGCTGTCTGTAAACATGAACATTTTTTGAGGTCCTACGCCAATGTTAGTTAATGAGCTAGTCTAGTTTAGCTTTTGGGTGGGTCATTTAGGTACGTCTGGCGATCATATCCTGTGACAGTAACCCCTAGGTAACCTAGTGACGCATTTAGAAATTGGTTAGCTTTTTAGCTAGGTTGAACCCCCTGGGCTCCTGGTCTATTAGTATCTCCAATATTACAAAGCTGAACGTAACATGTCAAATATAAAGAATATTGGGTTTTTTTAAATTCTGTGCAAAAAGAATGAGCTCTATTACATCACGACACCGTAGAAATTGTCATCTTGACTTTTGACAAATTATATTTGTTCAGCGTATAATGTTGTGATATAACCAATTCAATAAAAATAATTTATTTAATTTTTTCGCTTTTAGACCGCACAATTTATACATTCTTATTGTAAATAAACTATAATAAAACAAAGAAATCTGCCTTTTGTCATTCAACTTTTCACATTAGTGTCTTTTTAAAATGTCAACAAAAGTTCTGACGCAAGTGTCAGGGGCGGATTTAAGGGGGGGCGCAAGGGGCGCGCACCCCCCCCCCCCTAATTTTCGACAGTGCCCTTTTTACTTCTGAAAGTGCCTTTTTTACTTCTGAAAGTGACTTTTCTACTTCTGAAAGTGCCTTTTCTCAGACCCAAATATGTCCGAAAATATCAGCCAAATAGCTCTTGGAATTGCTTCAGATGCAAGGAACAGGGATGTAGCCACGCCAGGCGGCACTATTTTCTGCCGCCATGCACAAAGAAAAAATCGACAAAGCCGCCCAGCCATATTTAAACCCCTTCGACTGAGTCCTTCTCTGGACACAAACTCAGGGCTCGAAATTTACCACGGCAAACGACAAAGCCATGATAAAAGACTACACAAAGCATGTCTGCCACGGCATTATTTATTTTTGTGTGCCGTAGTAGACCCTATCATCCAAATTTACGGCACTCCAATGTTAAAGTTTCAGATATCGTTGATGGTACGTTCGGTTTTACGATCAATTTTGAATGTATTGTTTAAATCTACGGTTAATCCTAGCCTATCCACAATGTCAATGTTTCTTATTTTATTTCTTGCCTGTGTTGATCATGGAATTGCTACGGCCCGGTAGTATGGCTAGGAGGACGATGAGAGCTTTCTCAACTTCTGTTTGACCTGATTGTCATTCCACCATAATAATAATATAATTTGTGAGACACAAGTCAAACAAAACAGCGTGTTTTAATTATTAATATCTACCTGTTGTCATAATTCGTTGTACTTAAATAAAACACAAACACCGTTTTAAGAATAGGCCTATATAAATTTGAATATATAAATTGATTTGCACCGAAGCAAATAAGACAGCAAATGCTCTAAAAATACACCAATAAGGATTGAATTTTCATAAGAGACCACGCCCCCCCCCTCCCAAATTTTTTTGGCTCGCTACGCTCGCATAAGATTGTTTCCACCAATCACCTCCGTGCCCTCATTTTGCCGCGCCCCCCTTTCATTCGACACTCACGCAGTGTTTTCTCTCCTTCAACATTTTGTCTTTTGCGTCAAAACCTTTTACATAGAACATGAAATCAAATCAGCATGCAAATTAGATCAGATCAGACGGCACTTTTTTGTCGAAAATAACCTGGTAGACAATAAGTCGGCTTAACATACAATAAAGCAAGATTTCTTTTAAATTTGACTTGATACAATTTACACGTAACATTGAACATTTGCAACATTACAGATGTAAAAGCACTAACAACGCAGCACTTAGTACATTTGACTCAAAATCCCTGGCATGCGAGCCGACCCGTCCAGCAATTTTAGTGCATCTCAGATTCTTACAAAGAGAGAGAAAATTAGATTTAACGTCCACTCGACACAAACTAGGTCATTTCGGGATTACATATTATGGTTTAATTTTTATTTCAATAATTCGCTTGCGCGCAGGGGTCTTAAGCAGTGGGGGGAAACCGGGGGACCCGGAGAAAACCGACGAGGCTGGACAGGCGACCCTACTCCTTGTCACGTATAACCGTAGTTTCGAAACCACGTAAGTTGACTTAATGACAGGCTTTATGATAACAGCACGCACGTGCTAACCATTTGGCCATCCGACCCCCTCAGACACTTACATAAAATGCCCTCCTGCTATATATTGCAGTTAAAACATTTTCTAAACTAGAATAGTCAAACTTGAAACAACAAGCCAAACTAACTAGATACATTGGGGCCATTCCATGTCAGAAAATCCAATGTCTTACCCACTTAGCCACCGTGGCTAATATGACACGTCCCGTCAACTGTGTATGGAGTGTCTTTGGTATCAAACAACCTCGAGATTACCTAGTTTGTGTCAAGTTGGCGTTAAACACCATTTCTCGCTCTCTCTCTTCTCTCTCGCTCTCTCTCTCTCTCTCTCTCTCTCCCTCTCTCTCTCTCTCTTACCTGTCGCAACATTATTCAAAGCTATATTTTAGTCGGTTTCTTATGAAATTAGCTTTGAAAATCGACCACACATTAAAATAGCTAAAATCACAATTTTCAAAATGTATAGGAGCATTCCATGAAAAAATATGAATCTTTGTATTAAAGGCACGTAAAACGAAATCTGTGTTATAATCAGATTGTATCGAAGCATAACTTCATGGATTCTGGCACGTGACTGTACAAAAAATAACGGGTTTTTTAGCCCATAGGTCACAATTTTCATCTGATTTTTAAGTTACATTATGCAAGAGCTAAATATGATTATTGCAAGTCTTAATTTAACCTTCAGATGTTATATAAATTATAAATTAGATCATTATTTAAACAACAAGCCCAAAATCAACTCTGTAGACCAACGGATGGCTAGGCTACAGCTTGGGTTTAGATAAGATTTCACTGATTAATTAAATCAATATTGCGTGACGAGTTTATAAACTGTTATGTTTACGTCATCAGTTAGATCGAGGCTAAATGATAGAGTGTGCTTAGCGAGAGGCCGCTGTTGAACGATATTCCAATGGCATTGAAAACTTTACTTGATGATCGAGATTATGTAGGTGGAGTTAACGCCTGTCAATCAAACGATAGGCCAAGGTGAAGACACTTTTGGCCCCAATTTCTAGTCAAATATTATAATGCTAATAACTATGTACGTAATAAAGTAATTTGATTGAAATTTTCAATTTATTCTTCTTTCATCATCTACTTTTAAACTGGTATAGCAAGAATGGCCAACTCTCTATAAATATCTCCCATAATGTATCTTTAAGGAAACTTGAAATATGTTTATAACCTAAATATCTTGTTTTTCCCCGATATTCGTGCATATCGTATCGTAACTTCCCGATTTGTGGTCCCTGATTGTGCGAAAAATCGCGTTCTAGCCTGTTGTCCCTCGAGGGGTCATCATTAGTATCCGGTTTACAAATCCATTTGAATATTTCACCGTCACATCCTAATGATAGTTGGGTTCGAAACTGCCAGACAAAATGGCCTCCCCTCGTACGCAAGTGTAAAAATATGGTATATCAAGGTTGTTCGTTGTGATATTTACGTATATCGGAGTGTGACTTCCTGGATTATGGACCCCTGGGAAAACTATTTTTATAATAATAAATATTTTTATAACTATGAATTTGTAGAGCGCGATTCTTTCCACTAGTCATATATAATTTGCTTAAAGATTGATATCTTTAACTGTGATTTTAAAATGTTCAATGTTGCGGCTTTCTATGAGAACCTTGTTCCACAAAACTACACCACATCGCAGAAAAGCACGATCCCCATATTTGACTCTTGCTTTTGATGGCTGATCCTTAAGCACGTTATGGTTCGTAAAAGGAGACCAGATCTTGAAAATAAACTGGAATTGTGGATTGCTTTAAAAACAAAAAATAATAACTTGAAATTAATTCTAGCACGAATTGGAAGCCAATGTAAGCTGTTGGAGATTTAAGCCATATAAATGAGACTATTACAGTAGTCCAATCTAGAGATGAAAAAATGCCTGAATCAAACTTTTCGTGGAATCTGTATCGATATATTTCCTAATTTGGCGGATATTTCGTATTTGGAAATAACTATTTGCAAACATTATCCGATTTTAAAACGTTTAAATGTATCACTCTTACATCCTAATGACCGTTGAGTTTCAATTTCGTGAAAATCGGACCGAAACTGCCTGACAAAATGGCCGTTTCTTGTACGCAAATTATGTAAAAGAATGTAATACCAAGGTTGTGGACCTACTAGAAATTGGATTTTGATTAAACTTAAAATATATGTGTATGTCCAAAAGATCTCAATTCCTTTCGCTATTCGCGAATATCAAATCGTACCGTCCAAGATAATGGCCATTGATCGTACGAACACTTGTGGACTCTCTAGAGGTCACAATATTTTATCCAATTTAAAAAAAAAAAACTTTAAATATATCACCGTTACATCATAATGGTGATTATTCGAATTTCGTAAAAAAATTGATAATAATAACCGTTACCGTTACCCCCTTTTCGTAAATTTTAAATACCGTTAATATATTATCGTTACACCCTGGCTTGTTTTGGGGTCGTTTTTTTGAAAAAATATAAATATCAGTGCAGTTGGTCGCAAAATAAGAGCAGTCGGTATGAAAATAAGTGTTCACTGCATACGCCACGCACTCGCGCTAAACTTTAGTATAAAATAACCTTGTCAACTTACCATGTTTGAAAAAATGTCGTGTTTCAGATTTTGATTAAACTTAAAATATATGTGGTGTCCCAAAGACTTCGATTCCTTTCGCTATTCGCGAATATCAGATCGTACCTTCCTAGATAATGGCAATTGATTGTACGAAAACTTGTGGACTCTCTCTAGAGGTCACAATATTTTATCCGATTTTAAAAAAAAAACAACGTTTAAATATATCACCGTTACAACATAATGGTGGTTATTCGAATTTCGTTAAAATTAGATATTAAAAACCGTTAATATCGCTGGGTTAGAGTAAAAACATCGTAAGTGGCAAATTTTACGAAAACTGTTTTTTGATTGTTTTGGAGTTCGAAAACCTATATCCTCCCGTTGTGGGTATGAAAGGACAAAATTCTCAATTTTTCTCGGAGATATGGCTACCCCCAATATATCGTATGTGCATAAATATCATAATATTGGTGAGAGCAAAATCATCGTATCTGACTTGTTTAGAGCAAGAATGAATGAATGAAATGGGGTTTAACGTCCTACGCTTAAGCACCTAACCTGGGCCAATTGAAGACGGGCATACGCCATACAGTGTGCTATGAGGGAAATTTTTGGCCGGGCAGCGGCGCTACGGCCTACTCTTATATCGAATTCCAACTGCCAAGGGATCTTTTACGTGCACTCCAATGTGTACACGGGACCTCGGTTTTTCGTCCCATCTGAACGACTAGGCAACTTCCCTTGTCAGGCCCTCCATCTGCATCACTGGCAAGGTGAAATCACGCCGGAAAATCGAGATGAACTTTCTCGGCCTATGCAGGGATCGAACACTCGACCTCCAGGCTAGCGAACCAGCGCCTTATCCACTTAGCCACCGTGATCCCCGTTTAGAGCAAGAACATGATGCCATAGCTGATATGAAGTCAAATTAATGACATCACAGCCACATTTCTATGGAAACAGATTGGAGGTGATTAAAATATACAGTTTTTATGTTTACTTTAATTCAATAAATTAATCGAGTGAATATTGAATTTAAGTTAGTGCAAAAACATTGTAACTGATATTTTGGACAGAATGGGCGTAAATACCTAATTTCAAAATCGTACTAAAACATTTCAGTTACCCTTAATATCATAAGTCAACTGGAGAAATGTGTAATATGTTGCAAAAACTAAAAATAGCACTAAATTAATCGAGTGAATAATGAATTTAATTAAAAAATGTCACTTACGATGTTTTTGCTCTAACCCAACGATATGTCATCGTTACACACCCTTTTCGTAAAAGTCTGATTTTAAATACCGTTAATATATCATCGTTACACCTGGCTTGTTTTGGGGATGTTCTTTTTTTTGCAAAAATATAATTAATATCAGTGCAGTCGGTCGCAAAATAAGAGCAGTCGGTATGAAAATAAGTGTTCACTGCATACGCCACGAACTCGCGCTAAACTTTAGTATAAAATAACCTTGTCAACTTACCATGTTTGAAAAAATGTTGTGTTTCAGATTTTGATTAAACTTAAAATATATGTGGTGTCCCAAAGACTTCGATTCCTTTCGCTATTCGCGAATATCAGATCGTACCTTCCTAGATAATGGCAATTGATTGTACGAAAACTTGTGGACTCTCTATACAGGTCACAATATATTATCCGATTTTTAAAAAAAAACAACGTTTAAATATATCACCGTTACAACATAATGGTGGTTATTCGAATTTCGTAAAAAATGGATATTAAAAACCGTTACCGTTACCCCCTTTTCGTAAATTTTAAATACCGTTAATATATCATCGTTACACCCTGGCTTGTTTTGTGGGTGGTCTTTTTTTTACAAAAATATAAATATCAGTGCAGTTGGTCGCAAAATAAGAGCAGTCGGTATGACAATAAGTGTTCACTGCATACGCCACGCTACTCACGCAACACTTTAGTCAAAAAAAATAATCTTGTCAGCTTATCATGTTTGAAAAAAATGTTTTGTTTCTCTCTCATTCTGCTGTGAGTATGTTGGTGTAAGAACAAAATTTCCCCCTATGGATAAAAAAAAGGGGTCTCAAATAAGTATCGCCGACTTAATGAATTAATAAGGTAAACAAACAGTGTCAGAATAGATCCCAAATACTATGTATTTGCGTGAATCCGTGAGCCTAAATTACATACTTCACACAAAACTATAGTATAAAATAACCATGTCTGCTTGTCATGTTTGAAAAAATGTATGTCACTCTTATTCTGTTGTGAGTATGAAATGTTTTTCATGGCAAAAAAAGTCGGTCTCAGACTAAATGAATTAATAAGGTAAACAAACAATCACAAAACAGGCGAAATTGGCAGACAGACCACAAGATTCTGTCTCATTTCTTAGCCTCTCGTTTACGAGAATTTGGTTCCATTTCCATGACATTGACTAAACTTTTCAGGCCCAGTCCCGAAAAAGTAAAAGCTCGGTTACATGTGAAATTCCGTTATAACACCCTTCTTCTATTCCTCTGTTGTCTTATACTGACTGTCTCAGCACTATCATTTTCACGGTTATAGTGAACTGCCCATACTAGTATGTGGGTCGTGGGTCGTCAGACTATATAAATGTTATGTCAACTCTTGCAAAACCGGCGGAATTGACAGGTACAGATCTCGAGATTCTGTCCCATTGACTCACATTTCTGGTAATCTCGTCACAGCAATGACCTCAAATGTTAGGATATTGACTCCATTTTTCAAAAATTTCTATGCCATAAACTTTAGGTCAACTTAAATAAAACTGCTCTCCGGCGAGACAACGATCGACGAACAACTATATATAATTTTACAATACTATCTATTTTTACCGGGACGCTTAATGTTATAGCCATTTTTTTTGTTCACATTGATTGTGGGGTGGGATTGTGGATGGTGCCGTAGATTTGGAATCGTCCCTATCCCAACCCATATTCCCAACTTCTAGATCTGCTTCTTGCTTCTGCACATGGTCCCTATATAGGAAACTCGCACCTGTGGTGTGCTGCTCTTGACTGCGTCACTCGTACCGGGGGTATGTGCCTCAGTGAGTGGCATTTTGGTTAAACACCCCACCCCACCCAATTGTTATGTATGCCCTGTTTACGGTACTTGTTCTATTAAATTCGAGAGTGAATTCTTAATCGCATAATTTCAAGAAGATTGTAAATAGAAGGTGCAAGATCTGTACGCTAAAATCGAATCATAGAATAGTAGTTGCAACATTTGCGAAATGGTACCACTATTTAAAAAGCCATATTATCTAAGTCAATATTAATGCTAGAGTCATATAACTCTGCAGATTTACATAAATTTGTTTGCACTAGGACATTATATTATTGTCATAACATTCTAAGGGGGTCACTTTACAAGCACTGGTCCACTTAATGTGGAATGAATCACAAATTAATTTCACATATGTATATATTTGTATTTTAAAGCATCGATCAGCCAGCCTGCCCATGTACACCTAAAAGCGTTAGCAGAAAATGTTCATAATTTAACTCAGTCTAGGGTTGGATGTAGATATCATGTACATCCATAACCCAGTTTCATCTCTATCCATATATAAAATTCGATGTTATGTCCCAGAGCATCGACGAGAGAGAGAGAGAGAGAGAGAGAGAGAGAGAGAGAGAGAAATGGGGTTTAACGTCCACTCAACACAACTGGGTCATTTCGGGACTAACATATGGTTTAAATTTTTTCAATAATTCATTTGCGTTTAGGGGTATTTAGCAGTGGGAGGAAATCCACGAGGTTGTGAAAGCGCCCCTATATCTCCATGCCACACGCGCTCACAACAGGGCTCGAAACCACAGCCGCAAGGTGACCGGCAAGGTAGAGGTCGAAGCGCGGCACTCTAGACCACTAGGCCATCCCACCAACCCCATCCGAGCATCGACGAATCAGGCTGCTTATTTCTGTTTGCCCTTAACTGGAAATTATATTCACCGAAACCTATGAACGTCTACGAATACACCAAGTTTGCACATTGTATCCCAATTAGAAGTAAAGTTCTTGTATACCAAAATCTCGACCAATCCAACTGGTTATTGTGTTCAAAAGTTGTTGCGTAGAAATTGAAATCGTTATTTTAGTCGAACTCTCGCTCAATTAAAATCAAATTTACACCGTGTCCAAGCATCGATCAATCAAATTTCTCATCATCAAGACATTCCCTAATAAACACCTACACTTACTTTAAAGATGCTAGCTCATTCTATATGGCCGAATGGTTAGCACGTGTGTGCTGTATCATAAAGCCGTCATTGAGTCAACTGGCCTGGTTTCAAATCTCCGGTTGTATGTGGCAAGGAATAGGGTCGCCTGTTAAGCCTCGTGGGTTTTCTCCGGGTTCTCCGGTTTCCCCCACTCCTAAAGACCCCTACGCGCGAGCGAATTATTGAAACAAAATTAAACCATAAGTTCCACAAATATGTGAAAAGAGGGGGACAAAATAATGTTATATCACATTCAACTACAACATTTGACCGAGAAATACACCTACACAATAATGATTACGTCAAAGATTCAATCGGCATTCTTCGATAAATCCCGGTAAGGCACCTGTGTATTTTGAACACACTGTCGGTGGTGGGGGCGACCTAAAAAGTAGGGAATCGGAAGATTATTTGCTATAAGAATAAGGACTGGATATTCATCAAGCGGTGACGTCCATTTTAGGCTTAATCACTCTAATTAACAGTTCAATAAAATGTAGTTTATTTTCTATACAATTTTAGGGTTTTCTTGAAATAAATGAAATATTGACCGTCTATCGAACGTTATCGATCATTACGGTGCGTTAAATGGTCCCAGCTCTTTTTATAAGCTAATGCATTCCTATATCCATTTAATCCAAATATAACCTTAAAAGGTTGGATGAATATAGTATCAAGTGACTGATAAACATATATACAATGCGATGGAAAATTTATTCGATTTATTTAAATTAAAATTACTTACTTCTTATTTTCTCGTTATCATTTGAATATACTGAAACTAAACTATATATTACAAGAAATATATAACAATACCAATAATCACTGATAAAAATAGAAGCCATTGTCTGGAAATTTCCGATGAAAGGCTGATGAACATCTCTGTCTAATTTTGATCAATTGTGTGATGCAAGCGCCATTATTATAACAGACTAAACAACACGCGAGTACATCATACTGTCGTGCAACTCAGTTCACCATTTACCGGGAACCCGTCTAACTTTAGATACAGTTCGTGTAAAAGGTTATAAATTGCAAATTATTCGTTCCGGTGCCGATAAGGCGATATGCTGAATTTTAAACTAACTGTACTGTACAATTATTATTAATTATACAACCTTGAACCTAGTATGACCCCATTCTATTTCACGATGACAGATTAAAACAGAATAACAAAAACATAACCGAGTGCACATTTGAATTTTTGTTTTGTTATAATCCGTTGATGAATTCTATAAAAGGTGCAGACGACGAGATGGTTGATGCAGGTCTGAAAAACATGAGACTGCACAGCCGTCTGAATGACAATCATGTTGAGATGGTGGGTAGAGGTGCTACAAATTCAACCACCCCTGTATCAACAACAATGACAACAATTTAAATTGATGAAAAAAAAATCATCTGCTTTTTGTCTGCAAAATCTTTGGCCATTTTAATATCCTTTATCAAATCCCGTTAATATTCTTTATCAGTTGTTGCGTCAGTTCACATCGATCCTGTGGCCGCTATATGGGTTCTGAAGAGCTATTTTCTACGCGACCAGTATGTCAATAATCTGTTTAGTTTGTTTTGTTTTCATACGGAATCACCACTTATTTAGAAAACAGGGTTACGACTTGCGGTGTGCTGTCGATATTCCATTTCATCCGAACGCCCAGATAGAGTTTCTTCCTTTAGGGGACGGAGAGAAGTAGGGATTAACATCCACTCGACACAAACTATGTCATTTCGGCACTAACATATGGGACCTTTGGCAGTGGAGCCCGGAGAAAACCCATGAGGCTGGACAGGCAGGCATACTCTTTGTCACATATAACCCGGGGAATCGGAACCCGCCAGTCGATTCAATTACAGACCTTATGATACAACGCATACGCGCTAAACATGCGACCACCCCCACCTCACCCCCAACATTCCCGTTACTTGAGGTCCATCCTGCACCCGGTGAACACACGAATATCAGGCAGATCGTTTCTATAAAAA
The DNA here is from genome assembly GCA_917208275.1 of Patella pellucida. Taxonomy (NCBI): domain Eukaryota; kingdom Metazoa; phylum Mollusca; class Gastropoda; family Patellidae; genus Patella; species Patella pellucida. Next base: position 11,394,886 of record OU795037.1, read on the forward strand.
AAATATAGGAATGGAATGGGGTTTATAGACCGATCATATGGTAATTGTCATTGGTTCCATGAAAGGAAGATATTTTTATCCGGACAGCGGCGTTTTATTGTATAAATTCTAACTGAAATTCAACATTCATTTCAGCTAATCGGTTCATTATTCATCGATCAAAGTGCATGTTTTTAGAAATAGTGACTCGCCCCCTGATAGTCTTAGGACCCAGACTAGAAATCTATACTGTGACGTTATTTTGGTAGGTGATTTCCCGAATTCATCATTCTGAACACAAGAGACACGCAGTCTGCAGAGAACTACCGCTAGCTAGCATTTAGTTTTCGAGCAATAGTTACCTACGCTAAAACATATCTCTTTACTTCTTTAATATTCTCAAAAACCTGGCATAAATGCAATTTCATACACTTATCTTCGAATCTAAATCAAAAAGTCAAGAAAAATGCAATGCCAAAGGAGGGGGGGGGGGGGGAAGTACTATCCATAGTTAGACTTTTCCTGTGTAAAATCTGTTTTCCTTAGCAACCGTGTCGATGATGTAACTAAATGTGTTTGAGTTAATTAAGTTAAAATAATCAGCCTTCTACCATAAGCAGACTTATCGACGTATTTGAACTCGATCTCGAGTTCTTAATTTGTTTAACTAGATATCACTTATCACTTGTATTTGTGCTATATTTACATCTATTTTACACATTTTGTTTTATATTTAAATTTGTTAAACGCTTTCATGATGATAATATATACATCATAATGTATAAATATATATCGAACAAGATGAACAGCGGGCAGGTGAGAATTTTAAAAAAAAAACCTGATGCATCCTCGATATATATTTATACATTATGATGGTAATAAACTATCTATATGGTCTCTGATTGGAGACAATTCCTAAAAGGATACGTTGCTAAAACATAATTGATCTTTTTACATTTTATCAACATCGGTGTCCTTATGTCGTGCTACGTTGAATTGTAACTGTGACACTTAAGTCACGTTATAATTTGAAATCTAGAGTTTTAGTTCCGAATGATTGTTCATGCTCTTTGACGGGCTTACAAGAGGCAAGGCGTACGTTCACCCGAGCCCGAGGCGGCTAAAGGCGAGAGACCCTACTCTTATATCGAATTTCAACTGCCAAGGGATCTTATACGTGCGCGCCAATCTGTACACGCCAATCCGAACGACTAAACAGCTGTCCTTGTCAGGCCCTCCGTCTTGCATCACTGACAAGAGTAAACCACACCGGAAAACTCGAGGAATAACGCATGGTGTCTAGTGAGAAAACCATCTTGGAGATCTCTGCTTCCTGGGCAAAATGGTGTCGGAGCCAGACACATTTTAATTGATTGTCACTTGCACACACGTTACCATAGCTATAGTGATCAAACGAATAAAATATTGTTTAAACTAAATACAGTGTACTAATATTGGGTGGCGGGTTAAAGATACAAGTCATAACTATGACCGAAAATGGATTAACATACGCATAATGTTATTGAACGTGTTAATTCGATTACTAAAAGATGCATTAGGTGCTAAATCTGCCTATTGCAGTCTCTCATTTTAACTTCAAATTTGGTGTAAATGATTGTTTAGACATTTATTCACATGGCAGGCCTAAAACCAACTCCTAGACCCGCGGGTGGCACAGATCTAAACGGATTGAAATACGATCGCCAATTAATGATTTGATTTAAAGATGCATTATGTAAGATTTAGATAAAGAGCTGGCAGTTCTCGCTAGGCAGATTTAGCTCATAACTAATCCATCTTTAAAAATGAAGAAGTGAGGCCGAGTTTCGATTAAGAAATAATGTTGCTACGACAAAAAGCACTCTATGTCAAATCTCGAAACAATGATAATGTCGCTCAGAATAAACTAATTCGAATGAAATATTCAATTTAACGCGGTCAGCTTTGTATCCAAATCTTACATAATGCATCTGTAACCAAGTTACCACCTCACATAAACTGCAACGCAACATTCACTGGGTATGAGGAAAACGGTGTTAAATCAACCCTTTGAAGACCAATCGTAATTAAAGAAATCGATAAGGGAGTGCCATCGGTATCAATGATACGGAATACCATGAGAGCTAAGAAATAACAACCATGGATTCCAACCATGATAAAAGAACAACCGGCTTAAAAAAAGGGTTTAATCCAAGCCCATAAGAACGAACTGGCGGATAACGAACAGGATTATCTCCGGAAATTCGAAGACAAAACAATTCAGTTTTATGGTCTTCTAAAAATCAATAAATCCAAGATGATCACCAAAATGCAGAATTCAGCAGTGTTCTCCGACCATACGATCTCCACTTCAGACCGATAATTGCCGGTTCGTGCTGCCAGATCACCGAATCTCAATGGTACCTTACTTAAAGGGACAATAACACCCTTGCTTTGCTGGCTTGGCTACTCCAGAAAATAAATAATAACCTTATTCTAAGTACTAGATGTTTAAGTGTCCTACTTGTAGTGTAAATTATCCATTACATCCTATTTTACTTGCCCAGAGGGTTCGATATTATTTTTAAATCCAAGTCACATCTGAAATGGTTTACGTTAGGCTTTTCAAATCATTTAGTTGAATTTTTTCATTTTTTTAAAATTAAGTGTGTTAAGTTAATATTTGTTTTACCAAGTAATTGGAATATTGTAAAAAAAAAAGTACAATTTGTTGACCAGAATAAATATTGGGACATATTATTCAGTTAGAACAAGAGTGGTGTTGAGCCTTTAAGTTGTACGTGCCAAATGTAAAATATGTTATTCGAGGTGACAGATTTTGTTAATAGATTGTCCCAAAATCAAAATGTTGGCGACATTTTGTAACTATGTCAATATTTCCCTTGACCTAGGTAGAATATTGGCTAGACAAACATCCTGAATACAATCAACTGAGAATTTTAAAAATGAGCTTCATTCTAAAAACCATACGAATCATTCTGACTAACATTATTTAAAAATTTGAGGAAACAAATTAAAAACAAATTAACTACTCTGACAATGGGATTTCTAAATAAAATATTGAATATACTCAATTGTAGAAATTAAATCGAGGGCTGGAAGCCAGAAGTGTCTATCTCCAAAATTGCCAAAAATGAGTTAAATACACCAAACAGTTCGAAATTTCGTGAAGTTTCTCAGCAAAAATTATCTAAGTCCTTATTTTATAAATAATGACGCAACAAAGAAGTCAATTTTGGAGATAGGCAGTTTTGGCTTTCAGCCCTCGAAATATGGCGTTGATTGCAGATCATATTTCGAATAACAAATTGAAATGATACAGAGACGATGTACTCTCTATTCGGAATGAAGGAATTGGTGATGTTTCCGATTTTCTGAAAGCAATAATGAATGAAACGAACGGTCTGCAAATTGCATGTTTAGGCGTTCTAGTGATTTGATAAGCTGCCCTGTTTTCGTCATTATATTTTCATCACTAAAACCCTCGCTAAAACCAAATGGGTAAAGGCATTTAAAAGACTGATTAATTATGTATGTGCAACAAAGAATCATTGTTTAAATTACCGAGTTCAGTCTCGTGTACGCAACATATTATAGTGAACGGGAACTATCCGAGTTTGGATTATTCAGTCTAGCATTAAGTTTATGGATATCATTCCCTGTGATTTAACTGCAACGTTTCAATGAGAATACTCTAAAGCAATGTGGCATGTGGTATGCAACAGAACCGGACCCAATAAAGCAATGTAACAGAGTGTCATATACAGTGTTTATTGGACCCAAGATACTGTCTTGTGGAACACCGAATGAAACAAGTTTGCTCTCTGTTATTAAGAACCGATTAACTTGGCCCAATTAGAAACGAATGCAAAGTCGTCTCTGTCATAAACATTTGTTTTCAACACTGTCAAATGCGATCAGCACTCTGCAGTGAATACTCGCTAGGCAGCTACAGTATTAGAAGACTTTCACAATTCTCTGTGGCACAGATTGTGTAAAATGATGCATACGTGTCTTATATACACGATGGTTTTGAGCTTTTGGCTATCGATGGAAATGCAATAGAGTTTAACGTCGTACTTTTCTGCTCCGGCTGGGCTAACGAAGACGGGTCTATGGAAGGTATATCGGGATATAAATATAAACACGATTTCAATAAGGCCCGGTTTCTAAAGAATGAAATTTACGATAAGAATATTTTCATTTAAATACCCTTAGACGAAGAGTTTATAATGTCCATGCCAGTGAACCACTCAGCTAGTTAAATATATATGCGTGTGAATTCCATTGCAATTCGACATTTCCAAGTAACTGTAATAATCGTGATATTAGATTTTAACCTTTACAAATCCTTTCATTCGACACAAAGAAACAACAAATCAAACTGAAACATGCTAATTAAATATGCAAGACGGTACGACTGTGATAAATCCATAAACAAGAAATTCAATTTTTTCATGAAAGCATCACGACAGGTGGGGAATAGTGTTAAAGTTTAAGAATCTAAAATTACTAACATGAGCCTAGAACCAGACAAGTTCAATCAAGGGGAAAATATCCGCACAGAAAACAACTGTCATCTACATCGGCATTTTATTTACATAAATACAACCATAATTAATACTGGTTATATGTACAATGATATTATGACTAATGAAGCCTAAAAATATATCAGTAGGACATTGACTGCATCGTGGGTATATGATATGAAATTATAATACAGTGTAATTAAATGATTAATTAAGCATATCAACAATAATAACAATATCACAATATATCTACTTTGAGACTGCTTGTTTCTGAAATTTAAAAATGTGGTTGTTTGAAAATAAGCTTCTTTAAAATTGCAGTGGTAAAAAGAAGTATAAGAATTAAATCAATAGAAAATGTGCATGTAGATCGATTTTAAAAACAAATCATTTAACCGGTGGCGATTGGTAATATCAACAAATTTAATTATCACAAATATGTATATATATGCATTTTGCATGATTTACAGCATACCTATAAAAATGATTAATATACCAAAAGCATAATATATCTATTACATAAAGATTCTAAGAAAAAAACTACACAGAATTAAAACAATCAATAAATTAATGAGACAGTTTTCTGTATTCTTTGATTCTTGTTTTATTATAATATAGATGATTTGTCACACAGTAGAAACCCGAGTACAGAAAACAATGATCAGATTAATTTTTTAAAAATATATGAGGGTAAGGCAGAAAGCCAATAATCTACAATATAATGAAGTTTATTTGCTAACATTTTTAAAGCTTTTAAAAGTATTTTTTATCTTCTGATTTCTTCTCATCAATAATAATAATAAAAGATAGTAAGCTGGCACTGCCAGGCAGGATTACGCCCACATTTTCAAGAGATGGATAGAGAACAAGCAAAACTGAAAGTGATTTTTCCTACAATCAAAGGCCATAATTCATTAAGTTACAATTTGATATGCACAAATATCGAAAAAAGAATCAAGATCTTCAGGTTATGAACATGCAATTCAAGTTTCATCAAAATCGAATTAAAATTGTGACCTCTACAGGGTCCACAACCTTGATATACCATTTTTAACAGTATTCGCGTACAAACGGCGGCCATTTTGTATGGCAATTTTGGTCCGATTTTCCCGAAATTCAAACTCAACCTTCCTTAGGGTTTAACGGTGATATTATAGAACAGTTTTTCAAATCAGATAATAATTGTCACCTCTAGAGGGACCACAAGCTAAAATAGGTGATTTTTCGGACAATAATAATCACGTCATTTTACAAGGGTAGCAAATTAGGCCTGAGGCCTTTTTCAAATTTGGCCCTTGGCACAGATCGTGCGAAAAAACAGGGGCCATAATTCAGGAAATTAAGTTCCGATAGGCGCAAATATCGAAAGGAACCAAGATCTTTGGGTTATAAACATGCACGTCAAGTTTCATAAAAATCGGCTCAAAATTGTGACCTCTATAGGGTCCACAAGCTAAAAACGTAATTTTTCGTACAATCAGGGGCCATAATTCATGAAGTTTCAATCCGATACATGCCAATATCGAAAGCAGCCGAGATCTTTTGGGGATAAAGCTATATTTTAAGTTTCGTCAAAATTGGACAAGAATTATGACCTGTAGAGGGTCCACAAACATTTGTGGACGGACGGACATCCGGGTGTCCGGACGGACAGTGGCGACGACATAATACGTCCACATGAAAATGTGGGCGTATAAAAAACTATATATAAACTTTATATATATCATGAATATAAAAAGCATAATTCTTAAACATTCTCTCAAATAGATTTGAAGTAGATAAAAAACAAACAAATGTGATTAATAACAAATTGAACCAAGCAATTTTCTCTGAATTGATGGCTTTGTGAGAGATTTCTATATAAATAAAGGACATTACCCTGATGTCATATGAATGTTGTTATATATTACAGGAGGTAATATAAAGGGTGGTTTATGTCGACCTTGCAACTTAAAGCAACTGAATGCCAATGAAAAATGTCGACCTGAGCGCCTCTTACAACTCAAAGCACATGTTCAACTTTCTGCAACTGGCCGCAACTGGAGTCAACTTGTTTCCATGTAATTAACATCACGTGATTAGACACATGCGTCATGTGACTTTATAAATAAGGAAATGGAAGCGAACGAAGACACCAACTTTTCAAATGTTGATGATGTCGACAATACTATACTAATATAATTGTAATAATAAAATAAAACCAAGTACGAACAATCCAAACCATCAGACAAAATTCGAAGTCCTAAAAACACGATATAGGCAAAATAGTGTAATATGGTACGGTCTTTGGGGTGCTTCTTCTATGTTTTTCGCTATTTTGTTTGATTACGTGATGAATAAATTAACAGTCACGTGTTAAGTGTGATTGCTCTCAGTTCCGATTCGACATAAGCGATCCGAATTCAGTTGTCCGCAGTTGCTTATATAATCAACATAAGCACTCTTGCAACTGACTGCAACTAGTTGCTTTGGGTTGCAAAGTCGACATAAGCCCCGCTCAAGTGGTTTTACTAACTGCTCAATGCCCTTTAAAACACAACCTTTTGCCGCAAAAAAGAGCATTTAATGAACTTATCCATGAATGAAATATGAAGTTTTATGGCTGTATTTAAAGAAAAATAGTTTTCTGCTTTAAATCTTACAAATGTCTGGAGGATGATGTGTATGAGGCATGGCATATAGATTATACTTTGTTTTTGGTGACACAGGAAATATTTAGTCCTCACCTTATGATCAATGGTCCTTAAGGATGATGTGATCTGATGTTAAGAATAAGAGAAATATTTATCTACCATTCTTTGGTATTTTTGTATTAAGTTTTGTAAAGTTCAAGCAGTTTACCATTATTATACATTGTGCAAATGAATATATTACATGTAAATTAAACCAAATTATATCGTGTAATAATAAAATTCGGTTTAATTCAATTATTTCAAAATTAATTTCTTTAAGAAGTCAGTGATCAAGAATGAAGGCAAAATGGTTTGGAATATTTGGAGTGAGTCATAATTTGTGTTGAATTTGCAACTTTCAAGCTTCAGGAAATTGTACTTTAACTTTCTAATAAAAGTTTAAAAAATATTAAATATATCCAGAGATTTCACAAAATGCATACTAAATGTTTGTTGAATAAAAAAAGAATTGTCAAAGACATAAACGACACTGATTGTATAATATATGTATATACACATGTAATAATAATCTAGCAAATGTTGATTTAATAAAAAAGGCACATGTATATTAGCTTATATATAATATTGTTGTTTCAAACAAAATTATTTGTCATAAAAGTTTAAGTACATCACATTTATTTATAACATTTCGATAACATTCACAAAATCAAAACGATGACCAAAACGACAAGAAAAATTATTACCAAATGTTAAAACTGAAAAAGAGTTTTGACAGCCAAGCTGAATAATCCAAAGCCAGAAATTTTAAAATTAGATGCATGTTTGATTAGATTAGTTATTCAATTGATTGAAATCAATATTAATCTTAATACTCTCTACATTAGAAGTATTAATCTATATGATCAATTGGTGGAAAGCATTATTACACCTGTTCCAACTGCATCATTGGTGCCTTTAGATTTTCATCTACATTTAATTCACTGAATACAGATCTGTGTCAGTCAATCATAAAATGAGGTATTTTGATTTATCAAGATATTTTTCACAAAGAGTATGCTGCATTTTACCATTATCCCAAATTTGTTTTTTTGTTATATTTCTAGGTGTTTTGACAAATAAATAATATAAATTTAACAGTTTGTAATGTGTTTCATGGTTTAATTTCTTTAAATTCTAATTTTATGCCATATAAATTGACTGAGTCTTTCAATTTCACTGCCTACCAGTTAAGACTGGCAAGACTTACTGAAACAAGAGACCTGACAGATTCAGATCCTTTTTCAAATAAATTATCCAAATAAAAAAGAAACATGATTTGATAAAATCCACATTTTTTCCAGGATAACATTTCATCATACTTTTTTGATAAGTAATGAAATGAAATCTATATTAGGGATGGTTAATTTTATTATTGATCTGGAATAAAATATCAGATCTAATCAACAGAATCTATTTCTATTCTAACAATCTGCCATAAAAATTACCAGATCTCTAATCAAAAGAATGTAATTCTGTTATATAACAATTTGCCATAAATTAACCCCTTAATTATAATGTGTGTGAAATATATTTCTGTGCAGATTTCAACAGTACTGAGACTAGTGACAGTATCATTCAATTACAATCACAATAACATAAATGTCTAACAATTACATATAGCATAATACACTAATTCATTAAATTGCATTGATGCAAACTTTTAAGAAATTAATAATAACCTAACGACTGCTCAAACTGTTAGAGAGTGTAACAAAAGTCTTTATATCTAAACATAGATATTATACAGTAAAATCGTAACAAAAAGATCAATCAAAATTTTAAAATAAAACACTGAACAATGTGACAATCCATATGAACCAATATACATTACACACTGTATATATAACACATGTATCACTGTAGATTACCCATTTAGCACAGTAAACTACACATACTGCAAATGACATTTTTTTCTTCTTGGGTAACATATACATGACAGTATTGTATAAATAGACACAGGTTGTAAGTTATTGAAGATGGAAATCAATGTATTCAATGTAAAATGTGCACATTAACAAGTACCAAATTGTTTATTTGTAAAAAGAACAACTCCCCTAAAACAAAAAAAATAACAACCAGAAACAAAGATTTTTGGATCACAAGTTACAAAGAAAAGAATAATAAACATTAACAAATTAACTATTTCTTTCTAGACTTAAACATTTTGTAAGTTATCGTTGAAGATTTAGAAATCAGATAATAGAAGTTTTAAATAAGTATTAAATTAAAAGTATGTGTAGATATGTATAACTGTTAGTATTTCACATGTGAATCAATATCTGAGGTATATATTGATGGCACTTTAATCCAGCCCTTAGTCAATCAAAGATTCATCAATCTTATTTGGCTGCAATGCACTGTGTGATATATAATTAAAGCTAGTTGTAGTGATATTAACATATTTTTTAAAACTAATGATTAAGTAAGAATGACTTTGGAGATGCACAATCAACATATACGATTTTTCATTTATTCAACATTTAAACATAAAGTTACCGGGTTATTAAAGTATACAATATACTAACAGACATCGAGAGGAAGGCTGAGATCCTAATATAATCCATTTGTTTTAACATAAAAACAATTCACACAATGTCCATCAATAGATAGATTATACACACACACTGACGATTCACTTTACACACCATAAATTATCAACATCATGACTCAACAATCGCTAGCATTGAGTTGTATGTGGAAGTCTGAAATGTATATGACCATTTGGCATACCATTTCTTTGTGTGTAACTGCCATCACTACTTTTACTACTTTCTTTACTGCCGTCACTGTTACCTATTGCACTGTTAGGACTGGAGCAATTACTTGTACGATGTCCATTGGGTAAATCACCCATTTCTTCAAGCATAACACTTTCACACGGATGCGAGGTACTGGCACGTATTGTTCGTGACGGGGATTTGTTTAATTCTGTGTTATGCAAGTCATGTTCTATAAATGGTATTGTTGATTCATCATGAAGATTATAATCACTTTGATCGTCCATATCTCCATCATAAGTATCAATATCAATGTTCTCCAAATCATTTTCTTCTATATCATTAAATTCAGGTCCATCAGGTTTATTTTCATCACTAAAGAAATATGAGACTTGCTCAAAGTTTGGATTTAAATCTGGAACTAACATTTCTATTATTTGTTTAAATGTTGGTCTCTGTCTTTCTCTAAAGCGCCAGCACTGTAACATTAACTCGTATCTGAAGGAAAAAAAATCCATGATAAAACAGAGTGATAAAGATAGGTTGCCAGGCAACGAAACATACGCCCACAGCAGCTAAATCGTCTGGGCAGTCAACATGAGTTGTCGCATATTTTACTTTTTTCGGTAATGAAACATTTATAATACACTAAAATCTGATTAAAATTAACAACTCATTATGTAATTATCAGAAAATCATTAAAATTTGTTTGGCTTTGATAAATTTTTCCCCCATGCTAATGTTTAGTATACGAAACATTTAATATTCTGGATTTAGCTGTTCAAGTTATCAAAATTCATTGAAACTCATGTTTTCAACACTGTGTATAAATTTAGTGTCAATCGAATATAAACTTTAGCCTCTGAACACTGTGTATAAATTTAAAGTCAATCGGATATTAACTTTAGCCTCTGAACACTGTGTATAAATTTAAAGTCGATGGGATATTAACTTTAGCCTCTAGCGCGCTCACAAGATTTTTTGAAGTGATCATGGGCCATAACTCTAACAACAATTATCAGAAATCGCTGAAAATCAATAGGCTTCTTCATCTCATGACCTTAAACACTGTGTATAAATTTTAAGTCAATTGGACGCCGGACCGACGGGGGTGACGACAATATACGACCACATTTTAATGTGGGCGTATAAAAAGGGCAATCCCTGATTTGATAAAACTTATATAATTGTTTTTAATTATGTGAATTTAGCATAATAAATGTAATTAATAGTTCACTGAAAGAATTTCACTGTTTAATTGTATGAGGCACATGGAAACTTAAATTTGTATTCTATATGGACTCGAAATCCCCCCCCCCCCAAATCGTGTTTACAGACAATGACAATGACGCCAATCTTCCTCGAGGAGCGAAGATGCAGAGCTTACCTTGTATGCCCAGCCCAGCCCCCCTCTAAAGATATTTTTGGAATATTTAATGGCTGCAAACACGTTTTCCTTCTAATTCAGCAGGTTAACAAAGCAACTCAAAGTATTCAAAGTAGCAGAATTCCAATCAATCGTTTCCAGTCCTCTCTCTAGGAAAGGACTGTTAGGAGAACATTTTAAAAAATTTAACTGCCACAAACAGGTGTTCCGGCTTTATCTGGCACTTTATTTTGCCAAATAGATGAAATAAAAAATTTTTTTCACTTTACCCATCTACCTGAAAAGTCAGCTTGCCCGAAAGTTAGGGGGGCAGCTGGCTCGTTCGCCTATGGCAATGCTATTTAACCATTGATTAGGTTAGAGCTAATTATGCCTATTGCCGGTTATCTGAACTATTTAAATTTAGACATGACAAGACCTTATAATCAACCCCCACAGAGCAATTAGCCCAGTCGGAGCAGATTAGTAGGACGGTAAACCCTATATCATTTCATTTATAATCAACTCTCTATGATATGGGATGCCTGAGAGTTAAATGGATTTGATTGAACACATGTGAGATTTATAAATTTAACAATACGATAGATAAATGAGACTTAAGTCTTAGTTGACATGTAGGCCTACTATGCCCAGAATACAGTCATTTGAATGAAATCGTCAATATATTCATTTTACATTATTTATTTTTGAACTATTATAGCAAGAACGGCCAACTCTTTATCTAAATCTTAATTTATACATCTTTAAATAGAAAAAAAAGATATACATACAATTTATCTGGACAACCTTCTGGTCTTTCCATAATTCTTCCATCTGATACATATTTTAAAACTTCTTCATTTGATAAACCTTGATATGGCTGTGCTGCTAGTGTGGCCAATTCCCACAAAACAACCCCAAAGGACCTGAATATAAAGATTGATAAATCAAATTTAACTTCATCACTGTTAAAACCGATTCTTGTGCCAATATTCCATCAACGTTAATCCAAATTCAAATTGCTCTTTAAATAACACAAATGAGATAGTTCTCACCAATGTATATTCACATATATTAGATTATAAATTTAATTATAAAAAAACCCCATCAGATTTAAAGTTTAAGAATTTGCATTGAATTTCTATTTCCAAATGAAGACGATTAGGCAGTAGGTCTATCTTACCTTGGTGGACAATTTTGAAAGTCAAATATGGAATGCAAATCTTTGTCAAATAATATATTAAATCAAGACATATTGCACTACAAAACAAAATGGTCTGAAAACTGTCTCTTGAGGGTCAACAGAAAAATGATTCAATTAGCATTTAATATTTACCAGACATCAGACATGGTTGTAAATAAACCATCTTGTAATGATTCTGGTGCCATCCAACGAACTGGTAAAAGACCTTTACCACCTTTTCTGTAATAATCTGTCATATAGATATCTCTGGTCATACCAAAATCTGAAATAGTTCATGGAACAGTGTCAAGTTGTTTTAAACCTTTAATATATAGAATCAGATTTAATTATTTTGAAATTATTTCTCCAGTCAAATAGTCTATGGTATTGGTATTTACCTCCAATTTTAACAGTATTATCTTCTTCTACCATACAATTTCTTGCAGCTAAATCTCTGTGAACAAATTTTTTATCAGCTAAATACGCCATTCCATCAGCTATTTCTCCCAATATTTGTAAAATTTCTTTTAATGTAGGTGGTGGTGGACGATTTTCTTCCTATTTTTAAAAAGAAATTGATGAAACAAGCGGTTGCCAGGCAAGATATGCCCACATTTTACAAGAGATGGATAGAGTACCAGCTAAAAAAAAGCTATTTTTCGTACAATCAGGGGCAATAATCTAGAAGTTATGGTCTGAATGCATGAATATCAAAATGGACTCAGATATTAGGTATATAAAGATATATTTTAAGTTTCATCAAAAGCGAATAAAAATTTTAACTTCTAGAGAGTCCAGAACATTAGTATTACCTATTTTTTCACTCTTTATAAGGTATGAATTGTGGCCAGTTTGGCCGGCAGTTTTGGTTCGATTTTCTTGTAATTCCAACTCAACTGGTGTAACGGTGATATATTCAAACAGTACTTTAAATCGGATAAAAATTGTGACCTCTAGAGGGACCAGAAGCTAAAAACACAATTTTTTGTACATTCAAGGTCTATAAATCCATGAAGTCTCGATCCAATACATGCCAATAGTTTTTGGAGATAGACCTATATTTCAGGTTTTGTCAAAATCAGATGTGACCTGAAGAGTGTACACAAACAAACTGTGGATGAACAGACAGACAAGGGCAACGATAATATATGTCCACATGAAAATGTGGGCATATAAAATAAGGAAAATTAGATATATATCAAAAAATATAAGAATGCTATTGTTGAACTTCACTATTTTAGGGTAAATAAAACATGTTTATACTGAAACATTTGATGATTGAAACACTCAGACAAATTAACCGAATTGAATTAAGTTTGTTTATTGTATTGCTTCCACGAACAGTTATATCGCCAATCTTATTAAAATATAGATCTATATTTCGTCTCATTTTTAATACTTTCAATGGCCTACACTACATGTAGATCTAACAAGTTATAGTGGGAGTTCCACATTATATGATGTCAGGTACCAAGCAAGTGAAATTTGACCCGATAATGTCAGTCATTCAAATAACCAATTAGCGACCACCATGCTTTTTAAAATCTACTTTTGCTTTGATTTCTATCGCTGGTAATGTCTACCCACAGTTCTGTGCGCTTTGACAGACCATTTGATTGGCTGACCCCTAATTTCAAGCAGAACACACGTTAGTCTTCCCGATCCAAGTGTACTAAAGACAAGTAAAAACAAAATTTTGAACTATAAAAAACGAAACAAAATTGAATTTGTGTTTTAATTAGATTGTTATATCGCAGGCAACAATCAAGATTGTACCACAATGGTGTTTTTTTGCAATGAATGAAATTAATATTTGTACTCACTTCAGAATCTGGTCTATGAGATCTAAGAAAATTTTTTAAGTCACCATTTGCCATTAACTCCATTATAACTAGAGCTGGTTGTCCTTTTGATACAACACCCAGTAGTTTTACTACATGGTGACATTTAAAGGCTCTGCAGAAGAAAAATATAGAAATGAACTATGATAAAAAAAATCCATTTTTTTTGCTGTGAGAACAAGATTTGTATATTGTCAGATGCATTTGGCCATTTAAGTTTTGTCAAGAATAATCTGCAATAAAACAATATTAAATTACTTCGAGCATTATTTCCCTTTAACTTTCTTGCTTTTATAAATTCAAAATCCGGGTCATTAGTGTCCAACTTACTTCATTATGGAAGCCTCTTTTAAAAAGTTCATTTTATCATACCAATTAGCATCTTCATTTACAATCTAGAAACAAAATTGTCACACATGAAATTAGCAGGTTGTTATGATACAAAATAAATTCTGATTATTGATTAACACGTTGACTGCCGACTATGATATACTCGTAGTCATGGTTACCACGGCTGTGCCGCTACGAGTATACTCGTAGTAAACATTATTGACTTGGTATAGCAATATAAATCCTCGGCAATGGTGATGAAACGTATTATATGATGCTACTGAAAAAGAACATCCGGTAAAAATGGCCATAACCCCAGACCGTACTATAAGTCGTATGCTGGTATATGATTTAATACAGGAAATGGTCGGCATATGTCGCGCGCACTTCAGACTAAGGTCGGCAGCGAACGTGTTAACACAGGTTTGGAGATTATTTTGGAATCAGAATGTTCTTTATGGATTCACTTTGTAACTATAGTATTAATGCTTTTCCATTTATATTTTAAAAAAAACATCCATTCCTTTTTTCCCTGGTCAGCCCCCTTTGAACCAGGTAATTCATGTTGTTCAAGGGAATAAAACTTTAACAGTTAATACATTTCAGCTATTTTTGTAGAATTTCTAATATTACCTTTACAGCTACTCGGATGCTTCCTCTTACACCAGGTTGTATATCTTTAGCTATACCTTCCCATACCATACCGAATGACCCTTGACCTAACTCCTTAATAAACTTGATTTTATCGCGTTCTATCTCCCATTCATCAGGAATATATACTACAATACAAAAAAAAATAATCACACTACAATACAAAAAATACTTTCTAATTCTATTTATTTATTTTTGTCAGCAACATAACAACAAACCTTTATACGATAATTGAAAGAAGTAAACGATTATTCTGCTGGAAATTCTAAAACAATCTTTTCAATTACCAGTATTACAGACAAAAGTAAGGTGTTTGAAGTATATCTAGCGAAAACATATTTCCTATTTAGTGTGAATGTGTACATAAAATCGTACGCAGAGGCGTAACATGATTTAAATGTGCCAATTCTGCTGGACAAGTTTGTGTTATGTCCGATGTAAAGAGAGAGAGAGAGAGATGGGGTTCAACGTCCACTCGAAGTAAACTGGATCATTTCTTGACTAACTGGTTCAATTTTATTTCAATAATTCGCTTGCGCGTAGGAGTCTTTAGCAGCGATAAGAAACCGGAGGACCCAGAGAAACCCACAAGGTTGGACAGGCGACCCTACTCCTTGTCATGTACAACCGAGGATGGGAAACCGTCCAATGTAAACAAAAAGCAAGTGTTAACAATGCCATATGATGCGACATAATTCATAGATTTGGCTGTTTAGTCTGAGAAAACCATCATTTTTGTTGAATTGTGTATCTTTAAATAAATAAAATAAAGATATGTTCTGTATTCTGTACAAAAGTTTATGACCCACATAAATTAAAAGCAATAACTTGATCAATGAGTAAATATTTATTGTACCCATTTTTCATTGCGATTATCGAAAAATGCTAAAATTCAACAAAATTAGAATATACCACATTTTGAAGAATGTGCCTAATTTGTAATTAAGTAATGAAGACTTGGATCATCTAAAGAGAATATTGCAACTTACCATCAGAGGTAGGCATATAACTTGGGTTTATAGATACTGTTGTCATATCTTGATCTTTAGAAAATCTGAAAACAGATCATTTATACTTTAGCTTAAAGAATTAATTCCGGTAAAGCAAATCGAATAATACCCACCCAAAAATATTTCCTTGATAGAATTTAATTCTTTCAGTTTGGGACCATTTTCATTCAAAAGTGAAAAAATGATGTAAAAATTAGCTATTTAATTACAATGCATGAAACAGTTTCATATTTTTAAATATTAATTCATAACTTTTGTAACCTCTAAACTTTTAAAATAAATGCATACAAAGACAACCCATGTCAAAATTAGTTTATAACTTGAAATGTTGCCAAGAAATAGGCATCTTTAAATAAGTCACTTTTAAGTGCCAAATGAAAAAATTGAAAACATCAAATTGATGGCAATCAAATATTCCAACGAAAGTGAGGATATTTTGGCAAATAAAATGGATGATTTTTAAAACCAATATCTCATTCAAATAACTTTTATGTTCAAATTATTTTTAATTAAGTGGCATTAAATAATTGGACGAGAATAACACGTGACATAATTTGATGAAATACAAGTTACTTGAAGAATTTATTTGATGAGGTGTCGACGAAGATTCTCCTGTCTTTATTAAGCAACGTCGAATTCTTCAAGTTAATTGTATTCAATATAATAGTCTCATATTTTGCAAAAATATTAAGTATACCATCAAATATGCACAAGTTATGGCCTGAAACACGCAAATATCGAAAGGAACTGAAATCTTTGAGATATTAACATATATTTTAAGCATAATCAAACTGTTTCCTTTAGAGAGTCCACAACCTTTGTATTACATACTTTTATATTATTTGCGTACAAGGAGCAGCCATGTTGGGCAGTTTTGTTTCAATTTTGAAATCAACCTTCATTATGGTGAAACAGTGATACATTTAAATTCTTTAGAAACTCAAATAAAAATTGTGACCTATAAAATAGGATTTTTCATACAATCCAGGAAACTTTTGTCTAATATCCACGAATATCGAAACTATATTTCAAAATCATCAATTGTCATTTGTCGCTTTTTAAAATTCTATAAGGTTTTACAACAGGCAAATTTTGTCAAATGTTGTGAAATATAATGTGTATTTCCATAATCAAATTTAAATATTTTGCTGATAACATAGATTATGTCATCTTGAAAATGTTTCTTTAGGCACAATAAATCTACAAATTTATCTGAAATTTCTGAATTTCTTTTGATAAGTTTCAAAGATCAAAAAAATAATGGTCACCAATGAAACCAGTCAAAGCAATAATAAGAACTGCAGGGCCCGAGTTCACAAAGCATTCTCAGACTTAAGTTGAGATTTTACTCAAATTTGTTTACCTTATTCTAACTTAAATATAGCCCTTTATAAAACTTTTGTTGTTTTAATGTGTCAAATACATCAATAAGAAACAATGTGCAAAGTTTTGTGTGTCTGCATCAAAGATATTTCTCATAAACAGTGATTGAAAGTTGAGCAAATTCTCAACTTAAGTCTGAGAATGCTTTGTGAACTCGGGGCCAGGTTTCTGTGGAATTGGTGACTTCTTCTTTATGGTAAATAAATCAGTAACGCAAAACACATACAATGTAAGATCTATAAAAAATATGAATAAAAGTTAATGAATATATGAGGGGATTGTTAACTATAGAAATACTTACTTGCTTTTTGCAACAAACCATACAACAATAGCTATGATGATAATGACTAATATGACTACTATCATTATTACAGCTATAACTGTTCCAATTAAAACTTTTCCATCTAAAAAATGATATAAAAATTGAAATGTTAAATCCCCAGCATTTGTAGTGAAATCCTTCATGTTCAAAGAAAGAAGAACATAGTCAACAATGAACAGTTTTAAACCATGCTTTAAACAATTAATTAGCATCTTTTGAAAGGTGTGAACCATTTCCAAATCCGGGGGGAAAAACAGGAAATGACGGCAATGTCGGCAACATAGTATAACTGACCTTTCGAATGTTCCCTAACAGATGACAAACAAGAGGAGATTATTAATAATATGACGACTACAGTCACATTCATGACATCATCTACATACCAAAAGTATTCAAAATGGGAATAAGCAGTTTTTTAAATTATGTGACGCATAAGAAACTGATGACAAACAAGAGGAGTTTATCAATAATGTGACGACTACAGTCATGTTCATGACGTCATCTACATACCAAAAGTAGTCAAAATTGTAATAAACTGTTATTTAAATTATGTGATGCATAAGAAACTGATGCAATATACCAGGAAAACTCATAATATTACAGGCTGCAGGACAAAATCACAATTCGGACAGTCTCTTTCATCGATATCATTTTATAAAAATGTCGACAAAAAGTCACATCTTGACAAGTTTAAAAAATTAAAGAACACAAGATTATGTTTTTAAAATTATTTAATCTAGCTAGATACCAATTTAATATTGTGATAAAGTTTATCAAAATGGGTTTACTTATTGACACATTCACATCATCCTATATCCTGTCATTTTCTGTTACAACGACACGAATTTAATGTTTTATGAGTGCAATGAAAAGATGAAAGGAACAATGCCTGAACAAAACAAACGGTTGCCATGCAAGATATATCAATATTTCTAAAAAAATTGGACAGGGATCAGGCAAAATCAAATAGGTCTCATCCTCTCATTGTCCCAATGCTTCACTTCGAATGTGAAAAAAAAAGATAAGTTTTGATGTGCACCAAATTCAAACTCACTAAAGATCTATTGATCCTTTACATATCCTTAACATAAGTTTCATCTGAACTGAATGAGACTAAATGGAGGAGACAGCATAAAATTATGTCGAATGTGTTGCAATGGAAACAAAGAAAATATTCAACTCTCAAATTTTCTGATAACGAAATGGCACAAATACTATTTGATGCGTGAACAAAGTTTTACAAAGGTTATCTAACACTTCTATTAATGGCTTTTAAATTCATACAGGATTAATAACTTATGTCAAACGCCAAGCCAAATTAATTATCTAACTGAGAATTTTCAGAGTTTCATAGCTGTTCCCAAATCATGCTCTAACAACAAAACTAGTAAAATAATTTGACTGATCAAACCAAACTCATTTCAATATCAGCAAACTTCACTGTATCGGATGCGAGATTACATATCAGCTTAAACAAGGTGACAAAACTGAAGACACATAACCCAAAATTTAAGAAGAAGTGAAAAAAACAATCTGATATAGATATTAATTTTCTCCTCAATAATTAACACCTTAATTATTTGCCATTAACTTCTTTGTCAACTAATCGTCAATACTATTAGTTTTGGACGTTATACAAAAAATGAAAAAAGATCCTTCCTTGTAACTTATCACACCAGCTGTTTTCCTAGTTTTCCCAAACCATCTTTTGGTAATAAGCTTTTACCAAGAATTAAAACTGGAATCATTTCCTGCATTTATTACATACATTCATTTAACTAAAATATTTAACATAAAGTATATATTTGGAAATTTGTAAACATCTTTACCTGCCGGGGGTTCTATATGAAAATATCTAGGTACAGTCCAAGTTCCATTTCCAGCTAAAGATGTAGCCCGTATTTTAAATGTGTAATTGCCTGGTGTTACTTTTTCAAAACGGGACCCATTTATTTCTCGATACTTCTTATGGGGTAAACATATACGTACAGGATTAATCTGTTTGAAAAATAATAATTAATACATACATTCAATCAACCTGATATAATGAATGGATCCACAAGATCAAACAAATTTTGATAAAGTTATTAATAACTTTTGAAACACTGCCCTACACAAATGTGTATTCCCATACTTTTTGCAGAATATGCATATATTCGTTCTGACACCACCTACTTCGACAAATTGTCCAGTTTGTTTTTACATTTCTGCAAGTTGCTAATAAAAGGTAGGCAGCATTTTGTAAACATTGTTGAGGTCTAAATAAGATTTTGACATCCAAAAACTAGAACAAGATAGAACATATATGTACAATGTTGCCACTACAGCAACATTTGTTGTGCCAAAATAGGCTATAGCTAGTTACTGAAGGAGTTAAAGTTTCACAATTATTCCATAGCAACCGTGGCCTTTGGAAGAAATTGTTTAAGTGGCATTTAGTAACTGGATGAGAATAACACATGACACAATTATGGAATACAAGTTATTTGCAGAGTTATTTCAGTGACATTTCGACAAGGGTTCTCCCGTCTATATCAAGCAAAGAAGGGTCGTAATCAACAGCACAATTCTGAGAGATATATTGTTCGTATGGCCAAACCTACGTAATTTTCATTTCTTTATGAGCTTGATAAATCAATAGTCTCTAAGGAAGGATGTTTTGTTTAATATTTATAAAGAAAGGCTGTCAGGCAACGGAACACATTCCCACAGCAGCTAAATTGTCCGGGCAGTCAATACGAGTTGTCGCATATTTTTACTTTTATTGGTAATGGAACATTTATAATACACTAATCTCAGATGATAACCATGGTCTCTAAAAGCATCCACAAGACTTTATCAAAATTTCAAAATAATCTAGTCGTAACTGTTGTTTCTTAGAGTTTTAAGACGGAATGGTAGAAAGTCAGGACTACAACTGTATAAACAGGCCCGAAGCCAGAAACCAAAATTTAGCCTACATATAGGGGGGCGAGGAAGATAAGTTTCCGACGACAAAAAATCAATGAACGAAGGTCATCGCCGACTGCCGTAAGCAGGAGGAGGAGAGAGCGAATTGGGTGAATTTAGGCCTCTGTGACATGCAGGTAGCGAATCTGTCGGATAATTAAGAGTTTCCAGCCGACATTAACTATCTCTCGGACGAATTTGAGAGGATATGTCGTACTAAAACTCTCTCCCGGCGAAAATGTGAGATAGCAAACCAGCGATTTTTTTCTGACGCAGACAGAAATATTCCGACAGGAATGGCCACGAGGGGGCGACTAGCCCCCCCAGCCCCCCCACTAGCCTCGGGCCTATGTATAAACAACCTTATAATAATGTGCACATAGGTTTTAAAAATTTAAAAACATCCTTATACTTACATCATTTGGATTGATTATTTTATATTCTACTTCAAATGTTATAATTAACCCATTTGGATTGGGTGGAGATTGCCAGGTTATTATAACTTCACTGGTATCATTTATCCTCACTCCTATAGTTGTTTCATTAATATTATCTGCTGTGGCTGTTAGATGAAATGACCAAAATCATATGTTACCAAGAATATGATGTTAACAGGCCAAAAGTGAGGCTGATGTCCCTCACCGAAATCCCAAAATAAATAGATCACACATCTCAGTTAATCGCACATTTATTTGTTTTAAAAAGTTTCGATCAATCAAACTATTCACTAAGTTTCATTACTCTCTATTGCACCACACGCAAAACAAAAAAAACTACAAGATAAACCTATACATTGCAAAAATAAACAATTATTAAATCAAGTGAATGGATCCGGGGGCCACCTGTAAGCGTCCACTGCACTGTACAGTCCCGGGCCTGGTATGGTACAGGCTTCACTAAATGATTGACAAAAAAGACGTAAAAAAAAAAATACAGATAGAATAAAAATTATTTTGTCTCAAAGCATCGTCCAATGAAATTGATTACTGCTTATAGCTTTAGCTCAAAATGTTAATCATTGAAATCAAGACATTCACCTACATCAAGTTTAAACATTCTATCTCAATGAAAATCAGAGTTGTTATGTTCTTAAAGTCTTGACCAATCAAATTGCTTATTGCTCCTTAGCCTAAGCAGAAAATTCGAATCATCGAACTCAGTCAAGGTAATGATATAATGAATCTTTATTGGAAGTTTAATCTTTTTTCCTTCATTATAACCAAAGTTATCGTGCCACGAAGCATCAACCAATCAGATTGCTTGTCTCTGCTTATCAAGGCATTCACCTAATGAACGCCTACACCAAGTTTGAACATTCTAACTCCATCATAGTATTCACCTAATAGACATCTACGCCAAGTGTTTACACTCGATTAGAATGAGAGTTATTTTGTTCCAAAGTCTCCACCAATCAAATTGCTTATCGCTCTGATCGCTCTGCTCATCCTGAGCAGAAAATGCTTATTATCGAACTATTCACCAAGTTTCATCACTCTCACTTAATTAGAACTAAAGTTACCGTGTCCAAAAAGCATCAACCAATCAAATTGCTTATCTCTGCTTACCCTAAGCCCTAAGCAGAAAATGCTCATCTTTAAACTCCATCAAGGCATTGACCTAATAAACACCGACACCAAGATTGAATATTCTATCTCAATTAGAAGGAGAGTTATTGTGTTCCAAAGTCTCGGCCAATCAAATTGCTTAAGGGCAAACGAAAACAATTTGGTGAAGATTATACACGTAGGTGGCTTGTTTTGACTACATCACAGGGCATCATTTCTGTAAAACATGCAGGGGTCACAAAAAGCTCTTGCACTTAAATTACCGGGAGCACATAAAAACGCACCTGCAAATTTGCTCGCAAGAGTTTTTTTTTAACCATTTATTTCTATATTGATTGTATCCAAATTCTAGCAGACAAATACGCCCATTGAAAATGACATTGGTTGTCAAGTACTCGATTCACCAGTCTTATGCTTACATCAGAAAATACTACCTTAGACCAGTATTATCAATAACGTGGATATCATTGAGTATTATGCTTAGACGTTCAATTAAATCTCTGGCTCAATGCCAAAGGTGGGAAAGGAATGTATATATATATATCGTGATTATTCAGACACTTTCTATATGACGACGACAGTAATTCATAATATTTTATTTATTCAAATTTCACAATCAAAAACTCTTACAAAACTAACGCAGTAACACGGAAAACTTCTAATTTAAAAACGATCAATCGTTTATAACTAATGTAATACTACCACTAATAAATAATAATCTATCGTGAATGCAAACATCAGGGAGAGACTCGACAACCGAGCTAATAATCTTAAACCCAACAAAACAAACAAAACTATGCTTCACGATTTTCGGATACAATCATATTTTATTTAACATTTCAACCTCGACTTTCTTGATAAACTGTCGAAATTGTCTACATTTTTAGCAGGAGCTACAACAAAAATGATGCCCTGATATCACATTTCAGATGTGCAACTTTCACAACATAGCAGTTTGCAATGACTTTAAAATCCTTTGAATGACCATTAAAAACTAAATTTTTATGACCAATACCCTCTAGTTGAAATTTTCCAGTTTTAAGTAGGCCTATTCATGGATGCTGTGACTAAAGCAGGTAGACTTATTCTTTCTAGAATACCCAATGCTTTTTGCATTTTCTGTGGAATTTTAATTTCATTTGATCAAAGTAATACTTACGAGATGCAAGTGTTTTACCAATACCGATAGTTGATCCTGAGGCATCACTACAAAGGTAATTACCATTTTGCAATGTTTCCAAACAAGCCAATACCTACAAACATAAAGTCAATAAAATATATGTATTATAATATCGAACAAACCAATCACTAGGGATCTGGTATTATAATATCGAATAAACCAATCACTAGGGATCTGGTATCCTTTAACTTGGTTATTTTGCTTTTTGATTAATATAATAGTCTTTAATTTCACAACATCCTTTTATAATTGATAACAACCCTTTAAATTTCAAAAATGGTTTAATTAGTACTATGGCTTAATTTAATGGTACACCATTTAATTTATGCTCAGCTTGTAATTTAAGGCTTTAGATAATTAAATGGGTCATCCATTTCTAAACCCCTCTCTGAGAAATTAAATGGTGTACCATTAAATTAAGCCATAGTACTAATTAAACCATTTTTGAAATTTAAAGGGTTATTATCAATTATCAATGCTTTGAAATTAAAGGCTAAAATATTAATTAAACTGCAAAACAACCAAGTTAAAGGATACCAGATCCCTAGTGAATATAAAATAAAAACATAAATTGTTCATCTGAACCTTTTAATAATTAACCATGTTCACTGGTTATTATTAGTATGTAAAATATATAAATTGAAATGTCCGCTGTTGGACAATTCACAGAAGTGATCATTAAAGGCAATATAACTAGCGGGTATTATTGGAAATATTCTAAATCTATTTATTTTCTTTGAATCACTGAACAATACATACAAATTTCTACAGATTGGATTTGAGATTGGATTTGAGGCCTTGTTTCTTTAATACATAGACAAAACTGAAATGAATTTAGTACTGTACCGTGATATGATAAATTTCAAAATGTCCGAGGTTAGGAATGATTATATTGGTACCATAAACTATGGCTTGCATGACATTAAAATCTGGACTTGTATCTTCTGTTATATTTTCTTCTTTAGTTCCATTAAAAGTACCATTAAGTGTTCCATTAAGTGTTCCATTAACTGTTCCATTAACTGTTCCATTAACTGTTCCATTAATAGTCTTGTTTAAAGTTTCATGCATTTCTTCATTTAATATTTTATTTATTTCCTCTTTGACTTTTGGACTGTCTGCAGTATATCGCCTCTTCCCTTCTTCGATGTCAGATTCTGATGGTTTTTGTTGCTTTTGACGGAGTTTTTTATCTCGATCAATTAATTTGTCCACATCCATTTCTGTATCAACAACAGTTTTCAGAGCTTTAGAATGAGGCCTGTAAATAAAGAATTAGAATATAATTAATGTAAACCATCTTTAATAATATAAATATGTATCCTTTAAAAAAAAACTATTCTAAGGCAGTGATTCCCACTGACCTTAGTCATATATTTGTTCAAGCACAAATGGAAACAAGATGACTAGTCATCAACATCCCGCGCCCACACATGTTTGGAAAAAAAGGAAAAATAACTTTTTTATGCTATTAGTGATCAATATAAAAATGTATCAGATTTCGCAAACGGTGTTACTGGTCCTAAAAGTTTTGCCCTGTTTAGCAGAGCATGTTGGGGTTGCACCATCAGTTGTGGCCAGAGTCTAAATCTTTAGACAAATCTCATATTCCGACACATGGAATATTATTCACAAAACTTTCATACTCTGATCATATAGTAGTTCGGCAAGGCAGGGTCGCTTATCCCTGTAAGGTTTGCACAACATTCTTTTGCTACCTCAATCAGCTGCTGTATGTTAAACAATAAACTTATATATCAGAAAATAAAATACTATATATAATGGTTAATATTTGTACAAAGTTTAAAAAAGATTTTTGAACAAGTAATAAAATATGCTCCAGAAACAAAATCAGGACGGAAGGCTGGATTTCAGAAAATAAAATGAAGGGTTGATGAATGTAAAATTATTTTAAAGGTATCTTGAACAGTCAAATGTGTTTCTATGGAACACATGAAATGGTCAAATCGGAAAAATTCAAAATAAGTGCCAAGAAGATATCTTGAAAGATTTATGAGATATGACCTGGAAACAAAATTGTACACCAAAAACTAAGTCAAATTTGTTTCCATGGAAACACAAAAAATGTCAATCCCAGAAATTCCTAAATAGCAAAAGGCACAACTACTGTATTGGATAGATGTCTGTACAAAGTTTCAAAAAGATATCTTGAATGGTTTATGAGATATGCTCCGGAAACAAATTATACACCTAAAACGAAGTCAAGTTTGTTTCCATGGAAACATAAAAAACTATAAATCCCAGAAATTCCTAAATAGCAAAACGCACAACTACTGTAATAGGTTGATGTGTGTGCAAAGTTTCAGAAAGATATCTTGGACGGTTTATGAGATATGCTCAGGAAACAAAATTGTACACAAAAAACTAAGTCAAATTTGTTTCCATAAAATAAAAATCCCAGAAAATCCTAAATAGCAAAAAGGCACAACTACTGTAATGGGTAGATATCTGTACAAAGTTTCAAAAAGAAATCTTTAACGGTTTATGAGATATGCTCCAGAAACAAAATTGTATACCAAAAACTAAGTCAAATTTGTTTCCATGGAAACACAAAAAACTATAAATCCCAGAAATTCCTTAATAGCAAAAGGCACAACTAGTGTAATCTTTTTTTTTTAAGCAAAGATTCAGAAAGATATCTTTAACGGTTTATGAGATATGCTTCGGAAACAAAATCGGATGGATAGACAGCCATTTCAATATCCCTCCCTAACTTCGTACGGTGCGGGATAATAATGAAATGAACTGGCATATGCCATATATTGTGCTATGAGGGAAATTTTGCCCAGACAGAGGCACAACAGCCTACTCTAATTCCAACTGTCACAGGATCTTTTACGTGCACTCCAAAGTGTACACGGAACCTTGTTTTTTTGTCCCATCTGAGCGACTCGACAGCAGTTCTTGTCAGGCCCTCAGTCCTATATCACTGACAAGAGGGAACCACGCCGGAAAATCTGGATGAACTTTCTTGGCCAATGCAGGGATCCAACACTCGACCTCCAGGCTAGTGAGCCAGCATCTTACTCACTTGGCCAACGTGATCCCACAATTGGAAATAAATCAGTTCCAATGTTTACTGGACTTGTACTGACCATATAGACTTGATTTCAATGCATACACAAGATAATGACATATAAATTTAATGAAATATGAAATTTCCTGGTAATTTTTGTGTGTCAATATTCCAATATTTTTTCCTGTGGGTACTTACACTTTTTTAATAAAAATATCTCTCAGACGATTGTCAAATTCAATTTGATTTATTAGATGCTTCTTAGATTCTTCAATTTCTTTTTTTGATTTTGGACAAGTACAGCAGCTATTTTCATTTGTGACTGTTTTATTGCCTGCTTCTTCTTCTTCTAAAAACCTTTCTTTAGCTTTATTCTTGTTACTATTTCCAACAATAGCTGTAATAATGATTAAGATTAATAAGTGATATTTGTCTGGTTTGAAAATGTCTAGTTGACTTAATTCCCCAAGTTAAAATACAATATCTGGTACTACTGTGAAAATAGTAAATGCAACATAAATTATCAGAATGACATTTTTTTTTAGAACGACAGCCTTGTTCTAGATTCTTATCATTTATATCATCTTATTACAATGTCAGTGACTCACGTTCAAGACAATAATCTCTCTGATCAAAATCTTCATGCGCAAGAGCTTGCAACTTCCAGTAAACTAAATAATGTGTTACGTTTCCATTTGGTTCATCTGGTGGATTCCATCGAACCTGTAATTCTCCTTTATCTTTAGCTAATATTTTCAAGTTTGTTGGTCTTGATGGTTCTTAAGATAGAAAAAAAATGTTATTATGCAGGACTTCATTTGCATTCATCTACTGCAATACTAATATTGTAAACTCTTAAAGATATTAATCAAGGTTAATTAAAGATGACAGTTGATTAACACTATGGATCTGGTATCCTTTAAATTGGGGTTTTTGTTCCTTAATTACTATAATAGCCTTTAATTTCAAAACATCCTTTGATAATTGATAATAACCCTTGAAAATTTCAAATATTGTAACCTCTTAAAATTAATCGAGGTTAATTAGGTTAATTATAGATGGCAGTTGATTAGGTAAGAGTAGGCCTAATTTGATGCATTTTTTGGCAACAACAATTACTAGATTTACCAAAGGGACATAATACTTTCATTTACAATTGATATCCCACAATAGTGGTGTAAGTGTAAATAGATTTTTTTTTCAAAACTATATATTTTTTTTTTAAGAATAGGATTGAGGAACAGGTTAGGCCTAATATCACCCCTCTCCCTTAAATAGATTCCTTGTCAAATGGTCACTTTGAACAAATATAGTAGAATTGTATGATATTTGTCATCTAAAAAGCCCCTAAAATTATACTGATATATATATTTGTGGATATTACTTACTGTCAGGTTTAGTTCTGAAGTAAACTATATTAGAAATGGCTGATTTGGGTGCGGAACCGACAGTAAATGGTTGTATATATGTTGCATACAAGGTCCATGGGGTTAGGTTATACATCAAACCTATCATATAATCTGGATCTTTTTCTTTATCAGGTTCTTTTTCAAAGTTTTTCCATCTGTAAGTAAACAAGCCTGTATTTGTAATATGTAATTCATATAAAACAAGAGTTATTTCCCATGCAACTAGCTTGTTTTGTGTAACAGAAAAAGTGTGAGACAAATTATTAGTCTAAATATTGAAGCAAGAGCAGTAACTCTTTCACAATTCACTGAAATTCAAAACACATTTTCAAATATGCCTAAAAGGATAATCTTTTAAAATATCTTAAGGGGCATCGTGAAAATCTGGTAAAATTTGGAATATGTTCTTTGCACTAACTGCTTTTGTCATGTGAATCTTATCCAGATTCTCTGAGTGATCAAGGACAGTAACTCTATGACTTGTTTGGTGTACAAATCTAAACAATGCATTTCAATTTCAAGCAGATCGAATCATAAATTTTGTCTGATTAAGAACCTCTGATGTCCAATTGGGTATAGTCCTGGTCGGATATTTGGAAAATAGCTTCAATGATTTATATTTAGAGGAAATGAGTTCCTTGGTATATAACCCAAACAGATGGATGTCCGGACGGACAGTGGCGACAACAATATGTTGGTGTATAAAAAGGCATGTTCGACTTAGTTTAGAATTTTTATTTCAAATAAGGCATGTTAAACTTTAAATTTGGTTCATTCCAATAAGGCATGTTAGACTTTAAGTAATAAACATGTCATTAATTTTACTTACACTGTCTGAGAACAAGCATCTCGTCCTTGAAATATGTCGACACTTTCTGATGTTCTAAAAATAGAAAGAAGTTTATATAAAGACATGTTATAGTTGAATTACTTCAATCAAGGATCAATAAAATAGTCTACAGGATATAAAAGCATTTCACAAGTTTCAGGGATTAAACAGACAGAAAAAGATACCATTTTTCTAAATTGTTACGGTCCATTAGTTTTATTAGGTCTTCTCGATATTATTTCCCTTTCTATTTCTAAATTCAAGGGTTTTTCAACAATAATCACGCCTTCAACTATAATTCTCCTGCTCCTCTCCATAAAGAAATAAGAATTAATTCACACTGAAGCTCTTTTATGGGTAGGATATATATGGACGTAGATTCTTATTCTATACAAGAAATCTCACTGAAATATTTACAATATTTGTAACTTTGAACCCGCAACTTCTTTGAAACAATACAGCTGTTGCATGTTAAAATTATTTGACGTTCTAACACCTGACGTAAACTGGCAGACTATAGCCATTGAAGAGACGACCACTGGGTAGATTAGTCGCATTATTTTTGTTACATCTTTTTTGTAAATCATTTTAGTGAAGCCTGTACCATAACAGGCCTGGGACTGTACAGCACAGTGGACGCTTACGACTGGCCCCCAGATACATTCACTTGATTTGATAATTTGATTATTTTTTGCAATGTCTATTTTTTGTCTTGTCCTCAGGTTTATCTTGTAGATTTTTGTTTTGCGTGTAGTGCAGTCCTTTTGCACTTACTATATAAGGTAATTATGTTCAAGGCCAAACTAGACTTGTTTGCGATATCACTTGGGTGGAAGCCGACGTTAAATAAAGCTATTTCACACAAGGCCAAAGACTGAAAATCATGATTCAGGACAAAATCCTGTGGACATTATATATCCAATGGTTGTTGATGTGGTAGGTGGTAAGGATGCAACGATACATAAAAAAATAATCGTGATTAATCATGATTATTGCAAAATGAATAATCGCGATATCTTGGATTATCGTGATGATATCTTTTATCGTGATAATTGAAATAATCATGCTTAAAGGATTCATTAATTAACACCAATAAAACCGATTATTAAAACTAATAAAAGCATAACCAGCCTAGATTAAATATACAGTATTACTGCGGGATTAGTAGTGATGCATTGATATGGCTACACCAGGGTTTTACTGATATCAGATGTTGACAGTGAAACATATTGATGCAGATACAAATATGGATAGTGGCCCATTAAACAATATTACATATTAAGATAGGTTGCCAGGCAACGAAACATACGCCCACAGCAGCTAAATCGTCCGGGCAGTCAACAAGAGTTGTCGCATATTTTACTTTTTTCAGTAATGAAACATTTATAATACACTAAAATCATATAACAAGTAACAACTCATTATGTAATTATCAGAAAATTATTCGAATTTGTTTGGCTTTGATAAAGTTCTCCTCCATGCTAACGTTTAGTATACGAAACACTTAATATTCTGAAAATCAATAGGCTTCTTCGTCTCATGACCTTCAATACTGTGTATAAATTTCAAGTCAATCGGATATTAACTTTAGCCTCTAGAGCATCCACAAGATTTTTTGAAGTGATCAAGGGCATAACTCTAACAGTAATTATCGAGAATCGCTGAAAATCCCTAAGCTTCTTTGTTTCATGACCTTCAACACTGTGTATATTTTTTAAAGTCAATCGGTTATTAACTGTAGCCTCTGGAGCGTCCACAAGATTTTTTTGAAGAGATCAAGGGCCATAACTCTGACAGCAATTATCGGAAATCACTGAAAATCAATAGGCTTCTTCGTCTCATGACCCTAAACACTGTGTATAAATTTTAAGTCAATCGAATATTACCTTTAGCCTCTAGAGCGTTAACAAGATTTTTCAAAGTGATCAAGGGCCATAACTCTGACAGCAATTATCGGAAATCGCTGAAAATCAATAGTCTTCTTCGTCTCATGACCCTTAACACTGTGTATAAATTTGAAGTCAATCGGATATTACCTTTAGCCTCTAGAGCTTTCACAAGATTTTTCTAAGTGATCAAGGGCCATAACTCTAGCAGTAATTATCGGATATCGCTGAAAATCCCTAGGCTTCTTTGTCTCATGGCCTTAAACATTGTGTATAAATCTGAATTCAATCAGATATTAACTTTAGCCTCTAGAGCGTTCACAAGATTTTTCAAAGTTATCAAGGCTCATAACTCTGGATGCAATTATCGGATATTGCTGAAAATCAATAGGGGACTTGCTCTGAAGACCTTAAACACTGTGTATCAATTTAAAGTCAATCGGATAGTAACTTTAGCCTCTAGTGCGTTCACAAGATTTTTTGAAGTAATCAAGGGCCATAACTCTGACAGCAATTACCGGAAATCGCTGAAAATCAATAGGGGTCTTCCTCTCATGACCTTAAACACTGTGTATAAATTTAAAGTCAATCAGATATTAATTTTAGCCCCTAGAGCGTTCACAAGAAATTGTGGACGATGGACGGACGGACGGACGGACGGACCGACAGACGGACGGACGGACGGACGGGGGCGACGGCAATATACGACCACATTTCTATGTGGGCGTATAAAAATGCCTTGAATGTCATGGTAATTGATATAGATGTCATGGTAATTGATCTGGGGGGGGGGGGGATTCATGAAAGACGAACACAATTTTTTTTGGAAGAGACATCGTGATATAACGATTATTGAGAAAGGAGACGATTATCTAATCAGCTGACCCAATAATCACGATTAATCGTAATCCCTGGGGTATCGCTGCATCCTTAGTAGGTGGTGAGCAAAATGACCTGTACACTGAACATGCATTTGGGTACTGAAGTTTAGTAAATGTTTATTGTTCTCTTGATAAATGTAATCTGTGAGGAGAGTTCATAAGAAAATGGTATATATACATAATTTCATTTGGGCTTAATTATTGATTTCTTACCCCAAGATGTCAACTTTATTCATCAGGTCCTCCTAACATTTAAAAAGTTTAAAGGGCCAATCCCGATAATATTTTGGAGAATAAAACTGCTTAATTTTGTGTTAAAACCCCTTAAAATCCTGTACCTAAGGGCTGAGCAACTAATTCAATTTTTGTGATATGTTTTCAAACAAAATAGAGAACGGTATCTCAAGCTTTTATGCGGTGTCTGGATAAAACTAGACTTTTATTTTATGAAAACAATGTGTAGGTGAAATTTACCTTTCATTATCAAGTACAGTACAGCACATGGCTCATTCACGTTTTCGGATAAGCATTTTTTGAGCTGAAATATTGAGGCAAGGTAAATACACCATTCCTCTCTATTTTGGACAGTTCCTTTAAAGCTCCATCTTTAATATTCATACTTACACCTTTCTATAATAAACAACATAACTAAATAACATTCGTTCATCAGCTAATGTAAATTTATCCCATCTTAATATAGCTTCTTTGGCCGATATTTTTTCTACTTGAAGATTTAATGTGGTTACTTCACCTATAAACACAGAAAAAAAACTTGTTTTATATAATTTCAACACCAAAAATAACTTGAGCCAGAGAGCATCAGTCATCAAGTTTAAAGTTTATAAATATGCAAAAAACAATTTGTCTCTTTGGGGTCCCATTTATTGTCCAATTAAAACTAAGAAACCTAACTATGCAGTACCGGTAGCTAATTACTTAAAAATAAATAAGTACTGACAATTTCATACATAATTACATCAAGGTGTTTGTTCAATGGTGGGAGGTTTTTATTATTAAAGGTCACTCATTTGCTCAATATACTGCCTACATGGATATTTAGCAATGGAAGAAAGCAAAGTAAATTGAACAGGGGCCAGTTGCTCAAAGCTCCTTTATCTTTAACGATCTGTTAACTTTAACGGACATATCTTGGTAACGTGTTGTTTGTTAACTTTCCGTTAACTTTACTACAGAAAACATTATAGAATACTTTATTTTTTATATTAGCATAAATCTGTAGTAAAAATTTGCACCACAGAATCTGTGGGGCCTTTATTTCCAGCAACAATCTTTCTCTCCGTTAAAGTTAACGGATCGTTAAAGATAACGGAGCTTTGAGCAACCGGCCCCTTATATCTGCTTCTAAGCGCATGGACAGATAAGCTAATGAAGTTTTAGCACAAGAGTACTGTAAACAATAAAGAATTCCATCTTCTATAATTATAATTATTACAATCATATGGTTAATAATAGACAGAGAATGTTTTAAACAGACAAGGGAGGATGGGTGGCTGAATAGTCTTATACGTGTCAGACAAGGGCAGCTGGGTGGCTGAATAGTCTAACCTGTGTCAGATGATCATAAGATTTATAATTGAGTCAAGTGGCACAGTTTCGATCCTGTACTTCTACCTGACAAAGAGTAGGGCTGCCTGTCCAACCTCTTGGATTTTATTTTGAACTCTATGTTAGTCCCGATTTGACCTAGTTTGAGTTGAATAGATGTAAAACCCCTTTCTCTCTCTCTTTCAAACAGACATGTTGGGAGCCAAGGATTTGTTATACAGACAATACAAAGCAAAATGCAAAAAAAAAAATCATTCTTCAACATTAGAAATAAATGTAAAAAAAATTTCTAATTAAATTCTGATCAATTTCTTTCTACAAGCTTAACCAAAAAAACAGTGAAGAATCTCATAAAGACTAATTTGAAAACAAAATATATTAAGCCATTTACAAGAAAGAAATTTATAACAATCTATTCTTCTTAATGTCTTTTCCAAGATGACAAATAGCTACTGCAATAAAACATTATACTTAAATCAGAGAATAGTTTACTTCTCGCAATAATGAAAAAAACTTTGAAAAGAAACAGCAGGAAGTCAAAACATTTGACATACGTAATGAAATACTTAATATAAAGTAACTTAATATAAAGTATATCAATTTTCTAAAGAAATAAATTCATGTTTGTATCAAGATGACGATTTATGTACCGGTATAAATGCATATAATGGCCACATGGTGCATTTGACATGTAAGTTTTCAAATACGTTAGATACAGGGCCTGGTTCGCAACACATATTTGATTAGATTTTGTTTTTCCATAATCAAGAAAAAAATTCTAAACAAAATGCACTTTAAAAAATAGGTCATTTTTAAACAGTGAAGGCCCTAGCTAGTAGAATGTCATTTAAACGAAATCCCTGTATAGTAGCATTTGACGAACATGTTTCGCCATATAAACAAGCACCATTACAGAGAACAATCCTGATTTTAGTTCTTACACTTTTGGTACATCAGCATTTAAAAAATGTCAACGTCATTTGAGGGACAAGTTAAATTATATCCAATGTTAATATGATGAACTGAAAATTTGTCAACATATGGCATCATCCACAGACAACATAAATGAAATATATATTCCAATTACTAAATGCCTTTCAAAGAATATTATCTATAATAGATAGACACCTCGATTTCTTAATTAGATGCTAAAAAATTATAGCGCAAAATTCCAGCTTGTAAAGCAGCTCGGTGGCGCTTGTATGAGTACACAATGTAAAACAATATAGATAGAAAGTCGTATACAAATAAAAATAAAACTGTTTGGTAAAAAGCAGGTACATGTACAGATAAAATATAGATTGAAAATCACAACAAATTAAAAAAAAACTATTTGGTAAAACAAATAAATGGCAGCTAGTGTACGGACAAAATATAAAACATTGAAGTAATTGTTAAATAATCAATCTTAGTAGGCTACATTTTAGCATTAATTTTAACCCCAAAAACATACAGCGATTTTATCTATGAAAATTTTTATTTTTTTACTTACAAGGAATAGAATCACCATTTGAGTCAGGATTAACATCATTTTTTGTGGTTCTATTGACCAGTTCAACATCTGTTAAAAATTCCTTGATTTTTGAATAACATAGTTTACGATTGTAGTGAAACTTAGCCTTTCCTCTCTTCATTTTAAGTCTTTTTGAAACACTAGGTAAGAATAGTTCCTTTAGATTAGGATTATCCACAACTATTAAACTGTAACTGAAAAAAATACACAATACCAAAATGAATTTTTCTTTATACATTAGAGCTAATTTAAACAAAATAAAAAAAATACTGACAAAAGGTCAAGGTTGTCACTGATTTATTAGATACAAACAGGACTTGGAATGGAAAATTCCATACTTAAACAATCAATCATTTGAATTAATTAGCAAAGTTGTTCCGAACAGAACTAGAAAAACTTGGATGAAAGATGAAGAACCAATGGCTACAATCAAAAGATTAAAAACAGCAGCTTCCAGATAACTTGGGAGTCACGCTGACTCGGTGTGTACATGTATGATGAGTTCAATGCCAGTTCTTCAAGATTGTCAGTGGTGCAGGAGCGTCTAGTTGTGCAGATTGAATGACAAATCAAGGTTCACCTGTATACTCTGTGGTGTGCATGTAAAAGAACCCTCAAGAGTTTGAATTCAATGAAGTGTGTGTGGAGATGCCACTATATGGCCAAACATTTCCCTCGTAGCACTTGTCTGATGCAGATTAGTAGGATGCTAAACCTCACTTCATTTCGTTTCCCCAAAAAACATGTCACAAACATATTTATCCAATTTACTAATTATATATCGGTTTTCCTCCCACTGCTAAAGACCCCTACCCCTTATTGAAATAAAATTAAACCATATGTTAGTCCCAAAATGACCTAGTTGTGTTGAGTGGATGTTAAACCCCATTTCTCTCTGTCTCACTAATCATATAATATGATTCTGATATTCATGGCTTCATTCAGGCTCAGAGTATGTCTTGTGCACATTAATAACTAAATAAAAAAATCATTACTATATTCAATTAATAACATAAATATTTCATTGTTCTTACTTCTTAATCTCTTCTGTATTATTACCACCATGACTTCGGCCATGAATAACTTTGAGGTTTTTAAAGAAATGTAGAGACAGAATGGGATAAGACCGGACTATCTTGATATGATATGTCACTTGCTCTATAGAACCCAGACTATTTTCAAGCTCTATGCCAATGTTACCTATAATATATATATTTAATATTAACATAATATTATAGATGACTGAAAAAGATTAATTAGTATAACACAAAACTTTACGATGAATAATCCACCATTTAACATCTTTTGTTCAATTATCATTAATATTATTGAACATTTTCATTGCATACAATTTCAAAGACTTAAAACTACGTACTCATGTACAGAAAATTGTCTACTCTGAGGGGCATCATCGATTGATTCAGCAGCTACACAGATCAGTGGGCCTGGCAAGCCTTTGCTACTCTTTTACATGCAATTGAGAGTTGATATCCCCCCCCCCCTTTATTCATTTTATATTATATATACATTCTATATATCATTTTTGTGATGTTAACCACTTGCATGATTTTACGTGCATAATTAACAATTGATAACTTCATCAAGATAGCAGACATAGAACACACACAATCAAGTCTATAAACAAACATGTAACTTAATTACATGTTTAATTTACACTGTATCCAGTCTTGATGACGACCGTGAAAATAAGTTTGTTTTCGATACTATCGATTATCGACCGACATTTCATTGCCGATTATCGATAGTGAAAATCACTATCGGTACCCAGCCCTAGTCTTTACAAGAAATTGTGGACGACAGACGAATGGGGGCGACAGCATTATATATCTACATTTCTATGTAGGTGTATAAAAAACAGTTCTTCATTTAACACAGCTGTTGACAATAGCAAGATTGAGGTTCACCAAAATTCTTTTTTTCAATTTTCCCAAAGTGGTACTATTGTAGTTATGGCTCAAATTGACTTACTATTTCTACAGAATGTTCAAATATAGCATGTTATATAAGTCTTCTGTATTAACAGGGTCATTCCATGTCAAGTAGAACAAATTGCGATAAATCATTTTAGATCTACATTGTATTGTTCTAATTTTGATTTGGCCTCTCAAATGAGAAAAAACTTAGGCCCCTCATATTTGTCATTTTAGAGCAACTTATAATGAAGAATAGGAATATAGACTCTTTTTGCTTTCAAATGCGGGGAAATTGTTTTCTTAGAATGTTGAAGTACAGTGATGTTGTTACACTATCACTGAACACCTTTAAACTACAGGCTGCAATTCTTAACACATACTTATTCCTTATACCCTAAGGATGTTTCCTATTGTTTTTGGTGCTTGCTCAACCCGGGTCAGAGCCACACCCATTTTTTCTTTGTGTGCCTGTGTGTTTTTTTGCCTACAAGCCATAATTCTTAATGGATTGTCTTGACAACTATTCATTTATATTATTTCAGAAATAATTTCAATCTGATCGTCGAAACCCATTATTACAATTGTTCTCATTTTGGAGGCAAAATAAAATTTGATCAATACAATGTACATCTAAATTAATTACATATTTGTAATTTACGCTAAAAGGTCACTTTAAATACACATGTTTGAGGAGTATAAGTCATTTTGAAGTCATTTTAAAATCAACGGGAAAAGTTAACAATTTAGATAACAGCCATTAAACTTCATCACCGCACAGATTTTTGACCTAGAGAGTCATAATTTTGGATTTGCTAGCTTCTGTCGTACTGTATCATACATTTTTTATATTTTTTTTATTTTTTTTTGGGGGGGGGGTGTCATGTTTCCACCATTGGTCCATGCAGTTGACATGGAATGACGCAACAGGCAGTACATTTGGTCTAACTCATCATGACAACAGTCAAAGTCTTATTTCATTCACTGTAACAGGTGGATTTTGTAAGATTCATTAATTAACTGAGGCCAAATTAAGGATAAAGAGGATGTTTCATTTATATAGGATATCAGTTAAAGAATATCTACTTACTGCCTCCATCTATTTGTATTACTATAGCCCCATTTATAATTGTACATCCACTAAACACCTGAGCTGAATCAATGCTATCAACAATACCTCCTAAACATTCTGTTAAAATATATAAATTCAAAAATAATATATATATTCTTATCATAGAATTCAAATGTACTTTTACATAAAGGCACATGATGTATTATGAAGCAGTGTTCTTTGGTCAAGGTCATTTTCCACTACGGGAAGTTCTTGAAAGACATCAAAGAAACAGATTTTGGATAACTTTTTGAAATATATACAGGTAATTGTATGTAATAATGATATATCGGCACATCCTAACCATCAAAAAGAGTCAACTATATTATCAGCAAGTCTGGAAATAAGATACCAGTCAGAGGCACTATTACTGTGGTGTCCTCACAGATTTGTTAATAACTGTATTTTTGTCGATAATAATTATTATCAGGCCAAATCATCGGTATCTTGATTTGTTTCAAGCAGCTTGATTACCTCCCCAAAAGGTGAGTAAAGTTGTATTGAGTCAGACTTATCCAAATATGGAGTGATACAGATCTAGTAAATTAAATACCAGGGTTTTCAACATTCATGTTCTGGTAGGCTAAATACAGCCATTGAATGTGAATTATATATATATGTAGACGTCAATGAAGGTATGTTACGAAGTTCCAGTCATGGTTTGGATAATTCTTAGCATAATTTTTGATCCAAGAGATTGACACTGATACTTGATTTTGAAGCTCATTTCTATTTTGTCAAATCATACAGTCGCGGTTGTCAAAAAAAGCATGTATTGTTTCTGTTCATTACACAAAGAAGTTCAGCAAAAGATTCAGCACCTAAATACATACCGGGTATATACTACATGTAAACAATAAAAACCTTAAATCTGCCACTACCAAATAAATATTTGTAAATGTTATGAATTGTATCGAACATGTACTTATGATCAAATAGTGATTGCAAGTCTAACTTGAGTCATGCTTGAAAGGGGAGCTTAGCTTTTCCGAGGATGATTGCTAAAGCCCAAATTGGCAAAGCTACCTATAATAAAGTTTGTCTCTTTTATTAAACCCTTATTTGGCTATTTTCAACAATATTTAATTTTTTGAGGCAGCCAATGCATTCAAATTGCTCAAATTTTGAATAAATGTATAAATAAATAATAATTGACCATTACAAAGCTGCCAATAATTGAAGAGAGATATGTCACATGGATTTGCATAAAATGAAGTCCGGAAGAAAAAATAAATATTGATTAAAATATAAAATATGTTATAAACAGCTCACAAATCTTTTAATTTCAGATATTTCATAATTTCATAAAGTCTTTGAGGCTTTCAAGATATACATATATTTACACAGACTGTATTTACCCAGCATGTGAATAGAAACAGATTCTTAAATATTTACTTAACATGTCTAACATCTTATTAGCTGTATAGCTTTGAGCAGTGTTAAAGGGACAATCCCGAATTATACAGAGGCTCAAAAATAAAAGTCTGAGAATGTATGAAAATAAAACGCCAAAATATAGGGGAATGGTGTATATACCTTGTCTCAAAATTTCAACTCAAAATATTGAGTCATTTGGACGTGAACGCCAAAACTGCTTATCCGGACACGTAACCCTTTTAAGATTTCGGGTCATTTTTTTCATTTGGTGACCTGATAATCTATTTACGTTTCTTGAGAGGTCTAAACAGTGAATGACCCATGTACTGTACTTGATAACAAAAGGTAAATTTTACCTACATATTATTTTTATAGAAAAAAGTCTGGTTTTATCCAGATACTGTATGATACAAAGGTCTCCATTTCCAGAGGCAGACTGTCAGGTTTAAGTTATTTACAAGCGTATCACAAAAATCGGGTTAGTTAATCGGCCTTAGATAATGGGTTTTAAATGATTTTAACACAAAATTAAGCAGTTTTATTCCCCAAAAAGTTATCGGGATTGGCCCTTTAATAACCTATATATCTTATATATTCTAATGGCAGGCAGTGTCTTATGTCTGTTTAAAGTCAACTTCACTCAGCTTCTGAGAGTAATCACAAAATCTGATTAAATT
The DNA here is from genome assembly GCA_917208275.1 of Patella pellucida. NCBI lineage: Eukaryota > Metazoa > Mollusca > Gastropoda > Patellidae > Patella > Patella pellucida. Next base: position 11,434,780 of record OU795037.1, read on the forward strand.
CATTTATTGATAACTGCTGCCGACATGTATCAGAATTTGGGCACCACCTATTCACACACAGTGAACAATCACAAAACTCATTGGCTCCGTATCGCTTTACAGATTCAGAAAGCCCTGTTTAACTCTTTCTAAATATATATACTTTGTAGGGTCTGTCATTGTCAGAAAATACCCTTTTCCTCATTTTTGTATTTGGCACCAATTTCCGCTACAATGCAAGGAATCAGGCTTATGCCAGAAAGGGGTTTGGATATCAAAAATGATTATGCACTTAGGGGTAACTGTTCTCTTTTATAAACAATAAAAACAATGTTAAGACATTATAAACTATGAGTATAAATGAAAAAGTAATCCCGAAAGTTATGGTATGAAATGCACAAATATCTAGGATCTTTGGGATACAAAAATAAATTTTAAGTTTCATCAAAATCGGATAAAAGTTGTGACCTCTAGAGGCTCCATAATTTTCATATTACATTCTTTTACACTCTTGCGTACAAGAAGCGGCCATTTACTAAGGCAGTTTTGTTTTGATTTTCCCGTAATTTGAACTTGACCTTCATTATGTAACGGTAATATATTTAAACGGTATCAAAATAGGATAAAAATTGGGAACTCTTAGATTAGAGAGTCCACAAGCTAAAAATGTGACTTTTCCTACAATCAGAGGCCATAAACTAGGCAGTTACAGTCCGATATGCGCAAGTATCAAACATACAGAAAGTTTGATCAAATAAGATAACGATTGTGACCTCTAGTGTCCACGAACTAAAAACGTGATTTTTAAAACAATCAGGGCCATAATCCATGAAGTCAAGGTCCGATACATGCCAATATCAAAAGGAACTGAGATCTTTGGGTGAAAAACATATTTCAAATTTGTAAAAATTGAATAAAAATTATGACCTGTAGACGATCCACAAACAAAATTGAATGTCCGAAGAAAGGATACGACAATATGTATTTATAAAAATACTGAAGTGCATCTATTTTTCTTTTTTATTGATAATATAATAAGAGCAACACAGTAATTCATTCATCAAATACAGAGCATTACATAGGACTGCACATGTCATCACCTGTCCGCAATTCCAGGAGAGCGATTTTCTATTTTTTAGACAATGACTTTTAAGACAAGAATGAATGAATGAAATGGGGTTTAACGTCCTACGCTTAAGCACCTTACCTGGGCTAATTGAAGACGGGCATACGCCATACAGTGTGCTATGAGAGAAATTTTGCCCGGGCAGCAGCTGAATTCCAACTGCCAAGGGTTCTTTTACGTGCACGCCAATGTGTACACAGGACCTCGGTTTTTCGTCCCATCCGAACGACTAGGCAGCTGTCCTTGTCAGGCCCTCCTTCTGCATCACTGACAAGGGGAAATCACGTCGGAAAATCGATATGAAATTTCTCGGCCAATGCAGGGATCAAACACCCGACCTCCAGGCTAGCGAACCAGCGCCTTATCCACTTAGCCACCGTGATACCCCTTTTAGACGAGAAGGTCTGTAGACTTCTCTTAGTAAATGTTCATTAATAAGTATATTATATGTATTGAAAATTACAGTTCTGTGTAGTTTAACAATGAAACAAACAAGAGTAGGGTAGAAAATCACATCCTATTATATACTATTCAAAAAAAGTAGGGGATATTTGATTTTTAAGTGTTATTAAAGTCACCTAATGAAACTGACGAAGAAAAAAATGACAAAATGAAATGAAGTTCACATTCATCGATTTATTCCAAATGATCGTTAGACTAAGTAAGGCACAGACTGACCATTATAAGGGTAAAATGATACCCGGGGTCAAACAGCAAGTTACCACAGCATCACAACAAAGTCAGTAACGGGTAAATCCTCCTCTGTTTGCAAAACAAGCATTGATCTGACGTGGCATACTCCTAATGAGACGTCTAAGGTCATTTTGGTCCAGATTGTCCCATACCTGTTGCAACGCAGCAGCAAGTTCTTAGACATTGGCAGGACGTTGTTGATGTTTACGTAACCTCTGTCCAAGCATGTCCCGAACATGCTCCATGGGGGAGAGGTCGGGACTCAGTGCTGGCCAAGGTAATGTGGTGAGGTTCTGTTGTTGGAGGTAACCTGTAACGATCCTGGCCCTGTGACATCTTGTGTTGTCATCCTGGAAGATGAAACGGCGGCCATGACGTCGTGTGAATGGCACAACATGGACTGCCAAGATGTTGTCCCTGTAGTACTGGCCTGTAACACGCCCTGCAACAACATGTAAAATCGTTCTTCCAGCAACAGTGATGCCTACCCACACCATAACAGAACCACCCCCAAATCGATCATGTCTGATGACGTTAATGTCTTGGAAGCGCTCGTTTCGACGACGCCACACCCTCCTATGTCTGTCCAAAAAATCAACAGTGAACCTTGACTCATCTGAAAACATCACATTGCTCCAGCGTCGAATATCCCAGTGTTGACGATCCCTACACCAACGACGTCTTGCCTGAATGTGATGGTCTCTCAAACAAGGGATCACGCGAGGACGTCGGGCGCGAAGATGACCCCTACGCAGTCGATTCCGAATGGTCTGGCAACTCACTCTCACACCAGTGTCTGTTTGAAGATGAGCGCTGAGCTGATTTGCTGTGATGACACGATTTCTCAAGGCAAAGGTACGGATAAATCAATCCTGGGCTTGAGTTGTCGCCCTTGGTCGGCCTGAGCGTGGTCTGTCCTGGACAGATTGTGTATCACGGTATCTGGACCATAGCCTGCTTATGACAGACTGAGAAACATTCATCGTCTGCGCCACAACTGCCTGTGATGTGCCGATCTGTAGCATGCCAAGGGCACGTAACTTTTCATTTTGGGTAAGCCGACCCATATCAAAATTTGTTTTCTGGTCACCAATACAATTAAACTGATGTTTCCACCCTGGTATTCAATGCCACAATGACTGTAACATTCAAAGTCAGAGTCGTGAAAATCTTGGGTATGACCCCCATGATGATCCCAAGCATCACCTGCATTCCATGTGATAGCTATTGGTGGTTTGGGTGTCACATGTAACTGAAAATGTTTCTTCTGTTAGGTTCTAAAGTGACTTTTTTCGTAGTCATTTGCATATTTTAGTATTATGCCCCCAAAATCAAATATCCCCTACTTTTTTGAATAGTATATTACAATGTTAACATATTTAACTCTTCAAAAATAGATTTCTAATTTCAATATATATATATTTTCATTCTATCAATATATACATACCTTTAGGACACTGATCTTTACATTTGACGCATCGACTATCCACTATAGTATAACCAGTAGGACAATCTTTAGCACATATCTTTTCTGTCTTATTATTCAGAAGATCAGACTCAAGAGTTTTATAATGCCATTCATTTTTATTGCCTCTTTTTGGTGTCATCTTTCTGTTACATTCTTTTTTTGTTAAACATAATCTATTTTTCCACTGTAAAATCAATTAAATGTAAGAAATAAAATTTTATTTAACCTCTTGTTATCACATGTTCAGAATAACATGCAGGACAGTTGTTGCTGTCATGTAAACTCTTCTTTCAAATTCAAAGTTCATTTAACATCTATTTTACATGGATGCCAATTTGTACACATATACATATATAAAAGCTAAACAATTCGAACACATTCCAAGTCCAGGGTGAACAATAGACAACACTGTCTACATCAAATAACTCATCCCCCTCAATTGGAATCCTTGTTAAGTCAGTGATACTGGTAAAAAAAACAATTATATGAAATAATGTACCGTAACGTATATTTAGTGACATTATCATTCATAAGCACATGCTGCGCATTTGTTTCTTTCTGCGTTATTATTTTAAATAAATGTCACAAATATTCTACAGGGAATAATTCAAGAAACATTAAATATATTGTGATCAAACTTTAGATTCTTGAAATTGGTTCACGAGTCAGATCTGTCATCAGATAGTTCCATATCTCGATCCCATCTCTTATCTTGTTATTTAATTACTGTGTTTATAAAATAGACACCCCATACCTATTTTCCAGGCAATGCTCTTTAATGTTAGGTCAGTGGAACCTGGGAAATGAAATATATTTCATTGGGTGACACTCAGAACCGGATGAAAGACCATGAAATTGAAACTTTATTACATCTTATAATACATTTGATACTGTCTGCCAAAATGACTGGCCAGACTTATGATACCGACTAACTGTCTACCAAAATGACTAGTCAGACATCTGTTAGCTTAAAAGGAAAGATATTTGGCTTGACATTTAGTGAGTAAATACAACTAAGCTCATTTTTAGAATCTGTCTACTACCATACTCATATCACTTAGTCAAATTTATTTCCATGGATTCACAAAAACGATTAAATCATAGAGATTTCTCATAGAAAACGGAAAAATCTCTATAATTGCTTGATATATATGTACAAAGTTTAATGGAGATTTGTTAAGCAGTTTATGAGACTAGCCAGGAAACAAAAACAGATCGAATGACAGACGGACATAGGAACAAATCTCCCTTAACTTCCTTTTGGCGAGTGATAATAAAAATGTTCAAAACAGAAAGTCATTATATCAATTGATATCCTGAACTTATCACTGAATTTGATTTAACATTAACTCTAGTGGGATTAAATCTCTATTGATTTCGTAGATTACAAATTAAAAGGTTCACCAACCCCTTTCTCTCCACGGTCTTCTTTAATGAGAAAACTTTACTTCTTAACAGTTCAAAGTGATATCACATTACTATCCCTTAATATTCTACTTGTAGTAAAATCAAATTGGGGTGTTTAGAGAATTTCTCCGGAGTTATCCAATATTGATAACTTTAAAGATGCATTCCCAGGTACAAACTTTGTGATTTGAGGATATATTTTGACTAAACACATATTTAAAGTAACCAATCTATCAAAAATTTGCTTCAATTCCCTTTCAAAACTCAGTTTTCGCCGGGGATACCTATAGCTGTAAGTGAGCCAACTTAACTTCATTGTGGGAGGGTCCATTTTTCAAAATGTATCTGTCATTACTTACTATACATTTACCATATTATTGAGGCCTAAATAAATTCTTAATTATTTCTGAGAATTTTTTTTTACACCTTTTAATTGCAGAGTATTTTGTACGTTGAAAACCCGCAATGTTCCCTAAACCGCCTAACCATTTGAGCAAGAAATAACAACTGCTCCCTGACCTAAGCTAGCAGACAATAAGCCAGCAAATCCTGTCAGGTTGACAGTTAGTGATTCCCTGACAATACTGCCTAGTCCTTGCCCCATGGGCGATTTTGCATCATCTCGTATTTTTCTAGTAAGATTGGGTGTCTATACTTTTCATAAATACCAAATTTGCCATACTTTTATTGGAAGTAACCAGCCGATAAATACTTTGCTGGGAACTAAGGATGTAACGGGTCAAAAAAAATTGAACCGGTTAACTGATTGGCAAAAAAACGACCGTGACCGGTCAACCTGAGGTAATAAATACAATATAGTATGCTACCACGTGGTCGTCACTCGCGCAGGTATCACATGCCGTTGTGTGATAGAGAAAATTGTTTAAATATTATTAGTGTTCGACCCGTTATAAATATAGGAATATTCTATGGCCCCCACGGACCTACTTCCACCTCAATATGCAGTGTTATAATCCATGTATTCGCGCGCACAGCATTACTTTCATTTTCATACGCAGTCAATTGTCAACCTGTAGTCAAGATTACCCAACCCAAAGATACAACGCAATAAGTTGTTTATTTCTGGAGTCTTTGATCACGGTCAAAATATTATTATAACTCTAGGCTTATAGTCTGGGGAACCGTGAAGCCAGGCAATGCCACCATGCGGCTCGCTCTTCCGCGGGGATGGCCATAAAAGCGTGTTTTTATTAAAATATTACTATTTAAACCAAGGTTAATACTCCTTGATTACTATAAAATTTGTATTTACTACACGTGACCCCATTGAGCCAATGAAACGATGAAAAGATTATACCATTTGGCCACGTTCCAGAGTGACAAAAGATACTTTGTTCACAGCATAATTTTACTACTACGTTTTCGAGCAGTGAATACGGCCGTTTTATTACTGGAAAAGTTTTATATCAACGTGTAATATGAACAAGAGAGCGTGGGCTAATGCAGTAATGCTAGTTTACTACTAGTCGATATACACTGACATTTTTTTTATATAGAACGAATAACAGTCAAGGGAATATCGAACCGGTCAGCTTGCCGAACTGAACCGTAACTGGTCAACCGAGTGACTGTTTACATCCTTACTGGGAACCCATCTTTAAGCTTCTTCCAATGGTACAATACATTCAACCAATATTATACCCACCACTACATGGATTTGTTGTGTCTAGCATAAATAATTTACAGACAATTAACAGCTCTTAATTCCTATAAGGATCTTAAAACTCAATAGTCAACAAAGTCTCACAGAATTTTAGCAAAATGGTTATCTTGGAGAAAATTAAAGCAAGCAAAGGAAATAGGATTTCCTATGATAATAGTAATATTTTAGGTGTTAACAAACCAACTATATTATAATGTTTTATAAGGTGTTATAACAAACCAGCGACTTCCTGTAATAATATTTTAGGTGTTAACAAACCAACCATATTATAATCAGGGCATCATTTTTGAGGGGCGCTTGCGCGCTCGCGCCCGTCTGCGCCTGTAATCTTGAAAACACAAGCGCAAAGTTATAGCTCCTGCTAGCAATTCACACATTTTCGACAGTTTTATCAAGAAAGTCGAGCTTGAAAAGTTAAATAAAATATTATTATATCGGAAAATCGCGAAGAGTAGTTTTGTTATGGTATCGAGTCATTTGGGTTGAAGACTATTAGCTCGGTAGTCAAGTCTATCAATGAGTCCATGACGTTTGCACTCACGATCACTGATCTATATATAGATCATTGTTCACGATAGATTATTATGTATAAGTGATAGCATTACATTAATAATAAACGATTGACCGTTTTCAAATCAAATGATGTCTGTGTTACGGCGTTAGTTTTTTAAGAGTTTTTGATTGTGAAATTTGAATAAATATAACGTTATGAATTTCTGTCGGGGTCATATAGAAAACTTCTTGATAATCACGATATATACATTCCTTTCCCGCCTTTAGCATCGAGCCAGAGATTTACTCCAAGTTAGTGTTTTCTGTTGTAAGCATAAGACCGGTAAATCAAGTACTTGACAACCAATGGCATGTTCAATGAGAGAATTTGTCTGCTAGAATTTGGATACAATCAATAGAAATATTGACTAAGAAATGTCTCAACACTGAAAAATTTTTTTTTTACACCATTTGGAATTTTGGATAGACTAGATACTAGATGGTAAAAAAAAAAGCTCTTGCGAACAAATTTGCAGGTGCGTTTTTATTTGCTCCCGTGAATATAGGTGCAAGAGCATTTTGTAACTCCTGCATGTTTTGTATAGGATATTAACCTACCCGAGGTTGCTATATTATATAACCCGCGGGCGCAGCCCAAGGGTTATATGATATAGCAACTGAGGCATGATAGGTTTATATCTGACATATACAATGCCCACCCTTAAATTAATAAGGAATTTTCCATTAATATTCAACAATGATTTGATAACGGCTGGGTAGTTTCCGTCAAATAACGAAGATTACCGAATTAATCACATGCAATTACGAGATGGTATTTTTGTAAACACAGCGCCATTTTGATGAATTGAATTTCATACAAAAACAAAATGGATAGTAATACGAAGTCAGACGAATAACACTGACGATGGAATTGGTGTGAAAGCAACTATCGTGAAAGCAACTATCAATGAGGATCTATCCAAAGCCTAAAGAAAATTTGGATCAAAAGACATTCTTTCCCAATAATTCTGATTACGTCATGACAGGTTGTTATGAGATATAACTGCTATGCACATCAAAGAGAAAACTACCACCAGTTGTATATGTATAGGATATTAACCTACCTGAGGTTGCTATATTATATAACCCGCGGGCGCAGCCCAAGGGTGATATAAATATAGCAACTGAGGTATGATTGGTTAATATCTGACATATACAACGCCCACCCTTAAATTTAAATGGACTTTCCCATTAATATTCAACAATGATTGGATAAGGCTCGGTAGTTTCCGTCAAATAACGAAGATTACCGAATTAATCACGTGCAATTACGAGATTGTATTTTTGTAAACACAGCGCCATTTTGAAGAATTGAATTTCATACAAAAACAAAATGGAAAGTAATACGAAGTCAGACGAATAATCATTCCCTTTTAGCCAACATACTGACGATGGAATTGGCGTGAATGCAACTATCGATGAGGATCTATCCAAAGCCTAAAGAAAAGTTGGATCAAAAGACATTCTTTCCTGATAATTCTGACAGTGAACTACGATTGAAGGCTTTTGCTGTGTTTTATAGACAGAAGGATTTGGCCGACTGTTTTATTTAAGTGCATGGACTGTACCCAAAAATAGTTTATAATGGAAATTTTAGGCGATAAATACTTTCAAGTCTAGGAGTGTGTGGACGGAAAGTAGATTCTGAAAGATATGGATAACCGATTTAAATATGCTGCTAAGTGCGTCGTCTATTTCTGTCTTGAATGTTTCAAACTGTTCCATAATAATTTTTAATTGTCAAAATAATAAAAATTTATTTCTGTGTTTTTTTGTATTATTTTGATCATCAGCGGTTGATAAGAGTCGAATACATCGACCTGACATGACGTCATTAGCGGTTGATATGAAATATCAACCTGTCGTGACGTCATCAGCGGTTGATATGAAGAAAATATCAACCTATTATGACGTCATGACAGGTTGTTATGAGATATAACTGCTATTCACATCAAAGAAAAAAACTACCACCAGTTGTATATGATGCCCTGTATAATGTTTTATTAGGTGTTATAACAAACCAGCAACTTCCTGTGATAATATTTTAAGTGATAACATATCAATGATTGCCTGTGATATATTGTGAATTTCTATAGAGTTTATTTTCTAAGAGTGATTATTATATATATATATATATATATTCCAAGGAGGAGTTTGAGAAATTAATCAGTATAAAATCCTTCAATAATTGTTGAAAATAACGGATTTCTTCGTCTCATGAACATTAACAGTGTGTATAAATTCAAGTTAATTCAAGTTAATTGGATGATAATTTTAACAGCAAGATAGAGAGTCCACGATATAAGTTCAATAGCCACAACTATTAATCAGTATCTTCTTTGATTGGCATTTAGTAATTGAACATAATAACAACAAGGTACAATTTTATGGATACACAATTACTGAGTTTGATACTAAGCGACGTTTCGACGAGGATACTCTCGTCTTTATCAAGCAAATGATACAAAATATATGAGTGTGGGCAAATATATACAGAATACGCAACAAAGAATAATAATGCAACAAAGACTATAATCCAATCCAATTAGATCTTAACACCTTTGATTAGGGGGCCATTAAGAACTAAACCTACACAACGAAAATCTCTTGTTGAATGCTGTTATATACAAAGATCAGTGTATTAACACTTTTAATGGAAAACCAATTAACATGAGCTATAGATAAACAATAAAGCAAGAGTGATCACTGATGCTGGTGTAAAGAAAATATTGATAATTAAAAATTAAAAACAAGTTTATAAAATATATATATTTGCCCACACTCATATATTTTGTATCATTTGCTTGATAAAGACGAGAGTATCCTCGTCGAAACGTCGCTTAGTATCAAACTCAGTAATTGTGTATCCATAAAATTGTACCTTGTTGTTATTAATCAGTACATTAAAACCACACCGGCCAGTTGACTCAATGACAGACCTTATGATTCACTTGCAAACCATTCGGCCATCCAACCTCCCAGTAAATAATAACCATTATTGTTCATAATATCACAAACCGTGTATAGATGAACAGGCAACGAGTCCCGTTGGTTGGATTGTCTGCCACTTGCGCGAGACACATTGAGATCTCAATGTCAGCGGCAAATCAAGCGATGTGATTTTTGACATTGAAGGATTTTATACTGATTAATTTCTCAAACTCCTCCTTGGAATTTACTGATTGTTATAGTTATATGGTAATTTTTCAACCCGATAAGTATTCCTATCTAGTAGTGACAAATATTTCCAGTTTCGAACTTTGAAATTTTCAAATGCAGCAGGAGAAAATTGTGAGATTACCGATTTCAATATTTCCGTAGTTTTTGTAAGCATTTTGGTTTTGCTTAATACCGGTACTCCGAATTCCCGTATGTATGAAGGATTTTAAAATTATGAAAATAAAGTTCAGCTATAAAACTATCAGGAATGATGATTAATTGTGCAGAAGTAAAAATCAAAAAGGTGTTTTAGTAGGTTTGTTTTTAACGAAAACTTGATATGTTTTTTCTGGATTCACATGAGCGCGTCCGAAGTAAACAAAGACGATGTGTTGATACATTTACACCCCAATCATCAATTAGTAGTCTATCTATGTCTGGGTTTAAAAAAAAATATTAGCAAGATTAATAAAAATGTGAATTGCTTTCTGTTTCTTTGCTTTTAAACTTAATACTAGTAATTGCGCGAGGGGAGGTAATTTCATTTTAGTCAAGATTGACAGGTCTGTCTTTTGCCGCGGCACAGAATTCTAAATCTTCGTTGGCGTTGCCTGTCCATCTATACACAGTCCATGATATCATAATATAAATGTACATATAATGTATCTTACCTTGTATGTTTTTTCCGGGCAGGTTTCTCTACATTCATTTTTATACAAAACATTTTTACATGCCACACAATCTTTAATTGATGGTCCTGTACATCCTCCTGTACAATTTGGATGGCAACACTCTTTTGTATTAGCAATACAAAATTTACAAGGACAATCTGAAAATATACATGTTTAATAATTAAATGATATATTGAGAAACTTTTTTTAAAAAATAGAACAAAAGTGACATATTACTATATATTATAATAACAAACATTTCCTTAAAAAGATAGTAAGCTGGCACTGCCAGGCAGGATACGCCCACATTTTCGAGAGATGGTTAGAGAACAAGCAAAACCGAAAGTGATTTTTCCTACAATCAAAGCCTATAATTCATTAAATTACAATTTGATATGCGCAAATATCGAAAAGAATCAAGATCTTTAGGTTATAAACATGCATTTCAAGTTTCATCAAAATCGAATCAAAATTGTGACCTATACTGGGTCCACAACCTTGATATACCATATTTTAACACTATTAGAGTACAAACGGCGTCCATTTTGTCTGGCAATTATGGTCCGACTTCCCTGAAATTCAAACTCAACCTTCGGTATGGTGTAACGGTGATAGAGTCAAGCTTTTTTTCAATCGGATAATAATCATAACCTCCAGAGGGACCATAGGCGATTTTTCGGGCAATCAGGGGCCATAATTCAGAAAGCTACGATATGATATGCGCAAATAACGAAAGGGACCAAGAACTTTGGGTTATAACCATGCATTTTAAGTTTTATCAAAATTGAATCAAAATTGTGACCTATACTGAGTCCACAACCTTGATATACCTTTTTATAACAGTATTCGCGTACATGCGGCGGCCATTTTGTATGGCAATTTTGTTTCGAATTTTTCCGAAATTAAATCTCAACCATCCTTAGGGTGTAACGGTGATATAATTAAACGATTTTTTAAATCGGATAATAATTGTGACCTCCAGAGGGACCACAAGCTAAACAAAGACGATTTTGCGTATAATCAGGGGCCATAATTCAGGAAGTTACAATCCGATATGCCCAAATATCGAAAGGAACCAAGATCTTTGGGTTATAACCATGCATTTCAAGTTTCATCAAAATCAAATTAAAATTGTGACCTCTACAGGGTCCACAACCTTGATATACCATATTTTAACAGTATTCGCATACGAATGGCGGCCATTTTGTATGGCAATTTTTGTCCAATTTTACCGAAATTCGAACTAAACTTTTCTGAGGGTGTAACGGTGATATAATCAAACGATTTTTTAAATCGGATAATTATTGTAACCTCCAGAGGGATCACAAGCTAATTAAAGACGATTTTGCGTATAATTAGGGGCCATAATTCAGGAAGTTACGATCTGATATGCGCAAATATTGAAAGGAACCAAGATCTTTGGGTTATAACCATGCATTTCAAGTTTCATCAAAATCAAATTAAAATTGTGATCCCTACAGGGTCCACAACCTGGATATACCATTTTTTAACAGTATTCGCGTACGAACGGCGGCCATTTTGTATGGTAATTTTAGTCCGATTTTTCCGAAATTTGAACTCAACCGTCCTTAGGGTGTAACGGTGATATAATCGAACGGTTTTTCAAATTGGATAATAATTGTGACCTCCAGAGGTACCACGAGCTAAAATAGGTGATTTTTCGGACAATCAGGGGCCATAATTCAGGAAATTACGTTCCGATAGGCGCAAATATCGAAAGGAACCAAGATCTTTGGGATATAAACATGCATGTCAAGTTTCATCAAAATCGGTTCAAAATTGTGACCTCTATAGGGTCCACAAGCTAAAAACGTGATTTTTCGTACAATCAGGGGCCATAATCCATGAAGTTTTGATCTGATACGTGCCAATATCGAAAGCAGCCGAGATCTTTAGGGGATAAACCTATATTTCAAGTTTCATTGAAATCGGGTAAGAATTGTGACCTGTAGAGAGTCCACAAACAATTGTGGACGGACGGACGTCCGGACGGACGGACAGACGGACGGACGGACGGATGTCCGGACGGACGGACGGACAGGGGCGACGACATAATACGTCCACATGAAAATGTGGGCGTATAAAAAACATAAAGTTTGTTAGGCCCCCTATGCCAGCAGCAATAGCAGAAAATCAAAAAGCATTGAAAATCACTTGGCTACTTCTTCTCATAGTAAAGTTTGATACAATAAATAAAATCTCCTTATATTGATATTTCATATCTATGACAAGCCTTACTGTAAGTTTCCCCATTTATCATCAATTAATATAACGTCATTTAATGAGTGATATCAATTTAAATCTGGACATTTAACGTAGTAAACCAGTCTATTGACCATCCGCATGCTGATCAACGGACCTGGATTGTTGAGACTATTTTATACAAAACATTAGAAACAGCTTTCATAAAAACTCAAATTCTGAATCACATCAGCATGACACAAAAACTAATATTATTGAAAAATAAATCCAACATTTGTCTAAGTTGGGCAGATGGAATTCAATGAAGAGTAAATGGAAACAGGGATTGCAATACCCTTATTTCTTTCATTAAATCTTGGCTATCCTGTCCTTATTTGTTTTGATTTAATCTGTGCTAGAAATATCCTTATTGATTTTGCTTTGACATGTATCTAGTTGTCTCAAATGAATTTTAAAACTATTTTGAGCTAAAACAACCCCATGGTTTCCAGAAGGTTTTGTTAGGTTGCAGTCATGAACGTCAGATACCGATTGCAAATGAGATGTCCACATGAAAAGAGCAGAGCATGTGCAGCTGTTTGACCCAGACGTTTAATATTGACGTCCTATGACGTCAACTTTGGCTGAACCCGGAACCATGCCCCCTGGAGAAATTTTGATGGTTGAAAATACAATGGTGAAATTCTCGTAGTTGAAAATGCAAAGATGAAAAAGTGAGAGTACATTTGCAAATGCAAAAAGTAGAAAGTGAAAAAAACACAAGTAGATTTTTACGATGTTAATTTTTGGCGATCAACTTTTGTTTTGATACTAATATGGTGATTATGTGTTATGTTATATCTACATAAAAATGACGTAAATGGCCATTTTTACCATTTTAACTATGATAATTTTGCCATTTTAACTGTGATTTTTTCTCTCAATATGGCAAGGATTCAGCTCCATATATGTAAACCATAAGGTGTCAATACACAAATTTTATTTCTTAAATAATATAGATTTCTGAGGGCCATAACTTAATAACGGTGCAGTTCCTACACTCTAAATCTGCTCACTGTACTAATAATAACAAAACCATCATTGTATTGGAAATAGGATATCTGTAGGATACTTGAACAATGTCAACACCCTAGATAACATTGTTCAATATTAGAATTAGGACAATATATTGCAAAATCATTGGGGATACATGATACATTGTGTCAAATAATACTTTAAATTGGTCAAAATATGAATAGAAATATCAGGGATCGAATTTGACGGACGCAAACACGCAAAATGTATGTTTATTTTAGTAGACTGCGTGTTGCAGAATATACCACACAAAAAAATAATGTGTGTAACATTTTTTGGCTTATTGTTAAATGATTAACATGATTTCTTCTTTTACGCAAAATCAAGACCGTAATTCTGACAAAAATGGAAATTCTATTTATTATTTTCCTTCCTTGCAAAATGTAAATAAACCTACGTGTTTATTGGCGTTTTGTGAGGTCTGCGCATGCGTCAGGTATTCGTAATTTTTCAGTTTTTTTCCCGAAATGATCGTTTTATTGCGGTAAAATCTTATATTTTATCGACTAGAAGTTTGCCCTATTCAATAAAAACAATACACACATATCATAATCGATCTCTTTTAGTGTTCGACTATCTGTCCTTTCATTATTGTCGTTATATTCCATCAAACAAATTGGAGGATGGCTTTCAGGCGACAACACAAATTGTTTTAAAATCATGTGTACCCAGGCTCGTAGCCAGGGGGGGGGGGGGGCATGGGGGGGGGCAACTGCCTTGCCCCCCCAATACCACAAGAAAATTGGCCTTTATCGCAAAATTCATGCAGATGCCCATGCTAGTTGGCCCTCTCGAAAATATCTTTGCCCCCCCCCCCCCCCAAAACAACTTCCTGGCTATGGGCCTGTGTGTACCATGTATTGCGATTTTGATTTTTCTGGGTCATATTTAACATAAATATTGAGAAAATGTTTTCCCTTTGGTGTTATTTATGATAGTTTATTGCTTAATGATGAATAAACACTTGTTATAAAACTCCAGAGTATTCAATTCCAAGAAGTTTGCAAAGCCAAATGCCGATCAGAGCTTTTGTTTCCGTCACGTGACTTCTCGCTCACTTTCTGTTCAATTTCTATATACATCTCGACAAATTGTTTATACGGATACTTTGATTTCCCAAAGGAATCATTTACTTTCAGATTGAAATAAATTTTAATAAATCAGGAATATAAATAATGGCAACATTGTCAACTATATATATTATTTTAAGTGTCAAACGTGTCATGCATACATGTAGCTGTCCGTGATCCGCAAAAATCACTATTTCATTTGACTAAATCAATGGAGACTTTTTGACATTGTAATGAATGAATGAAATGGGGTTTAACGTCCTACGCTTAAGCACCTAACCTGGGCCAATTGAAGACGGGAATACGCCATACAGTGTGCTATGAGGGAAATTTTTGCCCGGGCAGCGGCGCTACGGCCTACTCTTATATCGAATTCCAACTGCCAAGGGATCTTTTACATGCACTCCAATGTGTACACGGGACCTCGGTTTTTCGTCCCATCCGAACGACTAGGCAGCTGTCCTTGTCAGGCCCTCCTTCTGCATCACTGACAAGAGGAAATCACGTCGGAAAATCGAGATGAACTTTCTCGGCCAATGCAGGGATCGAACACTCGACCTCCAGGCTAGCGAACCAGTGCCTTATCCACTTAGCCACCGTGATCCCCTTTTGACATTGTATGTATCCTTGTATTATATAATGATTAAATGAGGAAAAAAAACAAGTTTTCAAGGGTAGCTATACTAGCTATATTATGATATATAATCATATGTTGTTGTTTTTTTTGTGCTTCCATCATATGTAAATATTTTTAAAATAATATATTATAAAGTATAATGAATATTTTGAAAAGTATTTTCACTAAAGAAAAGATTGCCCCTTGAATTTCTTCAAAATTTTATTTTTGCTTGTACATCTGAAATCAACAAGCAAAATTTTACTTGGGTAAGTCATCTGAGCAGGTTACAAAGATTGCCACATATTTATTCTTTTGTAGGCAATGGGAACATTCACAAGCCATAAAAGTTAGAGTTGCCAGGCAACAAACAAACATTCACATCAGCCAATGGAAAGGAATGCCGACAATTAATACAAGACAAGATTTCAATGTGGGCATATAAAAATCCTCTTTGTAAAATATTGCCCAAGGAAATCTGTCAGTATGACGAACATTAGTGCTAATCGAAACTAATTATTAGGTATGATGTCAATACAGAGAATTGATCGAAGACAATATCAATATTTCTTGGTATTAAACTAAGAGAGATAGACATAATGAATGGCAGGTGGTTGAAATAAAAGAAGACCGTTACAAACAACAGTCTGTTTAAAGTGGGAAGTGGAATTGGGGTTAGATATATTAACCTGATTGTACACTGATTATTACAGATCATGTTGTATTGTATGGCATAATACTATTCTTAGCTCACTCTTCAAACATTGTTCAATCATTATACTGTACAATACCCTACTTAAATAAAATCGGTTAATCAATAACTCAGTTGTCATTTTTCTTATATAATACAGGTATAAAGGATAAGAAATATTCCATTATATCATCCTTGAGAAAATTAGCTAAAGTATTTCTCATTTACAAATTTCCTAATTATCGGTGAATTGATTAATTTATAGTATGCCGCTACATGATTGAGATTGACACTGAATCTTGTATAAGTATATATACATGTACATTTTGAAGTTTTAGGGTTTTTTTTGTACCAGTTCTCAAAAAGTACCACCAGTGCCCGAAATTGTTATGGCCAAAATAAAAGTGGTGATTAATATTTGATTTTGGCCATAACAATTTATATTATTATTGTGAATAATTGTGACTTTGGCTACCGACAGCATGAGCCCTGCTACATGTATAGTCAATATTTATGCTAATATATTCTATTAGATTACTAATATATATATGGGGGTATTTAGCAGTGGGAGGAAACCGGAGTACCCGGAGGAAACCCACAAGGTTGAGAAGGCACCCCTATCTCCATGCCACATACTCACACCAGGGTCCGAAACCACAGGCGCAAGCCAGAGGTGGCCGGCCAGCTAGAGGTCGAAGCGCAGCACTCTAAGGTTTGGGTTACAGTGACAAATTAACATGTGCAGAAAACTGGCATTCTTTTATTCAAATTGGTTTAAATAACATGTAAAGTACTTAAACGTTTTGTTTTATGAATAAAAATATTTCCCTCTTAATTATCTTTGAATTCATGTTTGCAGTAGTGTCACTCTCCCATTCCAACTCATGGCAGTACTATCATATTCATAAGCTAGATACCGGTTCTTATTGTTTTTGGCAACCAAAATATTTTTCTGGGTATTTGAATTTAATCTCTAATCAAATTCAATTGATATCTTTAATTCTTAAGTATACAAGAACAAAATACCTTTTTAATATATCAAATACAATAAAATACATTAAAATACAATATGTTATATATATATGGCATTAAGAGCAATTAGAAAACAATAGAATGAAATAAACCATTCTCTGTAATCATTTTCAATCTTTTTATAATTTAGACTTTAAAGATGAAGACAATATTAATCAAAGATTTCCCTCAAGGAGGCATGAAATCAAAACTAGACTTGTATCAATTCTTGTGGTGATACAAGTGTGTGTTAAAGCCTATATAGCATTGATCAGCAGTCAGCACTGCGAACATGTTTGTTTAGATCTTGAGTTTGTGTAGAATTTTATCCTATAACAACTTGTGACTGTTTCAATAATTAGTTTTATTGATCTTTAACAGATAAAAAAAATTGTTTTCGACCATCCAACTATTTTGATGCCATTATTCATTCTTATGTCAGCAGACACTGTGAAGAGGAAGCGCTTTAATATTAATCAACAATTGAAATCATTTTGAAATCATTTTGAAATTTGATGCAAGATCAGATGAGTAAGCATGTGGTCTTCCGCTAAATCAGATGAAATCTACCATATATAATGTTCAATTTAAAGAGAATTTATCTATGATATCACAAGGTACCTAGGAATTTCTAAAAGTTGCTGAAGTCATTATTTATTAAACATAGAACCTTCACCTTTATTTAGATCTGAAGGTTGACACACATCCATTTGGGGAATTCCATATAAAAAATACCAAGAAAGTTTATTTGTCTGGTACTGCACATATAATATGCAGAGAGAGAGAGAGAGAGAGAGAGAGAGAGAGAGAGAGAGAAGAAGCAATGGAGTTTAACATTCACTTGACACAAACTAGGTCATTTGGGGACTAACATATGATTCAAATTTGTAACTTGTACCGTATTTAAACAACTAGTCAAACTACATAGAGCATCCTTGACACATGAATACTTATCTTGAAAAATTTAGAATCTATAATAATCTAAAATTATGGTCTGTTTAATTATACCTTTGATTCCACTAGATATAGGTATAAGAGTCATGGGTGTTAATAATTCTAAAGTCAACTATATATTTAACCAATCTGAATCTCTTGTTACTATATCACAGAGCCGTTCAAACATAACTTCCAGAATTCCATGCATGTCTCTCTTAAAACAGGGCTAAACAGAAAATCAATAGGATCTTTTGCCTCATGCACATAAACACTGAGTATCAATTTCAGGTCATCAGTTAATATCTTGACCTGCTACAGCATCTATGAACATTTTCAAAGTATTCAAGGTTAAAACTCATTCATTAAATGCAAAAATCATTACAAGCTTCTTCATTTAATGAATTTACAGACTAGGTATTTTTACAAGGTCCACAACTATCAAAAGTATAAAAAACAACAAAATACAGATTTGCATTTAAATCAATTTACAAAACACCTAATTACATAGGTTTTTATGTTTTAAATAGATTGCAACAGCCCTCAAATTTAAAACAGGAATATAGTGTACAAAAGACGGTAAAAGGGTGTAGGTGGGTGGGTGTCTATAGCCCTCTCCTCCCTTGTAGTCTACCAATTGTTTTGAAAGTTAGCAACCATGTAGCTAAAATGTATTGCAGTAATTTAGTATGAAACAAAATTGCCTTGACATTATATTTTACTAATCAAATAATTAAGAAATGATCTACTACTACAAAGACCTAGGAATCCCAAAACGGTAAAAATTACCACATGTTAAGCGTCTTGCACTGTACCAATTCTCATTTGGCCCGTAATCAAAAATTTAAAATGAGGGCATTGCTCTCTATTTTAAACCAAATGAACCATATTTCAATTAAAAAAGTATTTAAACGTGATGATTTAGTAAAAGACATTTTCAAACTGACAACAGCTTCACTGGTTTTTATTTATAAAGACCATACAGATTAAATCAACCAATGTACACCACATGTTTCAGATCATACAGAGAAAATACGACAATAATGATTTAATGTACATGTATGTCAGATTAATTAAAGAACTTGCTGACTCTTTATACTATCATCATAAATACTTACTGTCTGTTCCAGATGATACTCTGACTCGAAAAATTCTTGTCATGCCTTCATTTTTTAATTAATATGGCTAAAACTTTGTGACATACCTGGAATTATCATCCCTTTAATTTCTTCCCTTAGAATAAATGACTAGAAATACGATAAAACGTAGTATTCTCTTGTAAATTTCATATATTTCCACAATGTCACTTTCTCAAAACATAAACATTTCCACTAGGCATGCGTGAAATGGGGCACTTGCATTTCGCATTAGGGTAGACAGGTACTGCACAAATTTGGTGCATTCGATTAGAAATATCTTGTGAAGGAGAATTCACGGTTGAATCGTGACAATAATACTTATAAGGTTTTCACACTTTGGAGCTTGTTTAAAACAATATTAGTTTTGTTCAGATTGATATGTTTTTTTTTCTTCTGTTTCCACCCTGCTTATTTCGCATAAAAATTCTCATTGGATAATTTTGAGTGAATTAAAGATTAAAGCTATTTTGAAAATTCGGCGACGGTCACAACCAAACACCTGACAACTCGCCCCAAAGACAACTCGTCCTAATATAAGACAATTCATCCCAAGTTAGAAGTCAGCTCATCACAAGTTACTAGCTATACTGAAACTCATACATAAAGATGAGAATATAATGTCATATTCTGATGAATTTGTTTCAGACAATGATATTGAAACAATCAGCACGACTGGGGCCAACATTTTCAGTCGCATGTATGCTTCAAAGATTCAAAGATTGAATTGCAACGTGTATGCTATGATAAGTATACAGAGTGCTCAAAGCTTAAAACAACATAAAATTTAAAACAACAATATCGATTTCATTAAGACAACAAAATCAATTTTATTAAGATAACACATTTTTAAAACAAAATCAGAATGGTCTGTGTGATCTTCAAAGAAAGCAATTGTATTAAAACAAATAATTTGTTGGGATGAGTTGTCTTATATCTCGACCCATGTTTTAAAGTTGGGATGAGTTGTCTTTTATCTTGGGATGAGTTGTCTTTTATATTGGGATGAGTTGTGTATTACCATTTCGGAACACTTTTATGGGTTAATCTGAAACCAATTTTCGAATTTCGTTTTCCTGCAATTTAGACGTTATGGCTGAAACATAAGTATAAGTCTATAGATGATTTCAAATTTTTGACATGTCCGGGAAATAGGTAATTTTGTGGGCCATAAAAGAAAAAAATTGCAGTATTCTGTGAATATTCCTTAGATATAAATAAAATAAAACCAAGTACGAACAATCCAAACCATTAGACAAAATTCGAAGTCCTAAAAAGGGTATAGGCAAAAATGTGTGTAACAAATTGGTCACTGAATATGACGCCATTCATTGATAAACAGATTTTAATATTCTGCACTGTTCATTTCATTAGCGGGTTAAAATATGCATATAGCTTATATCGATATGAAACAATTACAACTTTCGGATGGAGAGCAATTAAATATTCAAGTTAGTGGGACAAACAACCGTGGTCTGAGATTTAGTAAACAACATTTTTTTTTAAGAGAGTTATATTCTACTGGGCCGAAATGACCACCAATACATCTAAGTAGGGTGACACGACTTAATGCAAACCCAGCACCCCTTGTGCACTTAGGCTCCCCAAGAAAACTAGGTCAAATATGGCTGTTTCAATTAGTAAGATGTAAACAAACTTCGATTTTTAAAGGAGTATAAAACTTGACCAAAACTTAGTTCTCACAAGACAGAAAGCAATGGGGCCACCATTCCAGGTATTTCGCAAAGTTTTAGTCATTTTAATTAAAATTTGAAGAAAGGACAAGCAATTTTCGTGTCGTAGTATTACCTGGAACAGACAGTAACAGTTTTACATGTGCAGTCTCAGACAGTGCATGTTCTTATTCAGACTTTCGCTTGTGATTTTTGATTCTACAAATCTTGGGTTACTTATTCTTTTACCAATTTTTTTTTTTTATATCCGCTTTTATCTAATATCCCGTATATCAAAGAGTAAAGCTACGTCTGACCAGATTTATCAAATTTATGTATCCATGGATCCAGTTGATGATTTCAGCTTCTTGACAAATTCCTTTTGCAATAGTTACAAACATTATCATGTCATTAACCATTCCTATGCTCTATAGTAAAGCTGTGTTTCTCTAATTTCTATGTTGATTGACAGATGCTATTTGGTAATGCTACGTATGTTAAATACAAAGTAAAAGAGCAGACATTATGATAAGAGATTTTAATCAGTCTGTTAATTTATTTAGTAAACCAATATAAATAATCACTTAAAGCGGCATAAGGTATGATTCGATAAAGAGCTGACAGTTCTCCCTATAATAGTTATAAAAAAAATAATGTCAATGAAAACAGATGATGCTGAAAATTTCAGTCAAATTGCTTCTCTGGGCCAAGGTATCGGGTGATATAATTTTGTCTTGCCTCGATTGTCATTACTACCACAATCTGATTGAGACACCTATCCTATTTCATTTTGTTTTTATAGTTCAAAATTTTGTTTTACTTGTCTTTATAACTCTAGGATCTGAAAGAGTTGTTATTATTGATGTCTTCTGGATGATGTGAGGGATAAGCCAATAAAACGGTTTGTTATGGCGAGTTTTTGGCCTTTTGTTTTAAGGAACCGTGGTTGATAAATCAATATCTGAACTCATAGGGTCAAATGTCGCTCGTTTGACTACTGACGTGAACTCCCAGTAAATCTTGCCCGATCTTCATGTAGTGTAGGCCATCAAAAGTATAAACGAAACGAAATATAGATATGTATTTTAATCAGATTGTTACTACATGTACAGTTGTTACGATAATAAACAAAGTCTTGATTATCCATTTTTGTTGGTTGCTATCTGATTTTGTTTTAGAACATAAATTTTTTGACTTGGGCATTTTCAAATAGATATAGCTCATACCAACTATACATGATTTTGAAAAGTATTAAGCTGGGAATGTGAAAATAACAATAACTCAATTTTCTCATGTCAACTTCATTTTCCAGCACGGGTCACATACATGTATGACATCTGAAACAATTATTATCATTTTCAGATAAGTAAAGAGTCGTACAATACAGTTTCGGGAAATGAGCAAAATTCAAATTTGTAATGGAGCAGCAAGTTAATGAATTATTGAATTTCCTTAATTTACATGTATTTATATTACAGTGGACCCTGTCACATCCAACATCGTACGGGATCGTTACAATATGTCGGATTGTACAGCGTGTCGGAATACCAAGTTTTTTCTAAAATGGGAAATACTATAACTTCGAAAACTGGAAGTATTTTTATATTGTAGCTTCGAATCACCAGAATGCTATCAGTGTTTCCGCTAGCTGAAAATTTTACCGATACACCGTAGGTACCGATAGAGGTTAAAAATACCGGTCCACTCTTAATTTTACCAGTCCAAAATCTCACGTCATTGATGCTCCATATGAACTCCAGGTAGATATTAAAATAAATTGGATCATTATTTACAATTCTGATTTGCCTTTTTCTAGATCATACTCAAAAGTATTCACAATTCTGATATGCCTTTTTTTTAAGATCATACATTCATAATAGTAGGATTTGCCATGGATGTCAGTCACAATGTACTTGTGAATCAATCTAAGAGTGACATCATATAATCTACATCACCTGTTGATTCGAAATTTACCAGTGTTTGTTTTGCAAGGCAAACTCTGTGTAGGTGGAAAACAATTTTACTTAAAATTGCTGGGATAGTGACCTTCACTTTCAAGTGTAGATTTACTATAGGCCTACTGATGTAAACTGGGAAGTCAGAAAATAATTATTACATAATATAACAGGTTTCGGAAGTGACATGATAATTATTTCTCTAAATACTAACAAGTTATTTTGAGAAGGAATATAATATTTATCAATAACAGTAATAAGTTTCTCATTTTGTGACCTTGCAAGTTGCAACTATCATTCTTACAGTGATATTCGGTCAGCCACTAGGTTTTTTTTGCACTTTTGCCTGTGCAGACATAAACTTTATTCCTTTATTGTAATACTTTGTGCTGTATTAATTGGATTTTTTCAGACATGGCTTCTGGAAGCAAAATTAAAACTATATCTAAAGTAACTGTAAAGAACTAAATTAAAACTATCAGTTTACACTTGATTCTGAAAATAAACAATCAATTGACATTGTGTGCAAGGTGTGTACTGGACAGAAGCACTATAAAAGAATACATATTATAAACACATCTTTGTTTTTTAGACAATATTATTAATTAAGAAATCAGAGAAATCGCATATATACGAGAATCCACTTAGGTTTCATTAATCAAGCAAGTCTTAGCAAGTGACAATGCAGCAAACTTCAGCTTCATCATTTAGACACTACAGGAAAATAATTCTAATTTTTCAGACTAATTTGAATGATATTGTGAAAAAAAAATGGGATTCTTTTTCAATTTACCCAAGTTTCAGTAAAAAAACTTATCATCAGTTATGAAATGCAACAAAGAAATTCATGTCATTGTCTATTAACCCTTATGCTATTGAGAGACTGATGTCTCTGTCCTTAAATACATGTAGATGATACATATCAATTCATTGCACAATTATCTTTCGTAAAGCACCCACAATCAAACCCAGCCCGAGCAGAAAATGCATCAAATGAAATTCTACAGAAGGGTTGACCATTCTGTCTAGAAGCAGGGTACTGATCGTTCAGCTCTTCATTGAAATTTGTCAAGGTATTGATGTAATGAAGCATTACACACCCCCCTCATTCAATTTGATTCAATGTTATTGTGCTGCAAAGTCTCAACCAATCAAATTACTAATCACTCTAACTGATATAATGAAACAATACCATACACCAAGTTCCATTACTCTCACTTAATTAGAATCAAAGTTATCTTATCCCAATTAAGGAATCAACTACAAGTAAATTCCTTATCTCTGCTTACACTAAGCAGATAAATCCTCACCAAACTCAATCAAAGTATTCTCATAATTAACACGTTTGAACAGTCTACCCAAATTGGAAGTTATTATTGTGTCACAAAAGTATGACGGACGAACATATGAATGAACCTACTAATAGTCAGCTTCTTTTTTTGAAAGGCTTGGGACAACAAAATGTAATAACACTTTAAGCATCAATGTGCATGTGAAGCTGCTTCCACCATATTGCACACAACAATATGTGAGCTTTAAATATTAATTAGAGTGTGTAATGTGTAACTTGTGCTAACTTCTTGTCATGTTCATATTGATCTTTTCACTTGAAGACAAAAATAAATTACACTGAATTTAAACCAAATATCCTGTAACTAAGACATAAATTATCCTGCTACAAATTATCCTCGTCTGATTTTAAGACCAAATTGATTTTTCAAACTCAATCTATTCTCCACTCATTACGTAACTAACATTTACTTAAAAAAAGATATACATGTAAAATAGCAGTTTTTAGACATTTTCAATTTATATTTGAACATTATCTATCTCACATTACTTTACTTCGATAAATTACATTTAACATTCTTTGTGGTTGTATATCATTTTACTTCAGTAAATAAGTTACCACTGCTTGTTGTGTATTGTACACGAGGAGCAGTCCATTTTCTGATTACATTATTTTGCTTGAATACACTGTTTTGCCTTTAACGTTTTTAGGACTTCGAATTCTGTCTTATGGTTTGGGTTGTTCGCACTTGGTTTTTGTTTTAATTTTGTTTTATTTATTACAATATCATATGTCCCATAATAGTTTTAACTTTGCTTACTCATGCACCAGAGGAATAGCACATTGGCAGGTCATGGACAAATTGTATAATAACAATTAGACATTTTTGAACAACCTGTGTAATTATAATATGCACTCTATTATAATCTATAGTAAATAAGGGTAGACTATTTACGGTAATCAACATTTAAACTGGAAGAAAAATCAATATAATATATTGGCATAATGCATATGGTCTTTTCCCCAAGGACTCAAAAACACATCGATTTAAATAAACTGTTCATGTGAGTTGCAGTCACAGGTGGTGAAGATTCTCAGAGAACTGATGCAACTGGTTAGCAAAAGACTTTTATGTACATCATAAAACGTGTAAGAAATATAATACCGACATATGTGTTTAATGCTTGTCAATCACCTGCCTTAGCCCCTCCCATATTATATTGATTGACATAGATATTGATGAAGCCTTAGGCATCATTATAAGATGACATTTTCCATATCGTAACTGTAGACTCAGATTACTTGAAACAGTAAAAACACGTTGCTTGGGGCAGAACACCGATTAAGACGACAACAAAGGCTATAGCCGTGTCAATGGTCTTCTTTCAAAATACATTAGTAGCGGTTATGGAGGCCTGACATGCCTGATTAATTTAATAGATTATTGAATTTAATTCAATTCCTACAAATGAGGAGTAAAGAGCAATAGAGGTTTTAAAATTACCCAGGAAAAATCAATTCATTTATATTGACATACAAATACAACTTCATATATAAATAGTATTACAAGAGACAATTTGCTCAATCGATCACAAAAATCTGTAACCTCAAGTGCTAAATCCCAGGCCCAGACAAGAGGATATTATAATCTTGGAAGATAAAATGGCAATGATTAACCAGTTAAGACTTTGAAAATCCTGAGGCTACTTCTGATCGGTTAATTCTGTTATAATCTGTTGTACTCAACTCATTCCATCAGTTTCAGCTGTTAATACTGATTAGTTGATAAATTATCAATAGCTAATAATCTTTCTCAAAAATATAGAGAGTCACCTAAAAATGTAAACATCAAGTGACTAATTTCTCCTAAAAAACTCTTTTAATCATTCAAGTATATATTCTACTCAATCGATAATGACAAGAATAAGGGAACGCAGTAATGAAGATTTAAGATTCCAGAATAGAGCAAAAAAAAATTCTGGATTTGTCCAACATGGTTCACACTTCACAGAGCAAGCAGTTAAAAGTTTTGAGTTTGGAATACATGGATTAACTAAACCTGAGGATACATATCTTTATATTACTTTCTTCTAGTCATTTGTCTGGTTAAAAAAACATATTTTTGATAGCCTTAATTGTGAGTGAGGAATGGGGCAAACTCATCCCTAAATACGCCACAAATTTCACAGTCTTATGTGAGGCAAAATTCCATCTAACTGTATAATTTGTTTGAAAATCTGGCTGGCTTACTCAATTAGAAAAACCAAGACATAGCTCAAGATTATAGAAAAGCCCATAATAATCAAATTTTCATCTTAAGACTCCTTTATTAACTCTTAAATTTAGTAATTCTTAAAATTATCACTAATTTCATCCAATAGCTTATGCCTATCTACAATTTCCAACTTTCTGCAGAAACTTTAGATCATGTTACAGAATTAGGTTTTAACATAATAATTATATTTTTCTTCTTGTTGGCTGAGATGGAAAGCCAACAGTGACCTACAGATTATCCTGCAAATTAACTAAAACACGAGAATAAACATTAAATTATCTAGAAGCATAATGTTAAATAATAAAGATGGCTTGATTATTCCTTTTTTTTTTATATATTTTGAAAAAAAAACATGTATAATTTGGTCGAATAACAAGGTTTTCAAAATCTTAACATTTAAAAAAAAAGAAATCCAATAGATCAGATTAAAGAGATGGTCGTTAAGGATTCTACCACAAATTTGTACAATCAAATGGGCTCTTAATAAAAAATCTTATCTTTTTTATTGAAATCCCACAATCCTAAGAGGCACCAAAGATTTCATCAAAAACTATAGCAAAGACCTCAAGAGTAATCAAAATGACTGTCATTAAAATATATTTTGTATTGAAATCATCAATCTGTATTGATTTTAAGCTGCCATCTTAATGGTTTCAAATATTTGATTTGATCTACTAGTATTGTATAGACCATATTTTTGTGTTAATCTTCAATCTAATTTTATACCAAAATAACATCTTTATATAGTTCTTTTTTTATAAAAGTTTAAAAAATTACATATTTTTTTTATTGAATTCTTAGTTTGTCATGTTGCTTCTTTGCTCTCTTTTTCTTTTTAAAACTATTTATTTCCATACACCTTTAAATCACTCTTCAAAGGTTTGATAATTATAGTTTATGCATTATTTGACATGTTATTAGATCAATTCCCTATTTTCAATATTCTAATAAAGGGAAATTGTTTATAAATGTAGTAACTGCTGAATAATTGCTTCATTCATCTTAATATCATTTCCTATCAATAAGTATATCTGTAATTAAAGTTGGACTGAAACTATTCACATACTTTTATTGGGTTTATCATGTACTTTATTACAATGTAGGTTTATTATATATGTACTTTATTATGTTTATTAACATCACTCGTTTCTTTCATTGATACAAATTCTACAGGAAACTTTTATCTACTCATTTTATCAATGGCAACTACCAGTAATTATTTATAGTGTTTTTGTTCTTCAATCACTTGACATTAAAAAAAAATGAAAAATCATGTTTAATGCCTGAAAAGTAAAACAGTTAGAAGAACAGCTCTATAGCTTAAAGCCCTTGACATTATTAAAGATATCAATATGTATAAATTCAATAATATATCAAAATCCTACAGTATTTTTAGATGTAAAGAGGTAAACAAGTTATGGTATGTGACCTGGATGGAAATACTCAGAGATCACAGAAATGGCTTTTAGACACAGAAGTTTACCTAGGGATGGCAATTACCTGTACACCTTAATTGATCATTAACCAATAATCATATGATATTACAGTACTGCACATTTTGACAAAATGTTGGGGGTGGGGTATTCATATATTGAGATGGGTGGTGTGCCAATGTTTTCTTCTGAGAGTAAAAAAGATCGGGATGTCTTTTTGTAAAGTTAAACCAAAAAAGCGTATGATTAACATTGTATAAGCTATTGTCACACAGAGAGAATCCAAGTGAAAATACTTTAGAGAGTGACAATTCAGACTGCATTCATCTCCGGATTTACATACATATTATAGGTTTGGCAGACTAAAGCCTGCTGTCTCAAGATCTAGCGGGGCTCTGGCCAAGATGTATAATATTTTTGACACTAAAATAATCATTTCATACATGCACTATAGTCTTAAACATTCATTATCATCTTCGGACATTAAACAAATTTAATATTCAGACACATGACATTAGGGCCTACAGTGTAGCGAGCCAAAATATGAAATTTAAAAACTATGAAACACATATAAATTTTTGGGGAAACTGAAGCCTCCCAAGCCCCCTATGCCAGAATTCCGACAGGGTTTAAAAAATGAAAGTAGCAATGGATATTCTCCTAATTCTTGATCATAAATAAAATCATTTACTTATTTTACATAAGCAACTGAGTAGTCTTATAATAATAAAGCCTGCATACAATTATACAAACAATTTTATATAACTTCTATTTACACAGCAATAATACAAAATTATGTATATAATCATGTCTTACATATGCCAAAAGTTCATGACACTATGATTAGTTTTTCTTACAAGAACTCAAACCAATTAATTTTGGTATTACTATAATCTCTTATAAGTATATTACAATATGATATACATGTAACACCTGTATTATTGTATGACATAACAGGTCGGTGGACCTTGCGCTTCTGAACACCGTTAGGGAAACTAGCACTATATAAATGTTCAATAATAACAAGCCAACGATGTGTTCTTATTAAATAAAGGGAAGAACTTCCCACTAAAACCTAATCCATGGGACCATGGCCTACATGTATGCCAAGTGTGAACATTCTAACTCAATTAGAATGAGAGTTATTGTGTTCCAAAATCTCGACCAGTCAAATTGCTTATCAGCCATCCTACCAAGAGCAGAACATGCTCATTATCAAACTCAGTCAAGGTATTGATGTAATGAAACTACACACCAAGTTTCTTTATTTCACTTAATT
The DNA here is from genome assembly GCA_917208275.1 of Patella pellucida. Taxonomy (NCBI): domain Eukaryota; kingdom Metazoa; phylum Mollusca; class Gastropoda; family Patellidae; genus Patella; species Patella pellucida. The sequence goes on from OU795037.1 coordinate 11,464,179, forward strand.
AGAAATAAAGTTATCATGCTCCAAAGCATCAACCAATCAAATTGCTTGATTCTGCTTAAACTAAGCAGAAAATGCTCATCGTCAAATTCCATCAAGACATTGACCTAATAAACATTTATACTAAGTTTGAACATTCTAACTCAATTAGAATGAGAGTTATTCAGTTCCAAAGTCTCGACCAATCAAATTGCTTATCGCTCTGCTTACCCTGAGCAGATAATGCTCATTATCGAACTTAGTCAAGGTATTGATGTAATGAAACTATACACCAAGTTTTATCACACTCACTTAATTAGAACTAAAGTTATTGTGTCCCAAAGCATCAACCAATCTAATTGCTTATCTCTGCTTACCCTAAGCGGAAAATGCTCATCTTCGAACTCCATCAAGGTATTGGCATAATAAACACCTACACCAAGTTTGAACATTCTAGCTCAATTAGAACGAGAGTTATTGTGTCCCAAAAGTGTGACAGACAGATGGACAAACGGATGGACAGATGGACGAACCCATTTTAATAATCCCCTGCTTTCTTCGGAAGGCGGGGGACAATAAATAAATAATAATAAATACTGAAGGTGTTAGATTAGAATAGATTCTCCGATACCTGTCATATCTCAAGGATTTATTTATCAGAAATGAAATGAAATGGGGTTTCACATCCTACTGTTCTGATCCTAAACTGGGATAATGAAGACAGGCATACGCCATAAAATGTGTTATGAGGGAAATTTTCCCCCGGGCATCAGCACTACGGCCTTATATCGAATGCCAGCTGTTGAGGATCTTTTACATGCACGCCAATGTGTACACAGGACCTTGGTTTTTGGTACCATCCCAACAACTAGACAGCTGTCTTTGTCAGAACCTCCATCCTGCATCACTGACAAGGGGAAACCATGCCAGACCATCTAGATGAACTTTCTTGGCCAATGTGTTATAACCACTTAGCCACATGATCCCCCGATTTATTTATGAGGTTTTTAATATCTACAATACATTTTCGACACGTGTCACTGGGTGCTAGTTCATTTTATTCAGATATTTATTTCAAGCCAGATAATAGATGTACTATATGCACTCAGAAGTAGCAACAGACATGACATAACAATGAACAAAGTTATGTTAAAAAATTATACAGCTACTTTCTTATAAATTTTGATAAGGGCAGGGGTTTTGAATTTAGTTTTGATAGAGGCTGGTTGATCAACCTGACGTACCTGACTTATAACCAACCACTAAGGGCATCATGCAGTCATTTTCAATCTTTCAAATTAAAATACTTTACAGATTTCACATGTTGACGTTATTTAATACAGATATCCAAATTCTTACTTTAAAGGGGAAGACCAATGATTTTCAACAAGGTTTCCAAGGTTTCGTAAATTCACTCACACTGAGCAGCACGCTCAGTCTCAATTCACGCCACATGGCTAATTAGTATGCATCACCTGGTTTGATTGACAGCTTGCAAGTGAAATGTATTTCGTCTGCTTAGATGTTTTTGTGCTTGCTGATGGTGTTTTTCACCAGAAACAGACCAAAATTATGGGCATTTGAGACATGTAATATAATGCATTTTGGCACATAATGTCGAAGTGTGCTGCTCAGTGTGAGTGAATTTACGCGACATCATTGTGTACTAAACGTTTAAAAAAACAAAATTTGTGTTTATAATATCCTAATAAACATGGTCATTTGATCAGATTTTCGACCAAAGGACGACATGTGAACACAATACAGCAGTAAACTTATGCCAAATCTGTATGATTACTATAGAGCTCTGTGAGCGTGTTGAACCAACTATGTCACTTCCGGTTTGAATAAAAATTAATTTCTCACTTACAAAAACTTTTTGGCTGTGTGTAACAGAGGGGATTATTTATAAATATATATTTAAGATTTTATGGAAACCTTGTTGAAAATCATTGGTCTTCCCCTTTAATATTACCTTGCGAAAATCTTCCATTAAACATATTTATAAGTAATTTCAACAGTCTGATTTACATGTATCAATATCAGTTAATATGATATCCTAATGTCAACGAACAATAACTACATAGATATAAATATTTAATCCCATCTTGTTTAATGATATTTAGTAAGTTTAATGGCTGATAGGCATTTTTATTTCATTATTGCAAAGTACAGGAGTAGTCAGAAGTTTTTAATCCTTTCTTCATTGCATCAGTAGTTCTTACATTATCTCCAAAACACTAGCATCTAGAAGAAGTCAGACAACATTATAATTTAAAAATTAAACTGAGCTAAGGTAAAACAAGTGTGTGTTTAGATTGAATGGGACAAAATGTACCGTACAATCTGGTAAATGACTTGTTGGCTTTTAAAGACAATGAGTAAATGGGACCTCAATTTTTTTGTCCCATCCAAACAATTAGACAATATTCCTTTTGTTCTGCACAACTAACAAGGGGAAACCCTGCTGTAAAACTTACAGGTTAGAAACAGGTTAGCAAGCCACCTCCTTGCTTGCTGAGCTACCATATCTGATTTAACATGTTTTAAAAAAAAAGAAAAGTACTTTATACTTTCTTTAATCCACATTAAACCAAAATAGTTTCTAGATTATAATCTTTCAACTGCTCAGATGTCACATTAACTGAATTAATCAATATCTGCGCAGATATTATTACTGTTCTTTTTAATGATGGACAAGAATAATAATATTTTATTACATCTTAATGATAATTGTTAATTAACTCTTAAACGACCCAGAGGTTTGACGTCATAACATCAAAAAAAAACATGTCATAATTGTTAATAGTATTAAAATAGAGATATTCATTTTAAAGTCATAGCATTAAAAAGAAACTGTAGGTAGACCCTTCATGTAAATAGATGAAATAATCTAAATTTAATTAATGTTATTTTTATAAATATGTATAGATTAAATGGTCATTTTTTTGGTCGGCTGTTGTGAACTAAAAATCATTCATCACGAATGTCTTTTTACTTAATCCTTTTTAAAGGAGCTAAGTCCGTAACACAATATCATCAAAAATCTTCGACATTGAAAACATGATTTGTTTTGCAATTTAAATCAGCTTTGGTGATGTGGTCTTACCTTGAAAAGATGGGCTTCTAATATTTAATTTTTAAGACAAAATAAACATTTTACCATTGGTACACAAATCGTGTACCATAATGCGCTTCCAGCCCCAGTTCTAGCAAGAGACTAGGTGTACGAGGCTAGACAGACACATTGTACCAAATCAAACGGCTTATATAGACTGGAATAACCAGACGCTAGAAATTTGCATTCAATTGAGACTGTTAGTCTAACAACTGATTTGAAATTAGAGTAAAAACGCAGGCAATTGACTGTTTATATACATTCATATTACAGTATTATATGCATAATGCGTTGCGACCCACTTTTGTCAATTTCAAGGTCACAAATATTATCGATTTAGCTCCTTTAAGATGAAATTTGTAGATTAGGCCTAGGACTATCGTAAAAACAAAATCTGAATCCCATTCAATAAGTATGGTTATCCATCATTTGGAGAATGTTACTGATAGGCCTAGACATATCACCGTTTTATTATAATTTTTCAAGTAGAGACAGTCAGAATTTTAACTGTCAAACTGGCCACAGGTCACTTATTATTTCCCCAATGACTTTAATGTTAATTCTCGTCTCTTTGACCGGCTGTAACTTTTCGTTTGGTTGAACGCTTTTTTGCCACAGATGTATGAGGTTGACCATGTAAAAATTGAGATACACAAGCTGGAAGTACAGACAAATAAACATGCAATTTCCTGCCCTACATTTCAACATAACCAACCTCACAACTCATGTATCCATCTGCCTCAAAATCATGAATATTCACCAAAACCTGGCAGAAAATGTATTTTCTTTGTTTCTACTCCGAAAAGTCAACAAAAATTGCCATGCAAAAGGACATAGGTGTACGAGCCAAGGGGGCAGGGCAGCCCGTATCTTCCGGGAAAGCTGACTTTTCGGGCAGACGGGTAAAGTGAAAAAAAAATTGTTTCATTTACGTGGGAAAATAAAGTGCTCCGCTTCATCGCCTCTCTTGGAAGACCGGCGCCGCTGTCTGTAAATCATTTCAGGTTCTGTCCCCCTTACTGTCATCGAGCCCGTACGCCTATGCAAAAGGGGGAAATGGGAAGGGAGGAAGAAGTCTAAATAACACTGTATTTAGCCCTACATTCGTGGGTGACGGCCCAGGAATATTTGGTGAGCTGTGTCAAACAGGAAGTAAACAAATGAGAAAAAGTCGTCTGTTCATAAGGGAAATAACTCTCATTACGCTAGGAACGTAGCATTCAGCGAACTTGTTTTGTCCACAAAAGTCGCTGACAAAAGTCACTGTGGGTACTTAAGGGTACCTTTATAGGTGTTGACAAAAGTCGCTGTGGGTCAATTAAGAGTTAAATACTAATAACGTTGTTGGAAGGTACCATTATAAATTATTTGTATATTCAAAAGAAGCGGGCTGACAAGTGACGAGTGTGATGGAGGCAGGTCATCACTTAGACACAGGCCATTAGGACTAAAGCCTGATAGGTGGTATTCCTGTGTGTTGTACTATTTATTAGATGAATGACTTTAATGTTCATTCCTGTGATGTTATACTATAAGTCAATGTCCATTAGATCAGTTATATATTCTGATCAACACTTCCTTTGGGTACTATTATACCATACCTAATCAATCACTTTCAAATTATGGCAATTTGGAGTTAACATTACCAGTAGTTTTTGTTTGTTTCAAGCTATTCTCTTTTAATAATTAAAATCAATAAAAGTAACAATAATTCAGAAATCCTTTCATAACAAGTTACACTGTTTAATTTAGTTCAAGTTTGCTCTATGACGCTTACGGCTAGCCCCCGGATCCATTCACTCATTTTTGAACTGTGTTCTTTTGTTTGTTTTGTTTGCTGTTTCGGAGTATGATGTCTTGTCGTTTTATTTGTCCTTTTTGTAAATCATATGTGGCGCAGTCCCCCTGCACTAACTATTATTGTGATTACACAATGTATTTTTACCATATATCTATTTATGACTATATTCTTGTTTTAAATTATCACATGATTAACAACCAATACAACAAATATTCAGTACATTGTCGCCAACTCAACATTTATAAATAAATTTACATTGTAAATAGCCCTATTTTGATACACAAAATCAAATTACGGAATTCCACCAAATATTTTGGGTTTTTTGGTCTAAAATGAATATTGCCTTAGAATCAAAATAATTGGTTTATCAGTCTTGCCAATTGTAAACATTCTACAATAAGTTAATCCTCTGGTTCCCTGATTTTTGGTCACTTTAGAATCCTTTAATTTGTAGCAATTGATTCTATATTTGAACATAACCCTTTAGCACCTGAATCACAGAGTCATTTGAGTACATAGAGTGTTGACAACAGTTCTATGACACAGAGAATTTAATTATACAGGGAAATCCCTCTATTAAGACCACCTGTGGGACTGTCTAGATGTGGTCTTAATACAATCTCCCAAACAGAGTTGTCTTCCCTTGCAGTCCACACTAATCTTTGCTAACTGCTCAATTGACTACGCCACCAAGATTCTTGGTGAAGATGGACAATGATAAACAATACGATTCAAAACAATTAATGATAAAATATATAATACTATTACCATATTGAAATAGAAATGGGGTCATAATTTTTAAATAACAATGTATATACAGATATTACAGGGAACTCTTTTGCGTAAGATTACGAACTGCGCATGTCGGCGTGCTAATTTGAGAATATAATATTTTTTAATACTCGTGGGTTTGTTTATCAGTACTACACGATCGACAGGCCCAACAATTAATTTAGAAATGTCTAGTTAATCCAAATCAAAGAATTCTCGATTTATGTTTGTATTATAATAGAAAAATCACTTTGCGGGATAAACATTTCAAATTCACTACAAAAATATAAAATGTTTATAACGCCAAACATTTCGCTGACAGGCGCCATTTTTGACCAAGTAGTAAATCATGTGATCAATGACCTCCGGGTCAAACCTTTATAGCACGCGAGCCGATGGCAGAGTCGAATGCTGGATAGCGAGACTTGCGTGGAGAATGGTCTTAATAGTGACTTTGTCTCATTACTGAGTGAGCATGTTTGAGGCAATTTGAAAGAAAAACAGACAGTGTTAGGTAAATTATAGACATGTACTTTATTACTAATACTGTAATGTTGAGTTGCCTGTATTACTGAGTTCAATTTATAAGGAATAACGAAGAAATAAATTATGTGGTCGTATACGTGAGTTGCCTGTAGTACTGAGTTGGTCGTTAAGCGGGATTTCACTGTATTGCACAAACATTATACGCATTCAGAAAGACAGCATGAAGTAGGTAATGAGTTGGCTTCATAAATAAGCAAATTAACTTAAGAAACAGAATTTTAACCCAACAGTATAACCTAGGGTACATCTTAATCAATCTATATTAGTTTATCACTGGTAGACCTACAATGAGTATAGCTTTGAAGGGTTGGAAAGTCTAAATTAGGTCTTTTTTTGTTTTTAAATGATTTTTGAGCCTACATGTATATTCCTATATCTGTTTATTCTATAAATGACATCACAATGTTAGAAATCCTTACTTACATTATGTATGCATAATTTATAGCCAATTAATGATGATATCCTTACATGACGTGGTCAATAATTAAGTTATGCCAGCCGCATGTCCGCTGCGTGGGGAGGGGGGGGGCAGAGAATATTTTTTCTCTCCTACATTCATGGAAATAACACCCATTCTGGCCCACTCCACTGTATTCCTAAACATACATTTGTATACACCTAGGCAGATACTAATTCGTTAAATATCAATAATCCCAAGCCTGCATAAAATAGAAACAGTATATGCACAATGTTATTTAATTTACATAATATCCATGCAAGTAATTTGTCATGCTGTCATATGACAAGACTTTAAATTTTATAGTTATTCACATATTTGCACGCTTTCTTTTCCTTACATCTTTTCAAACAGGCATGCTTACTTTTGTGGTAAAAGTATATTTTGATTAGGTCTTACCTGATTAGCCAGATTATGATTTGGTGTTATTTGGCCATATTCAGGTAAAAAAAAAATGTCCGCATTATACGCATTAAGGTATTGAAATATCAATTGATCTGAACTTGGTATTCAGTATGAATTTCACTAAATTACTTTTGGGAACCAATAAACCTCAAATACCTACCTGAATCTGAATGAAAAAACATGCTAATAATATCTTTCTATGCTTTTTGGAAAATAGTTCATTTACCCTTTAGAGTATCGGTACTCTGACTTGTTGAGTATCAAAAAAGCACATATTTTAATTTGAAAGAAGACCCAATAATGACAAAATGAGTCATGGTGACAATGCTCTAACTATGGTTCTTGATGAACATGAAAAAAAAAGAAAATTTGTATCTTGGTGAAAAAAATATAACCACTTTAGGGTTCATTTTCCTCTGAAAAACACTTTCTTGCTAAATTTAAAATTGTCTTTAAAGATATATATGTACATGTAGTAAGATACAAAGCATTTCTCAAATAATACAGCCTATTTAAAGTTCATTTCTCTCTTCAAAACTCTTTTTTCCAAAATTTAAACTTGTCTCGTAGCTAGCTACTGTAGCTACATACAAAGAATTTCTCAACATGATAAATTGACGTAATCAAAATTGGTAAAAACATGATTTACATGTTGTTTGTTTTGTTTTTTCCCTGCAGTTATTTATTAGTTTGCAAATTCAGCAATATGAAATGAAAATGCAGACGCCATATAAAATTTAAACAAACATTCCAAAGGTAGACTGCCTGGCAAAGAAACATATATATCTAAGTAACAGTTATGTCATTAGAGCTGTCACCATTTCAAAAATTTGAAGTTCAAGGAGGATTTCTTTATAATGCAAAGTTTGAGAAGAAAAGTCACAAACATTCTGATTTTGATTATAAGGTTTTAATAACTTCAACAAGTGGTTGCCATGCAAGATACGCCCAACCAGGGCTCATAATTCAGGATGTTACAGGCTGACATGCTACAAAATTTTAACCAAGATATAAAACATGAATTATCGTACAATCAGAGGCCATAATAATGCGCAAATATTGACAATTATTTATGTCATTTTAGAGATACAAAACATATATTTTAAAGTTACATTATTCAAGATATAATGAATGAATGAATGAAATGGGGTTTAACGTCCTACGCTTAAGCACCGTACCTGGGCTAATTGAAGACGGGCATACGCCACAGTGTGCAATGAGGGAAATTTTGCCCGGGCAGCGGCGCTATTATCTACTCTTATATCGAATTCCAACTGCCAAGGGATCTTTTATGTGCACTCCAATTTGTACACGGGACCTCGGTTTTTCGTCCCATCCGAACGACTAGGCAGCTGTCCTTGTCAGGCCCTCCTTCTGCATCACTGACAAGGGGAAATCACGCCGGAAAATCGAGATGAACTTTCTCGGCCAATGCAGGGATCGAACACTCAACCTCCAGGCTAGCGAACCAGCGCCTTATCCACTTAGCCACCGTGATCCCCTTATTCAAGATATAGATAAAGAACTAGCCATTCTTGGTATAATAGTTGGAAGGTAGATGATGTAAAATTAATAATTTGAAAATTTCATTCAAATTACTCTATTGCAAGCGAAGATATTGGCATTTGAAAGTTTGGCAGACGTGTTCAATAATTTCAACCACGGTCCTGGTGTATCGAATCTAAGACTCGAAACGCCTGGAATCCGCCATATTGATTAAATCAGAGTATCGCTGAAACGTTTTAATCTGTTTAATATCAGAGAAATCTGATGCCATCCAGAGTCAATTAAGGCCTGAGTCAGTTAATTAATGTCTAATTAATGCTTTAGAAAACATTTCAGGCCCAAAGAAAGACCGGCTATAGGCATATTTAGCTCTTGAATAATGTATCTTTAAGTCCACAACGTGACAGGGAGACATATAAAAGTAATGGAAACTAGGCCAAGGGTGAATCTGAATTTCAATAGTGTTCTGTTCACTCCGATAATGCAAATATTCAAAAGGTTTATAATATGAGCAGTTTAACAAGTTGCGATATCATATTATATCTTCTTTTATTACATATGAAGACTATAACAGACAAGCCCGGTAATAAGACACCTGTCATAGGCATTGTCATATACAAATACAATATTTGCCATGAGCAGTTCCTCCGCTACCTGTCATACCGTCTGCTACCGATTTATCTATCAGGATTTTCGACAAGTTTCAATTCATTTTGTCAGGTTCATCTTAAATATTTATTTCTAGCAAAATAATTGATGTACTATATGCTAGTGATGTGCGGTTTTTCGGTTTAACCGAATAACCGCGGTTTTTACATATAAACCGAAAACCGAACCGATAAAACAAAAAAATAACCATGCGTTTCGGTTATTTTTTCCAAATTCCTAAATTTTAATCTACCCGTTTTTCGTTTCGGAAATGTTTGATAAATTCCAAAATTTTAATGTAACCACCACTTTCGTTTTGATTTTAGATCAACCAGGCCCCCTATGTATAGAGTGTTTAATAGTTTAATAAGTTTGGACGGCCTAGACTATTTATTTTCTCAATTCGTTTCGGTTTATAATCCAAAATTCTATGCAACCCTTAGCCGGTTGTCAATATTAGGCACGATGGCTTCCTCAAGAAGTAAAATGTCTTCCAAGTCCATGGCTTTCTCACTACGAAAGATTGGATGACAGTACATTTCTATGGACAGTACTAAACATAGTGCAATCTTTGTGAAAAGCATATGTCTGCTGAATTCGGAAACACATCCAACGTCTGGTGCACCTAAAATAAGTTTGTCAAATCTTTTTTTTTTTACAGTTACTTTGTATTTACTAGTCGTAATTAAAGTCATCGTAACAGTAAAAAAAACTTGTTGTTTACAATTTACATCAATATGTTTGATATCTTTTTTGGCTTCCAAGTAGGCTGTATAAGATAACTATAAATCAGTACATTTATAATACAGTTTTGAAATGAATAAAAAACCGAAAACCGAAACCGAGTTTTTTTGCCCCAGAAAAACCGAAAACCGAAACCGAAAGAAAATTTAAAAACCGCACAACACTTCTATATGCACTCAGAACCAGCAACAGACCATGACAATGAATGAATGAATGAATTTGGGTTTAACATCCTACGCTTCTGCACCTAACCTGGGCTTATTGAAGACGGGCATACGCCGTGTGCTATGAGGGAAGTTTTGCCTGGGCAGCAACTAAATTCTAACTGCCAAAGGATCTATTACATGCACGCCAATGTGTACACGTGCACGGGACCTTAGTATTTCATACCATCTGAATGACTAGGCAGCTGTCCTTGTCAGCCCCTCAATCTGCATCACTGACAAGGGGAAACCACACTGGAAAACCATGACAATGAACTTAAAGTTATGTTTAAAAATTATGCAGCTCCTTTCTTATATATTTTGATAAGGGCAGGGGATTTAATAGAGGCTGGTTGATCTGCATATACCTGACTTATGACCACTAAGGGCATCATGCAGTCATTTTCAATCTTTCAAATTAAAATACTTTACAGATTTCGCATGTTAGCGTTAAATTCTTACTTAATGATCTGATTTATCATTATCAGTTATTGTGTCCTAATGTCAACGAACAATAACTACAGAGATATAAATCTTTAATCACATCTTGTTTGATGATATATCTAGTAAGTTTAATGGCTGATAGGCATTTTGATTTCATTATTGCAAACTATCACTCTAGTCAGAAGTTTTTAATACTTCCTTCATTCATCCCCAAAACACTTTACCTGATAGAAACATTAAAGATAGTTTTTAACAAATCTATTTAGAACTCAGAAGTCTGCGCAATTAGTGAGAATATGGATGGGGTAATTTAACAACAACTGTTTGTGTAAATCATTCATAAGAAAAGTTTGATAGATGCAGGTGACACCAAAATCAGTTATCCACAATAACTCAAATACATTGCAACAAAGGCCTTGTATTGTCTAGAATTTCATGCATCCATTCTTGTATTGGATAAACTAAACAAAAACTTTACTACAATAACCAAAAAATAAAACCAATTTCAGTTCCAGGCAAACTAACAATTTATCATACCTCGATAAAGAAAAATTTCATTATTTGTTATTAGATTTTTAAAGGTCTTGCAACAATTTAGCTGAATCAGAATATGATGGTAATAGAAAAAAACACAAATTGAAAAGATCAGGTGTTCACAAATCAGATCTATCATTTTACCATATCAAATAACAAATCAACAATATTAGCTGTAAAATAATAATATACTGAATCAATACTATCAGTCAAGGTAATGTATAAATAGTATTTTGACATCTAGTTACCCCTTAATCAGATGTCATATGATAAAGTAATTATAGTATTTGCATGAATGGACAGTATGTATGACTAAAGGGGTATTTACTTTCATATTGATCTCATTAAAAACCTTGTTGTTTATGATTTACTAGACATACCTCTGTTTGTTTTTTGATAGATAAATCAATGAGAACGAGAGATATGCCTATTAATTAAGTTAATTAACAATTTGCCAAGGTCAAGAAGGTCAAGATAGCCTTGGCTGTCAAAGGACTCACAAACCACCTTTGGAACAACAAACGAAATCACAGTACAATGGAATAATGAAAAGCTGTGGCCGACATGAGTAGTTAAATAGCATCTTAGAAACTAAATTAAAAGTTATGGCCGACATGAGTGGCTTATTAAATCTGTAGAAACTAAATTAAGAGTAATCTATAACTATAATAATATTATCCACACAAAAGTTTTATCCTAAAGTATTACTTTAAACACATTAAATATCTCCATTATCTTAAAATAGCACTGTGAAATACATTAAAAATCTCAATATTCTTATGTTTTAGTTAATAGTCTATAATACTGACAGTTATTGGTTTCCAATAAGTCTACTTGGTTGTCAGTTAATGTTTAACTTAATGCATATTAAATAAGATGATTCCAATTTGACTCTCTGACTGGGAAATTCCAGTGGTTTATTAAATAAAACCCTGGGAGCTACAGTGTGTTAGTAACCAAGAGGTTTTGGTTTTGAGCCTAGTCTACATTTTCTTTGCTTCTTTGTATTCGATTGTTTGTGCGTTTTCTTGTACGAGTGTAATATGTTCCCTCAATACATTCACTATACATCTATTTAATTGAATATTTTATTTAAACACTTCTTTAATGTTTTTAGACTACTTTTTACACATTTCATCGATGGTTACTTGTAGGCCTATAGTTAAATTTTTTTTTACTACAGTATGCTTACATTCGTATTGCTTGTAGCATATGGCAGACCATGACTCATGCAGACATCATATAATGTTTTTCCTGATCATTTTCAATTTTGAGTGAAGTCTGTTTTACTTCAGACCCAGGACTGTACAGCACAGTTGACGCTTACGGCTAGCCCCCAGATCCATTCACTCTTTTTTTTTTAATTGTTTGTTTTGTTTGCTGTTTCGGGGTATGATGTCTTGTCGTTATATTTGTCCTTTATGTAAATCATATGTGGCGCAGTCCCCCTGCACTAACTATTAAGTCCAACAAGGAAAAGCAACTAATTGCGTTGACTGGATGAGAACCAGGATCTCTCCATGTACAGTATAAGACGTGCAGGTTGGAATTCAATGAGCAATAAGCACACTTCATACTGATATTTCTGTCATTGATAACCAATTGTTAACCCTTGTACGTATTACAAGGGGTATTTTGGGACCACACGACCATATCCTTAACGTTTGTGAGGAAGTGGTTCATAATTGTCTAGCAAGAATTTTTATACATTGTCAGATACATGTACTTAATGTCGAGTATTATGCTGTAAATAGAATGAACGTGAGGCAGTGGCAACATTTATTATTTGACAAGAAACTACAAGTTTTTTCTGGTTAAAAGTATCTAATCTATTCTGCGTTCGGTGCTAGATTTGTATTTGGAATCTTTCTGATGATGATATTGTTTTGGCCATTCTAAAAATCTAGATTTGAAAGCAAATCTAGACTTAATCTCGATCAAAAGTCGGATTCTACATGTAAATGACAATTAAGTTATGTGTAGAGTTGTATGGTTTCAAAAATACCTTATAATTCATATGGTCACTGTTAAAACCTTAAATATCCATGCCTGATTTTAACTAGATACATGTATGATAACTACAAGCCAACAGTGAGGCTGATGTCCCCTGCCGAAATCCCAAAATAAATAGATGACACATATAAATTAATCGCATATGTACTTTTTTTCAAAAGTATCAAGCAATCAAACTGATTATCAACTATGCACTACGGTTTCATCACTCTCTATCAGATCGAATCAAAGTTATCTTGTCCCAAAGCATTGACCAATGAAATTGCTTAGCTGAACTTAGCTTTATCTTGAAAAGTGAATCATTGAACTCAGTCAATACATTCACCTAATAAAACACCCACAACAAGTTTGAACATTCTAGCTCAATTAGAAAGAAAGTTATTGTGTTCAAAAGTCTCAGCCAATCAAATTGCTTATCGCTCTGATTACCCTGAGCAGAAAACTCCGCGGCCCCCGATTTTGGGGGGGCTACTAACAATAACTCACGCAATGTGGGCGCCCCAACTAAGCATCACACCCATACCCCCCCCCCCCCCCCAACATCTTTTCGCTTTTTTGAGCTTTTGGCGACATTTTATTTATTTGGCAGAAAATACTCATTATCAAACTTAGTCAAGGTTTTGATGTAAAGAAGCTATACACCAAGTTTCATCACTCTCGCTTAACTATAACTACAGTTATCATGTCCAAAAGCATCAAACAACCCTATTGCTTATCTCTGCTTACCCTTAGCAGAAAATGCTCAACTTCGAACTCCTTCAACTTTGAACATTCTAGCTCAATTAATTAGAAGGAGAGTTTTTGTGTCCCATTGTGTCCCTAAAAGTGTGACGGACAGAAAGACTGGCGGATGGACAGAAGAACCCATTTCAATAGCCCCTGCTTTGTTCGAAAGGCAGGAAACAATAAACTTCTATTTAGCCGACCGTACAAGGCGAACTACATGTACATGTATATATTACTAGTTACTTTTCCCAGTCAGTGTTCTATCTGAATCATATCTGAATATTTGCAAACTGAGTATGTAAGGCTTCTAAGAATTTAGTGGTGCATGTATAGGAATTCAGATTAAATACCATTTCTTTCTGTAGTGTCAATGGCATTATATTGTGAAGAACTGAGTAATTATGTGTGTAAGTGGTGTTTTTAAATAGATTTGATTTTAAAGTATTGTACTTACCGATATAAACCTGACAAGTATCGGCATTCCAACAGTGTTGTACTTTTTTACCCGGTAATTTTGGACATTGTTTTGGACAGATATTGACACACTCTGATTCATGTCTATTATTGAGAAAAAGATTATCTTCAGATTTAGCTGTTGCCATTAATCGAGACCAATCAACAGTATTGATGTAACATAGTTTATTATTCTTCTCCAATCGAACTGCTCCTCTCATTATTACAGACAAACTTGTCAGTCCAATTTCTTCCAAGTCGGGCATCTCGTAAACAACCAAGGCATAATTATACATAATATTCTCCCCTCGGATAACTGCTAGATTAGGAAACACATCACTTAATGTTCTCAAACCATGAACACGATAGAGCAGCATGTAACCTGTTATTTCTCTTAGCTTAGGGTAGGTATGTGGCTGAAACTCCATTAAAGTTATTTCTAAATTTCCTTCCACAATCGTACAATTTTCCAATTCTTTCATATAATCTGCATCACGCAACTTCATACTTGGACAAACTGAAATAGAAAAAAATTAATTTGTGTCAGCACATTCATCAATAGTAATGCATCCACTGTTATTAGTGTTATGTCACTACTTGAATTTCTTCGATAGAGTAGAATTCGGCAAAAATAATAGATTTCGGGGTTTTTTTTCAATAATTATGGCAAACTTCTACATGTATGATATGATCATGGCAAAAATATTTTGTTCCTTGATATAAAAATTATTTTATACAATAGGGATAATTAGATAAGAGATAGGGAGTGATTAGATTACACATTTTGTTGAGAAAGCCATTTGGAATTGATTACTATTTCCATAAAAAGTATTAATAATTTGTTGTAATATGACTACATCTTTTTTTTAGGAATCATCTTCAATACACAGTAATCACACAGCATACTTTGTTTTGATGAAAATTCTCAAATTTCTTGACATCATTATATAGATTATAAATTACCTCTGTATCTTAGTCCTAATGACAAAAACATGGTTTATACTGTGATATTGAGCTTTAATATAAAATAGACTGATTTGATTTAGGTGAAAAACGGACATCATTAAGGCAAAAAATGAAATATAAATGAGCCAAATTATGATTAATCTCTTGATTAATAGTATAGAGCTTGCAATATCACTAATTGAAAAGCTAGGTTAGAGGTAGGTAATGAAATGTATGCCAACAACAGCTATAGATTAAGTCACCTGAGAGCAGTCCACAAGGTTGTGAATCCTTGGATCCTTAGGATTCTTTTCAAGCACTCAGATGATAATAGTTGTTGATAGTGCTCATAAGATTTTACAAAGTGAGCAAGGCTTATACATGTAACTTGAATTAAATAATGGAAAAAATTGATGAAATACAAAATGGGATTTTGAGTTTCATTAATTCAAAAAACAATTGTAAATTACTAATCTAATTAAAGCAAAGATCCTATTTCAGTTTGTTTTTTATACATGTAGTACACTAGGAATCTGGAAGAGTTGTTACATTACCGAAGTTTGGGTTGAAGAGAGGGATTAGCTAATGAAAGGGCCTGTTACGGGAAATTTTTGAGGTGCCATGCACGGAACTTTCGGTAAACCACTAGAAACGTCAACACTGATTAATTAATCAATGTCTGATGTCATAGGGTCAAAAGATGCTCATGACCTTCCAGTACAACTTGTCCAATCTTTACGTAGTGTAGGCTATAGAGGGTATAAAAAAACCGAAATATAGATCTGTATTACAATCAGATAGGTGAATTACCATATTGTAAAAATTTGATAGAATATTCACAATATACAAGCCCATTTCAGTGTCAAGGATACAAAAGAGTTTCTATTAAACCTACATTTGTTTGGTTATTGTTGTTAAGGTTTATATATTATAGACAGGTATTTAGAGCTGAAGACTAATTTATCATTACTGTTCACATTTCGGTTGACGGACTGTTAAGGTTCTATTGTCACTGTCCAGTAGTTTATGATGGAAGTGATTAGTGTTTTCCCCAGGTACATGTAATGAACCTTTATTTATATGAATGATCTAGTCAACAGTGCATGTATAATGAACGCTAATGAACCAATATATATATATAAAGACAGGCAAAATGATCACTGTGCATTTAACTTGGCATGGCTCTAATCACTGTGACTGGGTTTGATCTCGTTGTTGGCTGAGAAAACTTTCTGGGAATTTCAAGTCCTTGTCAGTGGTGCTGAATAAAGGGCCTAGAAAGCTTAAAGTGTCTACTAATTTGTATGGAACGGTAAACCTAGGTCCATCTATACACATAGACATGCACATTAAAAAGAAGTCAAGTTTGATTTCAATGTAGACCAAGTGTAAATGGTGCTGTCCAGGCAGAATTTCCTTAATAGCATTCTGAATGGTCTATTCCTGTTTTCATTAGCTCCGTTCATCCAGAAAAATAAGACGTAAAATCTAATTTCAATGCATCTGTCGCTATCATATTGTAAAATTGTCAACTGGGACATCTACAAGTATTATGCAGTTTCAAGTGATAACCAGAATAATCAGCCATCTGTTTATAAAAGAGATTTTCACACTGAATGTGTCATCTCATTCTCAAGTATCTTCAACTATACCAAATACTAACATGACACACTACCATTATTGGGGATTCTAAACTCTTAGAATATGGTTAAACAAGCACTGAAGACTCAAACTGTCATTACTTGAGAATCATTACAAGTTAAAGAATGCAATACAATCCTATTTTATATTTTGCCTTCAACAAAGCTCACAAGCACTACAAATGAATCTAAAAACCCAAGATTTCAAGTATTGGGTTTTCATCATGTTAAGTTGATGCCATATATTGGAACTTGGAGGAAATGATTTGTGTTATAAAAGTCTTCAGCAAAATGATTGAATACAATAATGATCACATTCTGTTGAAATAACCCCCAAAAAACGAGAGCATCGCTATAGCTGCAATATACAGATTTATATTATACTTTTAAAATCAAGTGGGTGTGACCCCGCCCCTTGGGGTCGGGACATGCACCAAAATAAATAGTTCTTATTCCTACGGTATAAGGAATAAATATGCCAAGTTCCAAGGTGCTCCATTCAGATTCAGAATTCCAATCTGAAGACAATCTGCCCCTGGGGGTTGGACATAGAACAATATACATAGGTATTACCCTATCATGGATCATGCTGAACTGGATCAAATTGTAGATTATTTACGGACAAAATATTTACACCCAAAATATTAACAAAAAGTCGGTGGACGTACATGCATGTACCAAAATCAATATTTGCCCAGGCATCGATATTTCCGCGCACATGCGCACAGCGTTTGTTTTGAAAAAAATTCTATTTTTTTTTTAATAAATTATTACTGTCACGTCAATCATGAACTTGTTTGAAGCCGCACAATCATACTATATACCTGAGTATGGCCCTGCAGGCACATTTTCAAGTGTGTGCGCAGGCACACTCAACTTTTATAGAGCCCTGTATTTGCCTTCCTTGGTGTATAAGGATTTAGTATACCAATTTCCAAGATAAATCCTTCAGAATTGTGGCCTTTAGATGATAAGACAATTAAACATAGGTTGCCAGGCAACGAAACATACGCCCACAGCAGCTAAATCGTCCGGGCAGTCAACAAGAGTTGTCGCATATTTTACTTTTTTCGGTAATGAAACATTTATAATACACTAAAATCTGATTAAAAGTAACTACTCATTATGTAATTATCAGAAAATCATTGGAATTTGTTTGGCTTTGATAAAGTTCTCCTCCATGCTGTTCAAGTTATCTAAATTCATTGAAACTCAATATACTTGTTCGTCTCATGACCTTCAACAATTTATATAAATTTAAAGTCAATCGGTTATTAACTTTAGCCTCTAGAGCGTCCACAAAATTTTGAAAGTGATCAAGGGCCATAACTCAGTCAGTAATTATCTGAAATTGCTGAAAATCAATAGGCTTCTTCGTCTCATGACCTTAAACACTGTGTATAAATTTAAAGTCAATCGGTTATTAACTTTAGCCTCTAGAGCGTCCACAAGATTTTTATAAGCGATAAAGGGCCATAACTCTGACAGTAATTATCAGAAATTGCAGAAAATCAATAGGCTTCTTCATTTAATGACCTTAAACACTGTGTATAAATTTAAAGTCAATCGAATTTTAACTTTGGCCTCTAGAGCGTCCACAAGATTTTTTGAAGTGATCAAGGGGCATAACTCTGACAGTTATTATAGGAAATCGATGAAAATCAAGAGGCTCCTTCGCCTCATGACCTTAAACACTGTGTATAAATTTAAAGTCAATCGGTTATTAACTTTAGCCTCTAGAGCGTCCACAAGATTTTTTGAAGTGATCAAGGGCCATAACTCTGACAGTTATTATCGGAAATTGCTGAAAATCAATAGGCTTCTTCATGTTATGACCTTAAACACTGTGTATAAATTTAAAGTCAATCGGTTATTAACTTTAGCCTCTAGAGCGTCCACAAGATTTTTTGAAGTGATCAAGGGCCATAACTCTGACAGTTATTATCGGAAATTGCTGAAAATCAATAGGCTTCTTCGTCTCATGACCTTAAACACTATGTATAAATCTAAAGTCAATCGGATATTAACTTTAGCCTCTAGAGCGTCCACAAGATTTTTTGAAGTGTTCAAGGGCCATAACTCTGACAGTTATTATCGGAAATCGCTGAAAATCAATAGGCTTCTTTGTCTCATGGCCTTTAACACTATGTATAAATCTAAAGTCAATCGGATATTAATTTTGGCCTCTAGAGCGCCCACAAGATTTTTTTAAGGGATCAAGGGCCATAACTCTGACAGTTATTATCGGAAATCGCTGAAAATCAATAGGCTTCTTCATGTTATGACCTTAAACACTGTGTATAAATTTAAAGTCAATCGGTTATTAACTTTAGCCTCTAGAGCGTCCACAAGATTTTTTGAAGTGATCAAGGGCCATAACTCTGACAGTTATTATCGGGAATTGCTGAAAATCAATAGGCTTCTTCGTCTCATGACCTTAAACACTATGTATAAATCTAAAGTCAATCGGATATTAACTTTAGCCTCTAGAGCGTCCACAAGATTTTTTGAAAAGTTCAAGGGCTATAACTCTGACAGTTATTATCGGAAATCGCTGAAAATCAATAGGCTTCTTCGTCTCATGGCCTTTAACACTATGTATAAATCTAAAGTCAATCGGATATTAATTTTGGCCTCTAGAGCGTCCACAAGATTTTTTTAAGTGATCAAGGGCCATAACTCTGACAGTTATTATCGGAAATCGCTGAAAATCAATAGGCTTCTTCGTCTCATGACCTTAAACACTGTGTATAAATTTAAAGTCAATCGAATTTTAACTTTGGCCTCTAGAGCGTCCACAAGCAATTGTGGACGCCGGACCGCCGGACCGACGGACGGACGGACCGACGGACGGACGGACGGGGGCGACGGCAATATACGACCACATTTCAATGTGGGCGTATAAAAATTGGTTTGGCTCTGCTCATGATGTTGGGACATGCACCAAAATCAATAGTTGCTGCCCTTAGATATATATGCCAAGTTCCAGGATGATTCATTCAGAATTGCAACCAGTATATGATTAACACAAAAATTGTACATGGTGCTGCCCCTTGGATCGGGACATGCACCAATATCAATAGTTGTCGTCCTAAGGCAATAAAAAATACTTATATCAAGTTTCAAGACAATCCATCAAAAATTGTGGGCTGTAAGCAACACACAGACACAAAATGCAAAAATGGGTGTGGCTCAGCCCCCAGCGGTCCGGCATTTATTAAAGTAAGGATCATCCTTATGGCATAAGGAAGAAATATGCAAAGTTTCAAGACAATCCATAAAGAATTGCGCCATGTAGGCAACCCATAGACACACACACCAATTCATGGACAAGAGCATAACACGTCCACATTCTTCATGAAAAGATAATAAAATATCTGTTACCAAAAAACAGGTAAAAAATTTCAAATTAAACAACAAAAAAAACCAACAAAAGCATCAATTTAATAAGTTTAGAACTAAAACATCTAAGACTGAAGTGAACAGTCAAAAGGATACTACATGTATACCAGACATGAAATAAACAAACTATCCGATCAGCCATTATTATCCTGGGTCAGACATAATGGAAATTATATCTTGATTTATAGTTATAGATTCTCATTACAATTAAGTAGCAACTTGTCTCACAAAGAAAAGCTACTAACTTTTGAACAATAAAAAATAAAAATAAATAGGATCTGTGTTTTAATCAGATCGATTTTACAGGTTCAAGTAATTGGAAATTAAAAGGCCTTTTAGTCCCCTGAATAGAGAGAGAGAGAGAGAGAAATGGGATTTAAAGTCCACTCGACACAAACCAGGCCATTTCAGGACTAACATATGGTTATTAATTTTTATTTCAATAATTTGCTTGCACGTAGGGGTCTTTAGCAGTGGGAAGAAATTGGAGGACCCGTAGAAAACCTACAAGGTTGGACAGACGACCCTACTCCTTGTCACGTACAAACGCGAATTCAAAACCAGGCCAGTTGACTCAATGACCCCACCATTCGGCCATCCACACCTCTCGCCCCTGAATAGAAGCGCCATACATAAATTTCACAAACACATCAAATGATAACCTAAACTCTAATGGGCAATAACAAATGCAGAAAATTAATTAGGAAAATTATTGAAAATCATTAGATTTCTTCATCTTCACCATACTTGATACAACCACATTTTGCCAGAGATGGATGGAGAACAAGTTAAAAAAAAGAAATTTAATGTTTAATCAGAGGCCACTAAAGGTCCACAACCTTTTAGGTGTCCTTAACACTATTTGCATACAAGGAGCAGTCATTTTTTCGAACAGTTTCAGTCTAATTTTCATGAAAGTCTATCTCAGCCATCATTAAAGTTTATCAGAGAAATAATCGAAAGATTTTTTTAAATTGGATAAAATTGTGACCTCTAGAGGGACCACAAGCTGAAAAGGGATTTTTTTTCCAAATTATGGGCCATAATCCAGGAAGTTACATTCCAATATGTGCAAATAATGAAAGGAAGCAAGGACTTTGGGATACAAGCATACATTTCAAGTTTCATCAAAATCGGATAAACATTGTGATGCTCTTTTCATACAATCAGGGGTTACAGTTATGGTCCAATACATACATGTACCAATATCAAAAGGAACCAAGATCTTTGGGGGATAAACCTATATTTTAAATTACTTTGGGGGATAAACCTATATTTTAAATTACATCAAAATTGAGTATATATATTCAGTTCATCATTTCTTTTTAATGACATGTAATGTAATGTTTCTAAAAATCTGACTGGCTACCATATCTTTATACTGGTCACCTTGACGTTAAGCATGTACGGTATTTTATTAGAATTATGAATCATAACCTCCCTTGACCACAAATATGTTTTATATTCATAACAACTTTATATATATTTTTAATATGTATATGATGCTGTGCGTAATAATACTCTATTGTCATAACAACCCATAATAACTCTGTTTTTCTTTTCATCTCCCATAATCACCTGGGTAGATGTATGTGTACCTTTTATCTTGACATCTGGGTAATCTAATATCAACCCTTCCACCCACATAAAACTACTGATATTTCACACACAAAATTATCATTTATCATGGCAGCAATTTCACCTAATAGATCAAACACATCCACATAATATCACAAATTAGATTTCCACGGCAGTAGACAACGGTGGATGAGTATTGACAGAATATGGTAATATTTATTGGTAATAATATCAGGGACATACATTCAAGTGACATGTCAACCGAAGATCATGACAATCTTCCAACATCTGACATACTTCATGTTTCTCATGACATGCATTACTTGTGCATAAAAATAACCGTAATTTGATACCTGTTATGACAATGGTTGGCAATATAAACAGACAAAAAACCTACTCGACTCATGTACATTTAAATACCATATTGATCAAAACATAAAGTGAAGCTGGAAGTGATCAAAAGTATTAAATTATCGACAATGTAAAAAATTAAATACAATGAAAGCTATCGTATCACCCGATACCCTGAATCTATTGATTATAAATTGAATTTCAAGCTCTTCAAATATTTTACAAAGGGCATCGAAACAGAGGTGTTTTCCATAGCAAAATATTTTGGTAAACAAACCTTTTTTTGGAATGAATGAATGAAATCTGAAATGGGGATTTAAGTCGTAATTTTCTGCATCGACTGGGTTACATATATTCACCATACAGTGTTCTATAAGAGAAATGTGCCTACGGCCTACTCTAATTTTGAATTCCAACTGTTCTGGTACTTTTATGTGCACACATGTGTACACAGCGTCTCCCCCGTACGGCTTTATTTTCGCACGTTTCCAGTGAATGGACATTTTGCTCAGTAATCCCAGCCAGAATTTGGCTATTTTTTAAAATTGCGTTAAAGTTTTAAATTTTTATTTAGAACTGAAAAAAATTGACTAAAAACGTTAGCAGAATTCATTGTGTGTCAAAAATCTGTTTAAACCTGCTAATTCTGTTAAAATCCCATTTCTTCCGGGGATTATTATTCAATCTTGAGTTGTGTCCGTGTTATTGCACAGACAACCCTGAAACAACGCATGTTTTCTGTTCATCGAAGTCATTGTACTTTTGTCTGACTTCTGTGCGTTGACCTCGTGACCTATGACGTTTAGATAACGCCATGTAGATATCATTATCATGGCTGTTCACTGTGTCAGAGTCACTCCTCTGCAGGTAGGGGGAGTCTGTCGTTCAAATTGGGTCTCCCCATCCTGCACAAAGGGAAAACCATGCTGGTAAATCGTGGGCAACTTTATCAAACAATATCGAGAGAGAGAAAGAACTGGGTCATTTCTGGACTAACATATGGTTCAATTGCACGTAGGGGTCTTTAGCAGTGGGAGGAAACTGGAGGACCCAGAGAAAACCCATGAGGCTGGACAGGGGACCCCACTCCTTATCATGTACAAACGGAGTATCGAAACAATATCGAGAGCCAACATCTTACTTCCAGTTACAGTTAGTTAGCCACTGCTGCTCTTTTTTAAAATGATGGACTTATCCTTCAATTCTTTGATTGAAGATAATGTATTTCAATAACTCGTTAAATCATTTCAATGGTACATGTATTTAATAATTGAACTGGAATATACAGGTCACAATTCTATGGAATACAATTACTAGGCCTACTTATAAATGAAAGACGTTTCGACTAGAGAAGCCCAGTTGAAAGTCGCTCAGTAAAAAGCAGTAATTTTTGTTTTCCATAGAATTGTGACCTGTATAATAATAACCTGTTACCTGTTATTTGTCAACTGGCAATAGTGAATTATAAGGATTAATAGGATAATTCTTTAACAAGGTAGGACAGTTTTTTTTAGGGCTTGATTTAAAATTATTTTAAAAATATCACTTAAAAATATGAAATTATAACTTTAAATAAACTCAAAAAATAAGCAGGAAGCTGTCAAATTGTATTACATTTATCACAATATAATCCAAGCCGAGATCAGTGAACTATTTACACTGCATGTGTCCACCATGTAACTACAGCATGTACAATAAACATGTGTATTAAAGCGATATTGCCAGATATACAGCTGTGATATTACATAATGCAATTCAATACTCATAAACAAAAGCTTATGTTCAGGGCCACTGACGTCACAATCATAATAATAGTACACTGAAATACTGCCGATAAATTTATGATTTCCACATTATTTCTATCAAAATTATTGTCAGTTTAATGAAAATAATATTACATCAATTATCCAGATCAGGGGGGGGGGGGCAGGGCCAATCTTTCTATATAGGGAAAGAATAAGGAGAAAAATGATCCTGGAGGTAGAGGTAAAACTAGTTACTTTCGTTTGTTGTCAGGTATTCTTTTCTGAGATTTAGGCCCAAGGAAACCAGTTGGCCTGAGGGCATTAAAGCTACACAGTCAGCCCCTGATCCAGACTTTTCATTCAGATATTATATTGATTGCTTATTTCAAGCATCTTCAAAGCTAAGCATTAGGTCTACATTGAAGATACATTGTGCAAGAGCTAAAGAGTAAGACACATTCGGCCCAAATTTCTATTCAAATATTACAACGCTAATAAAAATTTTCAATATATTCTTCTTTTATCATCTACTATTGAACTGCTATAGCAAGAATGGCCAACTCTCTATAAAAATCTCCCATAATGTATCTTTAATAAATTATATTGCTGCTTTTGAAACACAATATCTTGATACCAATTTAACTGGGTATGACAAAAACATGTTGTAAGTCACTTAAACTGTCAAAGTCCCTTTAAATCAGAACTGGAGTCAATGTATTATCTATATTTTACAATTACCTGTATGAAAAATTCTCAATGACAGATATGTCTACCTAGTTATCTTGAATTACAAAAAATTCTGTCTAATCTCTTTCCTGTTCACTTTTAGTATAGATTTTAATGAAAACATTTAAATGCCTGCTGTCAGGCAACAAAACATGCACAACATCCAAATAGTCCATAATGGTTGTCCTATGCTGATTCCTTATAGGTGCACTTAATTAAAAAGCAGAATCAAAATATAGTAAAATATCATTAGAACGTCATTAAAAGAAATCTCAGTAGTTTAGTAAGCCTCTGCCCTCTTGATCTAATAAATGTAAACTACATGTACAAATTTTTAAAAGTAGTTTTTGGATATACTGGTATGAACAATATCACTATTCACTAACTCTAGAGGTTATAAACAGAAATTGCAAAGGGCAATAACTCTGGAAATTGTTGAAAGTCAATATAGGGGGCATCCATAAAGTATGTACGCTCAAAATGGGTAAAATTCAGACACCCCCCTCCCCCCACGTTTTGCCTATGAATTTACGCACCTGTACGTTTTTGGCGATACCCCCCCTTCCCCCTTCAAGCGTACGTACTTTATGGATGGCCCCATACTTCATCGTTTTACTAATAGTAATATGCATATAAATTTAATACAGATCTGATGATAACTTCTGTAATGCGAGCACTCACACGAGGTTCAACAAAATAAAACGAGGCCATAACTCTAGAGGAGATAAAAGGAAATTACTGAACTTAGACGTATGCTTCTTCATTTTACTAATTTAAATAATCCATGTAAATTTAATACAGATTGGATGATAACAAGGTTCAACAAAGTGAAACAAGGACCATAACTCTAGAAGTACATTGTAGTTTCCAGAAATAGTTACAATTAAATAGGATTCTTTCTTTCACTAATCAAAAAAAATAATTTTAGTCTGTAGAGTGTTCACAAGAAATTGTGTACCTAAAACAGACTGAGGGTCTAACAGGGGCGATAGCTATATAAAAAGTAGTATATAATTGTTGTGTTGTATTCACTCTGGTTCTTCCATTAAAAAAACAGGATCTACAAGGATGACAAGTATTAATACAATGAGAAACTAACCATTACATTGTAATGGTTAGTTTCTCATTGTATTAATACTTACATGTATTTAATATTGACTACTGCTTTTTTCTTTAAGTCCATCAATTTTTTTTTTATGGAAATCATTGTTTCGATGCTAGCATAAAGTTCACATTTTAATGTATATTATGATCTTTATCACAATACATGTACATGTATGCATGGACAAAGAAGACATCGATGACAATGAGATCAGTTTTTAAAATTAGTCATAGAAAGCATAAATGTCAATATTATTTTATCCTGATTACTTTGAAAAATCTGTTGTACATTGTGAAATAATGATTCAACTGACAAGACATGTATTGATTTTCCATGATTTCTGATAAATTATTTTTAAGAGTTATTGTCCTTGATTACTTTGAAACATCTTTTGTCTTGTGGAAGCTCTTCAGCAGTTATAATCTGATTGACTTAAAACTTATAAGCATTGTGCGTATCAGCATGTATAATACTTGTAGATCAATCAAATGTTTTTCATTTCCAAGACCTTAAGTATTTATTGGGTTGGTGTCTGTGGTCACTTTTTAACGTCTTTAGTAAATGCTCTAGGTGACTATAATATAATTACAATACAACCACCTTTATGGGCTGCGATGATTTTGTTGCCTGGTCGAGGATTTTGTTGCCACATCAGGTAATCTTAATAATTTTGTTTTAATTAGAACTGTCAACATTATAACACAGTTTAGGGCCACCTGCAATAAAGTTGTCAATGCTAGCTCTACAAGGGCTGTCAAACAGCAGGAAAGAAGTAAACAGGATGAACTGTCAGTCTGTGTTAAGCTTTAAAGTGTAGTTATCCGTTAAACGCTTTTTTTATGGCACCACTTCAAGAGTTTTCATAATAATAATGTAATAAATCATTTTTTTAGTGAAATTGTATGTAAGTGAGATTTGCGGATTTATTCCTTATGAATACATCGATTAGACGATTACCCTTATCTGTGATGTAGTAGCCTGTAACAGCTTGATCAATAACCCCACAGGTATACTGTCTGACACTATTTGTAAACATGACAGATGATGGGATAATTCAGTTTATTTAACAATACTTGTGATATATTTCCTAAGAAAATATCTGATTTATATGCGCTAGTTTTGATTTATCAGATACATGTAAATATCAGATATATTATCAAAAATTTATGAATTTCAAAAGGGGTCTTCCTTTTACATGTACATGTATGACCCAATGAAATTAGAAATTACTGGAAAATATAAATCATCTAAAGCAGACCAAAAAAGCAGTCACAAGACAGTAAAAAAAGATCAAGGCCAACAACCCATTTAGTATTAATCATAAATTTTTTAGAATAACCGTTCCTCCAAGCACTAACAGAAACAATACAAGTACTTGTAACCAAGTGATAAATGTAACTGCTCTAGACAAGCCTCTGGACATAAGACACATGTTACATACACTGTCCCACAAAAATTATTAAACAACATATATATACATATACATTCTACAAGCCTGGATATAAGGCATCTGTTACGGACTTTGTTAGAAACAAATTATCTCATAGCTTATTATACGTTGTGTGATAATTCATACTCGACAATGTCTGTGACGGGTGCCTTGTTTCCAGGGCCGTGTTTTTACAAAAACTTAAATCTCCTTAGAATCGTCTTTAAACTAAAATTTCATGCTACATATAACTTAACATAGGGAGAGGGTTTTCACATAGGCTATGCCTGTTACCCAATCCTATTCCTGTTGTTAGAATAAAATACGTTTATACAAAAAAAAAACATAGATGAGTTTCAGAAAATGATTTTAAGCATTTTAGATAAAATCCATTAAAATAATATTTTAAATTAAAATTTTACCTTAATAACCTAAAATAGTGCATGGTGTTTCACAAAACTATTATAGAGGAAATTTTTTGATTCTCGGCTGTACGTGACAAGGAGTAGGGTTGCCAGTCCAACCTCGTGGGTTTTCTCCAAGTCCTCTGACTGCTAAAGACCCGTACACCCAAGCGAATTATTGAAATAAAATTGAACTATGTGTTAGTCCTAAAATTACCTAATTTGTGTTGAGTGGACGTTAAACCCAATCTCTCTCTCTCTCCACATCCGTTTTCATGTATTTTGTTGTTAGTCAATTTAAGCAATTAGAGGATGCCCCAAATTATAACCCCAAGAAAAAAAACCCACTAAAAATCACAATAAATAAAACCCTGTGTTACTGTTTTATGTATAACCATATGATTCAAGTATAAGTTATACTATTTTTAAAAAATTACCTGGCAAAAAAAAAATGTAAAAGAAAACTTGAACTCACTTACAGTAATACATGTATCTTAAGTCAGACCTACATGACATCCATCATATGCATCGTATTACTCATGTGATTTGATGTTATTAAAAAAAGTTATAGGCTTATTTGAAATTAAATTTTAATATCTCAAATTTATTATTTCTTAATGCAGGCGGTAGTATGATTTACCCAAACAACCCAAATCCACCCAAATCTACTCAAATCCACCATTATTTCAACTCATACATGTAAAATAATAATTTATATCTATATTTGATAATATAGTGTTCTTTATGCCAAATTTGCATTTTTAATTTCAAAATCGTAAGGTTTTTGTTTAAAAAATATACCTCAAAACAGCTCAAAATCCAATTTCAAAACAAGTTATGTCCCTTGGTTACTACTTCCAAACTTGCTTTGAAATCGCATTTTGAGGGGCATTTTGACACTGAAACGTTACGACTGTGAATTAAATATGGCAATTTGGCAATTATCAATATAAATCATTTTCTTATAAATTGAAATATTGGTGGATATGTGTAGATTTGGGTGGTTTTGTGTAGCTTTGGGTGGGTTTGGGTAAATTGTGCTACCCAATGCAGGCTCACGTTAATGACAAAACATAAAGTTTTAGGAGTCAAAATTATTTTCTCTTGGGAAAAAAAACCCCTTTAATTGACAAAGTGGGATAGACATCATCCAATAAGGAGTGTGGAACTTTGACATTTTCAAAGTATCATTGAAGGTGTATATTGGGTATGGCATTTCAAATCTAGTCATCTGAACATTGTCTATTTGGTAGATAATTAGTTTCAAAGTTGTTAAATACTTTTAAAACTCGACAATAATTTACAGTCTAGATTAGTCGCTTGAGTCGGCTTTAC
Organism: Patella pellucida; assembly: GCA_917208275.1. Lineage (NCBI taxonomy): Eukaryota > Metazoa > Mollusca > Gastropoda > Patellidae > Patella > Patella pellucida. The sequence continues at coordinate 11,493,181 of OU795037.1, forward strand.
ATCGCTCTTGCCCCGTTTATGTTTTATAAATTCCTGAAACACACCCACAAATATCACATAAATGACACTTCTCAATACTTTCTGTTATCCAAAACATATCATAAAATATAATCAAGCAATTTAGTTCATCAGTCCATATTATTTCCATTGAAGGCTGCGGGTAAATCAAAAGCCAAGGTCAAGAAAGCACCATGCAACTTCAAGGCCAACCCACCGATACATTTAAAAACGAATAATACGCAATAAACTCATTTATTTCATTTCTCTACGACTGTCTGACCATCTGCAAACATTGCTACAACGTATGAAACTCTCCCCACAGTTTTCAGTTACGAAGCGTATTTTTTAAATCCATATACCAGCTGATCAAATTCAAACTGCACCACAAGTGCAATCAATTTGCAATCAAATGTATTAAAGTTCAATTTCAAGTTACAATCGATCTTTGTGAAATGCATAAAATTCAAAATTTCATTTCGATTTAAGCTTAATTTTTTGAGTAACACTAACAGGGCCATGTGTAATTATTTGTACTGGACAATGTCTGTAACAGGTGACTTGTGTCCAAATTTAAGTTCTACAGGACAGAAATCATTGAAATCAATCAGATGATAATGGACAGCTAGGGCCCCGACAAGGACAGCTGTCTAATCATTTGGATGGGACGAAAAACAGAGGTCCTGTGTACACATTGGCGTGTACGTAAAAGATCCCTTTGCAATTGCAATTCGATATAAGAGTAGGCCATAGCACCGCTGACCAGGCAAAATTTACCTCATAGCACACTGTATTGTGTATGCCCGTCTTCATTAGCCCAGGTTAGGAGCAGAATAGTAAACCCCCATTTCATTTCATTCATTTCATTTGATAGCGTTAGTCCCTTACATAGTAATCATCAAATACATAAAACACTGAGTGTCTAGCTAGAGGGTCAACATGCTTTTTCTTTCTGATCAAAATCAAAAACTCTGACAGTTGTGATGCATTTCAATGTCAGCGTATAAAATATGTAGAATGGTCGTAAGAATTTGCGAACAGATATTAAATATGAGGGTTATATAGAGATATCACTCTCATTAGCAGACAGATATTAAATATGAAGGTCATAACGAGGTATCACTCTCACCAATTTAATTAATACATCAGTTGTAAACAAATCAAAAACTATTATATTTCACATAACAGATAAAACATTTGACAAATAATCATACCAGCCAATTTTCCGGGATGAACATGTCATCCTCAATATTAAAGATGTCTTAGTGAAACTGTTTTCTACAATAACAAAATAATTTCTTTCTCTGTTTTGTTTTACTCAATAGCTTTAATTCTAAAAATAACCTGTATCTGTATGAAAGCAAACTGTTAAGCGCAGATGTCAGGAATCATTGATTGCATAGCGTCTATTCTAGTAGTAGTGAACTGATCTCCCTTGAGTCCTTACATGTCCCGACATTATCATGCCCTCAGGTATAATAATCAATTACCGACAATCAAATAAAAAAAAAGGCTTACCAAATATTATATTGTTATGTAACAATTGCTATAAAGCTAAATATAATAGACTAAATAAGCTTTCTGCGGATGTCTACAACTGACAAAGACAGGATGCCAGGCAACAAAACATACGCCCATAGCAACCAAGTCGTTTCAGCATTCCATACAGGTTGTTAATTACATGTTCATTCTACTGGTAACTGATTTGGGCCATAATTCCGCAAGCAGCTGTCCAAATTGAAATAAAACAGAATGATAACTACATCTATGTATTGCTCCAAAGTGATCGCAAGCAATTGTTAGAAATAGTGTTAGAAATCACTAAAACCTAATATGATTCTTCATCTGTCTTAATTATAATATAACAGTTTATGCATTTCAAGTTACATGTATTTAAATGTTACCATAATAATCTTGCTAGAGAGTCTACAGGATTCTTCAAGGTACTTAAAGGAATTAATATGAACAATATTTAATAGAAATCATTGAAAATCAATAAGGTGTCTTTGTCTCATGAACATGTACACTGGTATAAATTTCAAGTCAATCAGTTTATATTTTAGATAGCCTCTTGAAAGTCTACAAGAAATTCAGACAGGCGGGGGTGACAGCAACATGACAACATTTGAATGTGTATGGATAGAAATGCTTTAACTGCTAATCGACATGTAATCGGCTATATTATGTTTGCTATATTGATCAAAATATATATAACCGTCTTGGTATGATTGCATTTCATCCCAAGAGAGGGGGCAACCATCATTACCTTGCTAATTTGTAGTCATTAAAGCTATATTGATCTATATGACATCATACAGAAAATACTCATTATTTTCATTATATAACTATAACTTGCTAATTGGTGTTCATTAAAGCTATATTAATCTATATGACATCATATAGAAAATACACATTATTTTCATTATATAACACTATAGGTGTTAGATTTATTACTCTAGCTTGAAAAATATCATATTTGTTGTGAATGGACGAAATATATCGATTACTGAATTAATTTACAGGAAAAGGAAAACCATAAACAATGTATATATATATGGCTGATCATTATCAAATTATATTTACATATTAAATACTTTTGCTACCAATACTTAAAGGAGATACAGTTCAGTTGTTCAAATTATCCTTATTTATTGTTTTCTAGTCAGTAATAAAATTGGGTAGATTCATAAAATGCTCTTTCTTCATATCTTGGAATTTGGTTATACAAACTTTTTTTCTCAACAGTCCAATGAAAACGGAGACACATCTTTACAATCAGTTTAATTTAAAAGTTTAAATATTTAAATCAGTTAAATTTAAAAGTATAAATTCTCAATCAGTTTAATTTAAAAGTATCAAACTTTCAATCAGTTTAATTTAAAAGTATAAAACATACAATCAGTTTCATTTAAAAGTATAAAACTTATAATCAGTTTAATTTAAAGGTATCAACTTACAATCAATTTAATCCGAAAGTAATAAAAAAATTACAATCAATTTGTATAAAACTTTCAATAAATTTAGTTTAAACGTATAAAACTTTCATTCAGTTCAATCTTAAGGAATAAAACTGGAAATCAATTTACTTAAGCAACACTTTAATGAATTAAATGTACTAATGAATTAAATGTACAGTACAAAAAAATCAGTTATACATAAGACATAACTAAGATGGAAAGTAATGTGTATTTATTATACTCTAAAAATCATTTGAAGTCAATGGTGCAAAGTACTACAAAGAAAGAGAATAGGTTTACCATTATGATTATTCTTAAATCAGCCAAATGATGACTGTTATTGTCATCTTAACAGGCTATGCTACAACGTAGCATATTAAAATATAGGCCTTAATATTATATATATTATAACATGGGCCTAAATAATATGAAAGCCTTCTTTTACCACTGTTTAAGATGATATCACCTTTAAAGGGGGGCTTACATGTATGTCGACTTCAAAGCAACTAGTTTCAGTCAGAGCAACTGAATTCTGAGTGCTAATGTCAACTCAAGAGCTGAGAGCGATAACAATTAATTAACATGTGACCGTTAATTTATTCATCATGTGATCAACAAATGGCATATATCTTAGAAAACAAATGATCTGGTGACTGACAACGATAATACCGTGACCTTGTATGCCTGCACAATCAAAATGGGGATCACATGGCTAAGTGGGTAAGGTGCTGCATTGGCCGAGTAAGTTCATCTTGATTTTCTTGTGTGGTTTCCCCTTGTCAGTGATGCAGACAGAGGGCCTGACAAGGACAGCTGCCTAGTTGTTTGGACGGAACAAAAAAGCAAGGTTTTGTGTGCACATAAAAGATCCCTCGGCAGTTGGACTTTAGTTGCTGCCTGGGCAAAAATTTCCAGTCTTCAATTAGCCCAGGTTAGGTGCAGAAGCGTAGGATGTTAATAAACCCCATTTCATTACAATCAAAATGTGCTTAACTGTCAAAGGAACATGACAGTGTTCACATTCTGGATGAGGCTCTCGCTTTAAGATGAAAAATGACCTTCAACACTGTGAGTAAATTTAAAGTCAATCGGATATTAACTTTAGCCTCTAGAGCGTCCACAAGGTTTTTTGAAGTGATCAAGGGCCATAACTCTGACAGTAATTATTGGAAATCTATGAAAATCAATAGGATTCTTCGTTTCATATCAACTTTAGCCTCTAGAGTGTCCACAAGATTTTTTGTAGTGATCAAGGGCCATAACTTTGACATAAGTTGTCGTGATTCCCTGAAAATCAATAGGCTTCTTCATCTCATGACCTTAAACACTGTGTATAAATTTAAAGTCAATCGGATATTAACTTTAGCTTCTAGAGTGCTCACAAGATTTTTCAAAGTGATCAAGGGTCATAACTCTTGCATTAATTATCGGATGTCGTTTCATGACCTTAACCACAGTGTATAAATTTAAAGTCAATTAGAAATAAACTTTAGCCTCTAGAGCGTTCACAAGAAATTGTGGACGACGGACGGATGGACAGACTGACGGGTTGACAGCAATATACGACAACATTTCTAATGTGGGCGTTAAAAAGGAATGACCAAGACGAGAGCGACACAAAACAACTTCACCTCCTGTTAGACATGTAGGAGCTTAGCCAATCTCCAGGGAGAGGCTTTATATGGTGCAATTTGTTTGTGACTGCAATATCCCAAGACCATTGCCAGCGGTCACACATGTATATAAATGAATTAATAACTGATTTAAAATCTTTGAAAGGAATGTAAAAATCGGATACGGGAAGATCTAAAGCAGACTTGGCAGTAGAGTCTGCTTGATCATTCCGCTTGATATCCATATGACTGGGGAGTTAAAGTCGTATGAAAATAGCAGACAATAGATGTCTGGCACTAATGGGTGATCAAGCTGTTTGTTAATAGACAGGAAAGGACAAAGAATCAGAAAGGATAATGTTTTTTTAAATCTGATGAGGACTGAATGAACTCCAACTCCACTGTAAAAATAGAGCAGGTGGTAGGCAAACAGAAATGGTCTCCGGTGGTGTCACGGTAGCTGAAGCTACCCGGTCACCATCTTTCACCAGTTTAAGAATGTCCATGTTAAAGGCAACAAGTTGCAGCTAGTTGAAGCCGAGTTGCAGAAAGTTAAACATGGGAAACTGGCTAGAACAGACTAGAACTACGTGTAGTTCCTATAAGAGTTGTAAGAGGCGCTCAGATTAACTTTTTTCATTTGTATTTAGTTGAAATCAGTTTCTCACAGTTTTCGAAATGCCAGTTCCTCTCAGATGTAAGGTTGACATACAAGTAAGCCCCCCCTTTAAGGTCATGTTCTGAGCAACAGTGGCTCAGTGAATAAAACATTGGCTTGCTAACCTGGAGGTTCCATGTTCAATTTCCTTCATAGCACACTTCATGGTGTATGCCTGTCTTCCTTAGCCCAGTTGGAACAAAACAGTAGAATGAATAATGATTTTTATATAAACTTTTGGGGGGCAACTGGAATTTGTAAAAGTTTTATTTCTCAGGTAGGAGAAACAATTACAAGCATATAAAATGTCCAAGAACTTACAGAATCCATCATCTTTTGAGTTGATTTACTAAATAGAAGATTTTACTTTGGGTGATTATTAACTTTAGCCTTTAGAAAGTCCACAAGATTTTCAAAGTGCTCAAGGGCCGTAACTCTGGCAGTCATTATGGGAAATTAATGAAAATCCATAGGCTTCTTCGTCCCATGACCTTATAAACACTGTGTATAAATTCAATCGGATATTAACTTAGCCTTTAGAGTGTCCACAAGATTTTTCCAAGTGATCAAGGGCCATAACTCTAGCAGTAATTATCAGATGTCGCTGAAATTCAATAGACTTCTTCGTCTCAGGACCTTAAACACTGTGTATAAATTTAGAGCGTTCACAAGAATTTTGAAAGTGATCAAGGGCCATGCTTCTTCGTCTCATGACCTTAAACACTATGTATAAATTCAAAATCAACTTTAGCCTCTAGAGCGTTCACCAGAAATTATGGACAGCGGACAGACCGGGCGATGACAATGTACGACCACATTTTATGTATTTAAAAATTTTAAAAAATTCAAAACGGCTGCCACTAAAACCATCATAATTTAATCCAACATTTTGTAGGTAAATTTAACACTACATCATCAGGGAAGTACAAATACAAAATGAAAGGCAAGTAATAAACTCAATGACGTCACAAAAAAATCCTTAGTTACGGAGATATAGAAAATCAAAGACCTATGACGTCATAGTTAGCAACAAGGAAAATGAAGTTAGTTTCACAATAAAACGCCTATAATAGATGATTATCATTAAATTTAATCAGGTATAAGTAAAGAAGGCGGTAAGAAAGGTGGGCGTATAAAAAGAATGGGTGGGGCCTTTAATATTTTTATCCCAAGTTGCGACTTTGGCGACCAACAGCATAAGACTTAGTTAAATCCCAAAGTCATATCCTAGCCGTTCCATTGCATATTTTTGTTTTTTTAAACAAGTATGATAAGCTTTTTTGTAATATGAAACAAGTATGATAAGCTGGTCAATAAGATGAGATGCTATAAATGCATTTTTGAAAGTATTCTGAGAAAAGTTTAACAAGTGCAAACAAACTGTTAAAAAAAATATCATATTGTTTGTCACACGTGTCAATTTTAAACTCAATTTGCACCTCTGTATACTATGTACTCATTTACACTAAACATGAAATATTTTCTATACAGATAAACTTCAAACACCTAAAAAAAATTCTTAATATTAATAGTTGCCAAAAATTTTTCAGGAATTTAACGGTAATTTACAGAAAATTTTGGGACCTCATCAGTGATAGTAGAGGCCAATTGAATATTTACTGCGGATCAGTTTGCAAAACAAGCAAACAACCCTAATAAGGATTGACCTTACTTGACAGTATGTTCTTAAATTAATGAACTCTTTGGCAGATAATCTATAAGGAAATTTATTATGTGTATGGCTTGCTGACTCTAAAGAGACTGGACTCGTAAATATTGAACACATGTATCACCAAACATATAGTAGTAACTAGTAACAATAACAACTACATGTACATCTTATCCTAATTAATAAACTCGTTTGGTACATGATCAAAGATGAAACTAATGGAAGTTTTTATCAAAATGGGTTTGGACAGATAATCCTGATGACTAAATTAAAGATTACCAAGACTCCAGACATGATCCTTTTGATGACCACTCAAACAGGGCTACAATTAATTATACTACAAACTGAAGAAAATATTCTGTCTAAAACTAAATACAATACCAAAAAAAAACTGGATTAGATTCAGTGATTTTGAAATTGACCATTGGATGGAACAACTAATTCCACCTAAACTCATCTTCCTGTTGTCCTTTTTTGTGTGTTTAATAAAATATTGTACAGATCTCAATTTTCAATAACAGTAAGAATTACATAATTGATCCAAACATAAGTGTATCATAGGCTACTATTTACATTTAAGCATTGTTTAAATAGTAAATACACAGTGTAGATTTCATATATTAGTTATTCAACCATATACAAAACGCTGTGTTTCATACCTGTGTAAATCATCAGTAACTATGTTCAGTATAAATTGAGCTTATAGTAAAATATATTTATTACCTACTGTAGATGTTAACTGTGGTCAAAGATACCACACAATAATAACAATGTTTGTCAGGCCACAAAACATATCACACAGCAGTCAAGTCATCCAAATAATATATTATAAACCAGTAGATAGCCAATAACAAAGGTAATTAAATACCCATATTTCTTTTTAATGTCACTTGAGTGTTAATAAGATCATAAAATTGTTATAAAAATGTAATTCATTTTGCAAAAAAAAATAAAACAAAGAAGATAGATTTAAAGTACATTGTAGATGACATGATGAATTGGTTGTTATACATGTAGAATAATGGCCAGAAATAGTTACAGAAAAAGGTTGACATTTGAGAGACTACTTTGTTTCACAAACCTGAACAACACCTATCAATTTTAAATAATGTAGATTGGATGATATTGTTTTTAGTGAATATTCTACAAAGTCAATTTCATTTCAATAATGTGCTTATGCATTGGGATCTGTAGTACTAAAAGGAAACTGGAGAGGACTCTAATGGTTGCACTGGTCACCCTAGTCTTTGTTGGAAATTCAAACCATGTCAATTGACTCAGACCTTGTGATCTAAAGCAAATGGGTTAACCCAGAAGAATGAGGTTTCGCTTTCACTCAACAGCTTCTTTTCTAACATATAAATTGCTTATTTTTTGGTAGCTACATGTAGATAGAGACACATTCAGGAGGCCTACAGCTTCCCTTGCCTCACTCAATTAATACATCTATCAAGGATGTGCCCACACTGGGCACCCAGCAAAAAGAAAAAATCAAAGAAAGCCACCAAGTCGTATTTAAACCCCTTTGTACTTCGCTGTAATACACAAAGAAAACATTTTTCTCTGTTGTTGTTTATTAAGTGTTTAACATCAAGGCAATGCAATAACATCATGGACAATGTAATATAAAAAGATTAAAATTGGAATTGATTATATTACATGCATGTTAAATAATAGATTAAAAACATTAGAATATAGAAATGGAAATACAACTTGCAGTGAAGCAAATACAATCAACAGGCAGCAGATGATCTGAAAATACACCAAGAAGGGTTGAATTCATAAAAGACCATGCCCTGCTCCAAAATCCACCTAAAATATTTTCCTTGCTCCACTCCTCAGCTATTTTTTCCACAACTCAGCAAATCCTGGCCACATCCCTGTGTAGCAGGGTTCTATTCAACTAGGAACAAAACTCCAGATCATGGGTTCAGACTTTATTGTGGATCGTAAATAAATATACAGTCAATAAAAAACTCCTATAAAATAGGAGTTTGCAAAAACACTGAATATTTCGAGGACCATATATATATAAACTACAGGACAAGTGAAATTAGGTGCTCCTTCTTGTAACAAGGTTAAGCTATAAGTGAGGTTTAAACTAGAAGCTGAGATGTGGTTATTTTAGTGAGTTAAAGTGAGTAGAGTTTAGACTTGTTATTGAAAAGAGACTTCTGACCAGATTAAAGATGTACTTTAAAGGGACAATACAACAAACACCAAATACACCATAAACAATCAATACATTAAAGGGACAATAATTCCACAATTACTAAAAATACAATAAATACAAATATACACAAATATACACTACCACATATGCATGCTATTAATTGTTAGGGAAACCGAATTGTAATCTTATTGAAACTGACAGCATTTACTGAAGTCAGAAATTAGAAAGTGCATATATATACGTTCTAACACTTTTAACACACCCTCTTTGCAAACAATTTGATCAGCACGAACAAAATCTACACTAACATAAACATGCTTTTCCTGAGGTACAATTATAAACATGTATGATAGTGTACAAATTTAGATAAGTTTATGTACTTTATCTATACATGTATATAATAAATAGCAGATGTGAAATGTTATGATTAACTAGTTCTGCCGGGCAGATATGGAAACTTTCATATTCATGGTCACTTCCTGTCACATTACAAATTACAACCTACTCAGAAACTGCTGCTTGTCGCGGGTACCTGCATCTAGTCCCCCATCAGTCAAAGCAAAGCTCAATAATTGCAGGGTTAAGGACCATAGATGTCTTTTGCACAATATAAGACATGCCTCAGATTCTTTCGGATGATATTCAGCATATCTGTACACATACAGTTCATGAAAAAAACATCATTTCGAGCAGCCGAAGAAATCAAAAGGGATTTTAAAAATGCCATGGCATAGAATAGTCCATATTCCTGAAGCAACGGCCCGAGAAATCCCTCTCTGGCCATTGCTGGATTCGCTTCGAATTCTTGACATTTAAGTAAATGTGTCTATTCTTCTCGTTCAATCAAATCTACTACTTACGTAAATACGTACAGTAACATGACATTCCGTCGTTTAATCTTGGGTCTTCCTTAATATTTTGGACAAAGATTTAAGTTATTAAAAACGTTAAAAGTCTGTTCGTTACCATACCGTAGTGTTTACTTTACGTCAATACCGATAGCCTCGTTTGTCACGCAATTAGTTTTGCTGCAATATCCTGCTATGCGCTGGTTAATATAGCATAAGAAAAACGTGCAGCCATGACGTAACGTTACGTAAACACAGTTGTCCTAATTAAACGTCTTGTTTTAAAGGTAATACCTTTGTAACGAATTCAGTGATTGGTCAGTAATAGGACCACTGGCCAGTCATAATTAGTGACAATAATACCCACTCAGTCCAGCAGGGAGTAGTCAGATTAGCTCTAATCAAACAGAACACTGCGAGGAGGATGAGAATAGTCCTACATATTCAGACATTTGGTTCACCCATCTACGTTCATCGGGATTCAGTTTGAACTGATTCTGTCAAAATATCACTGCTACAGGATTAATTCAAACTGAATCCCGATGAATGTAGATGGGTCAACCAGACTCCCAAGATGTGACATAAAATAAGGTAAACCTAAGTTTCCAACTCTGGATATCAGTACATGTAAACTTGATTCAGAATTGATAAACAGTGACACATAGCTACTTTTTGATAAGTTGAACATAAAAACTGTGCCAGTTTGGCTTCAAGCACCAGTTTATGAGTAGGAGACATCCGCCGATTACTGCATATTCCAGAACTTTTTCCCAAATGTCCTCGCGGAAAGAGGTATTAAACTGATCAGTGACTATATCGAAAAATTGGAAAGATGAATTACAGATTCGGGCATTACTACAGTGTGAAGAGCTTCATCCGGACATTTTCCCAAAGTCGTAGTACAGTCGCCAAACTTAATTGTTGATATTGTGTAATTAACCTTTGTTGTGCCATATTGTTGTTTTGTGCCATATTTGTGACAAATAATAAATATGGCATTATATTTCAAACGTAGTGCATTTTATTTTTGCCCTTGTCCTGTCTGCTTTTTGTATCGATAGTCTGAAGAGAAGCGGATTTATATCTATTTTTTGTGACTAAGTATAGGATGACCACTAAAGTTGATGTTGTAGATCGGAATGGGGGAAAAAACATCTTGAAATATAGAAAAAATACAATTTTGAGGAAAATTGACAAACGGCAACCAACCCTAATTTTGACCGGAAAAATCTGAAAATATTTGGGAGTGATCTCCTTGCACATTCTACGCAGTATACCAACTATAATTCATTTATAGTAGCCGGAAGTATTTAAAAAAAAAAAAATCAAATTATTAGAAAATGAAAATTTAGGCCGAAAAATTCAAAATTGCCGCCCACTAACATTTTTGGCGGGAAAATTCTGAAACTTGTTAGTGATGATATGGGACCCTAGTGGAAACCTATGACACATGGGCGGAGTGAATTGCTTGAAAAAGTTGCAAAATGAAACACCCTAATGTACCACCATAACCTCAGTAAATATTCCATATTCAATGGAAGAGGGTATACCTGTACAACAATGAGTACTATATATGTATATGTATTAATGTCCTCGAGCCATTTGTCCCATCTCTGAATAGCAAATGTTAACATGTAGCTAAAAAAACACTAATTGTAGTACATTTAGATGTTAGAAAAACACCTGCCACATTTTTTTTCTCTATTTTTAGGCATTATTTGTTATACTTCCGTGCACTTTAAAAATAGGCTTTTTATGAAATTGAATCTTGTTATTCATGAATATTGGTACATTGCAGTTTGAATTGTCTCATCTACAATCGTATAATTTTGACCCAATCCTTAAAAAAGTGCTCAGGTAATATTTTGTCACTTTCAGGTTGAACATGAAAACAGACATTTTGGTATAACCAGGTGATATTTAATTTCTTTAAAAATCCAAATAAAGTAAATTGATTCAGTGGTTATAGCAAAAATACACTCATTTCAAAATGTTAATGCTATACCATATTTAAGTGTGAATGTGTGACCTAAAAAAACATCTATTTGTGTATGGCAAACACACTTGTGAGCCACATAGAGCAACATTTGAAGCTTCATAAAGTACTCATTTGATAAAAGTAATCAGTTTTAAAACTCTTAATATATTATACCTTTGTATTAATTATTAAATCTGATCTATATCAGGCATTTTATACATACATACATGTATGTAATGTACAATTTAGTAACTGTCAAATAGTCAATAGCAAAGATAGAGTGAAAGGCTGCAGTGTCTTATGAGGAAATTGTTGCCTGAATGGCAGGGTTTCTGACTACTAAAGTACTATTCTTCAAATTTCAACTGCCATGGTTCTTACAACATATGCATGCCAATGTGTACACAGGACCCTAGTTTTTCACCCATCCAAATGACTAGGCACTTTTACTTGCAAAGTTCTGCACCACTGACAATGGGAAACCAGACTGGAGATGCGTTACATTTACTGTTTATACATGTATTATTATAGAAGTTGACTGACAGTGTAATTACCGGTAGCCTAGTCTTGAACCACTGGTGATAAAATATGCCATGTCAGAGATCACAAATCCAGCAAAACATTTGGGAGACAAATAATGGTCTTATCTCTAGTAATTAATATTTAGTGTCATGTAATATTATGCATATTATTATCAGTCTGGTTGGATGTTTTCTCTATTTTCTGATTGTTTTAGATACAATAAAAAATGATTGTTTTAGATACAATAAAAAATGATTGTTTTAGATACAATAAAAAATTATTGTTTTAGATACAATAAAAAATGATTGTTTTAGATACGATAAAAAATGATTGTTTTAGATACAATAAAAAATGATTGTTTTAGATACAATAAAAAATGATTGTTTTAGATACACTAAAAAATTCATAGAAAGGTATTGAATTTGCAAAATATTTGCAAACAAGCTCGGTCAATAAGTCAATTTATTGCAAACAAGTTAACTCCAATAAAAGCTTTAATCTTTTTAACATTATAAGAACCAGTTTATTTTTGCTTGGAGTCAGAAAGGATACAACATTATATTTAACAAGGAAGTATGTGTATTTGATCATGTATCACTTGTCCCTTCGTGTGAATGTAACACCTGTTAAAGACAGTTGGTTTGTTTGAAGTTTATAATAAAGAAAATCTGATCAGTGACATATAACTGAATGAATAGGTAAACCTCCATGGAGCAAAAGTTGTCTCTTATACAGAAGTAAATCAAAATCAAAATATGCCCTTAAAGTTTTATACAAATTTTATGAAGATATTGACGTTTTAATGGACCTTAAACAAACACTTTGTTGTAAGAGTCATCCGAGGGTGACGACAATGACACTGACAAAAGTGTGACTGCTAGTGTTAAATGTACATATGTATGTCTTTTGTTAGCGACTTCCATTGCGGGGGCATATGGTCTTTATTAATTAAGTTGGTTTTTACTTTTTCACTAAGAGATACATTAATTGTACAAATTCTCAGTGATTCTCTGAAACCAAAGTTAAAAAAAACAAATCTGAAGATTATCAAATATTTTCTGAGCAATAACCAAACTGAACATATCGCATTTTAAAATACATTATACAAGAGGTACATGTAAATCTGCCAATCGCGGGCCTTTCTTTAGGCCTGAAAAATTATCTAATTTATTAATTAGACATTGATTTACTTATATCCAGACCATAATCAACTCTCAATCTGTGATATTTACATGTAGCAGATTGGAACACATTGAAAAATAATTAAACTTTAAAATGGATCATTGACCCTTTGTTTTTTATTGTACAGACTTTAGTAATGATGATCGAGGCTGGTCCTAAAATTCAATTGCTAATATTTCGGTTCAAAGTGGAGCAATTTGACTGAAATTTTCAGCATATTCTATTCAGTATATTTACGTTCAGTATATTTTTTTAAAACTCTTTACAGAGAGAACTGCCGACTCTTTACCCAATCTCTGATAATGCTCCTTTAATGTAACTATGATTAATATCAATTTAATTTTTTGAAGACAAAAAAATTTGAAACCAATTTACTTGGCAAAAGCCAGGCAAATGTTGCTACATGTACATGTCAAGAAATTATTTATGCCCAGTAAAATATTATTAAATAATTTATAGTATAAATGTGTAATAATTTAAGTTTGTAGAGATAAATATTATGGAATCATTCCTCAAATATGTAAATTTTTTAACAGATTTACTTAAATGAATTCTATAGAAAATTAATTCTACTAAGTGTGAATTTTGAATTCTAAAACATATTAGCCTGAATTAAGGCCTTTGTTCAATAACCAGCTTCTTGATCACTTGCAAATGTTGCTGATAATCAATTGTCATTGTCTTTTAGTTATCACCGACCATAGAATCAAGGAATTAAAAATTCTTCTCCAGCACTGATGTACGATATATTCTACGGATTGGAACAAACAACCTGTTTAAACTTTTAAAATTTTGTCAACTTTTTAAAAACATTTTTTAACATTCCCCTAGATCAATAAATGTTGCCACAACAGCCACTAAGTAAATAATTATATGCCCACCTCAAATATATACATACATTCAATGTAGTATGCAGTTTGTAAAGTAGGCCTATCTCATTCTCCATTTGTGGTTCCCCCTTGTCAGTGGTGCAGAACAGAGGCTGACAGAGGGCCTGGCAAGGGACAATGTATAGTCATTTGGATGAAACATGTAAACATTGGCAAGCACATAAAAGATATAAGAGTGGGGGCCATCCATAAAGTACGTAAGCTTGAAGGGGGGGGGTCACGCCAAAAACGTACAGGTGCTTAAATTTAATTGCAAAACGTACGTACAGGAGCGAGGGGGTCTGAATTTTACCCATTTTGAGCGTACGTACTTTATGGATGGCCCCGTAGGCTATAGCGCCACTATTCAGGCAAAATTCACACTCTTGGCGTATACCCATCTTCATTAGCCCAGTCGGAGTAAATTTCTGTTGGTTCTGAGTCAGGTGCTTAAGTTACTGATAAATCAGTCCAGTGTGTAATAATGGCTATAAACATTACTATTATTAGCATGCCATCCAGTTCTGACATGACTGGACATTTTGATGCAATATCGGATATCTTATAATATGACACAAGTAAAAAGTCAAATCCAACAGATAAAAACTAAAATGCCATGGCCGATGTATACAGAAAATAAATTCAATTTTTTTTATCAAGAAGGGAAAGGAAAGATCAATCAAATCTACGAAAATAGAAATGAACAAACCACCTATTATGGTACATTTATTTTTTGTTGTAAAAAAAAGATATTTTTAAATTCTAAAAATTCTTGTCTAGTAGTTTTATCATTATCTGCGAAAATAGAAATGAACAAACCACCTATTAATGGTACATTTATTTTTTGTTTGTAAAAAGATATTTCTAAAAATTCTTGTCTAGTAGTTTTATCATTATCTATCATTTTGCAACTCAAAGTGCAATAATAGATTTATTCACCCCCATGTACCAGTCATTATCAAAAAAGGCTGTACATTGTTGTAAATTATTCTACATATTATTCAATTATACAGCCAGGAATATAACAGTGCTTAAATTAAACACATTGCCGTTGGGGTTTTAATGTTAAATAAAAACTATGTTTTGTTTGAGGAAGTTGTCGACAGTAATATGTCTACCCTGGAACCGGGGTAGGTAAACATTTCAGGTCATGATAACCTTTTTATACCATACGGTACTCCCTCCTCTACTCACCTTGTGATTTCTCATACTTGGCAAAGGTTGGCACAACACTATATAACCCCAACACAACACTACACAACAAATAACTTGTACATACATAAACCATTGTATTAGTGTTATAGATTAATCGACTCCGGGTGGATTTATTGTACAGTACGGTTTATAAATCATTTAGCTAAGATATTAGCTGTTTCTTTTCGTTTTTTTCGTTTTTTTAGTAAAAAGGCTAATTTTTACAGCAGCCAAATAGAAATTAGGCTAGCCTGGCCTACACAAGTTTGAGTTGCTGAATGAAATGATATACCACTGTTTCGGGACATGGTCCCAATATAGCTCAATTTCACTTGGCAATAAGTGCTTCACTGAGCAGTATCTAGTGATTTTACACAAATGTCACATCGCGAATAAAATACTTATGACATTATTCACTTTGATGGCTTGAGTTCTATTCACTAGTTTCAAGTAACTGTACTGTCAACATAACGTTAAAATTATAACAGCCTTGAACCCGCGTTCACGTTCTCTTGTACTTTATCCCAAAATTCTACGCACCACACGGACTGAGTCTTATAATGCCAGTCAAATTCACCGTTAACAATTTAAAGCAGAGTTTGGCGATGGATTTCTGTCTCATTGTCTTTGACAACGTCACTTGCAGCAACAATTAAGCATAAAGTGTTGAGAAAACGGCACATAGCCGTAAGGTCAAAATCCTTCTCGGCGAAAAACAAGAAGTAAACAGCCTCTAAATTTGATTGGTCAATGTACAACACAGAGCTAGTCGACATTACCACACCAGCATGATCAGTGAGTTGATCGAAGGACAGGCGTGCGTCGTGCACATGGCAATTATGATATTCTACATCAAAGTAGGCAGGGCTAAAAAAAATATTACCACGACATTAATTTCTGTCGATACATAATTCAAAACGCTATAAAACAAAACAGTTACGTGACATTTTTATGCAGACAGACGTATTTTAAAAAATGTCTGAACTGTGAAAATCTTAAATATTTTTTTGATGTTTGAAAAAGGATGGGTCTCTAACAAAGGTGGACCTACATACGTTAAATATAAAATTAGAGTTGCCGTAGACCCAATAAATTTATCTATATTCAAATATCCCTTGGATATTTTTTTAAAATCTTCAAGGGTTGTTTAAATCAAAGGAATAAACTATATACTTAGTAGGCCTATATCGAGAAAAGTCGAGCAAGACTGGGTAATTTTTAGTAGGCCTACAGAAATGATGCAGCGGTACCAGAGACAACAAAAAACATTAAAAAAATCCCCAAATAAACGTTACCATGACTAATTCAAGAATATTAATGATAATGATAATTTATTAGTACATGTATTATTATAGTTTTGAAGATTAGAATGCAAACGATTTTACAGTTTAGTATAGTGTTTATATATATTGAATAACTTACATTCGACTTATTTATTTTAGTTCTTTGAGGTTTTAAAAAAAAAGTCCTAATGCGGTCCTGCTCAAAGGAAACAACACATAATATTGTGCCGAGTTGTATTAGACCTGTAGATAACCCTTCTTGGGTTTTTTTTACGCTTTTAAAACAAAGATAATTTTTCGATTTTCTTTCAATAGAAAACATACAATAAACTAAATTCTAATTTTAAAAAAGAAAATATATTTATGCAGTTTGAAATAAATATAAATACAAAATGTGCGCATTTTAAAAACGTTGAAATTAGGTAGCTATAGCTTTACATGCAATTTTAAGTATTTGAAAGTCACTGCATCGTAATATTATAGAATATCACAGAATCGTTTATTTTCTAGCACCTGTCTTGAGCAAGTGCATTTATATAACAAAGTACAAATAAATCTTGTTTTTAAAAAAAACAAAACAACAAAAATCAATATATATTTATATAAAATTTATAATGCCCCTTATGTTAACTAAAAGTGACTTAATCACTTTAAAGGGCAAATCCCGATAATATATTTGAAAATAAAACAGCTTAATGTCGTGTTAAAATCCATTTAAATACTCTGCCTTAGGGCCGAGAAACTAACTTAATATATGTGATATATATATTTTTAAACAACTTAAACCTGTCAGTCTTCGTCTGGAAATGGAGACCCATACATCATTATTTTGCCCTCGAAAAGTGTTAATGACAATCGGGGCTCCATTTATCAGTTATTAAAATACGAAAACGTGTATTCCAATATGTTCTCTAATTCGATAAAACAACACATGTAATTGCATTATATTTTAAAGGGACAATAACACTCTTGCTGGCTTGACAGGTCCAGAAAAAAAATTAGCCTCATTCTAACTACAAGATGTTTCAGTGTCCTACCTGTTGTGTAAATTATCCATTACAACCTATCTTACTTGTCCAGAGGGTTCGAAAATATGTTTAACTCCAAGTTGCATTGGAAAGTGCTTACGTAAGGCTTTTCAAACCATGTTACGGCATGTAGTTGAATTTTTCCAATTTTTAAAATAAGGTGTGTAAAGATGAAATTTGTATCAATTTTTAATTGGAATATTGTAAAAATAGTACAAATTGTTGACCAGAATAAAGATTGGAACATATTATTCAGTTATAACAAGAGCGGTATTGGGGCTTTAATGTCTATTTTATTATAAAGGTAGTTTGAAAGAATTCTATTAACCTATTCTTCGCTTGCAAGATATGCCCACGTAGTGCAAGAAGTGGACAGAGAGCAAGCTAACAAAAACAAAAACATGTTTGTTACATTCAAGAGAGAGAGAGAGAGAGATGGGGTTTCACGTCCACTCAACGCAAACAAGGTTAGTTAGGGACTAACATATGGTTTAATTTTATTTTAATAATACGCTTGCGCGTTGGGGTCTTTAGCAGTTGGAGGAAACCGGACGACCCAGAGAAAACCCACGAGGCTGGACAGGCGACCCTACTCCTTGCCACGTACAACCGGGGATTCAAAACCCCACCAGTTGACTCAATGACAGGCGCGCACATGCTTTACCATTAGACCACCCACCCCCTCTCGCGTACGTAACTAACGTGACGAAATTATGGTAGCTGGCTTTTTCTTCGCACGTATCCAGTGAATAGCCATTTTGCTCAGTAATCCCAGCCAGAATTTGACTATTTTTTAATATTGCGTTAAAGTTTTAAACAGAGGCTCAAAAATAAAAGTCTGAGAATGTATAAAAATAAAACGCCAAAATATAGGGGAATGGTGCAGTGCCGGACTGGGCCCACTTGCCCACTTGCCAATGGCAAGTGGGCCTAAGCCGAAAAAACAATATGGGCCTAAGCCTCAAAGAAAAAAGTAAAAAAAAGAAAAAGAAAAGGTAGTAAAAGAGGAGAGGGGAGGAAACAGGGAAAGGAAAGGAAAGAAAAGCAGAAAGATATATTTCGTTGGAAGAAACAAATTCTACCACCTGGTGAAATTATGCATAAATTCTGAACAGTGAATATCTATCATACTATCTGTACTGTTGAATTTGACAAATTCTGTGAATTCTTGACTATGACAAATTTGATTTCTCTATTCGTATTCGAGAATGTGTGATTAAAGTGCTCGCAGGTGACCATATATCTCGATCCGCTGCTCTGGCCTGAGGTGCTTGGAAAATGGGTTTGCAGCTGTCTATGGGGAGAGCCCGCCAGGCCCCCTCGAGCGTTCGCGCCTTTGGCGCTCGTAGGCTGGCTTCGCCCGCCATTTGCTCGTTGGCCTTGTCACAGGTATGGCAAGTGGGCCTGGAATGGTGTATTTAACTTGTCTCAAAATTTCAACTCAAAATATTGAGTCGTTTGGACGTGAACGCCAAAACTGCTTATCAGGACACATAACCCTTTTAAGATTTCGGGTCAATTGTTTCGTTGGGTGAGTTATAACCGATTACGGTTACTTGATAGGGTTATGCAGTGAATAACCCATGTGCCGTACTTGATAAGAAAGGCAAATTTCAACTACACATTATTTTTATTTAAAAAAATGTTTGGTTTTATCCAGATACCACAAAATACACCTTGGGGCACCGGTATCAAATTCCAGATGAAGACTGACGGATTTAATTCGTTTGAAAACGTATCATAGTTGCTCGGCCCTTGACTCATATATTTTAAGGGATTTTAACACAAAATTAAGCAGTTTTATTCTCAAAACAAATATCGGGATTAGCCCTTTAAATTTTCGTTTAGAACTAAAATAAATTTACTATATAAGTCAATCCCCACGCTAAAAACATTAGCAGAAATGATTGTGTATATGTGAAAAAGACCCGACCGAAGCACAAAATAGTGCCAATAGTGCGCCCCCCCGCGTGTGTCAAATGTCGTTTAAACTTGCTTATTCTGTTAAAATCCCATTTTCTTCCGTGGATTATTATTCAATCTCAAGTTGTGTCCGTGTTATTGCACAGACAACCCTGATACGACGCAGGTTTTCTGTTCGTCGAAGTCATTATACTTTCGTTTGTTTACAAACTGACTTCTGTGCGTTGACCTCGCGACCTGTGACGGTTAGATAACGGCATGTGGATATCATGGCTGTTCATTGCGTCAGAGTCACTTCTGTCTTCTCTGCAAGTAGGGTGAGTCTGTCGTTCAGACCGTCTCCCTCGTACATTCAAGGGCCATAATATCTAGGAAGTTACGGTCCAAGGAGCGAGTATCGAAAGGAACCCGATCTTACAATTAGGGGCCACGTCCATGAAGTTACGGTCCGATATGCGTGAATATCCAAAGGAACCGCGAGACCTTTGGGTTATAAACGTACATTAAATTTCAAGTTTGATCAACAGTTGAACCCTCTTGATGTTATTTTTCGTACCTCAAGATGTGATTTTTCGTACCTATATATTTCAAGTTTCGTCAAAATCGGATAAAAATATTGTGACCTGTCTATAGTGTGTCCACAATATAATATGTGTACGTGAAAATCTGCATGGGCATAATTATAGAAAACATGTTGACAAATGTTGTGATATGATGCTATATGTAATTTATCCATCGATTTTTGACCTAAATGTGTCGCCAATAGATCGATACTTTTGTTATCGATAGGTCTTGCTTACACTGTTAAAAATGGGTGTAATTAAAAACTATTAGCAGTGTTAATTAAGTGTAAACTTTACACCACAGCGAGCGTTTTTGAAATGTAATACCTTTCCAAGGATAACCATCTAAAAGAATCACACCTAACAAGAGTAACCGATATTCATGACTACTGAACACCTGAATAGGTGTAATTGTGGGGGTTTTGGGATAAGCTACACCACTACCAGTTTTATACTGCATTTACACCAAAGGGTGTAAATTATTGGGGATATTCATGAGTACTGAACACCAGGATAGGTGTAACTGTGGTGTAACTGTAGGCGGTAGAGGGTGTTTGGGATGAGCTACCCTTCTCGTGCGTTTTATTGTATTCTCACCATCAGGTGTAATTATTTTAGGGGAAAATTCCTCCGAATAAGGTGTCAATCGCGTTACAAAAGTATTTGTGTACTTTAATTTGAGTTTTTGTAAAATAAAGCGTGCCCTAGTAACACAACTATAACTCATATTAGAGTGTTTACTCATTACGAGTAAAGTATAGATTATTTTAGCTTGTATACCCTTAAAGACGTGTAAATGTTCCAAAATAATACCAAGTACAATATCTTCATTAATTATTCTCAATTCAGGTGGGATGCATAATTGAATAAACCACATTATTAAGCTAAGTTGTAAGGATATGTGTATTGATTTTTCCTCATGATTTATATTTATTGTAAATTAAAACAGATTGTCTAATTGTCCAACAGCAGTTTAATTTGAATCAGTCTGGTGGGTATTTGTCAATTCAATGTCGTTGTAAAATGAAGCGAAGTAGCCGACGGTCTATGTGTAATCTGGGTCGGGCTAAATGCCCTATACCAACTATCATAGGGACCGATAGCCAATGTTAAGTTTTCTGAACTTAGAAGTCGTTGGCTTGAAATAAATATCCAAAACAAATTACACCCGTTTTGGTGTAATAATCAAAATGGAAGTGTAATTTACAAAACATCCTTGAGTGGTAATGCTTAATCTACACCCACGGGTGTTTACTATTTAAGTGTAGCATTACACTACTGTAAGTGGCAACTAGTTTCCTCCTGAATTGGTGTAATGTTCTACACTAGTTTGGTGTTATCGGTTTACACCACTAAAGCCCATGAGTTACCCCTATTTAGGTGGCGGTGTAAACTACCTTATTATTTTTAACTGTGTATATACGACGAATGTAAACAACGTCAGCTTGTCTCTTTAACATTGATCTTAAGAGTCAATCGAAAATCCGGCACTAAATAGCACTTGATTCGTTCGTGCTTCCACCGAGAAGAGTATCGCAGATCATGGTGATTTCCCTCCATTTCGCTGGTCCTTTCGAGGTGTACAATGTCAATGTTGTAGAAATTGAGGTAAAATGGCCAAGAGACTAGGAGATTATGTGTTGGTGGATTATGGGCAACGAGAATCTTGACGACATTCGCATCAATAAACCGCCCAAAAGACTAAAATAAATACATTTTGTGATAATAGAATTTGAATCGCAAATAGAAAACAAAATAACACAAGCTGATAGCAAGTCTTAAACATGCCCGTAGCCAGCTTGCTGTGGAGGGACAGTGAAGTTTTTAGGGGGGGGGGACACATCCGGCACAGTCTACAGAGGTATTTTAGAGTTATACTTGGCAAATTTTCTATCGGGGGGGGGGGGGATTTGCCAAACACACACACCCCTTGCCAACCCCTGGTCTTAACCTGTGTAGTCATAATTAAATATAAAAGAGGAAATAAACAGAAAGTATCATTCCTAACCTAACGTCTATTATGCGTTCGTTTAAGGGAGATAATCAAATTCTGGCGTAAAACACACTAATGAAGCCTCTTTTCAATCAGACTAGAGATTGACCATGTAACAAGCGCCGGGCTCCTTATTATATAAACTAGCACCCTGCCCCCCCCCAAAAAAAAAGACAACAGGCTTTCTCCATCAACTATGTAAACCCATGTGATATAGCTATAAATGTACAAAGCGGACTATATTTAATTCTAAAAGTTGGTAAATTCAATTATTACGGGTGTTAATGTATTAATTTAGGGGGAGTTTTATTTTTGTGGACCAAAGCTTCCATGTTTATGCTATAATATATATTGTGGTACATATCACCCTATCTAATTCATACGCTGGAGGCGAAGTGGTTTCGAATGCTTCAAATGAAATGAAATGGGGTTTAACGTCCTACTGTTCTGCTCCTAAACTGTGTAATGAAGACGGGCATATGCCATACAGTGTGCTATGAGGGAAATTTTGCCCGGGCAGCGACGCTTCATCCTCGGTTTTTCGCCCCATCCTAACGACTAGACTTGGAAGCCAAGAGATGGTGGCAAGCACTTCCAATAAACCTGTAAAGTTATACACATCTATAAATATGTGAATGGTAAATAATATTGAAGTGAAAGACTTCAATGGTAATATAGGATAACGTACTAACCCAGGATTCTTTGTAACTTCAAGATATTTAATTTAAATGAAACATTTACATATTACTTTTACTAAAATTCAAGATGGCTGCCAATCTATAAACTACTATTACTATTACTGGTTAAAATATATTGGTACCTAATTTAAAACAATTATTAACTTAAACATTACACATACCTGCTGTTGAATCTGTAATTCCTATTTACTAGTAATTCATCTGTAACCTTATTAAACACTAAATACTATATCAAACTAAAGCTAATTATAGAAATTGGAATATTGATGAAATACCAAAATCCCGCCAAAACTAACTAACTAGTAGATACCTGGAGAAAATCAGAAGGTGATCTTTCTCCAACAAAATCTAAAACAAGAATGTCAAAATAGTCAGGTGACCCATGAATGTTCAGAGAAGAGAGAAAATGCACATGGTGAGTTGAACACTACTCACCAGTCCACAAGAAAACTATAGAGACAGACAAGGGTGATAAAGATGTTATAGCAATACTTGGTGCGTAAGGTTAAATGTACTCACTATGTTAAAACATGCATAAAAGGACACTGTGCAAAAAGAACACTTTACAATAAAATAGCATATATTATACGAATAGATTATAATAAATCTTCACTCTGTCACATACTCCCCTGCCAAGGAGAAAGTTGTCCTCAACTTGAATTCTTGAAAACTTCTGGAAATAAGGTTTGGCACAGCATGGGTAAAGTTTCCAGCACCACTCGTAAACTTTCTGGTGATAATGAAATAAAATCTGCAGGCAGTAATGATCTGACCAATTCAGCTTTTCCCAAAACAGAAGTTGTTGTAGTCTGGCTGGACATCACATACTCTTTATGCCATTCAGGTACTTTTCTTTCCCTTGCAGTCCTTCTAGTTCTGGTAGCTTCAGGTTCAGGAGAGAACGGATCTTCTTCCGACGATACAGACTCAGACACTGATGATACCGACCTATCTTCACCATCTTGAACAACTGTAGTCTCAAGTTCTGGTTCTGTTTCGCCAACCTGTTCTGTGTCATCCATAGTCTTAGGTTGAGGCAGGAAATCTGCCTCATCCATGATGTACACAGGTTCTTCCTCTTCACTGACACTCCTGTCACTGCCATCTACAGATACTGATACCGGTTCCTTTCTGGTCTTTCTGGATTTGGTGCTGATACTGGTAGTGTTGGTACTGTGCTGATCGGTAATAAATGGTTGCGGTGTAGTGTTCTTGATCTTTTACTGGTGTCTTCACAAACTAATTCGTACACCGGTATGTCTGGGTTAGGTTGTCGGGATACAGTATATGGAGTAGTTTCCCACTTGTCTTGAATCTTGTGTCTGCCTTCTTTAAACGCAAGTCGTTTGACCAACACACGATCTCCTGGTTCCAATATACTACTTCTAGCTCGAATGTCATATCTCTTCTTCTGTTGTTGTTGTGATCTATTTACCTCCGATGATGCAGTTTGGTAGGCATGTTCTAGTTTATCTTTCAAATGTTCTACATAGGTATTGTAAGATGTATGTTCTTCTTCATTGTTGACCAGATCTAGTACAACATCAATAGCTAGAGTTGGCTTTCTTCCAAACATTAGTTCGAATGGTGAATAACCTGTGGCAGAATGCTTTGTGCAGTTGTACGCATGTACCAAAGGAGCGACATAGGTTTTCCAATATGACTTTTGTTCCGGATAAAGTGTTCCTAACATATTTAGTAAAGTACGGTTGAATCTCTCGCACTGGCCATTTCCTTGTGGGTGACATGAAGTAGTCCTTGATTTATCCATGCCGGTGAGTTGACACAGTTCTTTTATGAGGTTTCCTTCAAATTGCTGACCTTGGTCACTATGCAGTCGTTTTGGAATTCCATAATGAACTATAAAGTTGTCGAAAATCGCTTTTGCTGTTGTATTAGCTGTGTTGTTCCGCACCGGAATGGCCTGGACATATCTGGTGAAATGATCAGTTATCACAAGAATGCTGTCATATCCACCCTTTGCTACCTCCACACAAACATAATCCACGCATACCAACTGTAAGGGTTGATTCGTGGTGATGTTCACTAATGGACATGTTGTTGGTGTAGCTTTACGACATAAACATCTTGGACAATTCTTGATGTATTCCTCAATATCTGACATCATCTTTGGCCAATAAAACCTATCCTTTGCCAGACTGATGGTTCTATCTCTACCTTGATGTCCAACATCATCACGGGTCCCTTTGATGGCTGAATTACGGTATTTCCTTGGCAGAATCAGTTGTTCAATTTCATTGCCACCACTCACTATCCTTCGGTACAGTACACCAGACTTGAGAATGAAACGTTCATATTCACGATGAAGAATAGCTTCCTCTTGTGTATCTGGCTTATGGTGTGGTTTCCTTTTTGTTGCTACAGCTTCAATTATTCTTTTAAGGACAGGATCATCCTCTTGGTTCTGTTTCCAGGAAGGCTGGTAAAGTAAAGATAATGATTCTGACTTTGCTGGCACAACTTGCTGCGACATACTGATGGTGGTAAGGTATCCCTCATCCATATCAATACCTTTTAATGCTCCAACAAGATCTTGGTGTAATTCACAAGAGGAAGCTATTCTTTAGCCAGATACACAAGGGGAAGCTATTCTTCATCGTGAATATGAACGTTTCATTCTCAAGTCTGGTGTACTGTACCGAAGGATAGTGAGTGGTGGCAATGAAATTGAACAACTGATTCTGCCAAGGAAATACCGTAATTCAGCCATCAAAGGGATCTGTGATGATGTTGGACATCAAGGTAGAGATAGAACCATCAGTCTGGCAAAGGATAGGTTTTACTGGCCAAAGATGATGTCAGATATTGAGGAATACATCAAGAATTGTCCAAGATGTTTATGTCGTAAAGCTACCTCAACAACATGTCCATTAGTGGACATCACCACGAATCAACCCTTACAGTTGGTATGCATGGATTATGTTGTGTGGAGGAAGCAAAGGGTGGATATAACAGCATTCTTGTGATAACAGATCATTTCACCAGATATGTCCAGGCCATTCCGGTGCGGAACACCACAGCTTAAACAACAGCAAAAGCGATTTTCGACAACTTTATAGTTCATTATGGAATTCCAAAACGACTGCATAGTGACCAAGGTCAGCAATTTGAAGGAAACCTCATAAAAGAACCTTTGTCAACTCACCGGCATGGATAAATCAAGGACTACTTCATATCACCAACAAGAAAACTATAGAGACAGACAAGGGTGATAAAGGTGTTATAGCAATACTTGGTGTGTAAGGTTAAATGTGCTCACTATGTTAAAACAGGCATAAAAGGACACTGTGCAAAAAGAACACTATACAATAAAATAGCATATATTATACAAATAGATTATAATAAATCTTCACTCTGTCACATACACGTATTGTCATAATAAGGCGTCACAACCAATGTCATTATAGGCGCCCCCCTGGATAAGGCAACCCCACTTAAATCACGTCGTTTTTGGCGCCCCATCGATCAAGTGTGGCGTCAATCGTGTTCTTTATTAGGAGGTGCCTCACCATAAAAATCAAGTGAGACGCCCATACTGCGTCGAATGAGGCGCTCATTTTTTTCCTGCGGAAGCCCCCAGCATAACACAAGTGACTAGAATTTAGGCAGTATTATTCCACATCAAATCCAATTTAAAGTCGGACAATGATAAATAACGGAGATAACTTGACACGGAGAGTATACGCGAAGACCGTATAACGACATAGTAACCGACCGGAGTCAATTTTTTTCGAACGTCGAACACTGTACTGATCCATATTACGATAATACGAGATTCAATGAAGAAATCAGACTATTTCATGTGATCATGATGTGATGTATGCACGGACAAATTATCCAGCTGACTACAATTCATACCTTAGCTATAACACTCCGTCTTTCAACCGTCTATGAGGGATCACGGTGGCTAAGTGGATAAGGCGCTGGTTCGCTAGCATGGAGGCCGGGCGTTCGATCCCTGCATTGGCCGAGAAAGTTCATCTGAAATCTGAATTAGACATTAATTAACTTATTCAAAGCATAATCATAATGAACTCTCGATGCCATCCTTTGTGTCGGATTTTCACTTGATTTGAATCCGATCTGCTGCTTAACGCTCATTGATGATTAAATCCAAAAATGTATAATCGAGACTATTTTTTTATAGAACCGATTTTAGTAATGATGACCGAATCTTAATATTCAAAACCTAATATCTCGGTTCATAGTAGATCAATATTCTATTTACGTTATCTGGTTTTTTTTAACTATTTTAGCGAGAACAGACATCACTTTATCTAATCTCTCATGATGTCCGTGTGAAACACATGTTTTGAGTTTCATCTAAATCCGACAAAGGCAGGGGGCATAACTCCAGAACAAAACATCCCGTGTGCATCAAGATGAAACTCGTATAATGCAAGATATTTTGATTCTTAACACGTTTTAAGTTTCATCCAAATCTAGCTCTAGGGCATCCACAACATTAGTAGCTGTATTACACACTTTACGACCATATGCAAAGCGGGGAGCCATTCTCAAGAAATTCAAAATCATATGTAATTATGATGTAACGGAGATACTTTCGAATGGTTTTAGTCTCAGACATGGACGTGAATTTAGGGGGGATAGGTCTCTAGACCCCCCCCCCCCCGGGATCGCTAGGACGTTTATATCCACACGAATGTCCCGTTCTGGAGGCTAGCTATCTAGTCACTGCCTTATGTCTCGCCACAGTAATTTATCTTCACGATATCTTCCTCTTTAATTGTCAGTAGTCAATTTTACCATATCGGATCGTCATCAATATCATATTACCCCTAGTTATAGCTTTCATCGAAATAACACTGGTAAACTGTTCGTAATTTTTGTTTGGTAATGAAAGGTTCAAGGTTCAAGGGTTCGCCCCCCCACCCACCCCAGGAAAAAAAAGGTATGACAAATCCACGCCCTTGTTCTAAGATGACTAGTGTTAAATCTTTAGGGTTCACATAATAAAAACGCGATTAGTAATAATTATAGGAAGCTACAGATCGAGTACAAAATGAGTCATTGTAAGTTTCATTAAAATCGAAAAATAAATTTGACCTGCAGAGGGTTCACAGAATAATACGCGATTTTCTGTACAGCCACGGGCAATGGTCCCTGAAGTTTCGGTACTAAACATGCAAAAATCGAAGACATCCGATTTGTCTAGCATATAAACAGGTGTTTTAAGTTTCGTCAAAATCGAACACACTGTTGACATGGTACGACCACGTGAAGAAAATGTTGGCATATACAAATTTAGAAGTGTTATCTGACGAAATTGAAAGTATATATTCTTGTTACCTAGAGATGTAATAGGTGACGCACGGGAGGCAGCTGCCGGATGTTAGCCTAAGAGGTGTGGAGCTAATTTTCATACAATGATAATAATTATCTATTGCAAACCAATAAAATTAATCATTTTACTAACAAAGCACTTTTACAATCGGGTGGGTTTCGAATTTCCTGTCATTCCTACTCGGAGAAGAATACGCCGCGCTGGATGTCGAAAAAGCACTACCTTGCTGGGGGAAGCGTGTGGATCGGAGCATTTCAAATATAACTGTTGGCGATATGGCGTCATTACCGGTGACAAGAAAACTGTTTCGATGGTTAGACAGGAAGGAAGGGGGGGGGGGCAGCAAGCTGGCTACGGGCCTGTGAAGTAGTAGTTATAGGAAGACATCCCGTTAAATAAAATCCATTAAATAAATTTTTCAAGAGAGAACTTGTTTTCATAGTTGTAATAATTAGTTGTGCAATGGATTTTATTTAACGGGAGTTGATTACAAACACACAGGTAAGTTTTTAATAACAATTATTCAGTAGTTTGTTCATAATCGAAGAAATCCGTTTAAAATTTAGGATGAATCACACAGTAGTTCAATACTAGGTCAGTAAAATACAGACGAAAGTCAGTAGATGGTAAGATGCAGCTGAATCAAGACTATATACTACCAAATGAACCAAAGTTAATTCCACACGACCAAGTCTGTAGAAAGTGTATTGAAAGGGCGTATAGCTCTAATTCAATATTACCCGAGAATTGGTCCGTTCCAATCAATGTCGCTATCTTACGGCGAAAATATAGGCTGTTTACACTATTAGGCTATGTGCGTTTAACCCAATTTGTGCTCCACGGAATCGGGATTTTTATCGTTTAAACTTAAGACTTCTTTAAATTAAATAGTTTTTACGTAAAAATTATTTAAATGCGCTTGGATATAAGTTATAATCGGAATAATTTATCTCCATGATAAAATTATCATCCATATAGTTCTTTTAAATTAACTCTATGTGAAGGTTACCTTTATTCTTCCCACTTGATCGGCTTATCAACCTATTTTTTAAAAAAAAAAAATCCGAAGGACTGGTACCGATGATTGGTGTTTTATGAACATTTATCATATAGATTTTCGGTAAAAGAACTTGCAAAATTTACTAGGCGGGCTTAAGGTTATAAATTGCAAAATACTCTAAGTATAATGTATAGTTGGCCTAAAATAGCCAAGCCAATATTACTGTATGGGGAAAGATGATCAATAATCGGAGAACATATGCTTGCAATGTGTTGCGTCTTCCAAGAAACAGTGCCTGATCGTTCGGAAAGGTCAGTTAAAGTAAATGGGGTACCTCCGGAACAGGTCAATTGAGCTGAATATCGACAGGGTTCGTCCCCCGATGACCCAATGCATTAAGCATCCCGATAAATAAAAACTGTAGTCTCTATTTAGTTCAAAAGGATTTCGCCGAAGTGGTTCAGAATGAAAATAGTGGAATGATCAATAATCAATAGGATTTGTCTTCGTAATACCACAATTCCCCACAATTTTTAACAGTGAAAAATAAAACTAAAAAAAAAAAAAGAAAGAGCAGCCTGTATCTCGGACTCCGATACGGAAAGTCACCGAACGCGGACTATCGGCAGGGTTCGTACTCTAATGTCTAATGGGTTCCTACCTCGTTCAGAAGGTTTTCAGAAAAGGAGATATAACGGAAGACGGCAGAACAATGAATGTTGATATAGTTCGTCCTCTCATGACCCAGATTGCTCATGACCAATGCTTGACGCCAAATTTGAAAAAAAAAATCGCTACAAACGGCAGCGTTTATAGCATTCACAAGTTAGTACTTGACGGACGGGCGAATAATAGTTGAACAATTACGAAATATGTCCATTTGAAAAATAAAATATTGGTTTAACAGGTTTGCCTACAATGGTTTTCCTATCGTAGAAAATGGAATTTATTGTCTTATTAAATGACCCTTTGTTGGAAATGACAGCGACATAAATTAAAATTTTGAATTGTGTAACCTTTTCCCAATTTCAAAAAGACGTTTGAAATTAACTTTATCTATGGGCCACCCACTTTCTCATTAGCAATAAAAAAAATTTCAAAGCGATCCCACTGGCTCTTGATGAAATAGAGAAATGGGGACATTACCTTTTGACTTAAATCACGGGAATTGAACTGCAGTTAGAAAAGCTCAACAGGACATTGGTAGATTACACATGAAATAAGATCAAAACAGGGACTCCCTAATCTCAACCACATGCAACCGATTGACGAATGACAAGAAATTTCTAAACTCTAACGGATCGTTATCTTGGTAACCTGTCGTTTGTTAACAGTCCGTTAAATTTCTGTAGCTGGAAAGTCAATTTCAGTATCCGTTAGGTAACGGATTCATTAAAGTTAATCCAAGAGAAGACTGCTGGCTGATAGGCTGAATTTAATTTTTTTTTAAATTCAATGCACATGTATAACAACTCCATAGAAGTTAATATTAACAAAAAACTGAAGACAGTGAGACAACTGTGCAGTCTGTTCACAATACTTGATTAAAAACATAAAGATAACTGTAGAATTTACTATAGGAAACCCTATAGAATACTTTATTTTTTCCTTTAGAAATATTAGCATAAATCTGTAGGAAAAATTCGCACCACAGAATGTCCGGGGCCAAATGTCTGTAAAATACTATACAAAATTTCATCCCATAGACAATTGAAAAGCCCTGCATCACCGAAGCCTCTAGAATGTTTCATAGAAAATTACATGGGTAATATGTGACTTTTTGCTCCGGTCCACAAATGCCATCATTAAACATAAAAAATATAACACCAAGTTGACGACACGTTAAAGGTAACGGGGCTTCCAGCAACGAGATGAACAGAGCCTCAAAAATAAAATTTCGAGTACATATGAAATTTAAGCACAAAATTATAAAGGGATGGTGTATTTACCCTGTCTTAAAATTGCACGTCAAAACGGCTTATCCGGACACTTAACCCTTTTAAGATTTAGGGTCCTTTTTTTCGTTGGGTGACCTGATAATTGATTCCCAGTTAATGACCCATGTGCTGTACTTGATAACGAAAGGTAAAGTTCACCTACACTTTATTATTTTTTGAAAAAAATCTGGTTTTATCCAGATACTACATCATACAGCTTCTGACATCGGTCTACATTTCCAGATGAAGACTGACGGGTTTAAGTTGTTTGAAAACGTATTATTGTATTGGGTTAATTGCTTGGTTCCAAAATATTATTGGGATTGGCCCTTTAAAGTTAACGATCCGTTATCGCCATGTTAACGGATCGTTAAAAGGTAACGCAGATTTGAGCAACTGGACCCTGGTCATTCGTCTGGTGAACCTGTGTCATTCTTTTTGTGATTTGTCTTGATAACCTCTGTCATTAT
The DNA here is from genome assembly GCA_917208275.1 of Patella pellucida. NCBI lineage: Eukaryota > Metazoa > Mollusca > Gastropoda > Patellidae > Patella > Patella pellucida. The sequence goes on from OU795037.1 coordinate 11,525,062, forward strand.
CTTTATCATGCATCTGTCACTCATTTTATCATCCGTCTGGTGGGGATCACGTGGCTAAGTGGGTAAGGCGCTCGCTCCCTAGCAGAACTGACAAGGGCAGTTGTTTAGTCGTTCGGATGATACGAAAACCTGAGGTCCCTTGTACACATTGTAAAAGATATATGGCTGAGAGTAGGCCGTAGCGCCACTGCTCGGGCAAAATTCCCCTCATAGCACACTGTATGGCGTATGTCCGTCTTCCATTAGCCCAGGTTAGGTGCATAACAGTAGGACGTTAAACCCTATTTCATTTTATTTTATTTCAATTCTTCCGTCTGGTTATAATTAACCGGCCATTGCCTTTGTCATTGGTCTGACGAATCTGTCATTCCCTTTGTCATTTGAGATCCCTGCCATTCGTATTATTAACCTGTGTCATTATTTTTGTCATTCATCTGGGTAACTTGCCATTGCCTTTGTAATTCGTAATAATACTACCACAAACAGTTATTAAGACAAAGTCGGTATATTAATTCAGTTTCATGATCGAATGATCCTCAATATAATTTTCGATGAGGAAGTCGAAGGCTACGAGGTCGCCACACTAAATGATTTAATTGCGTAGTCTTAAGGTAGTCCCATGAAAACACTTTAATCTGAGATTACACTGAATCAGCATGATTCACATAAACGCCTTATACTTATACTTGTTTTGTTTTCCTTCAGTCTGAAGGAAACATGAATGCCCTATTGTTCATATCTAAATATGAATTTGGCGACCGGGTATTGATCACTGCACGGGGATTAGGATTAGACAATGTGTAATCCATGTTTTGGCCATGTGCCTGTTCCAAAAATTATTCTAACCAACCTGCAGGCATGCTGTTGCTGATTTATTGTCACACTGAACTTAATCATCAGTGAATATTCGCTAGGCCGCTACAGTCACTGAAAAGGATGACATCGATGCGACTTAAGCCCTGTTTGAACTCGAACGCGTCCATCGCGAACCCGAACGCGACTTTTGAGCAGTTTCGCCTTTCAAATAGGGCGCGAACCCGAACGGCTCAGGTTAAATCAGACACAAGCGAGATCTTGGCACTGTATTTGTACACAAAACAACGAAGGGGGCGAAAGAAGCGAATATTAGTGCATGAAGTTTCAATTTGGAGAATAGTCCTTGTAGAAGAACTATATTTTCATTCGGAAAAATTCCAACAGTATTTTCGAGTGACAGAGGAGCAATTTGACTAAATATTGCAATGGATTAGAGACGACATTTGCCAACAGCTTTATAATATAGAATCGCTTCCGTTCCATCTCAATGATCATTTCTTCGGTCTAGTCCATTCAGCTTTTAGACTGTGAATATTGCACACTAGTGTAAACGATCATGCTTAGCCGTTTCTATTCGTGGAAATGATGTCATGGGAAGTGTCCGCTGATCTGAGTTGTGCATCTTTCAATTATATAAGACAGCGAGGGATAAGTTTTATCAATAACATCTTATTTCTATGAGATCCACACTGCCTAAAAAGTATTTTCTCGTCTTTTTTTTTTGTCCACTACATGCCCGAAAGTATGCCAGAAGCTCTCTTGTGATAGGTAGTGCCTATCCCCGAAAGCTGACTTTTCGGGCAGACATATAAATTAAAAAAAAAAATATTTCATCTACCTGGCAAAAAAAAGTGCCCGAAATCTAATAAAGCAATAATTTTACGGCCTGGAATGGCAGTAAAACGCGTTTGCGGCCGTCAAATAATCCCAATGTTTCTTGGGGGGGTTCATACTAGGTCAGCTATGCCGTTGTCTATAAACCCGAAATTTTTCGGGCATTTCTAGTTTTGCTTACCTAATTATTGTCATCGAGTCCTAATAAAACACTAATTTTACGTTTCTTGTAATAGAATATCACGAATTTGTTGACTATGGATAAAGTCATTTGTCTGGAGCTACTTTACTTTGTGCGACATTTTTCCGGCATCGATTATTATTTGCGAATACAGAAGCAACAGTCTGATTGTATGGTTGGAATTCAGAGTGGGGTTTCGGCTACAAAACAATTGGATACTTTTGGAGTTGCTTACACGGACTATAGAATAGCAGAAAACGCATTTGGGTTCATATGGCAATTCTTATGGTAGACCAGTGTATAATTAAGATTATGAAACATTGGTTTATTTCATGTTTTAAGCTTGGGTTTTAAGTTCGTGACAGATTTATTAATCTAAAGCACTGAGGAGGAAGGGCGGGGTGGGGTTGGCGCAAAATTAACCTGGTAATATGTACAATATTTGGATATTATAAATTATAAACCTGAATATGAAACATGTGGATCGTGTTAACATGTTTACATAGGGCCTACTCTGTGTATAAATTAATATCTAAATATTTACTGTTTTTCAACTGAACTTGTGGTCTAAAAAAATAAAATTAAAATCACACATTTGAGTCTAGGTAATAAATATTCACAACACTAGTCGACCATATTTATCACCGAAGAAAGCTATCAATGAATATCTACATATAATTTTTGATATTTTATACCATAAGCTTATATTATCTTATATAAAAATTGTGATGGACAATGTTGATGCTAGGCCCAAAGTGACATTTTCACAGAAGTGCCACATAGTAGGCCTACAAGCTACGTTAGTAAGCCTACTTTAAGTAACGTAAATTGTATCGGCTATGCTATACAATTTAGGCCTACGTATTGAAATAACTAAAGCTACGTTAGACCTGAACACACGGTCCTGGCAGACAAATGTTTTACGGATTTTTTTGGAGGGGCTGAGGATGTGGCCAGCTAAGAACACTCCTAAGAAATCATTAGTATTCTTGGCGAAATATTTGGGGGGGGGGGGCTAATTCGATTTTTGGGGATCCAAGTCCTTTAAACATCTCGTCACTTCAGATGAAATCTGTAATAAGTCTTAGTGTTTGGCCTTTATGACTATTATGAGTCGATCACTACTGAAGAAGTTGAAAACGAAAATTTAGTCTTGCCCAGAGCTTCATATCTGGCCTAGCCTATTGACTATTGTTTACTTCGGACGGACGGTTGGGCGGGAGTGCGTAACAAGTAGTTTAGCGAAAACACATTTGTATACACGGACGTAAATGGTTATGAGATAAATCATTATACATACAGACGGGCGGGTGACATAATCCATTTGGCCTGAGGAGCGAAAAACACCTTTTTTTTGGTATGTTCTCTGATCTCGATTTTCAGTAAAAGGGAGATAACTCTCTTCTTTTTTGGCAGCAGAAACCAGTTGGATTCAGACTAGTAATTCGCCCCCCCCCCCCCCGTTGATATCGATGCAAAATCCATGACAATTCTTGGTAACTAACATTCTTTTTTAATTATTCAGATGATCTTAATCTTTCTAGCCACAAATGACCGAACGTGTCACATTTTTTCTGATAAGTGATAATATATATTTAGGGTGATTATAATAATAATAATAATCGCGTCATTTTACAAGGGTAGCAAATTAGGCCGGAGGCCTTTTTCCAATTTGGCCCTTGGTACAGATCGTGCAAATGATTTCGATCATTACTGACCATTTCGATGTTATGCTAGGCCTGGTCATATCGCAATTAATTCACAAGACAAGCTCATAATCAACTCTCAAGGCATCAGATATTAAATGGACTATAACACACGCTAAATTTTATAATTTAACATTGAATGGGACAATCGAGAATTTGTTTGTTACACAGCAATGGTACTTGAATCAAAAGCAAGACTATCTCCACTCTGAGCCGAGAAAACGGATTTCAAAAACACTTTAGCCTTGATGGTCTTTGTTACCGTTGTTACGATTCTAAATAAATTCTCAATTATCCATTTCTACGGTTAACCATGAACAGCCATGGAATCGCAGATTGAATTCAAATAGTTATATAACATTTAAGACCTAAAAAAAGACCTGCAATAGGCAGATTTAGCTCTTGCATAATGTATGTTTTATGTGGATGAATTTTAAATTTTGTCTCTCAAAGGTGTTTATTTTAGATTCCATTGACAGTAAATTCATTATTGGGATGTTTTCTTTTAATTCTGATCACTTAAAAGGGGTTATATTGGTTCAAGTTAATTAGCTATCAAAATTAACTTTTTTCATCTGCGAATCAGAAAACATTTTTAGAAATCATTAAGATAAAAAAAGAAGTTTTTGGAAGTATATCTGGACTCAACGACAGACCTTATAAACTAACACCTTTAAAAACTGTAGGGCCTCCCTCCCAAACAAACGGGGGGATGGGATGGCCTAGAGTGCCGCGCTTCGACCTCTAGCTAGCCTGTCACCTCTGGCTTGCGGCTGTGGTTTGAGCCCTAGTGTGAGCGTATGTGACATGAAGAAAGGGGTGCCTAACCATCCTCGTTGGTTTCCTCCGGACACCCTGGTTTTCTCCCAAGTCAATTATTGAAAAAAAATTGAAAACCATACGTTAGTCCGAAAATGACCTAGTTTGTGTCGAGTGGATGTTAAACCCCATTTCTAAACAAAAAAACCCCAACCTTTTGCTGTGAAAGAGATTGTGTAGCAGGGCAGAACATATTGAACATAAGACAAAATTCTTGTGACATCTACAACTGGATTTTATATACATAAATACATTAATAATTGTCTATATTTACAATGAAATCATTGGCTGATTTTGTACAACCATTCACTGGTTAGTACGCATATTGTCAGCATTTAACAGGTGAAAGATGGACATATAATACAATGAAAAACTAAACATATCAAAATAAAGTATCACAAAAAATCTAGAACTAGATTGTCTGTTTTTATAAGCTGTAAAATGTGGTTGTTATGACAACAAGAAAGCCTGTTAATATAAGTGTGATAGAAATGGTATACATTGTATATAATATAATTATATAAAATACATATTTCTAAAACATTAAAATGTTACAATATGAATAGCTTCTATAGATTTATCACATACACAGTTCTAAAAAAAAAAAAAATTCACTGGTGCTGAATGAATATGATATAGGCCACAAAAATTGATTTTGTAATCCTATTAACTCCTGGATTACCATACTCAAATATGGTATCCGGATATTTTACGCAGTTCCAATGATAAATATCACTTGTATCTAATGTAAAAAAAATTTGAGTGTGGTAGGAGGCAGAATAAAAAAAGTAGGAGTGATAACAAATAATAATATGCTACTGCCTGCATTTATGTGGTTATTAAAATCATAAAATAAGGTGTGGTTTAGCAAATTGTGAGAAAGCAGATTGAACTATTGATTTCATGACTTGAAAATGTTTGTTTTGTCAATCTAAATTTATTATTGTGGTAAATATACAAATTCAATCAATATAACTTTTATGAAAGACGTTGTTTAAAAAAAATCAATTATTGAATCTAGAAAAGTCTTGCCAAATACATCTGTGTAATTGTCTGACATTTGCTTCAACATATCTAATTTATTTGTATATTTAAAAATCAATTTTTGTTACATTTACAATAATACTATTTATATTATTTCACTCCCTTACCCCCCCCCCCCACCCCACCCATTCCAAAATGTACAAGTCATGTTTAAAAGACACATAATGCGAGCTTGTAGCTATAATGTGGTTGTGAAACATCCTATTTATTTTATTAAACGGAATTGAAATAAATGTAAAGACAAAATATTCATATGATACTTGATTTGATAAAACAAAGTAATAAATGATTGAAGAGACATCATACAATAAAATATACATTTAGAGAAAATGTCAATAATATGATTTGTGATCGAAAGGAAGACTTGAGCAATTAGTTTAGAAATAGAGGCCAACCATTTTAATTATAAGTTTCAATAGGCCATCCCCCCCCCCCCCGAATATTATTCTAAAATAGTTATAAATTTGACTAGGTGAATTATCTATGATACATAACCATGATATTAATGATTTGGAGCATGCATGATTATCACTGTAATCCTGGATATTAGAGAAATAATGCCTTGTTATTAATCATTAGTCTATAACAATACCTATCAATGTAAGCCAGTTCCTAATAATTATCCTCATAATAGAAAAATGAATGTACATGTATTGCCTATGACATTATTCATAAAAATTTCTCAAATATTTTTTTCATAAATTTTAATACATTAAGTTACAGCAGCCTGTTCTTGATAAATAGCTTATTACTAGATTTATTAAATGGACAACTTGATAAAAAATTATATTGTGTTTAAAAAGACAACAAAAACATTGTGGTAGCGTTCAGTAATCTAGTAGTTGTTATCAATAAAATTTTTAGGGGTAAATAATTAATGTTCAATATCGAAAATTGTAATTCTCTACATGCTTTATTTTACCCCAAATGACATAAAAATGGAATTTAATGTGTTATTTTTAGTCATCCACCACTCTGAATGTCTCTTTTATCCAAAAAGGGATTCCCCTTGATGTATTGCATTGCTAATTCCCAATAACGTAAATAAAGCATAATTAAAGTAGGATAAAGAATTGAAATGTAAATATATGATGCTAGGGCAGGGGGTATTCTAACTTTAAAATAGTTCTAAAATAAATCTTTTGGAGTAATTATGAATGTTCTTTTAGAGGTAAAATCAAGCGATATGCACACATTAACAACACATGTGGTTAAAATTTAGATTAAAACATTACTAAAATAACTAAAGCTTCTGTAAACTGTGCTATGTACACTGAGTGGTTTTAAACATTTATATTACCTTGAAAAACTAATATATACACATGTTTCATTACCTTAAACTTCAGGTTGGTACAAGTAACAGACTATAAAAATAAACGGGATATGACTAATAAATAACCAAACAAGAATGTCCAATCTAAAACGACTGCCAATTACAAAGAAATTTACATAGTCAGTTCAAAATAATTTTCTGTACAAGAACATGACATATTCCCAAGTAAAACATTTAATTTACAAGGAACGAGCATTAACAATTAAAACTATTTTATCAAATTTCTCCAGTAAAACAATATGATAACAAAACTAAAATTAATTAATTACTCTCTTTTATTAGTTTAATGAGATGTTCTGAAATTAAATAATGCAACCTTAATTAGGCTTCTGTCTATATTATTTGAAATGAACCATTATATTGTGTACATTTTTTTTTATCCTAAATTTTCTGAAAATTGGACATTAACTTTTAGGTAAGGTAAATTCTTGTCTTAAGAAAGTGTCAGTATCAAGTAGAGGTGGGTTTATTCTGTCACCATTCAAGACATATTTTTGATGGTTGATTTTGTTTGTGAAACTTCAATCCATTGAGAAAATTGAAAGAAGCAGCAATACATAAACTTGGGCATAAAATATCAGTGACCATAAACATTCAACAAGAGCCAGTGTATGTTAGAGATCACAAGACCATTTCATGACTGTTAAATAATCTACAAAAAATAAAGTTGTATGTGGTTTTTAATTTTACGCTGAATAAGAAACTGTGTGAATTAAATAAAAAATTGTACTTTTTTGTGGTGAATAAACTGTAGGAAATCAATTTACTGGTAATGAAGTGTATACCTAGGCTACAGGGATTATAAAAACATTTTTCCTATAGCATGCCTCAATAAATTATCTTAAAGGTTTATAATACAATTTACAAGTATAGACAAAGATAAAATATAGTTTACTATATAGATTTTACATATACATATCTCTCACCATTCATTATGACAATATATTATTATATTCATAACATATTTACATGTGCACAATTGAAATCGAAATAAAATTTCTTGACGAAAAGAATAGTGTACCTATCTATAACATAAAATTGATTGGCTTGAAAAAGATGATTAAAAGTTATTATAGCTTTGTTCTAACACAAACACATCGAGCATTCTACAAAATAGACAAAAATTAAAAAATATTTAATACAATTTGGCAAGATTTATATCATTATCGGATAACAATGTGAACATGTTGTGTACATACAAAAGTCTTCTAATCTCTTGGTCTCCATACCGTAACCATTCTAAGTTCCAGAGTTACTTATTTAACTAGAATCAAATACATAAATGTACATTTCTGTTTGAGAAATAAGACACTTTACTATATGTATTCCTCTGAGTTTTAATTATAATGGGGTATTCCCCTAAACCGAATGAAAGAATATTATTTTCGGAAATACCTTGCTAACTGCAGAGTTCATATTATTTTTAAAATGTATAAGAAATTGAGTATCAATATTAAATTGAAATACACTAAGAAATGAAAGATATTATGCTTTTAAAATTATAAACCTATGTATATTCAGATAGATTTATAAAAATAGATTTAAGCATGTGACCACTCAAATGTTTAGCACTTTTTTTAGCATAAAATACACTAGTTTGTGCGTAGTTTATAGCAGATTATTACCGTAAATAGATAAATTTTTCGTATTTTCTCAAATTTATTCCCAATGTCAACAGGGTGTTTTAAAGTGTTGAATTTACCTCGTTTGATTATCTCAGATACCTCGACTAATACTGAAATTTGGTAAAGTTTATTTATAACAAAGAGAACGTTATAAATTTAACTAAATGTAACTGAGTAGCATGGTTCAGTAATTTAGCAAACATGTTTTTAATCAGTAAACAAGGACTTTATAATACTGATACATCATATTGGTCTACAAACAATAATTTAAGGATACAAACTGTAGGCCTATTTTGAGAATTTTCAAATAGCGCATCTGTTTTATGCTGATTTTACAGGAAGTAGACATTAAAGATTCATTTACGATGTACAAGCAGCAAAATGTCAGACATTGGCATAACCAGACAACAGGTTATTGGTTAAAGATCTATGAAATCTTTATATCTTGGTTTTTCGGTTAGTTTGGTGTAACGAATTGGGAACGTTAACAAGGGTTACGCCGGATATGAGGTTTTCATACATTATTAATCTTTTTAGTTATCATCAACTCCCAAATGTGGTTATATGTACATGTACATCCATATTTCAGATTTTACATTAAAAGAAGAAGCCAAAATTGAAATAAAATTTCATCGTTTCAGTTAATAAAGTCGAGATTGAGAATATATACGTTTGGATGTAACACAAGATGATTGCTTGTTTGTACAATATGTATGTTTGATCGGAATTGATACTTTGTTTGACCGTCCCGGTCCCATCGAATTCATCAAGCTACCGGGTAAGACTATGTGAAATTTCGTGGTCTAGTGTTCTTTAACCTGTATCATTTCCTTAAAACATTACTACATGATAATAAACAAATTCACACATTCATAAATGAGGTAAATTTGATGGCACTTAAATAGTTTCAACTTTCAAGCATACTAAAAAGTAATGATTTAATAATATCAATGTTCAATTTTAATGTAGTTGTATTTCATTTTTAACTCTAAACAAATAAGACTTCATTGATTCAAGTATTTGGAGTTGTGTTTGTTGTATTTAAGGAAGTCTTTAGTCTTTGTAATATTTCGACTGGAACCTTTTGTAAAATCCTCCAGCCAATATCATAGCTTGCTCGTTCCTAGATTGTATAATTTTAAATAGTACCGGTATATCTAATGTAGTACATAGCATTTGCAAATCAAAATCAAACAAGTCCTTCCAATTTATTACAATGTAAAAAACAAAACTAACCATGTTTTAATGTATTTTGGTGCTCATTTTTGAATGAATAATGTACATTTTATCTTTGGTCAACTCTGACAGGTCTTCAGTTAAAATATTTATCAGTCAATATACAGCACATGGTCTGTTAATTGTATCGGCACAATAGACTATATATTATTTCATTAATATAATGCAGTTGGTCTAATGAGATATAAATGAAACATTGACATGAAATGAAGAATAAGAAGGAAGAGAGATTCACAAAAATATAACACACACACAAAACCAAACGTTTAATGGCTGGTTTTATTTAGTAACATAACACACGACACAAAACACAAGATAAGGTTTAACAGTTAGATGTATAAATGACTGACAGAGAGGAAGGCTGAGATCCTAATATAATCCATTTGTTTTAACATAAAAACAATTCACACAATGTCCATCAATAGATAGATTATACACACACACTGACGATTCACTTTACACACCATAAATTATCAACATCATGACTCAACAATCGCTAGCATTGAGTTGTATGTGGAAGTCTGAAATGTATATGACCATTTGGCATACCATTTCTTTGTGTGTAACTGCCATCACTACTTTTACTACTTTCTTTACTGCCGTCACTGTTACCTATTGCACTGTTAGGACTGGAGCAATTACTTGTACGATGTCCATTGGGTAAATCACCCATTTCTTCAAGCATAACACATTCACACGGACCCGAGGTACTGGCACGTATTGTTCGTGACGGAGATTTGTTTAATTCTGTGTTATGCAAGTCATGTTCTATAAATGGTATTGTTGATTCATCATGAAGATTATAATCACTTTGATCGTCCATATCTCCATCGTAAGTATCAATATCAATGTTCTCCAAATCATTTTCTTCTATATCATTAAATTCAGGTCCATCAGGTTTATTTTCATCACTAAAGAAGTACGAGACTAGCTCAAAGTTTGGATTTAAATCTGGAACTAACATTTCTATTATTTGTTTAAATGTTGGTCTTTGTCTGTCTCTGTAACACCAGCACTGTAACATTAACTCATATCTGTAGGAAAAAAAAATCAGAGATAATTTCAACAGGGGCCATAAATAATATTGAAGGGGTTGTGACAATTGCAGACTCTTTTTGAAAGGTTTTGTAATAAATCATTTAATTGACATAAGAGAATAATAACCAATATAATTATTTCCTTCTTGATTCTTAACGCTATATGAGATCACTATGAAGATTCTTAATGCTATATGAGATCACTATGAAAATTCTTAACGCTATATGAGATCACTATATGAAGCTGAACAACCTATCAAAATTCCGATCAAGACAAGAATAAAAGATGATGGATATGACCAACTGAAGATCAACAGGTATTACTATTAGTTTGAAATCATCAAAAAACAATAAAATAAAATGAAATGGGGTTTAATGTCATTCTGTTCTGCTCCGAACTGGGCTAATGAAGACGGGCATACGCCATCCAGTGTGCTATGAGGGAAATTTTGCCCAGGCAGCGGCACTTCGGCCTACTCTTATATTGAACTCCAACTGTCAAGGAATCTTTTATGTGCACGCCAATATGTACACAGGACCTCAATTTTTAGTCTCATCAGAATAACTAGACAGCTGTCCTGCATCACTGACAAGGGGGAATCATGTCGGAAAATCCGGATAAACTTCGTCAGCCAATGTAGGGATGGAACACCTGACCTTCAGAATAGCGAGCCAGTGTCTTACCCATTTAGCCTCTGTGACCCCCAACAAAAAAAACACAAGGTGTGTTTTTTTTTTCTTTTTATCACGTTGAATTGCCAAGAGTATTTACCAACTATAACTTTTTACAACATGTATCACTAAAGATGAACTTACAATTTTTCTGGACAGCCCTCTGGTTTTTCCATGAATTTTCCATCTGATACATATTTTAAAACTTCTTCATTTGATAAACCTTGATATGGCTGAGCTGCTAGTGTGGCCATTTCCCATAAAACAACTCCATAGGACCTAATTAGAAAGTAAATTATATAATTATAATTACTACATGGCAGAATAATATTTTTTATAGGTCTATTCATATTTTTGTCAATAAACAATACTGTTTTAAATTAAATTATGAAATCCATTGCACTCGTCCTATCTGGCATGTAATAGTTTGGTAACTGGTCTTATTACAGAATCGATTCATCAGAGGTTACTTTACTGATTCCAAGAGACTTACTGTGGACAACTACTATATGATCATCAGGCATTACTTTAACGATTCTGTGTGTTTCATTGCGGACAACTACAATATAATACCACCCATTTCCTAAAGGTATGGTTTCTGAGATGTGAACCAGAATGATAATTGTCTACAACTGATTTTTAGATCTATATCAAAGAGGTATCCTTTAAACTGAAACACATATCAGGGTATTCCATTTAACTAAAGTGTTTAGGCTTAGTAAAATCTAATCAGTCATTCATACCAGACATCAGACATGGTTGTAAATATCCCATCTTTTAATGATTCTGGTGCCATCCAACGAACTGGTAAAAGACCTTTACCACCTTTTCTGTAATAATCTGTCATATAGATATCTCTGGTCATACCAAAATCTGAAATAGTTCATGGAAAAGTGTCAAGTTGTTTTAAATCTTTAATATATAGAATCAGATTTAATTATTTTGAAATTATTTCTCCAGTAAATATTCTATGGTATTGTTATTTACCTCCAATTTTAACAGTATTATCTTCTGCTACCATACAATTTCTTGCAGCTAAATCTCTGTGAACAAATTTTTTATCAGCTAAATATGCCATTCCATCAGCTATTTCTCCGGCCATTTGTAATATTTCCTTGAGAGTGGGTGGTAGTTTTCCTTCATTTTCCTGAAAAAGGAACAGATTTAACAAAATGAAGTGTAATTCTATGTTGCATTTGTTCCAATCAAACCGGTCTTGTACTGTCACAGAATTTTACCACATTTTATTAAAGATACATTATGGAAGAATAGATAAAAAGCTGGCAGTTCTCAGTATATTAATATTTAAAAACAAGATGATGTAAAAGGAATATGCTGAAAATTTCAGTCAACTCGCTTCACTCTAAGCGGAGAAAACGATTGACAAGGGGAAACCACATCGGAAAATTCTGATGAACTTTCCCATCCAATGCATTGATCGGACACGCAACCTCCAGGCTAGCAAGCCAGCGTCTTACCCACTAAGCCAGGATTCATCTTTGAAGGTATGGGTTATTAACTATTTAATTATAATTTAATATTGTCTCGAGAACGATCAACACAACTGTAAAATGAGTAGGAATTGAAGTTTACCTCGACATCAGGTCTATGACAGCGTAGATAATTCTTGAGATCACCTTGTTTCATTAACTCCATTATAACTAGAGCTGGTTGTCCTTTTGATACAACACCCAGTAGTTTAACTACATGATGACACGAAAATGCCCTGATAAAATACATATATTATAATATATTATGTTTTTTCTCTATAAAACAATATTCAACACTGAAATAACAATTTAAGGGCTGTCCAAACCAAAACTGTATTATTAACGAAATATTACAATAAAGGTTCAATTCTATTCAGCATTTCAGCGTTTTTAAAGATACAACGAATACAATTTCTTCATCATTCAGCATCCTCTGCAAACAACATAAACAAGCCTTCATTATGGACGGATTTATCTCTATTTAAGCTGCGTGAATCCAAACTTATCATATATTTTGATTTTGTTTTTTAAACTGATTTTAATCTATTTCAACACATTTTAGCAGTGATTTAACAAAGCGGAATTAGATATTGTCTGAAAAACATAGCTTAAAGTCGACTAAATCTGATGCAATAGAACCTACTTCATAATAGATGCTTCTTTCAGAAAATTCATTTTATCTTGGACACCAGCGTGATCATTTACAGTCTGAAATATATATTTATTATTTATAAACATATACAAGTATATTCTTACAAAGTAATATCTAAAGAAAAAAAATGTTGTTTGGGTAACAAATATAGTATTCATGTAGTAGTTTAGATATATTCCGAAACTAACTGAAATGGGCGTTTAACGTCCTACTGTTCTGCACCGACAGGGCTAATGAAGACAGGCATACGCCACACAGTGTACTATGAGAGAAATTTTGACCTGACAGAAGCATTATTGTCTACTCTTATATCAAATTACAACTGTCAAGAGGTCTTTTACGTGCACATCAAGATGTACAAGGGACCTCAATTTTTTGGCCCACCCAAACGACTCTACGTCCTGACAAGGTGGAACCATGTCAGAAATTTCCCAATGAACTTTCCAGGCTCATGCATCGATAAAACACAGGACTTCCAGGTCAGCAAGCCAATGTTTTACTTACTTAGACACAGTGGCTCTTGCACAGCTAAATCACTTGAACTTCTGTTAAAGGCTAAATAATTTGAACCCCTGATAAAACGAAATAATTAGAACCCCTGATAAAGGCTGAAAAATTAGAACCCCTGTTTCTTAAGGAATATATTTTTGATAAAAAAAAATAATATGAACAAGGAACAGCAGGAAATCAACAACATATTTAGATTAAAAATCATTTAAGGGCAGACAGATTATATTCTACAGTACCTTTACAGCAACTGCTAAATTTTCTTTATACGGTGGTATACATGTATCTGAAGTTAAACCTTCATACACCATACCAAATGATCCTTCACCAATCTCTTTTAATAACTTAATTTTATCTCTATCAACTTCCCATTCATCTGGTATATACACTACAGAAACAAGATATAAAACAATACACATTCAATATTCTCTTACTTATATAACTTGATAATGCAACGAGGGTTCAATCCCAGCTCAGGGCAAGAACGTTGTAAGTGAGAGGGATATTCTGTCTCCCGTCCAATAAGGCAGGTTTCCCCCCGAGTTCTTCGGTTTCTTCCTGCAGTAATTAATGATCGAAATCATTCGCACGATCTGTGCCAAGGGCCAAATTGGAAAAAGGCCTTGAGCTTTATTTGCTACCCTTGTAAAATGCGTGATTATGATTATTATTATTTACATGCATATGTTATGTTTTTAAATACCTTCTGCTGTCAAAACTAGCCATAATCTATATATTCCAATAGTTGTATTATTGCAAATTGCAGTTATTAGTTATCTAATTGTAGAACCTGATATTGGGCCATTATATTGATCAAGATGACAACATTCAGCAATACAAACATGAACTGCATTCACTTTTCACAATTGCTACACAAAATGAAATGTGATTTAATGTCCTACTGTAATGCACCAATCAGTCTTCTAAAGACATCCATATGCCACATCGTGTGCTATGAAAGATATTTCGCACAGTGGTGTTGTAACCCACTCTTTGTATTATTCCAACCTCCAACGATTCTATTACATTCAAAGCAAAAAACAACAAAGGTGGACCTCAATTTTTCATATCAAATAATAATAAATAATAATGCATGTGTTATTTTTTTTACGTTTAGCTGTACAATGATGCCTTCCATTCTAATTATTTGTGATTTAAATAACAAACAAAGTAACTTACCATCTTCTGAAGGTAAATAATTAGGATTGTGTGAAACAATAGTCATCTCTGGATCTTTGGCAAATCTAAATAAACAAGAGATTATAATTACAATTTGCTGTATCAGGTTACAAAAAAAATTTAAGATTAAATTACTAGTCCAATAAATCTTTATATGCTATATTAACAAACACAAACAGTATCATTAAAATTATATCAAACCTATATTTAGGGGTTTAACATCCATTCGACACAAACTAGGTCAGTTCGAGACTAACATATGGTTTATTTTTTAATCAATAATTCACTTGCGCGTAGGGGTCTTTAACAGTGGGAGGAAACCAGATGACCCGGAGTTAAACCCATGAGGTTGGACAGGCAACCCTACTCCTTGTCACGTACAACCAAGGATTCGAAACCATGCCAGTTGACTTAATGAGAGGCCGTATGATACAGTACGCACATTCTAACCATTCGACCATCCCCCCTGTTTAAGGGGGCTTCAATTCAATGAGAAAATATTAAATAAATTTGACATTTATTTTAATAACTTGTTTCTACTACTGCTTATGACATTCAAATATAGATAATTATGTACCTTGGTGTTTTAGCTTTAGTAGGATATATAACAATCTATATTTTATCAAGCAGTTTTTTTTTACGCTTTTCCTCAACGGCATGGGGTGGCCATCCTGAATTATGGGGAATGGGCGTGGTCCAGGTTCCGAAATGCAAATTTTTTAAAAACTTGTGTGATAACGATAAAGTCCTGAAAATTTCAGAGCATTAGCTTTAATAGTTCATAGTGCAATTTAAAAAACAAATATTTTCTCATTGAATCGGAGCCACCCCCCCTTAATAAAGAGTTGTTATTGTATCTAGCAAAAAAGTTATGATCTAATCTTTTATAAATAGCTAATAAAGGTACATGCACAATAGATATATTGTGATAACTTACTTGTTTTTGGCAGCAAACCAGACAATGAGAATAGTTAATATGAGTATAATTATAACTCCTACACAGATACCCGTTATAACAGCTTTACTTATAGATGGTACAACTGTAAAAAACAAAAAATATATATTATATGTTACCGACATTCATTTGTAGAAAGTTCTAACAACTGTAATAAACACCTGCAAATCTTGAACAAATAAGTTATTGGTGACTATCTTGGGCTTAATTTTATTGTTAATAGAAATATTATAATATAAGCTAAAAAAAAGATTTGTGGTAATAACGAATGAAGAAATATCTTTAATTCATTATATAGAAAACATAGACTCATAGAGGATGCATAGTTACTAAGAAATACGAAGAATTTGGATATTTGCAAGAAATATGTGAGCAATACTTACTGCCTGTTGATGGAATAAAATAATATTTCTTTGGTGTCCATGATCCATTTCCAGCTAATGAAGTAGCTCGTATTTGATAGGAGTAATTACCAGGACTCAGTTTCTCTAGTTTATAACCTTTAAAGGCTCTGTATTTAGTATAATTAATACATAGCCGTGTACGATATTCCTAAAAATAAAGTCAATGATCAATTACTAATTTGTTAATACACCAATTTCACTAAATTAATTATCATGCTCCAAAGTATCAACTAATATATGTTCATCACTGGGACTGAGTCAAGGCATTCTCTTAATGAACATCTACATTAAGTTTGCACAATCATTTTGCACATATCGGCAACCATCAAAAGTTTTTTAATTCATTAACAATGGTTGTTTTACTTACATCATTCATGCTAATTTTTTGATATTCTACTTCAAATGTAATAATTAATCCATTAGGTGCTACAGGTGATTCCCAGTGTATGAATACATCTGTTTTATTGATATTACGACTAGTTATAGATGAACTATTTATAGTATCAGCAGTCGCTACAAATACAAATAAACAATCATAAGCATTATACAAATATTAACAAAAATAATTGAATTAAACTTTAACGTTGGAATCCAGGAAATTTCTGCTGGATAAATTAGTTAATATATTAAACAAGCGGTTCCCAAGAGATGGAATGGATAGACAACAAGCTCAGTGTTCCAGCTAGACTATTCTGGAGGGGCACCCGCCCCGCCCCTCCCTTATTTCTGAACGCCCCTCCGTATTTCTTTTTTTTTCTTTTTTAAATATTTATATTACATCATTCATACATTATATACTACAAATTGCTGGTTGTGCTGTGCCATGCTATGTCATCTCATTTGCACTGCACTGTACTGAAACTCTTGTGATCCATGACCGCAAGTGTGCAACAGCCCCCCCCCCCTCGAGCAACATATCCCTCTTCCCTTAATAGTTTTTCCACCCCTCCCATTTCTGATCCGGGCTGGAACACTGAAGCTAAAACAAAAACATGACTATTCTTACAATCAGGGGCCATAATCCAGGAAGTTACTGTCCGATATATGTAGATATCGCAAGTAACGTAGATCTTTGGGAGATAAACCTATATTTCAAGTTTCGTCAATATCGGATAAAAATTGGATGACCTGTAGAGTGCAAACAAATGTGAATGGACACACACAGACGGATGGAATGACCGGGAGATGACAATATATGAGGGCGTATAAAAATTGTTTATGTAGCAGTACATAAACCAGTAAACGAAACCTTGTCCAAGATCTTATGAATATAAAACATTATATCAATGGTAGACGTCAAGACATCCACTCCTATTCTACTATATTTTACCTCTACAAATGTGAAAACAAATCTAATGTGTGTATGCACTAAACTTAGATGATGATGATATAGGTCCACAGTAATCAGTGTGCATAAAAATAAAATTACAACGTCAACTTACGTGAAGGAAGGGTTCTGGCATTTGCTATAGCACTATTACCTATATCTGTACACATGTCTTGGCCATTTTTCTTTTCATCAAGACAAGCTAATATCTGTAACAGTAAAATATATATATATATTAGTGATGATCCAATAATCGGTTTCAACATCAGCAGAAATTGGTATCGATTGATACTCATTTTGCTGATAATGGAGTTGCCCATATCTGTTCAAAAAGACTTGTAAACAAGTCATTATTGTGCTGACACTCGGTACCTTTATTTTAGTTGCTGTCTACATGGCTATACTGGTCTATATTTTTTTTAAAACCTTATTCAGACATTAATATACAACAGTCCACCCAATAAAACCTCTGCCTGGAATATGGAATAAGTCGTTTGCTTGATGATAGAAATTATAGAATTGAAGAATGCAGCAATGGGTTGCAAAGGCCCCTTTCATATCTATATTGATCATCTAATGACATTCCTGGCATTTTAACATGTAATAGTTTTATATCCACCACTATCAGTAATTGTATCTATATCAGCTTCTATTTTTTGCTGTTTATATCTGATATTGGCAAAACTGATAGTAGCCATTTCACACTATCACTATAAGGAATAGAAATAGGATTTAAAAAGAAAAAAACTAATTTGATCATAGCTAGGGCTTTCACAAACTACGGGGATCATCAGGCATTTCACATTTAAATAGATGATACAGGTAGGGTATGCGTACATTTGTGGACATCTCATACCAGTTTCCTTTTTAATATTTGTAATACTTTTACTAGACTTGTTTCCCTTGTGAAAATATTCCACAACGGTGTTTAGAAAAGTTCATAAATAAATCGGATAGATTTCATGTTTTTATTTCTCTATTTTAGTTGTGAAATT
The DNA here is from genome assembly GCA_917208275.1 of Patella pellucida. Lineage (NCBI taxonomy): Eukaryota > Metazoa > Mollusca > Gastropoda > Patellidae > Patella > Patella pellucida. Next base: position 11,543,874 of record OU795037.1, read on the forward strand.
TGTTGAATAATAGGCACTGTACGTAGTGCCATCACACACTCATATAAGAATATGTATCTAATGTGCCAATGTTCTTCAATTTATTTGTCTTATGTGAAGTATTCCTGCATTTTTGGCACATAAATATCTCATTTTTTACGGCTTAAACCTTGCTTAAGTGTACTCAATTGATTTTATTAAACATGTCAAATATTGGAAAAAAATTTAAGTCATCATATGAACAGTTTGGGACTGGTATCCCTTTTAGAGAACCATCCACAACATTGTTGGTTACAGGGGATTCAAATCCCTCAAATGACAATATGACTTTCATAAGTATATAAATTGATAATATTACCTCTACATAATATGGTTGAGAATGGCCCAGATTTGGCAAAATGACTTCAGTAGCATGCCGTACAATAATCTCCTTTCTTTCATTTTCTATAGTTTCATTATCTGGATTAGTATTATTGGTACCATTTAAAACCATCTTATCTAATACTTGTGTACCATCACGCACATCATATTTCATATACTTCTCCTTCCCATTTTCAATATCTGCTTGTGTAGGTACTTCACGTCTTTTACGGATCTCACTTAAGGGTCTAAAATGGGAAATATTTATTTATACAGAATTCATTCACAGAAAATCGTACATTTACAACTATTCTATAGATTCTCTCATTATCAAGTAAAGTACGGTGTGGTCAATGATTTGCAGTTGGGCCTGTTGTTCTACTACTAGTCAGTGCAAAACCTTGATATATATATATCAATCATGGTCGGCTAGCACCTCTGAGCCATCATTCCGTGGACCTGAATTGGAGAAAGAATGGACTCTCAAAAAGCATATTTAATCAATGGGATGAAGGCAATTCCCAGTGAGCATGAGAGAGGAAATGTGGTTAAACGTCCGCTCGACACCTACTAGGTCATTTCGTGACTAACATATGGGTCAATTTTTTTTTTAAAATTTGTTCGGTGTAGGGGTCTTTATTAACAGTGGGAGGAAACTGGAGGTAATGGAGAAAATGCACAAGGTTGGACAGGCTACCCTACTCCTTGTAACGTCCAGCGAGAGTAGAACAGGGAGATGTTAAACCCCATTTCATTTCATTTCTTACCCTCCCATTCACACTACTGGTTCAACACTAATCTTAATCAGGTGAGTGTTTATACAGTAATTTATTCAGCAAACCTTTTTTGATAAACTGTATCATGTAATGCATTTTCAAAGGCAATTTCATTCAATCGAATTCTTTCTTCTTCCTCTAATTCTTTACGAGATTTTGGACATCGACAACACTGATCACCGGTCGGTAGTGTTATATTTTTCTTTGGTTCTTCAGCATTAGATCTACTAACTTTCTTATCATCATCAATGTCTAAAGCTGCGAAAAAAGTAAATGAAACATTTATCACTAAAACGGTAGACAACGCCTGACTATACAGAAGATTTTTTTCATAAAATTTTAAGTTTACAATACATTAAGTGAACTGCGAACTAAAAAATTTAATATTTCATCAATTTGAAAATTCATTCAAGAAATAGTTTTATTCTGTAAGGGAAATAACTCTTCCATTTACCACTGTTGTCTCCCCTTACACTACAAACCAAACACATGAGACTTTGCACTACAAGAACAGGACGCTATGATGACTGGAATAAAACTTAACTTGGCTACAACTCGGCTATCGCCAAACTCCTCTGTAAACAATAATTTACAAACTAGAGAGTCTAGCCAAGTTACATCATGTACATTCAGTATCAATTCAGCAATATTAAAAAAATATAAATCATTTCTTACGTTCTTTACAATAATCTCTTTTATCAAATTCTTCTCTTTTCAGCATCTGCCGTTGCCAATACACCTTGTAAAATGTTACATTGCCATTTGGAAATTTTGGTGGCTTCCATCTGACATGCAGCTCTCCCTCAATTTCAGCATCCACTTGTAAATTGACTGGACCTGTTGGATCTGCAAGACAGTTTGTACAAATTAATATTATCTAAAAATTATATTCCAGTATCTGTGTTAATTTTAAGTTCTAATCAATTCGCTGCAACTAGGGCTGGCAATCAATACTAATTTCAAATATTGATATCGGCAACCATTTCAGCAATATCGATATATCGAGAAATTTGAAGTTCAAAGAATTAAATGTTTGTATGCTTATATATTTAATGCATTAAATGTGTTATTTTAACTGACCGCAAAAATTACCGGTGCGGTGGTTGCACCTTTAGTTTTAGCGTGTTTTGAATGATATAACAGTGATTATGCGACACAAAACATTCCGTTAATTTTATTTTATTGAAGCTCGTTTATTTTGTATATGAGTATAGATATCAAGAACTGTAAAATGATATTTTCCCACAGTCGCCGACGATTATTGGCATGGGGCCACCACCAGCCTTTGTTTATTTGAGTTTTCAACGATATGGGAGAGAGTACTTACGCTATCATGTGTTACAATCCAAAATTAAAATTGGATTATGCCTTAGATGAAAAATCCCATCAAGTTTGTAAAAAATATCATCAAGACCTAGTTGTATAAATTCTGGCCATTTTCGAAATTGCATAAAAATATGTAGTTTCAAGTCTGTAACTATTGCTTAAAGCAATTTTTAAAAAAATATACTCCAATCACAATTATTTTGACATATGAATGCCAAAATGGCTTGAATAATGAAAATGCAATATATTTATGTAGAAGTATAATACTTTCACAAAATAAAATGGACATACTTGTTGCAAGTGTCCTAAAGTAGGTGACATTTGATATGGCGGTTTTGCTAGCACCTCCAATTGTATACGTTTGAATGTAGGCAGCATACAGAGTCCAGGGTGTTAAATTGGTCAAGACTTCCTGTGGAGGACCGCTCTTTTCAGCTTCCACTTCTTTAGTTTTCCATCTGAAAAAAAATAAACAGAGCTTTGATAAGCCCATGCACCAGGAGAGACTAACCTGTATACCATGAATGCAACACATGCAGAAATTGAGAAGTTCTCAACCAAATGCCAAGCATAAGAAAAGACTTATATCGGAGAAGCAAGTATTCAGAGAAGAACTCTTACAGAAATTCTTAGCCCTTATTTACATAACTTTACACCATTCTACAACAAGCAGGGTGACCTGCAATCTAATTAAAATATAGATCTATATTTCGTTTTGTTTTTTATACTTTCGATGGCCTACATTACATGTAGATATAACAAGTTATAGTCGTGGGAGCTCACGTTCTATGACAAAAGATATCAAGCAATCGATGTTTGACCCGACAACGTCAGTCATTCAATTAACCAATTAGCGACCACCATGCTTTTTAAAATCTACTTTTGATTTGATTTGTTTTCTATACGCTGGTTTAAGTATAGATGTCATTGGCTGGTGTTGGTTATCCACAGGTTAAACGATCAATTCAACAGACCATTTGATTGGCTGACCCCTAGTTAAATAACAAGTCTTCCAGATCCAAAAGTAGTAAAGATAAGTAAAAACGAAATTTTGAACTTTAAAAAACAAACAAATTGGATCTGTGTTTTAATCCCATTGGGTGACCTGGTAACTTCAAATGCTATGACACAAACTTCATCAAGTGGTAAGTAGGGTTCACTTGTATAACATTAAATAATGGAGGGGTAGCTTTTTACAAAAAATACTAATGACCTTATTTATTAGCATAATTTAAATTAAAAAAATCTTTTGAAATTAAGTACAGCAAATCTAAAAGTAAACATGTCCTTTTTATTTAATATGTTTAATAGCCTACAGAGTAAATTGTTTTAGATATTCAGTTAGATATTCTTAATAATAATATTGTTTTATCACAAACTGGATATTAATATTACTCTATTTGTCATTATGTGACATATATATATCCTGTTTATATGACACTGTAAAATATAATTGGTAAGTAGTAATCCAGTCCAACTTTACGAGATATTATATGATTACTTACACAGATTCAGAACAAGCATCTCTTCCTTGAAATATGTTTATATTCTTAGATTTCCTGTAATATAAAACACCCACATAAAATTTTAAAAGTACATAAAAATGGCTTAGAGCTAAGTTTTTTGAACTGGATGTAAAATTAATCTGTTTATTAGACTCAATATCAAATTTTATATTTTTGATAAAGGAAACCTTATTACATTTTTATTTCTGAAAAGCTAGTGAAATTACATGTACATGTATTATATCTACATGTAGATCTATTTACTATTTATTTTTTCTCATATTTGAAATATCAAATAAATCAAATAATGCAGTTTAAAAAAATAATTGATCTATGAAATAATACTTTAATGTCCTTATATAAATCTGAACAAAACATAACCCAGACATTTGATATACAGTAGAATCTGTATTAAGCGGCCAGCCAAGGAATTTTTCATGATGGGAGTTGCCTCTTAATAAAATCTCGGTGTTTTTTGTGTTGACATCAATTAAATATTACGCTTGGATGCATTGGAAGCAAACATCAATACTTCCATCGGTAAATTTGGCAGGTGCTGAGTCATGCTTCGAACGAAAATCTCGGACATAACTTCTGTAAATTTGTTATTTTGTTCCAACCTTTGATACTACATGTACTGTCTACCATTGTGATGCATTCGATAATATTTATCCACTTTTGTGAAGAAAATCGATGAATTAATACAACTTTATCAAAAAAGCACATGAACCAAAAAACATTGCTGATTTTGTCACCGATTTACAGAGGGTGTAACTCTGTATGTATTATTATAGGCTATGAAACGTCTGTTTAAAACAATGTGGCAATGGAAAAGAGATATTAGATGATCGTGACAAAACCTTGACATTGTAGGTACTTTTAGTTTATTGAATAAGTACCAAATAATGTTTCGTTACGTGTGAAAACATTTATTAGGTTAGTCGTTAAATAAAACAAAAGATTAATTAACAGATAATCCTGGGTTTATTGTTATTTTCACATTTCTTTTTACCTGATCAGTGGGTATCCAGTAAATTATCACAGGATTAGCAGGGATGTTACGAAGAACGAAAAGATGGTATCATACAACAATGGGCGATGTTTTGTTAGAAATAATAGTAAAATAGTGATTGACTGTTGAATAAAGTGATGAAACAATATAATTTTTACGGGAGGAATTTATTGCGACCCCTTACAAAGTAGATGTTGCTGAACAGGAGTGGTTGCTCATGAATACAGATTCTACTGTACATTATTTAAAGGGCACCGCACAAAACAAATGGGGTTTAAAGTCTTCTTCCATTCCTGATGGTACGAGAATCGATCCATTTATAGTTTATTTACAAAATTATTTGGTTCATAGATTTGTGTTTTGTAACACATTATTCAAACAGTAAATTCTACTTACACCTCTCTGTAATGAACAACATAACTGAGTAATTTCCGTTCATCCTGTCCTTTAAACTTCTCCCACTGTAAATGAGCGAAGTCTGGGGTTAAGTTTATAACACTCAGATTAATCTTGGTAACTTCACCTAGAAATACAGAATAATCAGAAACTATTGAAGTTAAACCATATTAACTGGTCATTTTGGTTGAGATGTACATTTCTGTCCAATTACAGTACCCCTAATCCTAACCTTGGTCTGATGCACAAGCAGTACAATGCAGTGACAGACAGATTCTGACATTTTAAATTTATGTGGATTTTTTGTCAATTAGTAGTCTGTATATGTACATGTATATGAACAAATAATATAATAAGATTCAAATTTCCATCAATTTGTTTGAACAAATCAATATCAAAACAATCATGGCGTGGCAATACAATCAGTACATTAATTTTTCAACTCAAATTATTTTCATTTTTTAGTATTCAATAAAACTAATGGAAATTGATCATTTACTTTCTCCAAATAGGAGTCAAAATATATCTAATGATACTAATTCAATGAAATCAATTAATACAATTTATATCCAAAAACACATCAGTGGATAAAGGAAACTATATTGATTTGAAGGTTCACAATTTCTTGAAATCTAGTAAAAATGTATCAAATACCATTAAAAAATTGATAATTTGAACTGTATAGAATATTTGAATAGCATTCAAACAATAAATCAGCATTCAATGTATAAAAAAAATAAAATTATATTAAATTGTCAATTATTACTGATTCTATTAATGCCATAGCTTTAGTTGTATTTGTGAACATCTATTAACAAGCCTGAAAATTACATGTACAACAATATAGCCCACATAAAAATCAATGATCCTATCTCAACATATTCCATCCATTTAAATGGACAAAACACATTTGTCTGTATTGCGCAATAATTTCAATAGGTAGGATATATCATTGTCATCCACAACATATAGTCATGTTCAATGGCATTGCCAGGTATCATATTATTATGGGCAGATATAGCCAATTTTGAATCAAGCAAGTAATTATTATCATAATTTATAAGACATACTTACATGGAATAGAATCACCATTTGTACTTTCAACATCAGCCATTTCACTTCCTTCTTTATACAACCCAACATTCTTTAAAAACTCCTTAATTTTATGAAAACACAATTTGCGATTAAAATTAAATTTAGCTTGACCTTTAATAATTTTCAGATTCTTTGAAACCTCTGGTGTAAACAGTTCTTGAAGATTTGGATTGTCAAATATATTCAAGCTATAGCTGAAAATAGATTAAAGAGCTCATTGAAGTCAATACAATGTAAGAGTAAGAGTACATGTATAAGATTAAACTATCTCTTTTTATACTAATAGTTATACTTTAAAACCTTTTAGAAGTTGAACCACCTGAAACTGCCCAACTAGAGCTCTTTAGACCTCACCAAAGCACCTGTATCATGTTAAAAAGGTGTGCTGCCCCATAGAACTAGTCAACAGTCTTATGAAACACAAGAGTGTTATTCACACATCACAGGCAGTTTGAGACTGTCTGATCTGAAGAACAATACAATAGCTATTGGTTGTCCACATAGGACATTTTGATTTATTAATGACTACACTGAAGAGTCTGTCTATTTTTAAAAAGCAATTTAAAAACTTAAATTTCATTTATGGGTGACATATCCCACCAAAATCTAATTTACATTCTGTAAGCTCACTGTATTTTTTAAGCGACAACAACACATTATCATAAACCGACTGGAACCGCATTTACTGCCTTGTAATTTGACCTTATTTTCCTTCCTTTATCTAGCTTGATAAAAAAAATATTTGAATTCCATCTATATTTGTCTTTTTTCTGATGATTTCTGCGAACAAGTTGACTTTGTGTTAAGTGGTTTAACTCCAATCAATCATCATGACCTAAACAGCCTTATTTTTGATCAAATATTTTTTCATGTAAAATATTCCTACACACAGACTATCGTTCAAAAATATATCATCTTACTGTGACTGATCTGTTTTCTCGCCTCGGATGACCTTTAAATTTTTAAAGAAATGAAGAGAGAGAATTGGATAGGATCTTGTGACTTTAATATAATGGGTAACTTCCTCAATATACCCCAAGCTCTCTTCTAGTTCCATAACAATATGACCTGTAATAATAACACCATAAGTCAATAAAGCTTTCATTTCATTAAATGTCTAAAATCTTGCTTACACAACGTGAGAGCCATGTGTCTGAATTCTGAATAGCATAAATATAATTACAATTTGTACCTTTAGGCATGTTGATTAACAATTGTATGAGGCTATTTATGTATGTAATCATGCTGCAGCTTAGAGTGGGAGTACAGTATGTTAAAATACATGTACATATTAGTAAACAGGGATAAATTATTTTATTTGTAATGTACATGTAGGGTCTGTGGTATATATTTATCTTTTACACAAGAATATTGAGGCTTTGATATTCAAAATAAAAATTTAATTGTATAGATCTAGTCTCATCCCTGATCAAAATTATAATAATCTACATGTACATGTAGTGTAAATTCAATTGTGATGAAACCATTGCTTTATGGTCAGGATTTTGACCCCACCCCCTTTTGTTTTTGATCTAAATAATGACATTAAATGTAGGAAATTATATCTTGGTGTGTAATAAAAAAAATTTGTTTGATGATTCTAGAAACATATTTCAAAATAGTGGTTAGTTCAGTGCTGGATCTAGGGGAGGCAAAGTGGGACAAATGTCGTGGGACAAATGTCCCGGGCCCCCCACATTTAAGGGCCCCCCACAATTCTGGCTCATGCTAATATTTTATGCTGGGCGGAGCTAACCAGTACCTGGGCTGAGGGGGCGAGGATTGGGGCCCTAGGTAGTAGGGGATATTGTGGGCCAGAGATCGGTTGGGCCCTAAAATTAACTAAATTACATAATTTAGAGGTTCTATCAATCAATAGATCCTAACTAAACAGTTCCGGGGAACCACATTCCGCGATGTGATTGCTGGGGCCCAACCAGTCCCGGGAAATTAAAGTAATAATAGCATAGTAGTTCAGACAACAGAGTTTAATGTTTTATGCCATCTAAAATAATTTCACTAAAATAAAGTAAATGAAAACATCATGAGAGAAAGGTTTAAATACTCAATTAATTGTCAACGAGTTCTAAACCTCAATGAAATCGCTGCCTAAATTGTCTCAGATGCACTGAAATTAATCTTTATTTTAAACAAATAAAGTCTGGAGGAAAACACCTCAGGCACTCAAGGGGGCGGAGTACATACTGGTACGATCCGCGGTCAGTACGAACAATTTGAAATGGGGCCCCGCACAGCTGGTATGTCCCGGGCCCCCCACAAGGTTAATCCGGCCCTGGGTTAGTTGCTTGGCGACAATAGGAAATCTGGATATTTTGATGCTTGAAAAATTATTAGTTGATCACAATATGATGAAATATGATGAAATATGCATTTATGGATTGATTCCAGTCCATGTATTTTGTTTTGGTTTGTTGTTTCTGGTCTTGAAATAGTTGAAAAAAATGGTGGGTATAAACTAATGATTGGTATTATTATACAGTTATGTAAAATGCTTAATGGCCAGATAAATATATGTAGAGCAAGACACTTTTACATTTACATAAAAATAGGTTGCCAAGTGAACAAAACATACGCCTCCAGTAGCTAATGAAAACATTTGCAACACTAAAATCTGATTATGAGTAACAACCCATTATAGTCCAGGAAGGAGTTAATGACAAAATAATATAGTCATGAATTACAAAAGGTTTCACCGACCAAATTCCTAGTGGGTGTCTATATCCGTGAAAATCAATTATTAAGATCGGCACTACTGGGGCATGTAGCCATGGCAGATCTTTTGGGGATAAACCTATATTTAAAGTTTTGTCAAAATCGTATAAGAATTGTGACCTAAAGAGTCCACAAACGATTGTGGACGGACAGACAGGAGCGACAGCACAATACGTCCACATGAAAATGTGGACGTATAAAAAGGTCACCCTGACTTGAAAGAAAAACCCAACAACAAGAGAGAGACTAAGTCATTTTGGGACTAACATATGGTTCAATTTTATGTCAATAATTTGTTTGTGCGTAGGGGTCTTTGACACAGGAGAAAACTGGGAAACACAGAGAAAACCAATGAGGTTGGACAGGCGACCCTACTCCTTGTCAGATACAACCTGGGAATCGAAACAACAGAAATGGGAATAGAATTTTTTTCATGTGAGCATACCCTTAGTAGTAACTATCGACATAAAAAAAACTCAAATAAAACGATACTTTCAACTCATTTTCAGTCTATAAAAAATGCTTTAAAAGAGTTTTTAAGTCATCCAAAAAACAGGACCATAAAAATAAAATGAAATCTGGTTCAAGATTCTACTATTCTGCACTTTACAATGAAAAGAAAAAATTAGCAGAAACTACCAGTCTTTTTTCAATGCAATGGGAAAGTAATACACTTAAAGATAAGATACAATATGCAAGAGCTAAATCTGATTATTGCAAGTCTTAATTTAGGCTTCAGATGTTATAGAAATTATAATTTAGATCTTTATTTACATGTAAACAACAAGCCCCAGATCAACTCTGTGGACGTACAGATAGCTCTGCTAAACAGCTTGGATTTAAATAGGATTTCACTGATTGATTTAATCAAGTTTGGCGGACTGTGGTGAGATTATTAACTGTTATGTTTAAGTCATCAGTTAGATCGAGGCTAAATGATAGAGTGTACTTAACGAGGCTGCTGTTGCGCGATATTCTGCATGGCATTGAAAACTTGACTTGATAATCAAGATAATGTAGGTGGAGTTAACACTTGTCAATCTAACGATAGGCCAAGGTGAAGACACATTTGGCTTGGTCCCCATTTCTAGCCAAATATTACAACACTAATAACATTGTACAGAATAAAGTAATTTGACTGAAATTTTCAAAATATTCTTCTTTCATTATGTACTTTTGAACTGTTATAGCAAGAATGGCCAACTCTCTATAAAAATCTTCCATAATGTATCTTTTATGTACATGTAGGTGGATAAGTCAATTTTAAGACCACATGTACTACTACACATATGATTTTCTTAATTCTTACTGTAATTTTCTTTTCTATACGCCCACATTTTCAACAGTCATTAGGTTTTCAACAGTCATTAGGGTGTAATGGTGATATATATAATCTTTTTTTTTCAATCTGCTATTAGAGGGACCCACAAGCTAATTAAAAAACATGATTTTTTGTACAATCAATGGCCATAATTCTGGATATGTGCAAATATCGATAAGAACCAAGATCTTTGGGTTATAAACATAGCGGGCATTTCAAGTTTCGTCATAATTGGATAGAAATTGTGACCTGTATAGTGTCCACAAACAAACTGTGAATGGATGGACAGGAGCGACGACAATATATGTCCATATGAAAAAGTAGGCATATAAAAGTAGTGAGGATATGTGTGACTATAAATGTAAAAAAAACTTTAACTTACTTCCCCCATCAACTTCTATCTCTAGTGGTCCAGTTATCGTAGTACAGCCCTTCAATGTTTGAGCTGAATCAATGCTGTCAATTACACGGCCTGTACACACTAAAAAAAAAACACAAAAAAATCTACATTTATTTCTTTGTCCTTACAAATTTCATAAGACAAGATAAATATTACAAGTAAATGTAAGAAGCCGATTAAACATTTAACAAAGTTAGGCCAGACCAATTTATTCTCTTGATTTAAGGATCAGCCGACCTGAATTTCTAGAAATCCCCCCCCAAAAAAACAGAATTAGGTCCGATGAAAAAAAATCAACCTTCAATCCCCGATCAAAAAAAAAATATCGTCTTCTGGATTTCTGGAACTGACGAAAATAAGTAATAAAAGTAATGAAAATAGGTAGTTCACGCAATATTGTCAATACGAATAGCCGCTAGCTTGTAGCGACATCATGTCGCAAAAAATTGGAATTGGACAACATTTAAAAATTTACCGCGACTTCAAGATTCTTGCCGAAAATATATTATTTATTGAATCCGTTTGCTTATTACCCGACAAGCCGACGATAGTCAGGACTGAACAGCTAGGATTGAGGTTATTATTTGACTCAATTATTAATTCCAGTCACTTTGAGTTGCAAGGAATATCTCTTTTGTCTAATTCGTACAGAAAACATCCGTTTTCAGACATAATATTCACCCAGTTTATACGGAGCCGTCATTTCTCATCGCACCCCAAAGTAATAATTATACATGTTTCCGGGCCAAAACTTGAGAACGCCGGCTCACTTGAAGAGAAGTCATGGCCCAGAACATGTATAATCAACACATGTGATAATGTATCGCAGTCAATGATTGGATTAGCGACATCAGTTAGCCAATGAAAACATGTGGTAGCTTATAAAAAAAGAAATGAAAGTTGCGTCGTATGTATTACGAACGTGAGGATGGTGAGCCGTTATTTATTTTATTGGTGTTAATTAATCCGTGATTGTCATAAAAGGGTGCCAATTCTATTGGTCAGATAATTAATCAGTGTTGGACATGTGAGCTTACATGAAATGTCGATAATTCTATCTTATGCTTCTTTTTTTTTCTCCCCTGCCCTTTACACAATTTTGGTCTCTTTTTTTTCTCTCCTGCCTTTACAGATTTTTCCAGAAAAAATCCATAAAACAAGAAAATAAATTTGTCTGGCCTTAAAATACAAAAAGAACACATCTACATTCACACAGTTACAGTCATCCATAGTTTCCATCAAGGACATCATGTCACCATATTGTTCATCCAAAGCAATCCACAGTATGGTGATTGCTCATTAGAAGTTCTTCAGGATTTTCCAGCCTGGTTTCCCAGTGTCAGTGGTGCAGGATGATGACAGACCTGGCAAAGGACAACTGAGGTCCATCCATGCAATCATTGGTGTGCTTGTAACAGAATCTTTAAAAGTTAGAGTAAAGAAAAACATTGATGTCCGCGCAAAATATCCCTCATAGTACACTGCACGACATGTAGCTGTCTTCATTAATTAACAAAGCAGTGCAGAACAGAAAGGATATCGCACTTTGTTTTACTTCAATTTGTTTGTCTATGAGTTTGTAAGCCACCATCTGAACAATGGTGACATGATGGCATATACATGTACATGTAACCTACCAGTTTTATTTTTAGTGCACATAAGATGGTCGTAAGAATTTTTTGCTATGGGTAGCCAATGGTTACTATATCCACAATAAGATGGTCGTAAGAAGTTTTTGCTATGGGTAGCCAATGGTTACTTTATCCACATTACGGGAAGTTAACATCAATCTGATTAAAATTAAATCAGCAATCTTCACTCAAAAGTCGCAAATATAGACCTCCTGTAAAAACGACTTGGCCAATTATCGAAAACCCTCTTAATCCCCTCTGATGCTAGTGACGTTACAGTGACTGAATGCATATTCGGAATGTTTATTCCTTAATTACATATATACAGCCGGTGTGTTTATTCCTTAATCCCCTAATAAAAAAAACAACTGACGACGGAATATTTAATTTGTAATTTAGAATTTGTTTTATAAAGCTGGTTGCTGTAGCCATATTCCCCACATCTTTTTAATCAGAAAAAGCCCACCGTAAACCAAAAATGTAGCTTATATGGGACAGGGTATCATCCCGATTTTATGAAAAAAGTAAATAAACCACCCTTACCACCCAGAATCTAATACACGTATCTAGTTAATAAATTGCCGTCTAGAATGTGTTAAATGCCGTCAACATTCATCAGAAACCACCCAGTTTGTGCTACCGTGTAGATTAAAAAACATCATTTAGTTTTGACATCGGTCGTCTACTTTACAACCGTTCAGTTTCTCGCGATATTTTTTTTTAAAATGAACACTACTATAGTTTAGATTTGAAAGCAGTTTAGTTTTTACACAAAGCATTTATTGTCCGGGACGCTGTCGAAAATGAACAGAGAGTTTAATAACACAAAGGGTTTAGGTTTTACGCCCAATAACCACTCTACTAAGAGCAGTCTATGTGGTTAGTTACGATTTATGTGGTTACAATTGATAGAAATAAATAACTTAAAAAAAATCTCTGATTCAACTTGGTCATCATTTTATTCTTTCTGTTATTCATATTCTATTACTCTGTGCAACAAACAGCGATAAAATTTTATTGGTTAGGACCGTCTAAACACGGGAAAACTCACAGTAGCTATTGGCCACAGCATGGATTTGCATGCATATTGCATATATATACTATTTATAGTATTATTAGCTAAAATTATTATCACATTGTGTGTGTGTGTTTTTTTGTTTGTATAAATACCGTTCTACAGTAAGCTTCTTTAACATAAAATGGAACAGAACGCCTTTTTTTCTGTATGTGTAAGGTTTACCGACCGATACCAGAAACCTATATTTACAAAAACTTTGATATCTATAGTTCATTGGCCAATCACTCTTTTTTGCCGAGATTTTGCCTAATAGATTAGATGCATCTATGGCGGGTGTGGCATGCCAGCAGGGTAAGCTTACTCTTCAAGACACCTGTTACCACTGTTTGTCATGTATTTTGTACACGGTGAACAGTCCATATATGCTGATTACACTATTTTGCCTATACCGTTTTTTAGGACTTCAAATTTTGTCTAATGGTTTGGATTGTTCGTACTTGGTTTTATTTCATTGTCGTTGTTGGTGCACAGAGTAATGGAATATGCATAACAAAAAGAATTTTAGACTTTCATTCTATGTTTTATTACAACTCTATGCCTTAAGACTGTCGACTTGAAATTAATTTCAGCTAAATAGACCGTAAAAACAAAACACGAAAAAATATCTCAATATACGTTAGAATTAATACTACAAATAAATTTTTATGGTCATCTTACTACCACTTAGGGTCGTACTAATTTACATCTGGGATTAAGAATGTTAATTGGGTAATTAAATTATCTTTTTTTTCGCTGGCCAGATCAAGAAATCACTGTAGGTGGAAAGTGTGTCTAGAATTGTATTCGCTATGAATTTCAAATAGAGAAAAAAATTGTTCTTTGTGTATATAATAGTTATCAGTATTATATATAGCTAATAATGAATATATGTGTAACGACAAATGACGTGCACCATTTTTATTTCTGTACTTATAGAGAATAGTTTGGGATATAAAGCATTATGGGTTATCAAAATTAATGGTAAATGCGCTAAGTAATTGCTTGGGTCTTCTGATCTACGGCATGATACAGCATTTCAATTCACTCTAAAATATTCCAATAACAAATGACTAATCTACACTGTACATGTATAACAACGCAAGACAATATTTCGGTGATTGCGATTATGCCAGTCACATGTTAATTGAACTGACACGTAAACACTTGCCAACTGTTGGTGTGTATTGCATAGATAAAGTATTAGTATGTGTAGTGCCGGTGATGTCACTAGTCAATCAACCGGATTAAGGTTGTAATTGAAATTTGAAATCCGTTTTTGGCTTTCGGATACTTAAACCTCAATAACTGAATTAGTTTTAATCATATTGGTTTGAACTTGCCGTAAAATGGATATAGTAACCCTTGGCTACACGCATAAAAAAATTCCCACATCCATTTCATGTGCTCTTTAAATCATCTAGTTCACTGACAGATCCTATCCGGCCCTACTCTGTATCCCAGGTATCATTTAATCTTGTGTATCTAGCACTAATTTCTTTCACATTCTTTAATATCAAATCTTTGTTTAAAAATTTGTAAAAATCGTTTTTAATCAGCAAACTCATCTAATTTGTACTTGTGTCCAGTTAAACTTTTAAAGATTAGATGATTATTTTGATAATGAGTGTCCCATTAACAAGTATTTAATTTAATTTTGGTTGTTTATTTTTCAACAGTGATTGAGAAATTAAATACTTGTAAATTGGACACTCATTATCAAAATTGAACTGTCAGCTATAAACTGGACACAAGTGCAAATTAAATGATTTATGGTGATTTTAAACAGTTTTTACCCATTTTTAAACAACGGTTTGATATAAAACAAATCTGAAAGAAATTAGTGCTAGATACACAAGATTAAATGATACCTGGGGTACAGTGGTTGGCCCTTGCTGCAATATGGAAATACGGTAAAATGCCACTCTTCCCTATCTCTCTTCTAAGACTATTTTAGAACCCTAACCTTCTATTTTTCATTGTGATTCTTTATTTTCCTCCAAAAGGAATCATTTCCCACTGTCTTTCACATGAATTAATAATAATTCAACACCATTTTCAAGTAAAATTTAGCGATGAAATAAACATGCGGTTTGCACATGTTCGAGTCTTGTAATGGCTGATCAGTTCACTCGTATTTTGTGGTTGTTTTTAATCGCAAAATTCTACTTGAAAATAGTGTTGAATCATTATTAATGTATAGGAGCTGTGGCAAGAATGATTCCTTTGGCGAATAAAGTAGAATCAAGGTGAAAAATACATGTAGTAGGTAACGATTCTAAAATAGCCTTAGAGAACAAAGGTGGGGAAGAGCGGTATTTTCATATTATTGCAGCTATATTAGATCGTATAAGAACTGTCAATCGACTTCGTTCGCTCAGAGACAGTTCCCCTGAAGGAACTATAAATCATCTAGTCTAGATTATTCACTAAAGAACATGTACGCCATTATTTTTGTTACATTTAAATACTGTAAGGATGATTATTGATAATCTGGAAAACAATAAGCAGAAGGTCTAGTAATTATTTTAAATCCCTACTGATTTGTTTATTCAAATACTTCAACTTAATTCATTTGCTCACGCATGTACACAAACAGTAGAATCACGTACCTTTTGGACAATGGGCAGAACATCTGGAACATTCACTTATTCCACTAGAATCATTTTTAGTAAAACCTTTTGGACATTCTTCTACACATTCTCCTTCTTGTCCTGCTTGTCGGCGAAGAATTTTCCATTCTTCTTTGCCAAGACGTCTTTCCATATTGATACACTGTTTATCTTCCAAACAACGTCTTTCCATGTACTGTTGACGAGAAAAAAACCATGGTATTAGGTTTGAAGAAATATTTAACTTAAATTTGAACAATTAAATTTTGAAAGTAGAGTTATGTAGAATAACAAAAAGTGGATGATTGTGTAGTATATAAGATACAGGTCGGTTACAACAAGTGCAAAATACACAATTGGTGAATCGATGTGATAGAAGTAAATTCAGAATACCAGTACATATTTTGACTATCGAGTGATTGTTACAGTTAACAAAATATATAATATTAATACAATCAAGATTAAGTATCATAAAAGGCCTAAAAAATTGTTTATGTCTAGATTCACACAACTCTGTTGAAAATGTATGGAAATCATAATTTCAACATTAGTACCTGATCCCTTATACATGTAATTGCGAATTTCACATTAAAAATGTACTGAAACTGAACATAAACCATGGGTTGAAGGCATACAGTACCAGTAAATGATACTAAATGCATTACCTACATGTACATGTACATGTTTCGTAGGTAAGCAAATGATACCAACTACCAACATTTTTATGTTTAAATACTATTTTTAGTTTACTGAAATTACAGGTACACACCAAAGTTCATACGCACCTTATATGTTCCTGGTCCACAACGTGGTTCACATTGATTTTTATATAGTACTTCTTTACAGGCTAAGCAATCAGCTTTACTCGGCCCCGTACAACCTCCAATACAGTAGCTATTACAACATTCACCATTTACAGAATTACAAAAAATACCAGCTCCACATTTAGAAGCACAGCCTTAAAAAAAAAAAAAACACATGTAGATTTATTAGCACATTTAACGGTCATAATGATAATCCTGTAAAAAAAACAAAAAACAAGCTTGCTGAATATTCATAAGCCAGGTGGTGAATGAAGACGATCTTGGCATTGCTTGTGTGAATAACGAGTCTTTGACGCTCCATATATTTCCAGGTACTACATGTAGTAGATCAGAGTGGATTAATTTGCAAAATATTGTTTTTATACGAGTCATGGATGTTCTTTGTGCCGTTTGTTGGCTACAGTAGCAAAGGTTCCTAATTTTGATCAAACATTTCGCTTTATCCATCAAAAAAACAAACACAGAAATTTATTCAGGAATATAACTGATGTGTACCAACATGTATTTATTGTTATTTTTGTGCTGATCACATGTACATTAAAATATAAGATTCTTCATAACAAATTACCAAGAATCATTTTTGGTGAAGTCTGGACAGTTTGGTTATATAAAAGGGTATGGAAGCATATGATGACAACCTATTTCCTCCTGGGATCTCATTTGACCCCATTCTGGCTTGTTCTATTAAAGATAGGTTACCAGGCAACAAAACATAAGCTAAATCGTTGGGGCAGTCAACAAGAGTTGTCTCATATTTTTACTATTTTCGGTAATGAAACATTTATAAATTATAATACACTCAAATCTGATTAAGACTAGTAACAACTCATTAAGTAATATCAGAAAATCATTAGAATTTGTTTGGCTTTGATAAAGTTATCCTCCATGCTAATGTTTAGTACATGTAGTATAGGAAACATTTGATATCATGGATTTACATGTAGCTGTTCAAGTTATCAAAATTCATTGAAAATCAATATACTTGTTTGTCTCAAGACCTTGAACTCCTGGTATCAATCCAATTGTCATTGGATAATAACTGTAGCCTCCAGAGCTTCCACTTGATTTTTTGAAGTGATCAAGGACCATAACTCTGACAGTAATTATCGGAAATCGCTAAAAATCAATAGGCCTCTGCGGCTTATGGCCTTAAACACTGTGTATACATTTGAAGTCAATCGGATATTAACTTTGGCTTCTAGAGCATCCCAAAAATTTTTTGAAGTGATCAAGGGCCATAACTCTGGCAGTAATTATTAAAAATCGCTGAAAATCATAGACCTCTTTGTCTTACATCTATAAAAACTGTTTATACATTTGAAGTCAATCAGATATTGACATTTGCTTCTATATCTTCCACAAGATTTTTTTAAGTGATCAAGGGCCATACAATCACTGAAAATCAATAGGATTCTTTGTCTATGACCTTAAACACTGTGTATAAATTTAAAGTCAAGCAATTGTGGACGCCGGAGCAACGGACGGACGGACGGAGGCGACGACTATATACGAGGCCAAATTTCAATGTGGGCGTATAAAAATGGATAAATAACCGTGGTTAGGCCCTATTGACAAAAGCGTGATTCTAATGTGGGTATGGTATGGTATCGGACATGTAAATGTAGTCAGTAACGATTGTCTTATGCTCAACTTTAACATGTACATGTACCGGTACTTTCCGATTTCACTAATCTAACAAACGACGAAAATGACTTAAGTTAAACTGCTGTACATAGCAATTTTCAAATGGAAAAAAAAATTGCAAACATTTTGAAGAGCACAAAACAATTTATGTTTACCATAAATGTAGCTATGTATATGTATAAAACACAGGCCGATCAGTCGATCATAAACGAGCACATGTACATGTACATATAGTGATCGTATTGAGAGCATTCGCTACACTATGAGTAAATTTCGTCGATTATGTGACTTCTTCCAATCCATGCTTCAGCATTTCAGACAGTCATTTCGAGATCATGTGATTTCGATGATATCTCTGATTGGCTTATAACAATAGTTTGTGTGATAGTATTCGCTTGACACATACAGGCAAGCGAGTTGCCGACGTACATGTAAGATATGTGGTCGAAAATATCTAACATGCTAGATTCAGGTGATCGATCGGGCAAATAGTTCGTTAAGCAGAATTGTAGTCCCCATGAACGGGT
Source organism: Patella pellucida (assembly GCA_917208275.1). Taxonomy (NCBI): domain Eukaryota; kingdom Metazoa; phylum Mollusca; class Gastropoda; family Patellidae; genus Patella; species Patella pellucida. The sequence goes on from OU795037.1 coordinate 11,563,069, forward strand.
ACACAGACAATTTTTTAGAGTGATATTAAAAATCGTCATAATTAGGCCAAAAAAAGAGTTGTGTCCTAGGCTTAAAGGACAATTCAGCAAAGAACTGATGAAGTGCTAGTCAATAACCCAGTATTTAGCACTTTTATAATGAATACAATGTACATTAAGAATAAAGTCTTTATTTATTTCATCTGCTTAATTTAGATAACCATGACTGGCCAAATATCTTAGTAGTCCAGCTACATGTACCTTAGTAATTAAATGTACTAGTATCGGAGTGTTTTTCAATATACATGTGTACATGTAGTGTACACATGTAATGACATTTATTACGGCTTGTTATTATACATGTACAAAACATTTTGTGGTAAAAGTTTTCCTCTCGACGGTTTGATTTTTTTGAGCCAACCAGTCTTTGCAATGTCACAGATTGATTTTATTGAAATATAAAAGGATTCTAAATCTTTAATTTAAAATAAACTGGAAAATTAACCCTGCTTAAAGAAATGAGGTTTGTAGTTTAACATTCTACTATTCTGTTCCTACATGTAATAGTCTAATGAAGACGATCCAAAAAGTCTATTTGTCTAATTTTTGTATCTAGTTACAAAAAAATAGCTTCATTATTGCTAAGTTACATGTAATTTAATTATTGGTGGTAATTTCAACCCATCTTAACTTATCTAAATGGCATGACATCACTACATGTACATGCTCATGAACCTATATCATATGGCGGGATTTAAGGGCCAAAACTAAATGTATGTTGAAAGTGTTATTATACATCATAGAAAATACCTAATACCTAAAATGCAAAATACATATGTCGTAATACTTATTATGATACCGTTAAAGTAAAAGTCAAATGTCAAATTACAAATGTTTTTTTGCTTTTCACATTACACACTTCAGCAAAGCAACTTGTGATGACATTTGTGTTTTACATTTTACATCGTGAGTTCTTGAGGTCAACGGTCAAAGGTCATCGGGTTACATGTACAAATTGTTGAATTAATGAATGCTCCCAAAAAGGGAAAGACAACTATCAAATTTTTATTGCTGGCAGGCAGTAAAAACTTTAAAACATTGACTCTTTATTGAATGAACCATTCTAAAATTAAACATTGTAATCACTTTCTTAATTAATGAACATTTCATTAAATGGACTTATCGTTTTGTTTTCATGAAATGAGCTCATTAATAACAATTTACAACAAAAAAACAGATACAAAATCAAAGTAAAATTTCAATTTTATTTCAAAGGGTTACGGTATACAATAATCATTTAATATATTTTTTCTTTTCAAGTATAATACAGTTTCCGTACATTTAACTTGACGTAAGATTACATTAATTGATAATACAGAATGCCAGAAGGTCACCAAGCAGACGACGACAATCTTATCTTCATCCCAAACTTAGGCTGTCTGTCTACACCTCTATGGTCTACAGCTAGCACCGCTTCATTCTCGTATGACGTAGATGGGTCACTTGGGTGAAGTCACAGAGCAAGCAGTATGACTTATTTTTCCTTGTTGGGAGCATTCATTTGAACAAGTTTTACATGTAACCCGATGACCTTTGAACGTTGAATGTGACCTCAAGAACTTAAGATGTATAAAACAAAATACAAATGTCATTTTGCTTTGCTTTGTTGAAGTGTATATGTGAAGATGTTGTGCACATTAGTGGATTTTTACCAAAAAACATTTGTAATTTGACATTTGACTTTTACTTTAACGGTATCATAATAAGTATTACGACATATGTATTTTGCATTTTAGGTATTAGGTATTTTCTATAATGTATAATAACACTTCCAACATACATTTAGTTTTGGCCCTTAAATCCCGCCATAATATCATGAACTACAAATACAATACATGTACATGTAGTGTAAGATTACAAATGTTAAAAGAGCTTATTTTCAAAGTAGTGTTTTATTACATGTACCGGTACATTTTTATATAAGTTGGATGAACAATAATATCTGTAGGCATAATTAATGTACTTATTTATATATACTCAGTGCTTTACAGATATTATCATGTTATTCACGTACAGGTGTACATGTACTTGCCAATCAGTTTATAGATTTTTTAAAATACATTTTATGCCCTATTAGATATATACATGTAACAGATTGTCAGACTACAAACTGACACAAACACGATATTATTATGGACTATGGTTGAGAATATTAATTACACCAGTGCACAATAGATTTCATTTTAATGTCCCTGTGCATCATTTCAAACAATAAATAACAAACGTATCAAACATATCAATTTCAAGTGAATGAATTTGAAGGCCAGCAATAAGCATCCACTGCGCTGTACAGGCATTTGACTTATAAAAACACATCAATTAATTATATAATAGAACAAAATATTGAACATAATGTTACATGTATGTACATGTATATGTTACTTGTACATGTAGGCACATGTACATGTACTTCATTTATTGTACACATCATAGAGGTGTGCTTTATTTGATTTTAAGTACCTGTAGGTGTAGGCCAACATAAAAAAATGATATCACATCAGTATTTCTATTGAAGACCAAATATTGTCTCGATTATAACACAAGTGCTCAAGACAGTTTTTATGTTATGAGATGAGTGAAAGACAACTACCCCATGTGCTACTACATGTATAAGACATTGAGGATACAGATTTTGTGCACAAATGTAGGGTCAATGACTCAATACAGGGAGAGAAGAATGACTTAAGTAATTATGATCTTCAGGGTATAATATACTGGTAGTTTTGACTAGAGCAATTAAATTGAGTCATTTCTCACTTGAGCTACAGAATGATTCACCGTTTACTTCCTAAGAATCTGTTTACAGTTAACACCTATGAAATAAGGGAAGCAGTTTGCTTGTTTTTAGAAATAGTCATTCAGATATACAAGACAGGGATATTGATATCTTAGTCATGGATACAGAGCGTGGAGCAGAGGTGTCCCCACCAAATCCACCAATATTTGATTGGCATATTTGTTTCAATAAAATAATATTATTTTGCAATATCACTATTCTTCATTTATTTAACCTTCTTTGTCTTTAATGGTTCTCATAATACTGCTGCTCTACAATTCTGGAATGTCAAAACAATAGGGTTTTTTTTCTCTTCAGATTTTGGTGGTTTTTCAGAGCATGGGTGATCATTTGGAAAATTAAAATGTTAATTATAATATAAATAAATTATTTTGATAAATTTGTTTTTTATCGCTCTGCTCAGCTGGTCGTTATACTTATAAACATACAAGCAGTTGCATGCAACGTATGTTTACGCCCACATTTTACAAGAGATCGACAGAACAAACTAAAAAAGGTGACTTTTTGAACAATCAGGGGTCATAATCCAGAAATATCAAAAGTACCGGTAACCAATCTTTGGGATATAAACATTTATTTTAAGTTTTATCAAAATCAGATAAAAATTGTGACCTCTAGAGTGTCTGCACCTTGGTTTTAACGAACATACTGTATTTTGGAAAATTAAAACATTAAAATCATTTTGCGTTTAAAATTGTTTTGCATCGTTTGTGCATAGGGGTCTTTAGCAGTGGGAGGAAACCGGAGGAGGTTGGACAGGCGACCCTACTCCTTGTCACGTCCATCCAGTGATTTGAAACCTCCCCAGTTGACTCAATGACAGGCAATATGATATACATGTAGCACGCATGAGCTAACCATTCAGCCATCCAACCCCCCTTGTGCAATCCGCCAGGACTTGTTATGGTACATGTAACCCTAGCGTACATGTAACCCTAGCGTACATATACAATATACGTGACTGTGAAATACAGATTTTCAGTGTATACATACACATGTAATGTATAATTCCATTGGTACATGGTACATGTACAATGTACCTATATTTTATGTTCATGTAATGTGAATACAGGTTTTTAAAACATACAGTACCACTGGTGCATGTACATGTTACATGTACCTTTTGTGCATGTACTGTGAAATATGGCAAGTGAGAAATTAAAGATAATTTATCGTATCAGCATTATTTCAGACTACCTGCAGGGCTTGCCAGAAGAGGCGAGCAGTTGCTCGAGCTCGTGTTTAAGTGTCCTACCTGTTGTGTAAATTTTCCATTATATCCTATCCAATTTTACTTGTCTCGAGGGTTTGAAAATATGTTTAAATCCAAGTTGCATTTTTTTTTTTTATAAACAATATTTTATTCAGGATGTCTGAATGGGATTGGGGAACAGGCTTCGCCTACATGTATGTAAAACCCCTCTCCCTAAATAGTGTTTATGTAAAGCTTTTCAAACCATGTTGTCACCATGTAGTTGAATTTTTCCAATTTTTAAAATTCGGTGTGTTAAGATGAAATTTGTATCATCAATTAATTGGAATATTGTAAAATAGTACATTTTGTTGACAAGAATACATGTAATTATTGGGGCATATTATTCAGTTACAACAAGAGTGGAATTGGGGCTTTAAATTACAACAAAGTTACAAAATGTGTGCTCACGCAAACAAGATTTTGCGTGAGCAATATTTTTTGCTCGCCTTGCTCGCCCAAACCTATATTTGCATGAGCAGTCATCTGGCAGTCATCTGCTCGCCATCGATTTATTCGTGGCCAGCCCTGACCTGAAAGTGTACTGTACATAAATTATGGTTTCTGAGCAATAACCAACCACTGCATAATGTTCGACTCAGTACTGAGTAATTTGTAAGCAAACATGCTAATAACAGACTGAGATAACAAATTGGATTTATTGGCATGTTTTTTTATCCTGCTTTATTGACATTTTTACTGTTCAACCTAACCTATTCAGACGCCATTTTCTCAAATAAACTTCTTTTTTTAATGTGTACATGACATTTGATGTAATATTTAAAATATTATAACACAGATACAGATCAGATCAAGTATTTAAAGGGACTATTCCAATTTGAACAGAGTCCCAAAAAAAGGGGTTTATGAGAAACCATGAAATTTAAGCGTCAAAATAAAGAGGAAAGGTGTATTTACCCTGTGTCTCAAAACTTCAGGTCAAAATATTCAGTCGGTTGGACGTAAACGTCAAAACTGTTTATCACATAACCCTTTTCGGATTTCGGGTCAATTTTTTCGTTGGGTGACCTGATAAATAATTCTGTTCCTTTAGTGATCTATACAGTGAATGACATACTACATGTATGTACTGTACATGTACTTGTCGATAACGAAAGGTAAATTTCACCTACACATTATTTTTATAAAAAAAAATTCTTGTTGTGTCCAGACACAGTATAATACAGCTTGGGACACCGTTCTTTATTTCCAGACTTAGACTGACAGGTTTAAGTTTGTTTGAAAACATACATGTATCACATACATTGAGTTAGTTGCTCGACATTAAGGTAAAGGATTTTAAGGGATTTTAACACAACATTAAGAAGTTTTATACCCCAAAATAATATTGGGATCGGCCCTTTAAACAAACACGGGACATTTGAATAAAAATATTAAATTCAACTTACTCATGCCTTTTTGACAGTCACTTGAACTCCAACAACGCTTTGCAAGTTTTCCATCAACTTTAGATCTTTCACAGCTGTCAGGGCAGATATTCACACATTCTTGTTCATCTTTATTTTCAATGAAGACATTATCTTTTGGTTCCTTACTATCAATCAATTTGGCCCAATCAATTGTGTCAACATAACAAAGTTTTGAATTTTTCTCCAATCGAACAGCTCCTCTCTTAATAGCGGTTAAACTGACAAGACCTAATTCCTCCAAGTCTTGCATTTCATATGCAGTTAAAGCATAGTTATGAAATAACTCCTGACCTCGAATGACTGCTAAATTTGGAAATATGCGTCTTAACGATTTCAATCCACTAACTCTATAAAGCAGTAAATGACCGCTGATTTCGACCAGTTTCGGGAATTGATATTTTTCAAAATCTGCTTCCACACCTCGTTCTATTAATGTGATGTGCAAGTATCCTTCTATGGTGGTACAATTCTCTAATTCCCTCAAGTTGTCAACATTGTTACGAATATCTTTACTTGTACAAGCTGAAATAAAAGAGAATTTGTTTAGACATTTAATCAATAAGGACGCCATTATAAGAAGCTAGATATCTTGTAATACATGTACACGTAGGCCTGCAAGCAGACTGTCAAATTTATTTTGTATTAAAGTTTGCTTGATGCAATGGTCCTCGAGTTAGTTGTAAGTATATGTACAATGTAAGACTGTAATTGTATAAATGCATGTACATACATGTATAGGAAGGTGAGTTGAACACAGGGTGTCCGGTAGTCGTAGTATGGAGAGGATAGTCTGAAGAACAATATTACATGTATAGATGTACATGTAGGTCTGCAAATGTCAACAAATAAATCTTTTAGAGTGATTTAATAACAATCAATGTATACATGTACATACATGTACATAAGATGATACATGTACATGTATGTAAATATTACTATTAGAAATTCAGATTTCCATACTTTATTTCGGATTGAGTTATAATGTACATGTACATGTACAACAAGTACATGTATGTGTTCGAATTCAGTACTTCCGATTTTCAAAACTAATGGTCCTAAAATTATAAGCAGTTTATTCTGGTATTTTGTCCATTTTTAAAAGAAAATAAGGCTTGAAAATTAGACTTCATAATATAATAAATAGGCAAGCCTAAAAATATTAAAGGCACCTGTCACAGACCATGTCAGGCACAAAACCTCTGGTGCCTGTCATTTTCGTCCGGCACCAATTTGTCTTTTCTAATTCTATTGATATTATTATTACATATCCGGCACTAGTTGAAAATGTCAGGTACTATTTCATCAGTGCCTGACAATTTGTCAGGTACGTATATAAAACCGTTATTTCCAGGACTATAAATAGGTTTATGATATTTAGGGAAGATGATGGAAATGACAGACCAAAACAAGGTCAAGGAGCAAGGAGCAGGCATTTTTGTTCATGATGCAAAATATGTTGTTACTATTAAAATTTCAGTTACATGTCGTCAGTCATACATTTATACACAACTTTAATATTTTTTTAAGCCTTTGGAAAAGTGAACTTTGCCCTACAACAACATTTAAATACTAGATCACAATGTCAAGTGTCGGTATACCAAGTTTACACACACTAATGAAATACATGTAAATCTTGTCGGATAACAATAATTATTTAGCTGATTCGATAATTTCAATATCGGGACCTACATGTACATGCCTAGTAAAATTCATTAATCGACAGACTAATCATGTAAAGAATAGGAAAACATTTTTTAAACGCTTCATACGATCAATAATTACTGAATTATCAAAACTTGAAATGACCAATATTTATATCTGTACATGCTGTTTATACATCTATACATGTACAGTACATGTACGGTACATGTTGAATGTACATGTACATGTACCACAATTAACAAATATTTCAAATAATTATTGACAAGAAAACGCATTCTTTTGCCTATTTTTGTGTCCCTCAACCAACGTCTAAAACTGGATCTGAGATTAATTGTTATTTATATTCTGATTTTTAAGTTTATGAAAACATCTCGGTGAATTTTTCAAAATTTGATTGGATTGTTGATTTGATTTTTTAAAAATGATATTAAGGAAGAACGTTTCCAGTATACATGTACATACATTGAATGATGTACATGTACAGTGTACATTGTACATTACCGAATTACTAGATCTGTGTGTAAGACTTATTAGTGAGATCAGAAGATTGCCTTTGTCGTTGTGAGTGTTACGATTCTACAAAGGGCTCAAGGGCAATAACTCTGAAATTCAGTAGACCTAAACAACATACATGTACAATGTACATGTACAAACTGTATTAAAAAGATTAGATGAAAATCAATGTACATTGTAGTCTGTAGAGTGTCTACAGTGGATGATGAACCTACTCACGATGTGACAGCATTTTACACAGGGGCTGGCAATCGCTTGAAGGGCCGGTCAGACAAAATTGAATTTTTGTTTGTTTGTCCAATTCATCTAAATAAAACCTTTTTCTGCTGAACATTATATGGGGGGGGGGGGTGTGTGTGTGTGTGTAGTGGACCGGCCATGGAGCGATGATGATCATGTTGTATGTGGCCTGTGGCTTTAACAGGCCGCCAAGTCATCATCGCACTGAAGTCTGGAATGGGCTGGTATAATAGACTTTCTGGGCCTGTTGTGCTGGGTGTGGGCCAGAATTCGGAATCCTGCAATGGGGATTCTGTATTTCATCAGATTTGACCCTACACTGTTGCCCGCAAATGTAACAATTAATAAGTCACCTGCACCCCATATTCCTGAAGCAACGGCCCGAGAAATCTCTCTCTTGCCATTGCTGGATTGGCTTCGGATTCTTGAACTTTTGAGGAAGTGTGTTTTTTCTTCCCGTTTAATCAAATCTACCTCTTACATGTACATGTACGTACAGTAACCTGACAGTCCTTCATTTAATCTTGGGTCTTCCTTAAAATTTTGGACAAAGATTTAAGGTATTAAAAACGTTGAAAGTCTGTTCGTTACCATACAGTAGTGTTTACTTTTCGTCAATACCGATGTCACGCAATTAGTTTTACTGCAATATCCTGCTATGCGCTGGATAATTTAGCATAAAAAAGCATGCAGCCATGACGTAATGTTTTGTAAACACAGTTGCCCGATTTTAACGTCCTGTTTTAAAGGTAATACCTTTGTTACGTAGTCAGCGATTGGTTGATAATGGGACCACTGACCAGTCATAGTTAGCAACAATAATACCCACTCAGTCCAGCAGTGAGTAGTGGGATAAGCTCTAATTAAACGGAACACTGGGGGGAGTATGCGCTTGCACCCTGTTTGTGGGGATACGCCAGAAACGCCTGCCGATGGTTCGTAACTCCAATTTCCCTTTTTTAATTGAATAGACGAATTTATACTTAGCATTGATTATTATTTATGGGTCAGCCAGGTAGGCTATACACTGTATTGGACCCAATTGAAGTTGCTGTATTCACAGGCTGGAATAGCAGGAAAACGCATTAGCCGCAGTTTGACTGAGTTTCAAAATTTTCTCCTAACGGTCCCATCTTCGTGGACTGTAAGTAAACGATTTATCGGAATTCGAGTCATCTGTTTTAATAAGACTATATATTAGACCACTTAGAAGTTGCTTTGTTCACTGGCTGAAATACATGTAGCAGGAAAACGTGTTTACAGCTGTCAAATATGTGTGTGTGGGGGAGGGTGTGTATGTGTGTGTCTCCATACAAGGAAGACTGACGTTGGTGTCTTTAAACCCGTTTTTTTTTTTCAGGCTTTTCGGGTACCAGTACCCCACCCCCCCAACTGTCATCGAGCTCGTACGCCTATGTCCGTCAAGGCCACCTGTTATATGGCCTTGACCCAGCGAAAGAACATTATCTCCTTAAATCAGATATGCCACCAAATCGCATATTTGGGGTTTATTTTTCAAAATGTTCCCGGGAGAGCCACCGCCCCCCCCCCCTTGTCAGGGCTCCACGGTCAGTAAAAGGGGCCGCACCGACACGAGAGTCCGCCCCAGTTCCCGGCCCCAATCCGCCCCTGATTGTACATGTATGACCACATTACAATTCAGACCAACATTAAGAAGTCTGAATGTAGACAGTCTTATGTACATGTATCCTGTTCTATAAACATGAATTCTTGTATCAGATTACAAATGTAATGAGGAAAGCAGACAGTCAGATCTCTCTAAATTGTAGGAGGAACAATGTACACATTCTGCAATACAATACCATGGAGCAGCACTGTCCAATATATTTTGACATACATTAATTTTGTACAATCATACATACTGTACATGTAGCTACATGTATAGGTACATGTACATGTAGGATGCGGTAACATTTTTGAGAAAAAGTTTGAAGACAATAATTTATGGCAATAACTTTGTGATGAAAAACCATACATGTATGTACATGTACTGATCTACTGTTAACAATATTCATGAAGCATGAGCAAAGATTGTTAATAAAATCAGCAACTTGAAAATCATTTATATTACATGCAGGCAGCAAACATCTTTTCGAAGTAAAATTTATAGTTTTCCAAGCTTAAGCAAAACACTGTTTCAGATCCAAATTTGCTAAGGGACAATAACACTCTTGCTGGCTTGACAGGTCCAGAAACAAAAAATGATCTTATTCTAACTACTAGATTTAGTGTTCTACCTGTTGTGTAAATTATCCATTACATCCTATTTTACTTGTTCAGAGGGTTCGAAAATATTTTTAAATCTACAAAATGTAAGTAACATTTGAAAAGGTTTACATAAGACCATAATTAAAAGATTGTTTGTTTGCCCAAACACGACCTATCCAAAAAAAAAGCTGCCTAACCTAATTCTTTTTTTGCCGTTTTTGAGGACTTTTTTTTTTAACAGCATTATTTTTACGCTTGACAATGACACCCAAACGCGAAACAATCGGTCAGGAGATTGAACAGCCACTGTCATGTCTATACATTGTACATAGTAATAACACCAAACTCAACATGTGATTTCGTAAAATCTCGTTATTTATCTTCAAAGTCTGGTCCTCCCAAAAAAATAGAGAAGAATTTGCCTACCTACATGTACCTACCCATACCTAATCATCATGAGTTGGGTTTGGGCAAACTGAAATATTTTTAACCATGTAGTTGAATTTGTCCAATTTTTTTAAATTAGGTGTGTACATAGATGAAATTTGTAAAATCAATTAATTGGAATATTGTAAAAAAGTACAATTTGTTGACCAGAATAACGATTGGGACTTATTATTCAGTTACAACAAGAGTGTTATTGAGTCTGTAGGGGTTAGTGATAAAAAAAAGTGGTCAAATTCAGATAAAGATGAGAAGAAATCGCTATCAATTACATGTAGTAATTGTGGAGACGTTGAGGCATGTAACCGATTGTGAAATTGCTTCAAAGTTTGTAAAATACATTTGTTTCATGGGAAGACCATGTAAATTCAAAGAGAGGCTGCTCATACACTGTACATGTATAAAGTTAGGAGAAAACTTGGAAATTAAATTATCAGCATAGGTTTATTAAAAGCGAAAGAGAATATTTAATGAATTAGTGAATAAGACACATCTTACATGTAACTTTGTTAAATGGCATTAAGATAGGTTGCCAGGCAACATAACATACGGCCACAACAGCTAAGTCGTCCAGGCAGTCAACAAGGGTTGTCGCATATTTTTTCTTTTGTCGGTAACTAAGGAGAACCTTTACAACACACATGAAAATCTTATTACGAGTATGTATCCCATATCAGAAATGATTAGAATGATTTTGATTGTTTGTCTCATGGGCGCATGGCCTTCGTTTGCAAGTAATTTCAAAGTTATCAAGAGCCATAACTCTGGCAGTAATTATCAGAAATTGTCTAGGATCTGTCGTATCATGACCTTAACACTGTGTATAAATTTAAAGTCAATCAAATCAAAAAGGGCCATAACTCTGGCAGTAAGTATTGGAAATCGCTGAAATTCCAAAGGTTTCTTCGTCTCATGACCTTTAACACTGCGTAAAGTATAAATGCAGAGTCAATTGGATATTAACTTTAGCTTCTAGAGCGTGCACAAGATTTTCAAAGTGATAAAGTTCAAGTTCCATAACTCTGGCAGTAATTATTGGATATCACTGAAAAGCAAAAGCCTTCTTTAAACACTGTGTATAAATTTAAAGTTAATCGGATATTAACTTTAGCTTCTACAGCATTTACAAGATTTTTCAAAGTGATCAAGGCCAGGGCCATACATGTTACTCTGGCAGTAATTATTGGATATCACTAAAAATCACTAGGCTTCTTCATCTCATGACCTTTTAAACACTGTGTATAAATTTATTGTTTATCATTAGCGCGTTCACAACGACGGACGGAGGTAGGTACAGACAGAAGTTCCCACGGGGCGACGGCAATATACATGTACATGTATGCCCACATTTAAAATAGACATTTTCTTGTATTATCAGCACAGAGTATTTCATTTTGTTGTAAATTATAAGAAAATTCTATATTTAAAAGCATAATAAACTATTAAATAACCCTGATACTGCCATAATTAAAAGATTGTTTGTTTGCCCAAACGCTACCGACCCCCCCAAAAAAGCTGCCTAGTCAAATTCTCTTATTGCTGTTTTTGAAGATATTTTTTTAACAGCATTATTTTCACGCTTGACAATGACACCTTAACGTGAGAATATTAATAACAATGCGTTGTGTTGTAGACCTACTGTTCTCGTTAATAAAGTTAGGAGTTTAAGGGCGTTGGGCAGTCTAAAATGCACATTTTAAAGCTAGCACTGTAATTTTTGTTGATAAAATAAGACATTTTTTTGTTATTTGGGGTGATAAACTACATATTAATCACCAAATAAATACCAATTTTATTTATCAACTACATGTATGTTCCAAACTTGGCCCAAAAGCATGATAAAAAGGGGTATTGATGACAACAGAAGTATACTTTTCTTAGTTATGCCTGCATATATTTTCATCAAATTTGGCATGAACAATGCTTATGGCACCCAAAAGCATGATAAAAAGGGGTATTGATGACAACAGAAGTATACTTTTCTTAGTTATGCCTGCATATATTTTCATCAAATTTGGCATGAACAATGCTTATGGATAGTCCTAAAAAAACACTGATTAAGTTTTGGCTATAGGTTGTGGTTTGTCTGGTATCCATGAAAAGGCAAAAAACCGATGAGTTTTCTTGGAAATTCTATAAGTACAAGCTTAATAGATTTATCAATAATCCACTCGGTAGATCAAAAGTAGAGGGTATAAGCTACATTTCGACACCAAAAACGTTAACAAATACCAAGTCAAAGTATTTTTAAAGTGTTGTTCATTATTTACCTGCAAACGAGATTTTGTGATTTTGTTAATTCTTTGAATACGTCCACAACAAGTTTTAAAATACATCGATTCTGACGTATAAAGTAAATATCTACTTTAGGCACTATTTGGACTCTCTAAAAAATAATTTTATACATTAAAAAATGGCAGTCTTTCACTCCAATCTTGATAGATGGTAGAGGGAATTCCTTCTGACGTCATATCTAGATAGGCGTGAATGATCCAGTGTCAAATAGTGTTGTGCGGTTTTTAAATTTTCTTTCGGTTTCGGTTTTCGGTTTTTCTGGGGCAAAAAAACTCGGTTTCGGTTTCGGTTTTCGGTTTTTTTATTTATTTAAAAACTGTATTATAAATGTACTGATTTATAGTTATCTTATATATATAGCCTACTTGGAAGCCAGAAAAGATATCAAACATATTTTTACTGTTAAAGGGACAGTCCCGTATTATACAGAGGCTCAAAAATAAAAGTCTGAGAATGTATGAAAATAAAACGCCAAAATATAGGGGAATAGTGTATATACCTTGTCTCAAATTTTCAACTCAAAATATTGAGTCGTTTGGACGTGAACGCCAAAACTGCTTATCCGGACACGTAACCCTTTTAAGATTTCGGTCATTTTTTTTCATTTGGTGACCTGATAATCGATTTACGTTTCTTGAGAGGTCTATGCAGTGAATGACCCATGTACTGTACTTGATAACAAAAGGTAAATTTTACCTACATATTATTTTTATAGAAAAAAGTCTGGTTTTATCCAGATACTGTATGATACAAAGGTCTCCATTTCCAGATGCAGACTGTCAGGTTTAAGTTATTTACAAGCGTATCACAAAAATCGGGTTAGTTGATTGGCCTTAGATAATGGGTTTTACATGATTTTAACACAAAATTAAGCAGTTTTATTCCCCAAAAAAGTTATCGGGAATGGCCCTTTAAGATGACTTTAATTATGACTCGTTACTGTAAAAAAAAAGATTTGACAAACTTAATTTAGGTGCACCTTCAAGTTGGATGTGTTTCCGAATTCAGCAGAAATATGTTTTTCACAAAGATTGCATTATATTTAGTACTGTCCATAGAAATGTACTGGCATCCAATCTTTCGTAGTGAGAAAGCCATGGACTTGGAAGACATTTTACTTCTTGAGGAAGCCATCGTGCCTAACTATTGACAACCGGCTAAGGGTTGCATAAAATTTTGGATTATAAACCTAACCGAATTGAGAAAATAAATAGTCTAGGCAGTCCAGACTTATTAAACTATTAAACACTCTATACATAGGGGGCCTGGTTGATCTAAAATCAAAACGAAAGTGGTGGTTACATTAAAATTTTGGAATTTCTAAAACATTTCCGGAACGAAAAATGGGTAAATTAAAATTTAGGAATTTGGAAAAATAACCGAAACGCATTGTTATTTTTTGTTTTTTCGGTTCGGTTTTCGGTTTATATGTAAAAACCGCGGTTATTCGGTTAAACCGAAAAACCGCACATCACTAGTGTCAAACTGCTACTGGACACAGCCATGATTGTTTACAGCGGATGACGTGAACGGTGTATACGACGTCATAATTTATTGAAGAACTGATCTAGGTCGGGGAAAGCTTCTCGTTTGCTATAAATAGTTTTAGTCTCTCCGCTTGTACCTCGATTATTACACATCGAGTGGTCGGACTATTACGTGTCCTCTGGGTTAATTTACATATGGAACACGTGTGCAAAGTCTTAATAAGATTGGTTTTGAATAGATGACACGTACATGAATTAATTTCACATTTATCTTTTTAGAAACACAAGCAATCTGATCAAATGGATTTTACGGTATCTATAATTAGTTAAAGCAGAAAATGGTAACAGTTGAACTCAGTCAAGGTTTTGAAGTACCAGTACCTAGAACATGTACATGTAGGTAATGTAATACCCGTACTGTACCTACACAACACATGTACATGTAAAGTTTAATAATTTCTCTCAATCAGTTAATGTATCTTGTACTGAAGCATTGATGAATGAAATTGCTTTAAAGCTTTATAGGAAAATGATAATTATTGAACTCAGTCCAGACACACAAGGTTTCATCACTCTCACTTAATTATGGTCATTATAAGGAAGCCAACATCACAGTGTTTACATTGTTTATTGTTAACTGACGGCTTCTGAAATATGTTCACGTAATCTTCGTGTTTATAGATTTACATACATACATGTATATGATATCTGCTACATTTACATGTACATGTACATGTAACTTTGTTGCAAGTCCCTCATGGAACATACAGCCAACATTGTTACTAATTTTCGTTAGTCAATAGTTTTATACATGTAGTACATGTACATGTATATTAACAATTTGGTGAATATCAGTGTTTTTACCCCTCGTGTAACTGTCCTTTTGGAAAAACTCTTGACGACATTCCAGGCTCAGAGTTCACAAAGCATTCTTAGACTTACATGTAAGTTGAGAATTTACTCAAAATTGTTCGCCTTATTTTAACTTTAACTAAAATAAAGCCCTTTATTAAACGTTTGTTGTCTTAAAGTTAAATTATTCAAGAGCTAAATCTGCCTATAGCAGGTCTTTCTTTGGGCCTGAAATGTTTTCTAAAGTATTAAGTAGAGCTAAATCTGCATATAGCAGGTCTTTCTTTGGGCCTGAAATGTTTTCTAAAGTATTAAGTAGACATTAATTAACTGATCCAGGCCTTAATCAACTCTGGATGTCATCAGATTTCTCTGATATTAAACAGATTAAAACTTTCAGCGATACTCTGATTTAATCAAATATGGCGGATCCAAACTTAGCTTCGATCAACCAGGACTGTGGTTAAAATTATTGCAAACTTTCAAATGCCAATCTCTTTGCTTGCAATAGAGTAATTTGAATGAAATTTTCAAACTATTCATTTTACATCATCTACTTTCAACCTATTATATACATGTACATGTAAGAATGGCTAGTTCTTTATCTATATCTTGAATAATGTAACTTTAATCTATCAAATACACCAATAAGATGCTACATGTACATGTATGTGCAAAGTTTTGTGTTTCTGGATAAAAGATATTTCTCATAAAGAGCTATTGAAAGTTGAGTAAATTCTCAACCTACATGTAAGTCTGAGAATGCTTTGTGAACTTGGGGCTTGAAGATTACTTCTACATACATTGTATAGTACAATACATGTACAAGTACAACAACATTTCGATGTGGGATATAACCAGTGGCTGCCAGGCAGGATACGCCCACATACGAGAGATGGATAATAGAGACCAAGCTAATAAGAAAGTGATTTTTCCTACAATTTGATACATGTATGCGCAAATATCAAATTTTTTAAATCTGATAATAATTGTGACCTCCAATATCAATAGGAACCAAGATCTTGTTTTGGT
Organism: Patella pellucida; assembly: GCA_917208275.1. Lineage (NCBI taxonomy): Eukaryota > Metazoa > Mollusca > Gastropoda > Patellidae > Patella > Patella pellucida. Next base: position 11,579,341 of record OU795037.1, read on the forward strand.
GATAAATCTATATTTCAAGTTTAGAACTTTGAAATCTGATAAAAATTGTGACCTGCACAATTGTGACCTGCACAATTGTGCACGGACGGACGTCGGACAGGGGCGATATTTATATATCATATACGAATTACATAGTGTAGGTACATGTGCTATGTACATGTAATAGAGTTATGGCCCCTGAGTGATCTGATTATGGAACTGGATTGTGGAAAATTGGGGAAAACCCATATAATATATATTAGACCCCATACAGTGTGCTGCATGTATGTACTATGAGAGTAAATTTTGCCTGGGCAGCGGCACTATGGCCTACAGTATATTGAATTCCAACTGCCAGGGGGTCTTTTACTAGCAGGCCAATGTATACGCGTATCCTCAGTTTTTCGTCCAATCTAAAAACCTGATAATAAACAACCAGATGTATCAGTATCACTGAAAAATATCAAAGATCATTGATACACATATAGGCCTATTATAATTTATATAGAAATCTTATCAGCATGGATTTTGGACAACTGCTGATATCTAGTATTATATGGAAATGGAATGTAATAGCTTATTGAATAGGAAGGTCTAAAAGTAAACGATTAATTACAATATTTATTTATTATATCGCAGATTTTTTTATTAAAATACTTAAATATTACCATCGGGCACAACTCCGCAAGCTACGTAAGTTTAGAGACTAGAGAGTAAAGTTACTCTGGTTATTTCGACACTAGGACTACATGTACAACCAATTCAATGCCCTTTGCCAATTGGAAAGATTCCGAACAGAATAGATGACCTAATTATTTTTAAACTAAGGCCTTTCTCTTCAGGATTTGCCCATAGAACAGTCAACCTATCCGCTATCCTAAACTTGACAGGTCTTCCATGTAATATTATTATTTACTATATCTTATAGTATACAGTAAGCCTCTTTCACGGTATGCATGATATCATGGCATGGGCATCCATAATTCATTATTGCCATATTGGGAATTGATATATTCAGAAAATTTCTATATTTAATTATCTGTACAGATAAAAAGGTAATTTTTTGAATTTGCCGATTGGTATAATATAATACACAGGTCTGACAATTCAGAAATTTTCTTAATTTTGCGATCGGTATAATATACGAAGCTCACAATTCAGAAAATTTCTGAATTTGACGATTAGTATAATAATATACGAATCTCACAATTCGGAAAATTTTCTGGATTTGACGATCGGTATAATAACCCTAACCCAACCCTAGCCCTAACCCTGATTAGCCAGCTTCGTATATTATACATGTACATATATACCGATCACCAACCCTAACCCTGAATTGTCAGCTTCGTATATTGATAATTATACCGATCCCTGACCCTAACCCTGAATTGTCAGCTTCGTATAGGCTATATTATTATATTATTATACCGATCGTCTAATTCAGAAAATTTCTGAATTGTCACATCTGTGTATTCTAATATTATACAGATCGGCAAATTCAGAAAATTTCTGAATTGTGAGATTCGTATATTATACAGATCGGCAAATTCAGAAATTTTCTGAATTGTCAGCTTCGTATATTATACCGATCGGCAAATTCAGAAAATTTCTGAATTGTAAGATTCGTATATTTACCAATCGCCAAATTCAGAAATTTTCTGAATTGTCAGACCTGTGTATTATATATTACATGTATACCAATTGGCAAATTCAGAAAATTTCCTTTTTATCTGTACAGATAATTAAATATAGAAATTTTCTGAATTTATAATGCCCCTGCCATATTCAATATTGTGTTTGTAATTGTATACACAGCTCTATTTCTAAGGATCTTGATCAAAATTGAAGCCATAATAAATTAAAAACTATGATGTGTAATGACAATGCTTTTATTTGTCAACAAAACCAATCTTTTACCTTATTTTATCTGCATTAAATTAGGTCGAGACGTTATGTACTTGCCCGCTCTGGACTAAAACGGGGTTACAGTGACCTAGAAAGTTTATACATAATCTCATTGCATGACTTACCTACGTCTTCCTTTGAACTGACGTATTTTAATATGATAAATATCCACACAAATACAATCTTCATAATAAACGGTGGGCGTAGATTAACCATTTTATGTTGCTTATATGTTTAGAATGTCAGTAACCTAAATATTATGATGTTTAGAATATTGTTCTTCACTGAGTTCGTGCATTATATATTCAACTTCCGAAGTAATGAATGAAATCAGTTCCTACACCGTCACAAACAAGATTATATAGTCATATCGTGGTAACATCCGCCAGCACTGAGGACATTCCCCGAGCTCTGGTTATTAAACACACGGGTATACTAATTGTTAATAATGTTGGGACACACACAAACTTACTAAAAACGACATGTACCATATTTTATCAGAAATAAATTGTCGTTTCCAACGTGAAAAAAAATAACTCGACCAAGCAGCCTTGAACTTCTGCTCGTCGACTATTCCTTTGAAAATGTCCTATATTATGGCTTCTGGCGAGTTTTCTTCGCCATACTTTTCACATATGTATAGCCGGATTCTATAACATGATGGTCTACGGTAAAACAATTAAATCCATCCTCAAATTTCGTCAAATCTAGCTCAATAATTGATACACAAAAGGTCACAATCTTTCTTCTCAGCGGAAAAACAAGACGTAAACAACCTCAAAAGCTGATTGGTCGATCAGGTTAAACAGAGCTAGTATTTATTTTTAGCGCCGTCAAGACAGTAATTTTAAGGGTCTTGACTTAAAATTTATAGTGATGATAGCTGGATTTTATTTTCATATTGCAGACCGCGACAACCTGACATAAGTTTATCATGTACTTTCAAATCTAGAAGTTGGTATTTTATAGCCTCATGGTTAATAAAATATAAAAAAAAACAACCCGACATGACGTTATTTAAAGGCACAACGAGTCAGATCGTTTATAATTATTTATCTGTCGACAGGCAAAGAATGCGTTCTGTAATTAACTAAACTAAGCCCAACGGGGTTTTGCATCAAAATATTTTTTGGGTGACTGTGCCCTTTATTCTTAATCTTATTTTAGTGCTCCTAGTACCAACAATGTATTGTCGCTTGAATTTTACATTGACATTTATGGACCTTATATATAAATATAACTTATAAGATCCATCTACATTGTTCTACAATGAATTAAAATAAAAAAATAAAAACAATATCTGGCCATGGTGCGACGCACGACGACACGAGGTTTCGATTTTTTTTCAATGTGAATAAAAGTATACGAATAATTTACAAGAAGCATGGTGTTGTCTATTCATCGGGTACCGTATTTCCTCTAATAAGCGTCGGGTCTACAATAAGCGCCGGGCCTCTAATAAGCGCCGGGGGGTCAAGGGTAGTTGAGAAAATGAGCGCCGGGCCTCCAATAAGCGCCGGGTCTCTAATAAACATTAGATTGCTTTTGATCAAATGCCGTAATTTAAAAGATTCTCCGGCCCAATGTCCATGGTAAATGACGGCTTTACCCTAAATTCAATTTGCTATTAAAGAAATAAGCGCCGGGCCTCCAAAGAGCGCCGGGCCTCTAATAAGCGCCGGGGGGTCAAGGGGTGCTGAAAAAATAAGCGCCCGGGCGCTTATTAGAGGAAATACGGTATATGTAGGCCTATATGGGGCCAAGTCGAACAAATTAATGTCCCAATTAACCCAGCCCCCTAAATGAGTGTGTGTGTGTATGAGGGATGGGATGGGAGCCACATTGATGCATTGATGTTCGTAACTTGATCGACTATTGGTGACTGGCAACAAAAAAGAACAATACTGGCTGGGACCCATATCTTGATTGAAATTTTCAACATAATGTTCTAATTCTACCCCCCCCCCAGGGGCCGCGGAGCCGGGAGGGGCTTTAGCCCCGGCAATAATTTTTAATAGTGAAAATAAAATGTCGCCAAAAGCTCAAAAAAGCGAAAAAAGGCTAGGGGGGGGGGGGTATGGTCAGTAGCCCCCCCCCCCCGAAAAAAATGTTCCGCATTTATAGAATCTTATTTCACTTGTGTTACTGGTCAGATAGGCCTACACCATCATAATGCACTCGGGGGCGTACATATTATAATGATGCACATGTCGGCCTAACACGAGCATTCAGTCCGGGGGCATGCTTCCGCTGAGAAATTTCGAAACGACAGTCCCTGAAATGCACTGATCCTCCTCCATTTTTGGGAAAGATTTGCTGATGGCCAAAAAAACACTACATGAATGTAGGTTTATATTATATAACATGAGTAAATTGAGTAATACGCATCTATTTATTAATTTGTGAAAGTGATAATATTACATCGTTTACATTCACCACAACAATATCGAAGATATCGGTCAACCAGACTATTGCATCTGCACATTCATAAATAATATCCGATATACCGAAAAATGTCGCACAAAGTAGAGATGGTCCAGACAAAATGTTTTAATCCATAGTCAACTCAGTACAAATTTGTGATATTCAAAAACAAGAAAAGTAAAAAACAGTGTTTTATTAAGGCTTGATGTCAGTTAGGGAAGCAAAACTAGAAATGCCCGAAAAATTTCGGGTTTATAGACAGCGACGTCGGTTTTCTTTGAGAGGCAAAGAAGCAGAGCTGACCTTAATGGATCCCCCAAGAAATTTTTTGAACAATTGACGGCCACAAACGCGTTTTACTGCTATTCCAGCCCGTAAAATTAGAGTCAAGTGGGCTTATAATCTGTATAGGCTACATCAAAGATCGAGAATATCCCCGCGTGCATTCAATAGATATCTTAAGCTGCATTTCCTTTATTAGGATCCGTTCCGGTTGCGGATACGGAAAAAAAAACACTTTCATAGAATTTTAGTAGGAGTGTTTCCTTATGCGCAGATGCGAATACGGTTCTGTATGCGGCGTCGGGTTCGGTTTTTCGAAACGGACCATGTAGCGTTCGGTACAGAAACGCAAGCGGAACCGTGTCCGTAACGCACACCAGGAAACACAGTTTGGGTGCCCACACGACAAACAGCTAAAAATAGGTATTAGGGAAATTCCAATTTTCGCACTTTCTTAGACACGTGTACATGGAATCAGAAAAAAAAAGATGGGAATCCGCTTGAATAACCGCATATAAGGATACACAACCTGCCGTGTGCCATGTTTTCTCCCGGACCGGAGCGATACCGGAGCCGTAGGGGAAGCGCAGATAAAATGAGCATGTTGGAAAAGTGAGCACCCCCGTGTTTAGAACGTCAAATGAAATATTTTGTTAAATTTTACCCGTGACAGTGACCTACTTCCTATTTCTGATTACCGGACAAAATATCGTCAACAAGGCTTTCCACGTGGGTGTTTTAAATAAGATTTTCATTATTCGTTCCATCTTATGTAAAATAGAGCTCTAACATAACAAGTTATAACGTAACTACTACACATAACACAAGGGTTGTTAAGATCTCATACGAAGCCCCTTTTTCTAAGGAGTTGTAAAATCCAGCGTTGTAAACTGTAATGACATAACTTCCTGCGCTAGTAAGCCTAGAACTGACAGTGTTGGTATTGTGAGCACCCACTTTTTTGCTAATTTGAGCAGGGTGCTCATTTTACCTGCAATGCAGGTCCTGCATGCCTGCTCAAAATAGCATCAGTGATAATGATGATTCGTTGATCCAGGCCTTTTACCTTTATTATTGATGATGATGATGATGATGATGATGATGATGATTGTAGCGGCGGTGTTGATAACCCAACAAACATACATAACATTTAAAATGTAGGTCTATGCCATAGGCCTACCCCCCCCCCCCCCCCCCCCCCCCCCCCCCCCTTCACTGATTCATGTGATATAATGGTCTACAATCGTTATAATAATACCATTGATTCAATTCCAACTGCACCGCAAACAGCTGAAAGCATTACGATGGCACCACAAATCAGGGAATCAATTGCAACAGACCCACCATTACACACATCTGTCGAACCATCAAATATCATGCAGTCTTCATCACTAGTTCTTTCGAAAACATCTGTCGAACCATCAAACATTGAAATTTCACCACTAGGCTTGCCAGAAACATATGTAGAAGCATCAAACATTGAAATTTCACCACTAGGCTTGCCAGAAACATATGTAGAAGCATCAAACATCTTTGAATCTTAACCACTAGGCCAACCGGATCACCCATGCTCAAATTCCATACAAGGTGTGCTCAATTTAACAACACATGATGCTAATTTGAGCATATTTATGAATTTACATTTTCCCACATTTTGATATGTTAATATTAATATTGAAGAATAAAATTTCTGGAATGAACAGTATATTTATGGTTTTCGTTTTATGCGTGGTTTAAAAGACTATCGACCTGGTAGGATGATAAATATTCAGGTACTCTGTTAGTATGCTCAAATTACCTGCGCTTCCCCTACTAAAGGAATTGCATCTTTAGGCCTACACGTGTATAATAATTGAATGTGTTCAAACCGATCAATTCACAACCTAAGTAGGCCTAATGACTTTTTTTAATAAAAAGAATGTGTAGGTGAAATTTACCATTCATTATCAAGTAGGCCTACAGCACATGGGTAATTCATTGTAGGCCTATAGACCTCCAAAGAAACAAGAATCGATTACCAGGTCACACAACGAAACAATTGACCCGGAATCTTAAAAGGGTTAGGTGTCCGGATAAGCAGTGTTGACGTTCACGTCCATACGACTTAATTTTATGAACTGGAATTTTTAGACAGAGTAAATACACAATTCCTCCATGTTTTGGTGCTTAAATTTCACACATACTCGGACTTTGATTTTTGAGACTCGGGACAGTCCCTTTAAATGTCCAGGGCACGGATTTAAGCAATATGAATAATCTGCAAACTAGAATATCAGGAATATCAGTCCAATAATGGTTCAATTCCGTTCAGTATTTACAAAGGTGTGTAAAATTGAAGTTCCACCAAACTGTGCTGCTCGCTATTTTATAGACTTTCGGCCATTTTGTCGTTCTCTAAAATTTAAATCCGATTGAATCCAAGCCGGAGCATTATCTAGCGTTGGTATTTTGATTTTGTTTTATAATTAAATGTTAAATAATCAGTCTGCGTGTACTACATCCGTATCAAAGGTATCCGCATTCGCATCCGCATCCGCGTTTTGCCGTTCAAATAGAAAACGACTTTAAAGGTTGAATTGTCTGTCAGGGATAACATATTATCATTGCAATCATGGGGTCTGGCAGTGACATAGAGGAAGTCTTTCTTTGATAATATGTTCGTGGATCACGTGGCTAAGTAGGTAAGGCGCTGGCTCGCTAGCCTGGAGGTCGAGTGTTTGATCCCTGTATTGGCCGAGAAAGTGTATCTCGATTTTCCGGCGTGGTTTCCCCTTGTCAGTGATGCAGATCGTCTGTAAACATTCTAACCTCAAGAAATCTACTCCATGCCGCAATAATTTTTAACGATCTTCTTTGTGACTTGACAAGGGACAAATCATTTATAGAATGTATTTGTCGCTAGCCGCTATCCATTTATTATAAATATCGAAGCCTAGGTAAATTCTTGGACTATCCTTCCTTTCCGCCCTTTAAGCACCCTCTACAGGACGTATAAAAGTTAGCTATTAGATCAAAATATAGCGTACCTAGGATCCAGTATTGTTCTTATAAGATTTAGTATCGCTATTTTCCAAATACATGCATAGCAAACTTTTTTGGAAATAACTTCACTACAGATATTTTCGTGGAAGGTATCCTAAAGAATACCATGCACTGGTCGGGAGTCGATAAATTGATACATTCTTCATAGAATAGCTTTCTCTGACTTTAGAACGAGGGACTTACTTCTTTGATATCACTCTTTCTTTGTTAGATTTTGATTATCTACAATTGAAACGTCATGGACATGCAAAAATGGAGGGAGTGAGATAGAAAAGAAGATGTAGATGGAACTACCTGTACCAAATAATGGTATTAATTGGTGGTCTGCTCCCTCTCAGCAGAGCATTGAGTGAGGTTAGCTCCCTTCGGTTATAAACTAATGTCAAATTACTAAAGCTGTTTTTTTAATAAAATATTAATCATTATCATGTACACAAAATATATATATTATTAAATAGATTTTCTTCCTAGAATCTATTGTATGGTTAATACCATAATATATTCACCCCAGTACCTGTATTTGCATTCTGCTGTATTTGTTCCTATATGGGGGGTACTTGTAAATGACTTACTATGATACATTTTGTTGTATGTTTGAAAAAAAAACATTATTTGCAGATATTTCTTTTTTAGAAAGCATTGAACCTGATCTTTCGGTTGTGCCTTAATACAATAATTGAAAAGATATTTACAAAAGGCATTGGTCCATTTTTAGTTTCAGGTTTCCCCATATTAAACATGTTTTATGCAAGAGCTAGATCTGCTTATTGCAGGACTTTCTTTAGTTTTAGATATCGCCATATTAAAATAACTTTAGTTTTAGTTTACTGTAAAGTGGATAATCAAGACTTTGTTTATTATCTTTTAGAGGCTAGGCTATAATTAATGTATCAGCCATATGTAGGCTCGGAGAGAAGTACTTTGACTGAAATTTTCAGCATATTCTATTTTCATTATCTGTTTTTTAAACGCCGTCATTTTCTTGGGACATATATTGTCATCGCCCCTGTCTGTCCAGACGTCTGTTCACACTTTGTTTGTGGATACTCTACAGGTCACAATCTTTACCCAATTTTGACGAAACTTGAAATATAGGCATATCTCTCAAAGATCTTGGTTTCTTTTGAAATTAGCATGTGTTATAGCCACTCTAGAGGTCACAGTTTTATCTTATTTTGAAGAAAATTGAAATGTATGTTTATAACCCAAGGATCTTAGTTCGATATTCGCATATATTGGACCGTTACTTCCTAGATTATGGCCCCTGATTGTTTCAAAAATCATGTTTTTAACTTGTGGTCCCTTGCTTTGGCTAGCGGTCACAACTTTTATTATTTATCTGATAAAAAAAAAAGGTAATTAGTAGTTTAATGAACTGGAAATAAACAAAGAGTTATCTAGGTAAGCTGAAGTGAGCTGACAAGCCAGCATGGGGTCTCGCTGGAGTTCATCATGTAGGGATGGTTCTATGTTGATTTTGAATTTACAATCTGAGGCCGAGTTTCGGTTTCTCCAGATATCGCTGCAGCTGGATCTGACAGTTGGCCGGGTTTCTGTCTTCAACAGGCTTGGGGAAATGCAGACATCCCAGTTAGAAAAACAAGGGAATGGAGCCCCTGATGGTGTACGTAGGCGTAGACTGGGGTGGTAACTCGTGGTAGCCACAGGTGTGGGAGAAATCACACATAGAGCTTCCATAGAATAAATGGTACTGGTGGTCGGTTTGGTGATGCACAGGTCTCCTATGCTGGAGGGGATGACTTCTTGGAGTTTGTACCGGGTCAGAAGAGGTGCTAACACACCCTTGCAATTGTGCTTTCTAATTTATTTAAGTCTCTTGTAAGGTTTGCTACAGGTAGATTATATTTTGTAATTAGACATTATACATACAGGTAGATTATATTTTGTAATTAGACATTATACATGTACATACGGAAATAAAACTGACTAATTCTACAAATATGTATACATAACAAATCATCATACAAATTTAATATCAGTGTTTTTTGGCAATAACACAATATAGCCTACACAATATAACAAATTTAGGAAATATCAACTGCTACATTTTCGCTAGCATGATTATAAGGTTAAGGGGACAAGAGCAATGACTTCAAAAAAGTTGGTATATTGCATTGATATTTGATTGGTTTTATCCTTATTTATGTTAAAAAATTAATAAATACATGTATATGTACATAATACATGCAAATGTAAGTTTATAATTAAATTCAATACAGCTTCGTCTACACTAGGCTAGTAAAACCTGGCTTTTAAAAAACGCTGCTTTTTTTAAGTGTAGCGTCTACACTGACTGAAGTTTGGTAACGATAAAAGACAATGAACACCGACCTTCGTTATTTGTGGAACTTCCGGATTATTTATTATGCCATCGACTTCAGTCAATTTTGTAGAGATAATATAATGGTAATGATTACTTTGGTTCAGTTATATATCCAGCTTATGATGAAATATAGCAGATCGCTGACAGACTTACGGAAGAGGGCGAGAAAACGACGTTCAAGACGATAACAGTTGTATATAAGTTAATCCATTTTAAGTTAGACATGTTGAAATTAAATAGGCTATAGGTAGATTTGAGATTTACCACAATTTCTTAGAACCGGAAGCAATGTCATTGTTATGAATGTACAGAAGTTCGGGGAGGATGACATGCGGGTACTCGATAAAACCCAGGTTTACTGTCTACATACATAAAATTGCTGTTTTTTTTATTCTGAAAAAACCCTCAATTATGGCCGGATTTTAAAAACTAGGCTTTTACGATGAAGAAATTGAAAACCCACGTTTTAGGAAAATAACGGCATTCAAAAGGCTAGTGTAGACGGTGAATGCTGCTAGTGTAGACAAAGCTTTTATATAAATGTTCTTAAATACTTCTAATTTAACCCATCCATTTTCTATGAATTTCTTTTATCTTTTCAGTTATATTAGCATAATACTGATATTTAACAACTAATTTATGAGCAGCTTCTATGTCATTATTATCAAATGCTTTTGCAACTTGATTTATACACAAATCAATTTTCTCTACGTTTTGTTTTTCAAGATCCTTTAATTCTTCCTGTGAAGATAACTCTGCTAGTTCTTCATTGATTTCCATAACTTCTGCTAAAAACTCTGGATCTGATAAGGCACTATCCTCTTCTATAGGTTTATTATGAATTTTAAGCATGTAGATTGCTCTGCTAAGTGGCTTTGATAAAGTTGTGTATGCCTTATTAATTAAGGATGAATGTTTTTCAGCATATTTCCTTTCCTCCTAAAATGATAAAAAGAAAACCTTTAATTACATCTTAATAACAGCACAAGACAGTTTATCGGTTTAAAATGACTCTTTGTATCTACTTACTGTAGTAAAATAAAAATACAAGCTGTTAGAAGCTGTTAAATACAAAAGAAAAAGAAAAAATACTGGTAGCCTATATAAATAAAATCCAATTCAAATTACAAATCGTTTCAGAGGGTCTTAAAAAAAAGACAATTAAAAATGATTACTGTACCGGTATGGTATATTAATATAAGGTATATATAAATACTATCTTTACACGAAAAATACTAAGCAATGCATGATCCTTACTTCTGATGCTTGCGTGAATTTATCGGGATGCAATTTTTTCTGTAAGTCAATGTATGCATCGTACAATTTCTTAATATCAATTTTAAAACTTTCTGATAAATCAAATAATGTAAAGTAAGATGTATTTGGTGTCAATTTTTGCACAATACCACAATCACAGAAAAATAATTCGCTTTTAGCATCTATTTTCTTTCCGCATTTCCAACATGTTGAACATGCCTTATTGTTTTGAAACACTGATGGTGAGCTATGGAATCTACATGTATGTTCTATTGTGTTTAAATCGGCCGTAGTAGTCCAGGTTCTGAGGCACAACCAACCAGCCTGCTGGTGTTGTTTATGTCGTCTGCTAAGTGTGTGGGTTGGAACTGGAGACAGGTTCAAGGACACTTTATTAATCGATTTTGTTGATTCTGGCATGGCGAAATAAAGAAACTGTATTTTTCCAAAATAACTCTTGGGTGTCCGATAAGGAATTGCCGCTTTAGGAACAATATTTAACTGAGAAAAACAGCCATGGCGTGGTTTAGGTTTTGTAAATAAATTAGAATAGACTCTGCAAGCATTTATCGACATGGAAGCTGACATCTTGGATCTCGTTTTGTAAGTCGCGAGAGTTTAGATATGATTTTCCAGTCCTTGGACATTACTATACTCGACATATCAGTGGACTGGATAATCACATATCTAATGGTTCCGGCGATAATTTACGAGAATTCTTGATTAATGGCGGTACCGAGAAGCTTTTACAGTTGTTAATTGGTTGATGCTATTAGGCATCCAATTAAAACACAAAAAGGGGAGGAGCTACCAATGACCAAAGGACCAGACATTCTAACGTATTTGTAGGCGGGAATTAAAAAGCCTAACCACGCCTTGACATGATCGGTTAAGGTCGCTCTCTGGATATTATTCAGAGCAGAGAAATGAGGATGGAACTGCCGACCACATTACATTCTAGAAATTCAGGAGGAGACCACCCATTTTGTAACCCGAAAGACCCGCAATTTCAATGCGTAGGAAACGTATTTTCATATCAATAAATTTTTTTTCCAAGTTGGGTTCAAAATGCCCGTCAAATTAGCATGCTTGTCAAATGCTTCTTTCAAGTCAAAGCCTGATTTCCATTGAAGCGATTTCTGCTGTGATAATCTCACGAAATTCCTGATATAATGGATATTCTAAAGAAAAATGGTGCTGTTCGAACCAATCCTCTGAATAATCTAATCATCACAATTCCAATTGCTGGGATCATTGTATAGAAAATTCTGCTGCGATAGCGCGAGAGAGAGAGAGGGAGAGATAGAGAGACGAGGTTCAACGTCCGCTCGACACAAACTAGGTCATTTCGGGACTAGCAAACTAGGTCATTTCGGGACTAGCAAACTAGGTCATTTCGGGACTAACATAATTCGCTTGTGCGTAGGGGTCTTTAGTAGTGGGAGGTAACCGAAGGACTCGGAGAAAACCCACGAGGCTAGACATGCTACCCTACTCCTTGACACGTACAACCGGGGAATGGAAACCATGCCAGTTGACTCAATGCCAGACTTTATGATACAGCGCGCAGGTGCTAACCATTCAGCCATCCAACCACCCCCTATCGCAATAGCTATTCTGACAAACAAATTAGTCTGGTGTAGTGGTTATTCTGCCGAATACTTCTATTGTGATTGATAATCTCACGAAATTCCTGATATAATGGATATTCTATTGAAAAATGGTGTAATGGTTGTTGTGAAAAAAATTCTGGTGTAATGGTCATTGTGAAAAAAAATTCTGGTATAATGGCTTTTGTGACGTTTTTTTTTTACTGTGGTAGATCAGCTAACGACAATTCCTGCTCTGCTGAATAATCTAATCAAAATTCCAATTGCTCGGACCATTCTATAGAAAATTCTGCCGCGATAGCTATCCTGACAAAAAAAATTAGTCCTGATGTAATGAATATTCTAATGAAAAATGGTTCTGTTTGAACCAATATATAGAAAATCCTACTGAGAGAACAAAGCTGAAAAGCCGTTCTGGTGTAATGGATGTTGTGAAAAAAATTATGGTGTAATGGTCATTGTGAAAAAAAATTCTGGTATAATGGATTTTGTGCCTTTTTTTTTTTTAATGCGGTAGATCATCTAACGACAATTCCTGCTCTGCTGAATAATCTAATCAAAATTCCAATTGCTGGGACCAGTCTATAGAAAATTCTGTAGGGATACCTTAGCTATTCTGACAAAAAAAAATAGTCTGGTGTAGTGGTTATTCTGCTTAATACTTTTACTGTTATTGATAATCTCACGAAATTGCTGATGTAATGAATATTCTAATGAAAAATGGTGCTCTTGGAACCAATCTATAGAAATCCTACTGAGAGAACAAAGCTGAAAAGCCGTTCTGGTGTAATGGTTGTTGTGAAAAAATTCTGGTGTAATGGTTGTTGTGAACAAAATTCTGGTATAATGGCTTTTGTGTTGTTTTTTTTACTGTGGTAGATCATCTAACGACAATTCCTGCTCTGCTGAATAATCTAATCAAAATTCCAATTGCTGGGACCAGTCTATAGAAAATTCTGCCGCGATAGCTATTCTGACAAAAAAAAAATAGGCTGGTATAGTGGTTATTCTGCTTAATACTTATGCTGTGATTGATAATCTCGCGAAATTCCTGATGTAATGAATATTCTAATGAAAAATGGTTCTGTTGGAACCAATCTATAGAAAATCCTACTGAGAGAACAAAGCTGAAAAGCCGTTCTGGTGCAATGGTTGTTGTGAAAAAAATTCTGGTGTAATGGTCATTGTGACAAAAAATTCTGGTATAATGGCTTTCGTGACCGTTTTTATTTTACTGTGGTAGATCATCTAACGACAATTCCTGCTCTGCTGAATAATCTAATCAAAATTCCAATTGCTGGGACCAGTCTATAGAAAATTATGCCGCGATACATTAGCTATTCTGGACCCCAAAACAGTCTGGTGTAGTGGCTATTATGCTTAATACTTCTACTGTTATAGACAATCTCACGAAATTCCTGATGTAATGAATATTCTAATGAAAAATGGTGCTCTTGGAACCAATCTATAGAAAATCTTACTGAGAGAACAAAGCTGAAAAGCCGTTCTGGTGTAATGGTTGTTGTGAAAAAAATTCTGGTGTAATGGTCATAGTGAAAAAAAATTCTGGTATAATGGCTTTTGTGACGTTTTTTTTTACTGTTGGAGATCATCTGACGACAATTCCTGCTCTGCTGAATAATATAATCAAAATTCCCATTGCTGGGACCAGTCTATTAAAAATTCTGCCGCGATACCTTAGCTATTCTGGCCCCAAAAACAGTCTGGTGTAGTGGTTATTCTGCTTAATACTTCTACTGTTATTGATAATCTTACAAAATTCCTGATGTAATGAATATTCTAATGAAAAATGGTGCTCTTGGAACCAATCTATAGAAAATCCTACTGAGAGAACAAAGCTGAAAAGCCGTTCTGGTGTAATGGTTGTTGTGAAAAAAATTCTGATGTAATGGTTGTTGTGAACAAAATTCTGGTATAATGGCTTTTGTGATGTTTTTTTTTACTGTGGTGGATAATCTAACGACAATTCCTGCTCTGCTGAATAATCTAATCAAAATTCTAATTGCTGGGACCAGTCTATAGAAAATTCTGCCGCGATAGCTATTCTGACAAAAAAAAATAGGCTGGTGTAGTGGTTATTCTGCTTAATACTTATGCTGTGATTGATAATCTCGCGAAATTCCTGATGTAATGAATATTCTAATGAAAAATGGTTCTGTTGGAACCAATCTATAGAAAATCCTACTGAGAGAACAAAGCTGAAAAGCCGTTCTGGTGTAATGGTTGTTGTGTAAAAAAAATACTGGTGTAATGGTCATTGTGACAAAAAATTCTGGTATAATGGCTTTTGTGACCGTTTTTATTTTACTGTGGTAGATCATCTAACGACAATTCCTGCTCTGCTGAATAATCTAATCAAAATTCCAATTGCTCGGACCATTCTATAGAAAATTCTGCCGCGATAGCTATTCTGACCAAAAAAATTTGTCTGGTGTAGTGGTTATTCTGCTTATTACTTATACTGTGATTGATAATCTCACGAAATTCCTGATGTAATGAATATTCTAATGAAAAATGGTGCTGTTGGAACCAATCTATAGAAAATCCTACTGAGAGAACAAAGCTGAAAAGCCGTTCTGGTGTAATGGTTGTTGTGAAAAAAATTTTGGTGTAATGGTCATTGTGAAAAAAAATTCTGGTATAATGGATTTTGTGACGTTTTTTTTTTACTGCGGTAGATCATTTAACGACAATTCCTGCTCTGCTGAATAATCTAATCAAAATTCCAATTGCTCGGACCATTCTATAGAAAATTCTGCCGCGATAGCTATTCTGACAAAAAAAAATAGTCTTGAGTAGGGGTTATTCTGCTTAATAGGCCTACTTATGCTGTGATTGATAATCTCGCGCAATTCCTGATGTAATGAATATTCTAATGAAAAATGGTTCTGTTGGAACCAATCTATAGAAAATCCTACTGAGAGAACAAAGCTGAAAAGCCGTTCTGGTGTAATGGTTGTTGTGAAAAAAATTCTGGTGTAATGGTCATTGTGACAAAAAATTCTGGTATAATGGCTTTTGTGACCGTTTTTATTTTACTGTGGTAGAGCATCTAACGACAATTCCTGCTCTGCTGAATAATCTAATCAAAATTCCAATTGCTCGGACCATTCTATAGAAAATTATGCCGCGATAGCTATTCTGACAAAAAAAAATAGTCTGGTGTAGTGGTTATTCTGCTTATTACTTATACTGTGATTGATAATCTCACGAAATTCCTGATGTAATGAATATTCTAATGAAAAATGGTGCTGTTGGAACCAATCTATAGAAAATCCTACTGAGAGAACAAAGCTGAAAAGCCGTTCTGGTGTAATGGTTGTTGTGAAAAAAAGTCTGGTGTAATGGTCATTGTGAAAAAAAATTCTGGTATAATGGCTTTTGTGACGGTCTTTTTTACTGTGGTAGATCATCTAACGACAATTCCTGCTCTGCTGAATAATCTAATCAAAATTCCAATTGCTCGGACCATTCTATAGAAAATTCGGCCGCGATAGCTATTCGGACGAAAAAAATAGTCTGGTGTAGTGGTTATTCTGCTGACTATTTATACTGGGAGTGATATTCTCACGAAATTCCTGATAAAATGATATTCTAATGAAAAATAGTGCTCTTGGAACCAATCTATAGAAAATTCTACTGAGAGAACAAAGCTGAAAAGCCGTTCTGGTGTAATGGTTGTTGTGAAAAAAATTCTGGTGTAATGGTCATTGTGACAAAAAATTCTGGTATAATGGCTTTTGTGACCGTTTTTATTTTACTGTGGTAGATCATCTAACGACAATTCCTGCTCTGCTGAATAATCTAATCAAAATTCCAATTGCTCGGACCATTCTATAGAAAATTCTGCCGCGATAGCTATTCTGACAAAAAAAAAATAGTCTGGTGTAGTGGTTATTCTGCTTATTACTTATACTGTGATTGATAATCTCACGAAATTCCTGATGTAATGAATATTCTAATGAAAAATGGTGCTCTTGGAACCAATCTATAGAAAATCCTACTGAGAGAACAAAGCTGAAAAGCCGTTCTGGTGTAATGGTTGTTGTGAAAAAAATTCTGGTGTAATGGTTGTTGTGAACAAAATTCTGGTATAATGGCTTTTGTGATGTTTTTTTTTACTGTGGTGGATAATCTAACGACAATTCCTGCTCTGCTGAATAATTTAATCAAAATTCCAATTGCTGGGACCATTCTATAGAAAATTCTGGCAGCGATAGCTATTATGGCCCCAAAAACAGTCTGGTGTAGTGGTTATTCTGCTTAATACTTCTACTGTTATTGATAATCTCACGAAATTCCTGATGTAATGAATATTCTAATGAAAAATGGTGCTCTTGGAACCAATCTATAGAAAATCTTACTGAGAGAACAAAGCTGAAAAGCCGTTCTGGTGTAATGGTTGTTGTGAAAAAAATTCTGGTGTAATGGTCATAGTGAAAAAAAATTCTGGTATAATGGCTTTTGTGACGTTTTTTTTTACTGTTGGAGATCATCTGACGACAATTCCTGCTCTGCTGAATAATATAATCAAAATTCCCATTGCTGGGACCAGTCTATTAAAAATTCTGCCGCGATACCTTAGCTATTCTGGCCCCAAAAACAGTCTGGTGTAGTGGTTATTCTGCTTAATACTTCTACTGTTATTGATAATCTTACAAAATTGCTGATGTAATGAATATTCTAATGAAAAATGGTGCTCTTGGAACCAATCTATAGAAAATCCTACTGAGAGAACAAAGCTGAAAAGCCGTTCTGGTGTAATGGTTGTTGTGAAAAAAATTCTGATGTAATGGTTGTTGTGAACAAAATTCTGGTATAATGGCTTTTGTGATGTTTTTTTTTATTGTGGTGGATAATCTAACGACAATTCCTGCTCTGCTGAATAATCTAATCAAAATTCTAATTGCTGGGACCAGTCTATAGAAAATTCTGCCGCGATAGCTATTCTGACAAAAAAAAATAGGCTGGTGTAGTGGTTATTCTGCTTAATACTTATGCTGTGATTGATAATCTCGCGAAATTCCTGATGTAATGAATATTCTAATGAAAAATGGTTCTGTTGGAACCAATCTATAGAAAATCCTACTGAGAGAACAAAGCTGAAAAGCCGTTCTGGTGTAATGGTTGTTGTGTAAAAAAAATACTGGTGTAATGGTCATTGTGACAAAAAATTCTGGTATAATGGCTTTTGTGACCGTTTTTATTTTACTGTGGTAGATCATCTAACGACAATTCCTGCTCTGCTGAATAATCTAATCAAAATTCCAATTGCTCGGACCATTCTATAGAAAATTATGCCGCGATAGCTATTCTGACCAAAAAAATTAGTCTGATGTAGTGGTTATTCTGCTTATTACTTATACTGTGATTGATAATCTCACGAAATTCCTGATGTAATGAATATTCTAATGAAAAATGGTGCTCTTGGAACCAATCTATAGAAAATCCTACTGAGAGAACAAAGCTGAAAAGCCGTTCTGGTGTAATGGTTTGATGTGAAAAAAATTCTGGTGTAATGGTCATTGTGAAAAAAAATTCTGGTATAATGGATTTTGTGACGTTTTTTTTTTACTGCGGTAGATCATTTAACGACAATTCCTGCTCTGCTGAATAATCTAATCAAAATTCCAATTGCTCGGACCATTCTATAGAAAATTCTGCCGCGATAGCTATTCTGACAAAAAAAAAATAGTCTGGTGTAGGGGTTATTCTGCTTAATATGCCTACTTATGCTGTGATTGATAATCTCGCGCAATTCCTGATGTAATGAATATTCTAATGAAAAATGGTTCTGTTGGAACCAATCTATAGAAAATCCTACTGAGAGAACAAAGCTGAAAAGCCGTTCTGGTGTAATGGTTGTTGTGAAAAAAATTCTGGTGTAATGGTCATTGTGACAAAAAATTCGGGTATAATGGCTTTTGTGACCGTTTTTATTTTACTGTGGTAGAGCATCTAACGACAATTCCTGCTCTGCTGAATAAT
Source organism: Patella pellucida (assembly GCA_917208275.1). Taxonomy (NCBI): domain Eukaryota; kingdom Metazoa; phylum Mollusca; class Gastropoda; family Patellidae; genus Patella; species Patella pellucida. Next base: position 11,598,193 of record OU795037.1, read on the forward strand.
CTAATCAAAATTCCAATTGCTCGGACCATTCTATAGAAAATTCTGCCGCGATAGCTATTCTGACAAAAAAAATTAGTCTGGTGTAGTGGTTATTCTGCTTATTACTTATACTGTGATTGATAATCTCACGAAATTCCTGATGTAATGAATATTCTAATGAAAAATGGTGCAGTTGGAACCAATCTATAGAAAATCCTACTGAGAGAACAAAGCTGAAAAGCCGTTCTGGTGTAATGGTTGTTGTGAAAAAAAGTCTGGTGTAATGGTCATTGTGAAAAAAAATTCTGGTATAATGGCTTTTGTGACGGTCTTTTTTACTGTAGTAGATCACCTAACGACAATTCCTGCTCTGCTGAATAATCTAATCAAATTTCCAATTGATGGGACCATTCTATAGAAAATTCGGCCGCGATAGCTATTCGGACGAAAAAAATAGTCTGGTGTAGTGGTTATTCTGCTGACTATTTATACTGGGAGTGATATTCTCACGAAATTCCTGATAAAATGATATTCTAATGAAAAATAGTGCTCTTGGAACCAATCTATAGAAAATTCTACTGAGAGAACAAAGCTGAAAAGCCGTTCTGGTGTAATGGTTGTTGTGAAAAAAATTCTGGTGTAATGGTCATTGTGACAAAAAATTCTGGTATAATGGCTTTTGTGACCGTTATTATTTTACTGTGGTAGATCACCTAACGACAATTCCTGCTCTGCTGAATAATCTAATCAAAATTCCAATTGCTCGGACCATTCTATAGAAAATACTGCCGCGATAGCTATTCTGACAAAAAAAATTAGTCTGGTGTAGTGGTTATTCTGCTTATTACTTATACTGTGATTGATAATCTCACGAAATTCCTGATGTAATGAATATTCTAATGAAAAATGGTGCTCTTGGAACCAATCTATAGAAAATCCTACTGAGAGAACAAAGCTGTAAAGCTGTTCTGGTGTAATGGTTGTTGTGAAAAAAATTCTGGTGTAATGGTCATTGTGAAAACAAATTCTGGTATAATGGATTTTGTGACGTTTTTTTTTACTGCGGTAGATCATTTAACGACAATTCCTGCTCTGCTGAATAATCTAATCAAAATTCCAATTGCTCGGACCATTCTATAGAAAATTCTGCCGCGATAGCTATTCTGACAAAAAAAAAATAGTCTGGTGTAGGGGTTATTCTGCTTAATAGGCCTACTTATGCTGTGATTGATAATCTCGCGCAATTCCTGATGTAATGAATATTCTAATGAAAAATGGTTCTGTTGGAACCAATCTATAGAAAATCCTACTGAGAGAACAAAGCTGAAAAGCCGTTCTGGTGTAATGGTTGTTGTGAAAAAAATTCTGGTGTAATGGTCATTGTGACAAAAAATTCTGGTATAATGGCTTTTGTGACCGTTTTTATTTTACTGTGGTAGAGCATCTAACGACAATTCCTGCTCTGCTGAATAATCTAATCAAAATTCCAATTGCTCGGACCATTCTATAGAAAATTATGCCGCGATAGCTATTCTGACAAAAAAAATTAGTCTGGTGTAGTGGTTATTCTGCTTATTACTTATACTGTGATTGATAATCTCACGAAATTCCTGATGTAATGAATATTCTAATGAAAAATGGTGCTGTTGGAACCAATCTATAGAAAATCCTACTGAGCGAACAAAGCTGAAAAGCCGTTCTGGTGTAATGGTTGTTGTGAAAAAAAAAGTCTGGTGTAATGGTCATTGTGAAAAAAAATTCTGGTATAATGGCTTTTGTGACGGTCTTTTTTACTGTAGTAGATCACCTTACGACAATTCCTGCTCTGCTGAATAATCTAATCAAATTTCCAATTGATGGGACCATTCTATAGAAAATTCGGCCGCGATAGCTATTCGGACGAAAAAAATAGTCTGGTGTAGTGGTTATTCTGCTGACTATTTATACTGGGAGTGATATTCTCACGAAATTCCTGATAAAATGATATTCTAATGAAAAATAGTGCTCTTGGAACCAATCTATAGAAAATTCTACTGAGAGAACAAAGCTGAAAAGCCGTTCTGGTGTAATGGTTGTTGTTAAAAAAATTCTGGTGTAATGGTCATTGTGACAAAAAATTCTGGTATAATGGCTTTTGTGACCGTTTTTATTTTACTGTGGTAGATCATCTAACGACAATCCTGCTCTGCTGAATAATCTAATCAAAATTCCAATTGCTCGGACCAGTCTATAGAAATTTCTGCCGCGATACCTTAGCTATTCTGCCAAAAAAAAATAGTCTGGTGTAGTGGTTATTCTGCTTAATACTTCTACTGTTATTGATAATCTCACGAAATTCCTGATGTAATGAATATTCTAATGAAAAATGGTGCTCTTGGAACCAATCTATAGAAAATCCTACTGAGAGAACAAAGCAGAAAAGCCGTTCTGGTGTAATGGTTGTTGTGAAAAAAATTCTGGTGTAACGACAATTCCTGCTCTGCTGAATAATTTAATCAAATTTCCAATTGATGGGACCATTCTATAGAAAATTCGGCCGCGTTAGCTATTCGGACGAAAAAAATAGTCTGGTGTAGTGGTTATTCTGCTGACTATTTATACTGGGAGTGATATTCTCACGAAATTCCTGATAAAATGATATTCTAATGAAAAATAGTGCTGTTGGAACCAATCTATAGAAAATTCTACTGAGAGAACAAAGCTGAAAAGCCGTTCTGGTGTAATGGTTGTTGTGAAAAAAATTCTGGTGTAATGGTCATTGTGAAAAGAAATTCTGGTATAATGGCTTTTGTGATGTTTTTTTTTACTGTGGTGGATAATCTAACAATTCCTGCTCTGCTGAATAATCTAATCAAAATTCCAATTGCTCGGACCCAAAAAATAGTCTTGTGTAGTGGTTATAGAAACAAGCTGAAATGCCATTCTGGTGTAATGGCTATTGTGACGAAAATTTCTGATGCGCCGAACATTCATAGCCTACATTTTTGGATAAACTACGTTTCATTTGTGTCTTATCGCCGAAACTCTTTTAGTTTTTAACTACCTGTTTTATAAAATAATCTTCCATTTAGTATAAAATAGTGTTCATCTTTATATTCTTTTAAAAAAACTTAACACGTTTATTTAAACAGGCTTTAACTGACACAGTAAACGACTGATAATATGTCCATACTTTTGCTTGTTCATTTGTTTTGTTTTGTTTTTTTTTTATATATGGTTACATTGCCAGTTTGTAAAGTGCCTCTGAACACGGTATATGAAAGGGTGCACTATAAATATGCTGTAATAGTAATAAACATGCTGTAAAAGTAATAAATAATAGTAATAAATATGCTGTTATATTAATAAATATGCTGTTGTAGTAATAATTATGTTGTGGTAGTAATCTATAGAAAATATTAAGAGTTGGGACCAAGCTATAGAACATGCTGCTGTGAGGGCCAATATGAACTAAAATGAATCAGTAGCGAAAAATCCCGCTGGAGATGAATCTGAGCAAAATTCCCTGCCGTGAGTGATAACCTAAACAAATCCTGTTGTTGGGACCACTGAAGAAAATCCTGCTGCGACACGATTCGAAATATAAAATCGTGTCTTGGGGCCAACGTAATTTTTTAAAAAAAAAACTGCTACGATATAAATCCAGTGTTTGTGGGTGGTGGGTGGGGGTGTATAAAATATTTATTTATTTCATAATGTTTTGTGTATATGAGGATGAGGGGGGGGGGGGGTTAATGGCATTATGGGTGACAGAGTTTAAAAGTTAGCGATATAAATAAGGCTATATTAGTATATTTTTCTACTTTAAACTCCTGGTCTGGAGTAGCCGGTAAAGGGATTTTAACCTTTATGCAGTAGTCAATGTGGTCTGCCCCCAGTTGTTCAAATTATTTCCCTTGATATTTCGAAGGTGAAGGCTGACAGCTGTCAATCATTTCTGGACTAGTGGTTGTGACGCCTGTCACTTTGCTTTGGTTGCTCAATAGCGTTAACCTTGTTAATTACGTATGCTTATATTTAGGCCTAATATCCAGTGACAGTGTTGACCAGTACAACCATCTTTTTTTCATTGGTAAAATCAGGAAGTTTTCTCCACCTTTTCATGGTCAAAACTGGATTTAATGAAAATATAGTATGTAACCGGCATTTTTGCATTGATATGATGGGCTATTTATATATAATTATAATGTAGAGCGAAGTTGATGTTTTCATAACAAACAAATATGAGATAAATATAAAATCTTTATAATTAAGTTTCAACTGATACCAAAAAATGTTAAATAAATTCGTTTTTCCAAATTGATTTTAATTTTGATATAAATTGTATAATAATATGTAACAAAACAGGCATTGCCAGAGTAGATCAAAGCTGATGACAAATACAAACCTTTTTTATAATTTTTTTTTTTAAAAAGCGCAAAAAAAAGTGTGAGAATTATTTTTTTGATGTCAAAAATATGTGACCTCATTTTTGAACGTGTCATAGAAATAGTTCTAAGAGATTGTAATCTCCCCAGCGAGATTTTGTAAATTGGCATGCGCAGTTTTGCCCAGTGTATCCGGTTCCGGTCTGAATTTCTTTTTAATCAACAGTCTGTGGGTGACATTTTTATTTACGCTCTTGTGTTACCGGAAAAGAGCTTTGCTCAAGCACCGCGCTTTGCGCGATGCTTTAGAGCTTCGCTCTATATAATTAATTTTGTTTTAAAAAAAGCGCAAAAAAGGTGATAATTATTCCACGTCATTGATCTGATTGATTGATTAAAAAAGCAATACCTTTGATATTAGTCCAATCAAGTTATTGACATTGACTATTGATAATGAATGCCATGTGTTTAATGTTAGAAGGATTTTAACTACATACATGTACCACCCTGACCATGGCATTCATTATCAATAGTCAAAGTCAATACCTTGGACCCCTTAGTTGGACTAATCACTACAGTACAAGGTATTGCCTGGGGTAGAGCAAAGTTGATGTGATTGTTATCACATATTAAAGGAGCTATAGCGCTTATATTTTGGACGTAGAAATTGGCACAAATGGGTCACAACACATATAATAATCATGTAATATGAATTTATATAAACTGCTTAACATTCAATTGTTTTCGTTTTACTGTGAATTATCATCAGTTACGTATGTTTCGCGAAATACGACAGAAGTCTCAACCGAAAGTCAGTTTCTAGGGTCTGGTTTTTCCAGTCAACATCAATAGTATTTAATTGTGCATGCTCTCCAAATAAGAATATGACATCACCGTTTGACATGACTTGTGGAATATAAGGCTAGCCTCATTCTTTGAGCTCCATGTTACAAATGGCACTGAAACCCATTATGGTACACGATTATGGTGTTATGCTTTAAGAGATTTCCTCTATATTTACTGAAATCTACCATTATTTTTTAACCTTTGAGACAATAATTTATATATATATCGATGTCTTAAAATTTGAAAAAGTTTTCTACATTCTAAAAATGGTTCGATTGATATCAAATTGTGGCAGTGGTGTTTGGAGGGGTTATCCATCATACATAAAAAAAAGGTGAAAATCGGTCACCCACCATGTGCTGGTTCCTGCCTGGTTCTCTTGCAAACACTTTCTTAACTTACATGTACATGTATGTGACAATAATTTTATATCAATATGGATGGATTAGGATCATGCTACTGTTATAAATAAGGTATATGCACGAGCATACAGTGAACACAGCAAAATAATGATAGTAGGGCTACATGTATATTATTATTATTATTATTATAGAAAAAGAGAGCAGGCATGTGTCGAGGCACAAACAATTTTTTTTAATGCAATATAAATTAGACCACTACTATTTTTTTTAAAATAGACACATGACATGGTGTTCCTGAAGTCGAAACGCTGTCTCCCCCACCACCCAAACAAGCAAATAATAACATGTTGATTTATCTGTGGTAAAAGCATTCTACCAAACGAAATTTTGGAAAAAAATTAAAACTGCTCTAAAAGACGTGAATTACTATTAAAGTCAATGGGGAAATCATTTAATAGTGATCTGTGGCCATTTACACCATGTCATGAATTGTGGTTATTTCCCTTTATCACTGAATTGTAATCATTTCCCCAATTGACTTGTTAAATCTATCCTTTTCATATCCTGTTTAATTCCTGATCCTTCCTCCTCAAATCAAAAAGTGAACATAACAAAAGTCCACAAAAATGTTATGCATACAAAACTTGAGCGTTTTTTCTACAATAATTAGCTCTGCTTGAGAAGATACACACAAATGGTTAATTTATTCAGTCATTGTGAGTATGAAAGTTGTAAACAGATAAGAACTGCATAACACAAGATCACATTAATTTATATACGTCCACAATCTCATGTGGATGTATTGTTGTTGCCCCTCTCTGTCCACATTTTGCTTGTGGACACTGCCTAAGAAAGCAGGTGACTATTAAAAAAGGGGTCGTCTGTCTGTCCGTCACACCTTTTTTGACATAATAACTCTCTTCCTAATTGAACTAGAATGTTCAAACTTGGCATAGGTGTGTTTATTAGGTCAATGCCTTAATGGAGTTCGCTGATGAGCATTTTATGCTTAGGGTAAGCAGAAATTTATAAGCAATTTGATTGGTTGATGCTTTGGGACAGGATAACTTTAGGTCTAATTAAGTGAGAGTCATGAAACTTAGTGTATAGTTTCATTACATCAATACCGTGACTAAGTTCGATAATGAACATTTTCTGCTGAGGGTAGCAGTAGAGCGATAAGCAGTTTAATTGGTTGAGACTTCTGATTGAACCCAATAACTCTTCTTTTAATTGACGTAGAATGTTCAAACTTGGTGTAGGTAACTGACAGCTGTATAGATTATGGCCCCTGATTGAACGAAAAAGCATATTCTTAGCTTTTGGACTCTTTAAGAGGTTGCAAATTTCATCCGATCTTGATGAAACTTAAAATATATGTTTATATCCTAAAGATCTTGGTTCCAATTAAATTTGTTACATGTCGGACCACCGTAACATACTGGATTATGGTCCCTATCTTGTTCTCTGTGCAATATTTGAACGTATCTTGCATGGCAACCGATTGTTTAGCTTGTTTTCTGTCCATCTATTGCATAGTTTGGTTTAAGCGTATTTTACATTATAACCGCTTGTTTTCTTTTTACAGTCAATCAAAATGAGTAATAAACAGACACCTAGTGAGTTTCTAAAACAAATAATTGGTAGACCAGTGGTGGTTAAACTGAACTCAGGAGTTGATTATAGAGGTAAAGAATTGGCAGTTAATTACACTTCATCAATGATAATTACTGGCGAATAAACATGCAACATTTTGATGATAACATATAAATCTGTACGTTCATAGGGTTTAACATCTGCTTCTACTGAGGGTGATATCGCAGACAGATGTTTCCAGAGAATCTTGTCAGAAGAGTCGGTTCAGATTGAGAGTGTTGGCTGGAATGGGAGGGAAAGAAAGGAAATTTATTGAGTCCATCCCCTTTGTTTTCTTGCGCAATTATGCATTTTGAGATGTCTACACACAAGCACTTGATCAAAGTGATGAAAATGTGCTAATTAGTACTGAGTGAAAATACAGATCTATATTTCGTTTCGTTTTCGATATTTTCGCTGGCCTACACTACATAAAGATCTGACAAGTTATAGCGTGAGTTTAAAAGAGTGGCATTTGACCTTATGACGTCAGACATTGAGTAATCAATCAGCGTTGACGTTTCTAGTGGTTTAACCACAGTTCCATTCCAAGAAGTCGCCATAACAGACTGCTTCATTGGCTAATCCCTCACTCATCTAGTACATGCCAAGGATAACAACTCTTTCAGATGCTAGTTTTGTAAGGACAAGTAAAATTTAATTTTGAACTATAAAAACAGAACGAAATAGGATCTGTGTTTTAATAAGATCGTACTGAATGATTAATATATTATCTGTTAACAAATTGTGTGTAGTTCTACTTAATAGAATGTAAAACATAACCCTCAGCCCTAAGCTATTATGCTTAAGAAAGAGCAGGATGTGATGGTCTGAAATTTACGTGCTTGTTAGATTTATTTCATGAATTATATTGTAGGTGTTTTGGCATGCTTAGATGGTTATATGAATATTGCCTTAGAACAAACTGAAGAATATGTAAATGGTCAATTAAAAAATAAGTATGGAGATGCATTTATTAGAGGCAATAATGGTAAGTCGTTGTCTTAAAGATGGGTTCCCAGCAAAGTATTTATCGGGTAGTTATTTCCAACAAAAGTATGTCAAATTTGGTATATATTGAAATTATAGACACCCAATCTTACAAGAAAAATACTGGATTTCACGAAAAACGCCCATTGATCAAGCACTGGACAATATTGTCAGGGAATCCCTAACTGTCAACCCGACAGGTTTTGCTAGCTTATTGTCAGCTGTCTTAGGTCAGGGAGCAGTTGTTATTTCTTGCTCAAATGGTTAGGCGGTTTGGGGAACATTGAGGGTTGTCAACGTACAAATGACTCTGCAATTAAACGTTGGAAAAAGAAGTTGACATAAATAATTAAGAATTTACCCAGGCCTCAATGAATATAGTAAATGTACAGTAATTAAAGATAGATACATTCTGTAAAATGGACCCTCCCACAAAGAAGCTAAGTTGGCAGACATTGCGCCTAACAACAACTTACTATAGGTATTTAGGGCGAAAATAATGTTTTGAAAGGGAATTGAAGCAAAGTTTGATAGATTGGTTACTTTAAATATGTTTTTAGTCCAAATATATTATCAAATCACAAAGTTTGGACCCGGGAATGCATCTTCAAAACTATTGCATGTTCTTTCATCATGTACGGTAAATGAACAAAAATAATTATATTGATTGGCTGAGGGGCGTGTTCCAGAATTAGAGCAGTGGTCGGGGTGGAGACAACCTTAAGTTTGGCGAGAGGTTAGGTGGATTATACAAGAATTTTATAAAGTCTGGAGCTCTGAGTGAATATTTCTGTTTATTTTCTGTTTAGAGACTATCACTAGGGATCTGGTATCATTTAACTTGGTTGTTTTTCCGTTTAATTAATATAATAGCCTTTAATTTCAAAACATCCTTTGATAATTGATAATAACCCTTTAAATTTCAAAAATTACTAGCTGAGCAGAAATTAAATGGTGTACCATTAAATTAAGCCATAGTACTAATTAAACCATTTTTGAAATTTAAAGGGTTATTATCAATTATCAAAGGATGTATTGAAATTAAATGCTAATATGTTAATCAAAGAGCAAAACAACCAAGTTAAAGGATACCAGATCCCTAGTGTACTTTGAAAATAATGGTTTTGAGTAACATTTGTAAAGAACAAAGAAAATCATATCTTAAAATCAATGGCTGAGTCACAAACAACAAAAAAACAATTTTTTTTGAAAAAATGCGTAGAATTTGAATAAACAGGCACAAACCATTGTCGTTCCCTTTCATCGATCAAACAATAAACATACATAGAATTTACAATAGAAAAAAAAAATTGAATGAAAATCACTTTATATACACCCTTACTAGATTATTATGTGCTTTTAGACTCATTTTAAGGCTCAAAAGTATAGAGATTTTCACCCTTTAACCATCCTATCAGCATTAGCCAAGAAAGCATTATTTGTAAAGGATAATTATTGTTTATTTTTTCAGTTCTGTATATAAGTACACAGAAACGAAGAGGATGATAGTATTAATATAATTCTAGACATTCTATTATCTTGTGAAATTATTGTGCCCGACAGAAGTCATAACTGGCAAAGTATAACATACAACAATAAGATGTATATATGCCAAACTTTGACAGAACATTTGATTTTACAAGAAATGCAGATTATATGACCTGGTTTCCAGACTTCTTCCAGGATAAAAGATCTGTGAATAAAAACATTTTGAAATTTAAAACAATCTTATGTGGTCTGATGGCAGGAAACTTCAGACCGAGTTATGACATTATTATTTCATTATCATGATTTTCTTTCTAATGTGACCTCATATTGCTTCATTATTATGTTTGGGTTTTCTTCTGTGAATAAACAACATGTTTAGCTATAAGATAGCATTTCTTAGAAAAACAATTTCTGTCCTCAAAAACATGGACACATATTCAAATAAAACTAGAATACATTTTCGAATATCTAAAAGATCAGAAATTTTGTGTTCCAAATAAACATGCTACATTCATTATCCAAAAATCAAAATCCTAAACTATTTTAAAGGCAGTTATTTATCTCTGAACGACTTGTTCAATTTTTGTAGGTATGTTTATATTCCTGAGTTTAATTTGAATACATGTATATATCATAACTGAAAATAAACATCTACAAGGCAATGAGTATTATTGGATTTTGATTATACCTGAGGTGCTTCATGAAGCAATGCCAGGCAAATTGTCACCTCACCACAGCGAATTGAATTACTAATGTCAACGAAGGTGGGAGTGTTCCCCATATGAACTGTTGTCAGGAAAGTTGCATTATATTTTATGACTAACTTGTGGCTTTCATTTAGGTATTTTGTGGTCCTCCAGCTTTTTAAGTATTGTAAGAGGGCAAAATAAAAACAGTTATAATGTAACAATTCTTCCTTGCGATATGTACTGTAAAGCTACACGTGGATGCATGTTTTGTTGCCTGGCAGCCTATGTTTTTCTTAAATATTATGCAAATTTTGATATTATTTTAATTTCACATCAAAGCAGTGGAGCAGTATAGTTCACCCAGTGTATCGGGCAGAAAAAGTACAAATTGGCAAACTTATTGCAGTAAATTTATGTTATTATATTTTTAAAACATACATTAACTGAACAATAAGTTACCTTCACACTATAATTAATAGGTTAAAGATACATTATGTAAGACTTTTATAGAGAGTTGGCCATTCTTGCTATAACAGTTTAAAAGTAGATGATGAAAGAAGAAAATATATTGAAAATTTCGGTCAAATTACTTTATTCTGTACAAAGTTATTAGCGTTGTAACATTTGACTAGAAATTGGGGCAAAATGTGTCTTCACCATGGCCAATGGTTTGATTGACAGGCGTTAACTCCTCCTACATAATCTCGATTATCATGAAAAAATTTCAATGGAATGCTAAATATTGCTTAACAGCGGCCTCGCTAAGTACACTCTATCATGTAGCCTCGATCTAACTGATGACGTAAACATAACAGTTAAAAATCTCATCATGATGCGCCATATTTGATTTAATTAATCAGTGAAATCCTATTTAAATCCAAGCTGTAGCCGAGCTACCTTGGGTCTACAGAGTTGATTTTGGGCTTGTTATTTAAATAAAGATCTAATTTATAATTTCTATAACATCTGAAGCCTAAATTAAGACTTGCAAAATTCAGATTTAGCTCTTGCATAATGTATCTTTAAGTACTGATGTTAACGGAAAAACAAATATGATGCACAGTCATTGTGTGTAGTGAATTTCTTTTATTATTTTTTCCTTCAATAGCCTATCCTCCGATTTTAACTACAATCCATTTTGAATACAGTTTATAATAACTGATTATACAGTTGAGTGGTTTTATGATCTGTACTTAACATTGTATGTACCCTCTCTTTATAGTTAAAAGAGATCCCATTTCGACTACAGCTTATTACAACAGTTCTTATTATCTACATTCTTCTTCTTAGTTGGGGTTGGATGGCTGAATGGTTAGTGTGCGCGTGCTGTATCATAAAGCCGGTCATAGAGTCAGGTGGCATGGTTTTGAATCCACAGTTGTACGTGACCAGCAGTAGAGTCGCCTGTCCAACCTCGTAGGTTTTCTCCGGGTCCTCCGGTTTCTTCCAACTGCTGAAGACCTCCATACGGATTATTAAAATAAAATTAAACCATATGTTCGTTCCGAAATGACCAAGTTTATTATTGAAATAAAATTAAACCATATGTTGGTCCCAAAATGACCTAGTTTGCGTCGAGTGGACTTTAAAGTTTAAACCCTATTTTTCTCTCTTTCGTTTTAGTACGAGGGGTTGGGATGGCCTAGGGGTGTAGAGTGCTGCGCTTCAACCTCTAGCTGGCCCGTCACCACTGCGGTTTCGAGCCCTAGTGTGAGCGTATGTGACATGGAGATAGGGGCACTAAAGACCCCTACGCGCAAGCGAATTATTGAAATAAAAATTGAAAACCATACGTTAGTCCAAAAATGACCTAGTTTGAGTAGAGTGGACATTAAACTCCATTTCTCTCTCTCTCTTCTTAGTACCAAACTCAGTAATTGTGTATCTGTAAAATTGTACCTTATGTTAATCTACATTCTTCCATAAAAATAATATCAAACAAACAAAAAATATGACAAAATAATGTAGATAGAAATTAATTAAAATAATGTAGATAGAAATTAATTAAAATAAGTATGAAGTAATTAATATAGATAGAAAGCAAAAAAAATATTTAAAAGTGCTTCATACAGGAAGACAAAAAAAAGCTAGTTTCCATTAGAAACATAGATTAAAAAGTAATTTACATATAGAATAGCACTAGTAGACCAAATAGAATCTTTGCATAGTACTAGTGGACCAAATATTTTTTTTATATACATATCCATCCATCCAGTCAGTAAGACTTGCGGCTTACCTCTCTGAGAAACTATAAATTCTATAAACAATCTTAATAAATAAATAAAAACAATATTGAAAATAAACAGGATATTTAGTATAAGTAGTTTTAATAAGACAAACCAATTTGACTGAATGAAAGTGAAATCGTATAGGGAATTACAAAATTTGATCGATTTTTCATTTTAAAAAAAGCCTGACCCTGAGTTCACAAAGCATTCTCAGTCTTAAGTTAATGTAATCTCTAATTATTAAGAATATTTACTACTGAGTTGGTATTTTTGCTTCCATGTTTCATGTTAAAGAAAACAATTTATAGTATATAATGAATAAGCTATTTGTAAAAATTGTTTCCTTAATTATATCTCTTAATTAGAAAAGCTTAATGCTGAAAAGATGGGGGTTCTGATTTTGGAGGTAATAAAATTTGTGGTTGAAATGAAAGTGAACGCCTACACATAAAGAACTATGTATAATGACTTTTCTAAGACCTAGGGGTAGATTAAGAAATTTAGGAGCCGGAAAATCTGGATGAACTTTTTCGCTCAAAACAGGGATCGAACCCCAAACCTCCAGACTCGCGTGGCAGCATTTTACCGACTTAGCCAGCATGACCCCCCACACAGCATGACCCCCCACCCAAAGCTACCAGGCGTTTTGTGCAGATATACTGGATGTTATTTCTCAAACTGAACTAATTACTCGGATTAGAGGAAATTCATATTATCGTTTAAACTCTAAAGCTTAATTTCGGACACATTTTCAAACCAGTTAGACAAGGAAAGGTTCTGTACGCCTGATGGAAATTCTTCTGGGGGTTTTTGTTCCGTCTTTGTAAGTTTGGAGAAAAAACAGTGGAAGTATAGCACCCTTTCAAAACATTGGGTAGTGTTTGTTAAAGCGTTCTTAGTATTCCATATTCTCAAATGATTCATTTAGTTATTTAAAAGTTACCCAATCTCGCCCAGTCAAGGCAGCGGCGGCGCCAGCCGGTGCTGAGTGGGGGGGTAAAAAGCTATGGGGGTCTGGGGGCTTTGTCCCCAAATTCTTTTTTTAGCCACGCCCTTCTCCAGCTATTGGATACACCCGTTTTAGGTCGAGAAAAGCCCTTTCTAACATGTGATGTTGCACTTTAATATAATATAATGCACAAAAAAAGGATGCAGGAGTTGCTGAGTAGATGTAATAAAAAATATGGCGAGCGTAGCGATCCAAAAATTTTTTGGGAGTGATGTTGTACTTTAATATAATATAATGCACAAAAAAAGGATCCTACCCCCCCCCCCCCCCATAAATTTTATGTCATTTTTAGCAAAATTGGGATGGCCATGATTTTCAAAAGTGGGGGGGTAACTACCCCCCCATACCCCCCCGTGGCTCCGCCACTGAGTCAAGGTGACCTTAACAAACCACACTCCAAAATACTGTACTTTCCAGGAAAATGATACATAAAGTTGACCCTATACATGTAGGTGTTATACCGGAAAAAAATTGTTAAAGTGTTATTTATGCATAAATGCCTGGCACACACCTTTTTTTGTAAGCACTTTAAAGAGATAATCTGAAATTAAAAAAATTCAATCATAGTAGCCGCTGCAAAAAGACTTTGTGACAGACCAATCTTAGTACTTAAAAACAGTCTGTTTTTAAATTATAATAACAAAAAATAAAATAAATGAAAAGCCTGTCATTTTCACACATTATTAGGGCCATCTTTAGCTTGTGTCTTAACACAGCCTCCACAATTTCTCAACACCCACTCAAAGCAATTGCCTTAAATTGATAAAGTTATTCGATTGAATAGCTATTTTTCGATAATGTGTTATTAAAATCGTCCCACACATTAGACGTTTCCTTTATAAAGGGTTATTTTGTAGCATCAAAGTCATTTTAAAGCGTGAAGAGTTTCGATCAGATTTCACCAGAACATATAAGGATTCTATAGCAGAATTATTGGATAGACTTACTTTTTATTTTTGTACTCGACCCAAAGTTTTTGATTCGAAGTACGACACCTTTAATATTTCATATGTGCAGCCAACTGAAACCGTATACATATTTATAGTGCTGATTAAGTTACAACAAGATAAAACTAGGAAGTTTTGTCTTTTATCTTATAGATTGAATTTGCAAACCATCCATGCGAATACAAGTGCAATGGGGAATAAGCTTGGAGCACAGAAACGAAATGGACCTGAAAATCTTGAAGATCTTTGTAAAAAGTATCATTTTGACAAGACAGAGCTAAAAGAATGGATAGCTATATTTTCCAAACATTGTGGAGATAAAAAGTTTTTGACACCACAAGAATTTTGTGAGGTCTATAATATGACGTTCAGTGGAGACCCAGGACCTTTTACAAAGCACGTGTTCCGAACGTTTGATCGGAATAAGAATGGTTTGGTAGATGTAAAAGAGTTTATAATAGGAATTGGCTGTAGTACAAGCGAAGATGTTAACACAAAACTGGAATGGGCGTTTGATGTTTATGATATCAATGGTGATGGATTTATAACAAAGTCTGAAATAGTAGATATAACGTATGTAAGTAAACGTGCTTATATTTGATGGAATTGTATACCATTAATAGTTCAGTCATACTGACTGATCATGGCGAGGTCAACAGAGGTAAATTTGAGGTTTTGAAGAAAAAAATAATGGAGGACCGTATTCGCCTCCCCGATGATTTTAAGATTGTTAGGTAGGGGGGAACGAACGGGGCACTCGTCTGATACAAATTCTGACAACAACTTCCCAATGGATATTTTTGTAGGAGAGCGTTTTCCAGGCTCCTGACAGGAAATTTGACAGTTGACAATGCATGATGCCATCTTCGTCTTAAAATTACGTAGGCATCCATTCACATTGAAATTTTTAAAAAGAGAAATCCAACACCTCCGTTTTAGATGTCAGTTTTTATAATGTATTAATATGATCACACTGTGATCACATTTCATTGATGCATGTTTATCACATCCATGTTTGTTTTCCTATCGGTTTGCTTTCATATTGCATAAGATTTACTGTGTAGCGTATATTTGCTAGTTTAATTTGATCGGGGGACGTGTGTAACACTACAGATAAGAGACCATCAGCATAGTTGGTAGATCTTTATTGAGAACATAGAATAGACATAGATCGGAAGGAGCTCTATTCAAGTCTGACTTACTGTCAGATAATTCTGGCTTTATAAATCATACAGTCCTTAAGAATAATGATACATGACAGATTAACTTATTTGGAATTGAGATTATAGTTTCTATAACTGTACCTCAGCTTTCCTTTTAAGTCGCGTAGTTCTGCTTAGTGTTCAACACATAGAACATGTGTAGATTATAAATAACATATGGATATATAAGATATTTAATGAGATCGTGCGTTTTGTCAAAACTAGTAGAGGTCATTCGTGTGTTGCCCGTAAATAACATATTGAGCACATTAGCAGTAGTTGTTTATAGTTGAAAACGTCCAATATAATATAATGTCAAATCTAGAAAAGTTCTATGTATGTATTACTTTGTCACACGTATTCGTCAACGTCAACCGACAACACTGCAAGAATTGGCTGTGGCACTGCAAGAGGAGATTGTCAGATTGCCCCAAATTGTGATTCCACGACGAATTGCTGAATGTTTTGAGGATTAGTGGAGCAATTACTCGTAATTAAGACAAAAATAAAAAAACCGTCCATTTTCACTTTTGATAGTGTATCTCTTTGCGTCTGAAAAGCGGTCCATATAAAATGTTTATGTCCATATAGACAACTGGCCTGTTATTAACGTACACTGGTTACCTCTAATAAAAACAGCAGAGAATTTCCGCAGTTTTGTATTGTTTATGGATATCCCTACTTTTTGTTGAATAGTATATTACAATTATTTTTCTAAAGCGTTACATTATAGCAATAGTCATTTCTAAGCGCTGTACAGGCATAAAATGCAATATAGATAATTAATATTCAAATTAAACCAACTGTGTCTGTATATTGTTTAAGTCTTACGTCGAGCTGAATAAACTATATGATTTAATGTCATTAAAACTCCAATGACTGGTTAACAGTGCGTAATTAAAGACTATAATTGGATCTTTGTAGAAATAACCATATTAATTAATTTAAGGTTTCAAACGGTTGCACATACCTCCAAGGTAGATTCAAAGACATTATATAAACTAAGATATCATTACATTCTTTAATTACAATCCTCAACAGACGGAGGGGTATAATTTATTGTGTTACATTGTGATTATAATCAAAACAAAAAAACCCGTCCTTTATCGTACAATTCATATTCGTTTGACGACCAACCTCATTTTTACAAAACTATGATTTATGCGAACTGCAGTATAAACATGGGTTAAATAGAAACTCTATCTGAAATACATGATACATCGTAAAGGTACTTTAGGGGTGGCGGCACCAATGGCCTGAATCCGAGATTAAATATGATATATGAGTTAGGTGTAGGAAAAGTAATAGGGCCTCAACAAAACCAGTCCGAATTGTGATTATAAACTGCAATGTTTTTAAATCGAAACAGAAAATGAGTTGATCATCAGCAACGTTAATTGGTTTCCTGCCACACAAAGGCTGAGCGCCAACTAAACAAGGAGGATTCGTCGATGGTGCATGTATGTACATTGAGCGCGATTGGTTTTTCATGTCGCTTAATCTGGTTGGAACAAAGAAAGGGCAACAGGGAAAGAGGGAACAATATTGTCATTACCGCAATATGATAACACCGACTTCGGAAATTCTTTGAGTATTTTAGGGAACTTTTTCAGAAGAAAGGGCACATTCTCGAATTTTGGAAAACGCTAAAAATTGCTCCATTTTATTCCACTCATAAAACCTCGTTATGACACTAAATCATGTTTCTAAATTTTATAACAGGTTTGGATGTTCTTAATAATTTTGTTTTATGTTTTATACATAGTGTACATTAGGCCATTCCAAATTTTTAAAACTTTGTTTTAACAACTTTATATTTTCAGGCCATGCAGAAAATGATTAATAAAGGATCGACACTAGAAGAGGCCAGAATATTCACTAATAATCTATTTAAGGAAATCGGTAATGCTGATAAGCATCGGATAACTAAGGAAGAATTCTGCTCGAGTACAAACAATTATAAAAAACTTCTGGATATATTGGACTGCGAAGCATTGTAAAAATTTGGTCTTTAATCACATCTGAGTTACTAATCGGAATTGGCGATCTAGATTTAATCATTTTTGCGTATAAAAAGGAAACAACCAAGTTGATAAATGTTTCGCAATTCGTGGATTCCCCTTTCTATTGAACATCTGGAGTCGGTTTCTCAAAACTAAGTTATTTTAACGATCCGTTAAATTCTAACGGACATATCTTGGTAACGTGTTGTTTGTTAAATTTACTACAGAGAACACTATAGAATACTTTATTTTTTCCTTTAGAAATATTAGCATAAATCTGTAGGAAAAATTGGTATCACGGAATGTTTGGGGCCTTTATTTCCAGCAACAATCTTTCTCTCCGTTAAAGTTAACGGATCGTTTAAAGATAACGGAGCTTTGAGCAACCGGCCCCAGGAGAGTATATTCATCAAACAAACACGTGTGAGGATTGTGTCAGGAGGGCATAGAAGGGAGTCGAAATCATTCAGATTATCTGTTAGAAGACCTTCCCATTTCAAACGTTGAATCTTTCAAAGGCACATGTTTATAAATCAATTAAAGAAAAGTTGTATCGACAAAAATGATATATTTATTCGTTAAAACGCGATGAAATGTAGATTACTTTATCTATAATATACCATATATGGTACCACAGTAACAAGCATGACCCCGTGAATGTTTTAGTTCACGTGTCGGTTTAATTTGGCCACGGGCGAAGCTGGGTGTCCTGCTTGTAAAAATATGACCCCAATCATTGTCACGTATTAATGAATTATAACCACGCGAATTTCTTAATTTGGGTTAATATAAAAGTGCAATTTGTATTGGTGGTTATTCAAGGGAGACCCAGTCATTTATTTTCTGATCTTATCATCTACGTTTTCTGCCTATTCCACCGATTTGATCAGGGTTGTCGGCTACATCTGGCCCCGAGTTCACAAAGCATTCCCAGACTTAAGTTAAGAATTTACTCAAAACAGTTCACCTTTTTTTTAAGACTGGAATATAGCCCTTTTTAAACTGTTTTGTTTCTGGATAAAAGATATTTCTCATAAACAAACAGTGATTGAAAGTTTGAGAATAATTTGTGAACTTGAGGCCAGGGCTACCCTAAGGTTGTAATGCGGGATATGAGGACAGTTCGAGTCAGAGTATGTCATATGTTAGTGCTAAATAATAAAGCCAGCTCAATTTTCTTTCATCATAGGCCAGGGGGTGTAAACAGGGCTAGCACTAATCCCAACCCTAACCCTGGACCTAGCTCCAATGCTTACCTTAACCTACAATCTCGCCAATAATCACGTGCCTTGAACCAATTTACATCTCAGTAAACTGGGCAGATATTGAGCTGACCTTAACAAATCAGGCCCGTAGCCAGGAAATTGTTTTTTTGGGAGGTGGGGGGCAAAGATGTTTTCGGGATGTCCAACTATGGGCATCTGCATTAATTTTGCGGTAAAGGCCAATTTTCTTGTGATATTGGGGGGGGGGGCAAGACTCAGTATTGGGAGGGCAGTTGCCCCCCCCCCCCGTGCCCCCCTGGCTACGGACCTGTAACAAATAGATTTAGCCGTATGTCATGCCGTCATGGGACTTCTGGTACCGCACTACCTACCACTTTTACTACATCACGAAATTCTTATCGGCATCGCCGCGACTAAAAACATAATATTTTCAACACATGACAGGTTTTACTTTAAATTCAAATTTGAATATGCAAAATCCCATGGGGGGGTGTCTGAATGTATTTCTAACAATATTATCTATTGTTGTGCTCCCACTTGTAAATACTGTTTTTACATACTAGGATCCGTTTCAGGGTCAACATATGACTAAGATTTCAAGATAAATATATATTTTTTTTTACATAATTCATAATAAACACACATACGAGTCTGTATTGTGAAATATACAACTGGCGGTAGTTTTCTCTTTGATGTGCATAGCAGTTATATCTCATAACAACCTGCCATGACGTCATCATAGGTTGATATTCTGTTCATATCAACCGCTGATGACGTCGTGACAGGTTGATATGAAATATCAACCGCTAATGACGTCATCTCAGGTCGATGTATTCGACTCCTATCAACCACTGATGATCGAAATAATATAAAAAAACACAGAAATAAATTTTTATTTTTGTAACAATTAAAAAAGTATTATGGTACAGTTTGTAACATTCAAGACAGAAATAAACGGCGTACTTATCGGCATATTTAAATCGGTTATCCATACTCGACCATGTCTAAGATATCTTTCAGAATCATCTTTCCGTCCACACACTACACCTTTTGATCCAAATTTTCTTTAGGTTTGAATAGATCCTCATCGATAGTCGCATCCACATCAATTCCATCGCCAATTTGTTTGCTAAAGGGGTTGATTATTCGTCTGACTTCGTACTCCTATCCATTTTTTTTTGTTCATTTGCTTTTCAATTCTTCAAAATGGCGAATTGTAAACAAACACAACCACGTAATTTCACGTGATAAATTCGGTAATATTCGTTATTTGACGGAAAGTACCGAGTAGGTAGCCCAATCGTCGTTGGCCTGTAATGGAAGAGTCCATTTAATTTAAGGGTGGGCGTTGTATATGTCAGATATTAACCAATCATACCTCAGTTGCTATATTTATATCACCCTTGGGCTGCGCCCGCGGGTTATATAATATAGCAACTTCGTGTGGGTTAATATCCTATACATAAATAGCTATTCATACCCAACCGATCCCCGACATACGCTTGAATTACTGTAACATGTCGATTATATTAACGCCTACTTATAAAACTAAACTAATAATGAATGAATGAAATGGAGTTTAACGTCCTACGCTTAAGCACCTAACCTGGGCTAATTGAAGACGGGCATACGTCATACAGTGTGCTATGAGGGAAATTTTGCCCGGGCAGCAACTGAATTCCAACTGCCAAGGGTTCTTTTACGTGCACGCCAATGTGTACACGGGACCTCGGTTTTTCGTCCCATCCGAACGACTAGGCAACTGTCCTTGTCAGGCCCTCCTTCTGCATCACTGACAAGGGGAAATCACGCCGGAAAATCGAGATGAACTTTCTCGGCCAATGCAGGGATCGAACACCCGACCTCCAGGCTAGCGAACCAGCGCCTTATCCACTTAGCCACGCATGAATTGGTACATTATTTTTGATTTTCAAGGTACTGTGTGATTTAAGGGACCACGATGACTAAGTTGGTTAGTGTGCTGACTCGCTAGTCTGGAGGTCGGGTGTTCAATCCCTGCATTGACCGATAAAGTGTTCAAGATTTTCAGGCGAGGTTCCCCCTTGTCAGTAATGCACAACGGAGGGCCTGTCGTTTGGATGGGACAAAAACGGAGGTCCCGCGTACAGGTTGATGTGCACGTAAAAGATCCAATGGCAGTTTGAATTCCATATTAGATTTTACCGTAGCGCCGCTGCCAGGGCAATATTTCCTTCATAGAACACTGTATGGCGTATGCCCGTCCCTATTAGCCAAGTTCGGGACAGAACAGTAGGACGATAAACCCCTTTTCATTTCATTTCATTTCTTATTTTGTGTGGTATTTAGTTTCTTGTTGTTTCTTTATGCTTTAATGCTCTTTGTTCGTATTTCAAAACAATGTCAGAAACAAAATATTATTACGCTGCTGATCATCGACAAGAGCATACCGCAACTAAAAAAAACTTTGAGGTACATTAATGTGTTTGTTTTCAGCTATGATTGGATGCGTTTAGTTTCACCTAGCAAACTTAATTTCTTTATTGATGCATGTAACATCTTAGAAGAAATAAGTTCAAATAGCTAAATCTCGATTTAGAAATGGACACAAGTGGGTCACAATGCATTAAATAATGTAACATGAATGTATAAAGACTGATTTTAAATCTGTTTTAATCAATTATATTCGGCGAAATATGCGAAGAGTCCAGATTAATTGGCAACTAACAAATGAACGGCAGTCTTTGGTGACTGGTTATTCCAGTCTACATCATTAGTATTCTAATGTGGGGTATGTTTAGCCTCGTTCACCAAGTTGATTGATTAGAAAGGGCACCCAAAAGCTGAATATTTCCATTTTGTCTTAAGTTTTGGATATCAGAAGCCCACCTTTTCATGGTAAGATAACAAGATCAATTAAGAAGGCTGTGGATGATATTGAGTTGGAGACACGCCATCTTTAATCTTATACACTGTTAGCACTTCAATTTAAAAAATGTGTTTTTTATATGGTGCCGATGCTGCCCAATGTTGTTATAAAATGCAATTTAAAAACAGCCATAAATATGGCAATAAAAGTTCAGCGATAGTCTCGTAAGCTATGACTTTTGCTGTCTTTTATATGGTTATCCATCTCTGAATTTAAAGATAAAATTCGAAAATGGCAGCAACACAAATCGACAGCTGATATTAATTTAATCGTCTTTTTTTCTGTTTGATATTGGTTGTAACATGTCATTTACACGGTTCTCGATGTCGCCGGGTTCAATACTGATCTCAAAATGAATCCAGGATGGCAGAAATTCTAAATGTCCGGCAAAAATTAGTCCAAGTTTCAAAATTTGGTAGTATATCTTATATAATGTGTTGTGGAGTTGTTGGGTTCAATTTCAGATCTTGGTGGTAGAAATTCAAAATGGCCGGCAAAATGAAATCTAAATAGGTGGAATTTGAATTTTATTTGTTGGATATGGCGTGTTATGTCTTATATATGGGTTTGGTGATTGTCTATAAAAAGTAATTACGAATGGTCCAGATGGTGCAAATGTAAAACGACAATCAAAACTGTAGTTCGAATAGAGTGTCTAAACCATGAGGTACCCTGTACTTCTATGTACGCTGTAGTTCATATTATAGTCTCTAAATTACGATGTTCTCTGTAGTCTCTTAACCATGATGTACCCTGTATTTCAGATAGAGTTTCTATCTAAACCATGTTTATACTGTAGTTCGCATAAATCATAGTTTTGTAAATATGAGGTTGATCGTCAAATGAATATAAATTGTACGATATGTTAATCTCGAAATAACATTGTTTCTCTTAAATGACTATATTATTAAAGCCCCAATACCACTCTTGTTGTAACTGAATAATATGTTCCAATCTTTATTCTGGTCAACAATTTGTACTATTTTACAATATTTCAATTGAAAAATGATACAAATTTCATCTTAACACACCTAATTTTAAAAATTGGAAAAATTCAACTACATTGCCGTGACATGGTTTGAAAAGCCTTACGTAAGCACTTTCAAATGCAACATGGATTTAAACATATTTTCGAACCCTCTGGACAAGTAAGACAGGTTGTAATGGATAATTTACACAACAGGTAGGACACTTAAACATCTTGTAGTTAGAATAAGGTTAAAAAAAAAATTCTTGACCGGTCAAGCCAGCGAGAGTGTTATTGTCCCTTTAACACGCTTTAAATATATGGATGTAATAGAGTTGGTATAGAAAATTCTACGTACATTAAACTGTTGGAAATAGGAGGTATTTCGTGCCAGGGCTTGTTTGTAGTATAGGACGGGATTTTTTGTTTTGATTATAATCACAATGTCACACAATAAATTATACTCCTACGTCTGTTGAGGATTGTAATTAAAGAATGTAATGATATCGTAGTTTATATAATGTCTTTGAATCTACCTTGGAGGTATTTTTTACACAGATCCAATTATTGTCTTTAATTACACAATGTTAACCAGCCATTAGAGTATTAATGACAATAAATCATATAGTTTATTCAGCTCGACGTAAGACTTAAAAAAAATTGTTTGGATTGTTCGTACTAAGGTTTTTATTTTATTTTTAATATAGACATAGTTGGTTTAACTTGAATGTAGATATTTTAAAATAGAAATTATTATTATTCTTACCAGAAGTGAAAGCAATTTGTCATGTGTGGGAAAAATTACAGTTTTTGTGCAAGAAAATCCCTGCTTTTCACATTTTGTTAGACCCCCCCCCCCCCCCGCTTTTGTCATTTTGTAGGAAAAAGCCCGATTTTCCAATTTGTCGGGGAAAAATGCCCACTTTTGATAAATGTTCGGGACAGATTAAATATTACAGTGATTAAATCTCATTATTAAGACAGATTGCGGGACTGATATAAAGTGGTCTAAATAGTAGGATGGTCTTACTAAAGAGGATGTCCTAATCCTGAGTTGGAATCTTAAGGTACAGATTTGATTTACTGTAATATTTGTTTGAGTGATTTACTGTATAAACCTACTGCATATAAAACATAGGTGTTAATCAGGCCCGGATCCAGGATTTTTTCGAGGGGGGGGGGCATACATTGTAATAATGGTAATCATTAGAGTACCGCATGTATTAGTGGTTTGGTGTAGTCCCCAGAGCCTTCGTCGCATTGCCAGGGCAGAGACAATGCATAAATCAGTTTATATCATCAATTAAAAAGCGGATACACCAATCTCGCTGGCCCCTCCCCCCCCCCTAAATCCGCGCCTGTTATCAGAATATGTGTTCAACCTACGAATAACCCTGTCGTGTTCCGTGGGGGGTTAAATGGCCGAATGGTTAACACGTGTGTATCATAAAGCCTGGCATTGAGTGAACTGGTGTGGCTTTGAATCTCCCGGTTGTACGTGTCAAGGAGTAAGGTCGCCAGACCAACTCAGTGGGTTTGCTCTGGGTCCCCCCCACTCACTGCTAAAGCCCCCCTACGAATTAATGAAATAAAACTAAACCATATGTTAGTCCCGAAATGACCAAGTTTGTGTCGAGTGGACGTTAAACCCCATTTCTCTCCTTCTCTCTCGTCCTCCCCAACATACGTCAACAGCGTTAGCTCTTAGCCCCAAGATCATCCTTGGCCTCAAGATCTTCCTTAATTTGCCCAGAATTTGAACTCATCACCCCCTGTTCATTTTAAAAAGTGTGTGCCATTGGCAGATAAATATGTATTACTAGAACCAAGGAAATAATAATCAAAAAATGAGTTCCGCAAAATGTCACAAACTGTAAGTATGGCATCTTGGTATATAACGTTGGTATTTTCGGAATTAGTAATATAAACACTTTATCCTCTAGCTTCCGTCCAAATAGTTGCAGGTCCTAATCGGTATTATATTCGGACCAGGGCCAGTGACTCTAGTCAATGATAGTAAATGAAACACCGTGCCAATGTATGTTCAAGGCAACACTACAACTAGTTATTTGTTTGCCATACATGATATGCCGATATTTTGTAAGAGAGAGAGAGAGAGAGAGAGAGAGAGTAATGGGGTTTAACGTCCAATCGACACAAACTAGGTCATTTTTGTACGAACGTATGGTTTTTATTTTTATTTCAATAATTCGCTTGTGCGTAGGAGTCTTTAACAGTGGGAGGAAACCGGAGTGGCCGGAGGAAACCCACGAGGTTGAGAAGTCGCCCCTATCTCCATGTCACATACGCTCACACTAGGGCTTTAAACCACAGCCGCAAGCCAGAGGTGACCGGCCAGCAAGAGGTCGAAGCGCGGCACTCTAGACCACTAGGCGACCCCCCCCCCCGATAATTTGTAAGAGGTGGACTGGGAACTGGTCATACGAAAACCGTTTCACATGAAAGCTCGGCCCTGGCACCTTGAGGCCAATTGTCAGTTTCATTTGTTTGTCCTAAAAAAAATGACGACTTTATGCTTGTCTGAAGTTTTCCCTTACATGAAAATAATTTAAAGAATTTAGCATTTACCCTTAACATTTGCCATTTTCTGGTACTCCGATTTTTGGTAAACTTTTAGAATGTTATTCAGTACACCGAACTCTACTAGAAACCACCCAAAAAACCTTTTTCTTGCAATTGTTTGGGAGCTGGCCTCCCGTTTTTCATGAATTGACTGATATACTAAAATACCCAACAATTAATCTAAAAATTAGGAACTTTCAGGAAGACCCATTTTGGTAAACTCTTAGGATGACATTCAGTAGACCCAACACTACCAATAACCACCAAAAAACCCTGTCTTGCAATTGGTTGGGGGTAGACTCTCACTTTTCTTAAATTGACTGGATTAGTTTGACAGGGGCATAACATAGTCATGCATGGGAGACAAATATTGTAAGTCAATGGTCTCCGATAGCTTGTATTTGTCCATTGATAAATGGCTGTAACATTCTTATCAAAATTTTGTAGCGGGTGATCGTTTAGTTTTTGCTAGGAGGATTTGATGTTGACTTCGGTCAAATTGTTACTTTAGTAATGATTGCTTGCTCTGCACAAAGACACTTTACACCCCTATTCCTCTGCTGTAATATCACGAGTATTACCCAAAACTGTCATGCAATTGCAAATTTAATCCCCTTTCTCCAGGTCTATACCCAAGACTCTATCAGCAAATACAGGGAAAGGGAAGTAACTACTATATAGTCTTAAGTCCAAATAATATATTCCAAATAATCTGACTTTTCGGGCAGACGGGTAAAGTGGAAAAAGAAAATTAATATACCATATAGTTTTATGGTTTCCCAAAAAGGGCAGTTTGATTGTATGACTTGTATTCAGGTCGGCATGGGTCGAGATTTCGGTTGCAAAACAATAGGACAACTTTGAAGCTGCTTAACTCATGAGCTAGAATAGAACATTTTTCTTTGAGGGGCTAGAACCGCACACCCCGCTACTCTGCGGACTAAACGATTGATCAGGCGCCTAAGCTTGCGTATTTCTGAACGGGCTAGATAAATGGGCCATACTATATACCGGAAAACACCGAAAAACACCGGAAAACACCCCCAAAAAACAACCGGAAAACACCGGAAAACACGGAAAAGGACGGAAAACAACCGTAAAACACCATTTTATACTGAATACCGGAAAACACCGGAAAAACACTAAATACTGGAAAACACCCTAAATACCGGAAAACACCCTAAATATGTAGACCAGAGCCTAACCCTAACCCTAACCCGTTTCGCCCACCCTAACCCTAAACCTTACCCTAACCCGTTTCCACCACCCTAGCCCTAAACCTTACCCTAAACCTAACCCCCTTAGACACTGTATTTTGACATACCCTTTGTCCTGTTCGTCCGACAAAGATAAACCACACTGCAAAATTTAGGGGAAGTTTCTTGACCAACCCAAGGATCAGGGTATATAATCATAGTATTGGGAGGAACATGGCCGATAACCCGACATCACGACACATTTTTAGGGTGTTTTCTGGTATTTAGTGTGTTTTCCGGTATGTAGTGGTTTTCCGGTGTTTTCCGGTATTCAGTATAAAATGATGTTTTCCGGTTGTTTTCCGGTGTTTTCAGGTTGTTTTCCTGTGTTTTCCGGTATATAGTATTGCCATAGATAAATGGTTATCCCCCAGGAAATTGACCAATATTGCACCTGGTGTAAATATTGAAACATTTAGTGTAACGGGTCTAAAACGGTTTCCGACCGACATAAACCTCAGTTATTTTGGGTGAGCTTCTTCATCCTTGTTGTTCAGCAAACTAACACGGGACCACGAGTCCTGCACTAAGGCTGTCTTAATTGGTTTCTACTGTGTCTGAAAGTAGTACATGTAAATCAAATGTTTTCTTTGATAGTTTGGATGAGCCGTGTTCAGCCTTGTTGTTGCGCAATCTGAAATGGAATTTGTCTAAGGTTGTCTTAATTTATTTAAAATTTGTCGGCAATTCAAGTAGTATAATTATTGACCTTTTGAGTATTTAAGGGGGCTCGCCTGTTTGGTAGTAAAGTTAGTGGGCTTACGCTTACCCTTGTGGGAACAAATTCAGGGGGCTAACCTATATCGAAACAATGAAAGGGGCTTACCTGCGTAACTATGTGTTGCCTGTCCCACCATAAAATTCATCGGGCCCGCACGCCTATTGTTCTTTTTTTACTTTTGAGTACTCAAAAAAAAATCCACAGGCAATTAAAAGTATCAAACAAGACTTCCTACTTACATTCAATCTATTTAATAATATGACGTCAATGACTACTTTTTTGAGTAGTATAGGCTACAAAGGTTTAGTGAGAAAACCTCATGACAGCAAGTACGCTTAACACAGTAACAGTGTTGATTTATTGACATAATGTATAATAATACTAATAATCTCGTCATTTTACAAGGGTAGCAAATTAGGCCTGAGGCCTGTTTTCAATTTGGCCCTTGGCACAGATCGTGCGAATGATTTCGATCATTACTGCAGGAAGAAACCGAAGAACTCGGGGGAAACCTGCCTGATCACAATACTCACTACTTACTTAAGGTACCCCCCCCCCCCGCAATCTTTCTAGATCGGGAGTCAGAGGCGGATCCGGGGGGGGGGGGCTTAGGTGCCGGCCCCCCTAAGTCTCTAAAAAAAAACAGTATAAAAAAATAGATATGCGCCACAAATCACCACTGACACCCCGATTTTTTCAAAAATTTCCTGGACCCGCCTCTGTCAGGAGTAAGAGGTTCCTTGGACACCACGTCTTCCTGTCAGAAATATATATTGCTTAGCGCTTTTAAAAATGACCACTTTGGTGATATTGGGGGCTATATGAGAATAAAATATATTCTCGTCTTCATTAAAAAGGAGGTAGATTGTTATATGTAGTGAGTATGTTAAGATGATAGAAAAAGAAATGTCTTCATTGATCAGTCAAAACAAAACGGCACAGAATACCACGAGGAGTAGGCAATGTATATTGTGTCCAATTTACATCTCAAGGGGTTGAGGGTCAGGCCCGAAGCCAGAAACCAAAATTTAGCCGACATAGGGGGGCGAGGAAGATAAATTTCCGACAACAAAAAATCAATGAACGAAGGTCATCGCCGACTGCCGTAAGCCGGAGGATGGGAGAGCACGCAAATTAGAAGCTGTGAGAGTGAATTTAGGCCTCTATGACATGCAGGTGGCGAATGTGTCGGAAAATTTAGAGTTTCCATCCGAAATTAACTATCTCTCGGCCGAATTTGAGAGGATATGGCGCACTAAAACTCTCTCCCGGCGAAAATGCGAGCATAGCTAACCAGCGATTTTTTTCCGACGCAGACAGAAAAATTTAGTCGCCCACTCAACCCCCCACTAGCCTCGGGCCTGTTGAGGGTCGATCGCTATTAGCAACCCTATTAATTCACCAAGTAATTTGCCACATAAATAGCCAAAAGCGTGCGAAAATAAATTGAACATATGGTGAACCAGCACTGCTTCCACGCAATGTAAACAAACTAAAGGAAAATCGATTTTCAAACATTTTAATTCTATTATGTTCAATATTTTCTTGATGTGAAATCAATAAATATTTTAAACTTTAACAAAAATCCCAACATTTACAGGATGTATTGATCGTGAAATCAACTCAATAAACCTTTTTATCATATCTCTGTTTTACAGAAGACAATGGTGTATCGACATTTTTTAAAGAACATTTTCAGAGCTCACCACTTAAAACTGTGTCTTACTCTTACCGATCTCCAAAGGGATATGTAGTTTTAACTCGGATGTTTCAGAACGGATATAATATTGACAAACATACACTTATAGAACTTAAATACAACATTTATAAATCATCTTAAGAATTTACCGGAAGTGCCGGACCCAGGTTATATGGTTTGGAGGTGGTGGTGGGGGGGTCCTCCAATATAATTCTGAGAAGTCAACGATGTGCCACTGGTGTGGTGTACATCTTGATCCGAATGTAATCTTACATAACCAGTACACAGCTCAAATTTACATGTAAATACATAATACATTTTTAATTTTTATACAGTTTTACTATTGACCCCCCCCCCCCTTCACCGTAACAAACAAAAACTCAAATGTACACATTTCTTTGAAACAATATAAAACATATTTTCCTAACGAGAAACCCAATTGTACACGTTTCTTAGAAACAGAATAATACATGTTTAATTTTTTTATACAGTTTCACTATTTACTATGCCCCCCCCCCATCAGCCGGGATCCGCCACTGAATAGTGTTATTTTACTGGACAAGAAGCGAAACTGCTCAGGTCACCTAATTACATAAAATTACATGGGATTACAATTTAATAATTTATTTTATACGTCCATGTGCTGTCAAAATTAAATTGAGTATCAATATAATCAAATAGAAATATGGAATTATTAAAAAGCGAGAAGGAACACAAAATTGTAATTTAATTACATTCGCTGCTTACTAACGAAAATCACCTATCTCTTTGTAGGATTTGTGAGAAGTAATCTATATCGGTGTTTGTTTGTTCGTCTTATCGTGTGCCCAATTCGTCAAGGATGGGACATTTCTATGGTCGAAAAACATCTGATGGGCTTTTTTTGTACCAATCATTATAATTAATTGCGTAATATTTGGCCAATTGAATAATTAGTAGCGGAAAACTAGGCGTATACAAGACAATGGATTTGGGCGCTACGGTAGACAGCCATGTAGTTCTTGTAGGCAGAAGATATAGGAATTTCCATCAGCAGACTCAGCTCGCATTTGAGAGGGTCAGAGAGAAAATGACTTTACTATAATTTATGCTTGTAGATATGTTACCTTTATGTATCGGGGCGTAATATAAAACTGTAATCAAGAAACTCTTGTACCAGTTGTGGGACGTCAGAGTGGCATTTAATGATTCATCCTAACCAGTTAAAGAATTACAAATGTGATCAGTAACAACACTAGACGATCATGGGCTGTTAGACGCCGGATGTGGCGACCGGTTTCTTCATGGTGCTACAATTGTCATATCATTCACGCATTACAACTAGCGGTCGCTTGAAGGATACGCGCACGTTTTGCAAGAGATGGGTGGAGAGCATCGATTGAACTCATCCTCTCAGTGTGCCACTATTTCACTTATAGATTCTAAGAAATCTGTTAAAATACAACAGCCTCTCTCGCGTTTATGACGTTTATGGAAAAGGGCGGTATCTCTGGAACCGAAAGTAACTGAATGCCGAAAAAGTTTGTCCTCTCATGACGCCAATACTTGGTTATAGACTATATCCTCGTTCGCATTCACAAGTTTTTCAGAAAAGGGAGCGTTTCTCAAAAGGCCCGCACATATGTCACCTTTTGCGTAAAAGGCAAGGGCCATAAAGCCCATAATGGAAGAAGTTGTTACCCGGTGCACAGAAAGACCGGACACACGCGAGAGCTCTTAACATATGTTTTTTTAAAGTTTCATCTATATCGACATCTATGTCACTTCTAGAGGGCTTACAACCACGTTTTACACGACTGCCACCATTACAAAAAGGGGAGGATGCCAAACTGTCACCCAATTGTTATGCAATGAACATAATATTTTGAAAAGTATTTAAAATTAAATAAATGAATGAATGAAATAGGGTTTAACGTCCTACGCTTCTTCACCTAACCTGGGCTAATTAAAGCCAGGAAAATTATATTAAGAAATGTGATCTATATAAGGTGTTCACAAGTTTAGTATAAGATTTGCGTACAATCTGGAGGTTATAATCCAGGGAGTTACGGTTTGATATGTGCCAAATTCGCACCTATCCGAAATCTGAGAGATATAAAATATTTGAAGTTTCATATTATAAGGATAACGTACATTTGAAATTTTAAAAGGGTTAAACAACTAAAATTCCTGGTAGGTACGATCCGACATGTGCCAAAATCGAAGTCATCACGAGATCTTTGGGGATCTCCATCAATCTTTGTTAATAGTGACCTGCATTAGAATATATTTTTTTATCATTTCTATCTATCCCGTTCTCCCAATTTCAGCCTCTCGTCGAATACTTTCAGTAAATTGAGCAAAGAACCGAACAATTAAAGAAGAACAATTTCATTATTTTGTTTTTAAACTACGATTGGAAACCTGATAATTGTTATTAAAAAACTTGCCTATGTGTTTGAAATTAAATATTCTAACGAAAAAAAAAAGTTTTCTCTTGCAAAGTCGACGTTTTTGCTTGTATTTTTGTCAGTGTTCATCACAACATTGCGCATGTCAAGTGATGAGCTAAACTATCGTAAAATGTAGAAGCGGGGTAATGGTTGACACATGTTGACAATCGCGCGTGTTGCAATCAGAACGACGCGGGACCTTTCCTCCGATCGTTTGAGTTTGGTCAACAAAATTGCATCCGAAGACAAAAAGATTAATTCGAAATGCAATCGGAAAATTTCATTTTCCATGGATTATTCGTAGGGGTATTAAACTGTGAAATGGATTTTATTTAACGGGGGGTGATTTCAAATCCTACAGGCAAGTTTTTTAATTGCCATTATTAAAAAGTTTGTTTACAATCAAAGAAATCCGTTTAAAATTTACGACGGCTCAGACAGTAGTTAGCCATGTGAAAAGTTATTATTTGGCAATATTATGTACGACTTGGTATATTGATTGGTTTTTGAACTCGTAACCCCAATAATGTTTTTATTGTTATCAAGGTACCGGTTACGATTTTATCCCTAGATCGCCTCATTAATACCAATATGGCGATTTTTAATCTTATTATATAGTTTATGTATACCCTGCATTAAATATGTTGAATCTAGAAATACAAGCAGAGCAAATTCTATACCCAGCAAAATACTACCAAATAAACCAATAGCTTTCGAGGAACTACGATCATCCTGGGCTGATGTTTTCGTTCTAGTTGTTGAAGACAATGTATTGGTCTTGACGGTTAGATTTGCACTAATCGCATCTTTTATCTCCTCTACTAACTCAGCTGACATGGTGATGTTTGGCTCTGGGAAACATTTGCATTGATATGATTGACCATTTTGTTGGACTGAGTAGGCTTCGGTAGTAATACATTCTTCTCTTAGTAACGATTCATTCGTGACATTTTCGTTTGAAATATCATTTGTTATACTACTGCTTTCTGTTTCTCCTAGTAACGACTTCTTTGTGACATTTTCGTTTGAAATATCATTTGTTATACTACTGCTTTCTGGTATTGTAGAAACGATGGAGACTTGTGTCGTTGAATCCATAGTATTATCATCGTACCAATATCCTTTTACTATCATATATGGAGCGTGAATCAAACCAAGCTCATTAAAACTTTTGTATGAATCTAAAAAATAATAAAAGAGGAATGGGGTTTAACGATCACTCGATGCAAACTAGGTCACCTCGGGACTAACATGGTTCAATTTTATTTCAAGAATTCGATTGCGCGTAGTGGTCTTTAGCAGTGGCAGGAAACCGGGGGATTCGGAGAAAATCCACGATGTTCGACAGGCGACCCTACCCTTTGTCACGTACCATCGATGAATCGAAGCACGCCAATTGATTCAATGACAGATCTTAAGCTATCACGCCCACACGTTAACCATTCGGCAATACTTAGTTTCCTGTTAGCTTATAACCAGAGAGCAATTTGCCTATGAAATGTTATATACTCACAAAACTGCTGATGAAATATCGTGGTCCTCTGCAGATGTAATTCGGTTATTCTGACATCATATGATAAATCTATACCACACAGTGACTGTAATGTAAACTCTTCTGTAGCAATAGGTCCAAAATCAAGTCGGGTGTAAAGAGTATCATTTTCGTCTCTGCCAAACTTCCCTTCTATAATCTGGAATCAAACAGATTTTTATAAATTTTTCCAGCCAGACTACCATTATCGTGGATCGACACATATTCCTGAAGCAACGGCCCGAGAAATCCCTCTCTGGCCATTGCTAGATTGGCTTCGGATTCTTGAACTTTTAAGTAAGTGTGTCTATTCTTCTCGTTCAATCAAATCTACCACTTACGTACAGTAACATGACAGTCCGTCGTTTAATCTTGGATCTTCCTTAATATTTTGGACAAAGATTTAAGTTATTAAAAACGTTGAAAGTCTGTTCGTTACCATACAGTAGTGTTTACTTTACGTCAATACCGATAGCCTCGTTTGTCACGCAATTAGTTTTGCAGCAATATCCTGCTATGCGCTGGTTAATATAGCATAAAAAACGCGCAGCCATGACGTAACGTTATGTAAACACAGTTGCCCTAATTAAACGTCCTGTTTTAAAGGTAATACCTTTGTAACGAAATCAGTGATTGGTCAGTAATAGGATCACTGACCAGTCATAATTGGTGACAATAATACCATCTCAGTCAACGGAACACTGCGAGGAGGATGGGATCGACACTGCTGGACGGATAGTGTCTGGAGCTGATCTCTGGGCTTTTACTATCTGGCTTATGTGTTAGAATATCCTTACAACAAGTAGACTAAGTTAATTGTGGTTACTATTCATGGTAACTCGTGAGAAATATGTATGATTATTACTGACTATTTATAGGAATACTGACGTACTGTGCAAGTACTAACGGGTTTAAGGGATTACTGACAACACGTATATATCTCACGAATTACCATGAATAGTAACCACAATTAAGTTATTCTACTTGTTTTAAGTATATTCTAACATAGAAGCCAGTTAGTCAATACTCGTTCTAAGGATATTCTAACACAGAAACACGTTAGTCAATACTCAGAGATCAGGGGCCGTATTTATAAAAATTCTTAGAGTCTTCATAACTTTTACTCTAAGACTTCCTACAACAACATTTAGTTAAAAGTTACCCCTTAGAAATATTTATAAAGAGTTACTTTTAACTACATGTAAGACTTGGGTTGATGCCGAACTAAATCTGTCACAAAAAGAATCTCACCCATGCCCATTTGATATGTCCTTATCAACTCGTCATTGTTGTACTCCACTAAGAAAATCTTCTTGTTTTAAACTCTCTTAGGCGGCGTACACGGACGGCCATGTTAACCAAGATAAGAGTACTTTTAACAAGTTAGGAGTGCTACAGGAGGAGTCCTTAATGTGTCATAGTTAGGAGTAATTCTTAAAGTAAGATGTTTTATAAATAGGTCTTAAACCCCGTTCACACCAACCGCGCTTTGATGGCTCTTTAAAGCGGCGTACAAAGCGGCACCAGAGCGTGACAAAGCTTGACTCAAGCGCCAGGGTCGTAATAGATCGCTGGAAGGCTTGGAGAAAAGCGGGACATTCGGCAAGAACGCCAACAAATGTTAAGACTGTTTCAAAATTTAGGGCGCTCAGTCACGAATTGATTAAAGCGCCGAGAGCGTATCAAAGCTTAACAAAGGGTAAAAAAGTTCAACAAAGCTTGAACCAATGCGTAGGAAAGCTTAACAGAGCATTGTTCAAAACGGGGACCCCAGTTTCACGGTCTGTCACCACTTGACACGCTTTGTTAAGATGTCTCAAGATTTGCGAAAATCTGGCATGAAGATATGACACGCTTTGTCACACTTTCCCACGAATTGAGACGCTTTGATCAGGGATTGATACGCTTTGCTAGGCTTTGTTACGCTTTGAAAGCTTTCTCACTTTCTCTAAAGCTCCCCTACCATACCCACGCCCTGTCTCCTGGTCTGCGTCTCTGCGACCTTGGTACCACTCATTGCATTGTCTCAGGTTGTGCAGCATTAAAGCAGTGTCCACCAAATGACTGACAGTCTCTACCTTCTATTCCAGTGTTCCCAGCTGACACCTGTACCTGTTGGCCAGGATGCCAAAGGCACTCTCAACCACTCTTCTACTCATTGAGATCATGTAGTTGCAGGTTCTCTGGTCATCTGTCATCACACTTCTACTGTATGGCTTCATCATGTAGCTCTTCGGGGAAAAAGCATCATCAGCCAGGATGAAGTATGGAATATCTGGCTCAGTTTCCCCCAGGGAGATGGCATGATGGGGGCAGCCCTATGGACCCATCTGCTCGGAATTTAATAAGCGCAGAGTCTATAAGTATCTGGGAGTCAGACATGTCCTTTACCTCCCAACTCAATCCAGATGAACTTGTACTCTGCATCTACCAAGGCCACTATTGGTATGGAGAAGAACCCCTTGTAGTTGTGGTAGAGACTGTCTGTGTTTTCAATCAAAGGCACCAACTGCATGAGGGACATGCCACCTCTGTTCAAATTGCTGGGCAAGGTTTCTCCGTGCTTCAGGGGAGCTAGGTGGATTGAAGACCTCATCTTTATACGCCTGTACAATGGCCCTACACACTTCCGGAATCAGCTCTGATATGGTGAAGATACCACATCGGAATCCATATGTCAGTGACTTGTAGTTGTCCCCAGTGGCCAGATGTCTCAGCATGAGGCCAGTGGAGAGGGGGTGCCTGTAGTCAGTCTGCTACTGGTGCCAATTTCTCCGGTATATCATCGAACTTCCCAGGGGTAAATCTGGTGAAATTTCTGAAGGCAGCAGGGTCTTCTAATCTCAGTTGTGTATCTAGGAGTGTATTGACCATATTTTGTTCTTCTTTCTTCAGTGAGCCATGACCTGGTTCAGCAGCTCCTGATGAAAAGTCTTCTCCCTCTTGCTGGTGGGCCAACCTCCCCTTGTCTTTGCAATATTTCCAATGCGTAACAGAGCTTAACAATGCACAACATAGCTTAACAATGCACAACATAGCTTGATAATCGTATCCGAGCGTGAT
This sequence comes from Patella pellucida, assembly GCA_917208275.1. Classification (NCBI taxonomy): domain Eukaryota; kingdom Metazoa; phylum Mollusca; class Gastropoda; family Patellidae; genus Patella; species Patella pellucida. Next base: position 11,634,324 of record OU795037.1, read on the forward strand.
TTAAAGCGTCATAATCGCATCATAGCGTAATAAAGCTTACCAAAGCGTGATTTAAAGCGTAACAAGGCCCTATCAAACCGGGAAATAATTCCTCCCCCAAAGCGCAACCAATTCGTATCAGAGCGTAACATTACTTAGGAGATCGTGATGTATTTGGAAAAGTAAACACAAATGATGGCGCTTTGCTCGCCGATTTAAAGCGCGAGATTCGCTGTCGGTGTGAACTAGGCATTGGGAAAATCTAGAGTTAGGAGTAATGTATAACAGTAAAGAGTTGGTTTCAACTCTTAGAATTTTTATAAATACCGCCCCAGTTCTACACACTATGCATCTCCCCGTATTAGAAAGCATTCGTCCTCCATAGATTTTGTTCGACAGATTTTTCACCTGGTATTCGAAAAAGTTGACATTGGTATAGTGTCCCACACAGCCAGAAATGGGCTTTTTTTCAGGACTTCGAATTTTGTCTAATGGTTTGGATTGTTCGTACTTGGTTTTACTTCATTTAACTTGGATCATGTTCAAACGCAAATGACAATTTCTAAGTTGTTTACACAACAGAAACTGTACTTTTGAAGATAATTTGATAACCCTTTACCTTTGGTCAGTGTTATGCAGGCATTTGAGCAATGTCTAAAACTGATGTCTCACTTATCTTTCAAGTTGTGGCCGTTTGAACACTAATTTATTGGAAACTTTATTTTTTGCCAGTTGTTTTCGTCAGTGCCGATAAAAGCTAAGTTCTTATTTAGTTCAAATACATACCCGTAAATATTCCGATTGTTGATCTGTGATTGAGTCTTTGTCTGTAGTTAATGAAGCCCCTTTCCCTGTATACCGCAATATCCATTCAGGACAGAATGTTAATGTTACCAGTGTTATACCATTAAAGTTTGTCTAAATGGATTAGACAAAAATAATACACGGAATAAAGTCAAATTTGTTGACGGCATGATATATTCTATTATGGCACTACACCCCACCCCCCTTATTGCAGAATCAACAAGTAATGTAACAGCTGATAATATTTCAGGGAGACAATCCTTTAGGAACTCGGTCAAGTTTGCAGGTTTTAGAAGCTTAATTCTGAACAAGTTTGGCGATGACAGATTAAGCAGGTATACATGTACTATCAGTATCAGGAACACTGTTGTGTTGATTTGGGGTATATTTAGCCCCATTCAAAGAATCGCTTTATACAATTGGCGCTCGGAAGCAGCGACATCATATTAATTAATTTACTATTATACTGATTAATCATACTCACCAACCTCAACGAAACCTTAATTTCTGTCTCATTAAATTGTGTATTTCCATTGTAGCGAGAAAATTCATCTGCTGTCATGTCGGATGCAGTGTCTGCACTGATGATTTTTCCTGTTATATAAATTGAAAATAAAGTGACCGAAATCTAAAAAAACACTAATTTTACATTTTTTTAATTGAATATGTTCTGAATTGATTAAGGATTTAACGATTGATTGGTTGTTTGGGATGCAGGTCATCACCGAAGGTGGATTGCATTGGAACCCCATAGAATTAGAAGTTGCTGTATTCACAGGCTGGATTAGCATGGGAACGATATTGAAGCAGTTAAATTTCTCCCGACAGCTTCGTGTACAGATAACGATTGATGGACTATATTAGATCACTCTGAAGTTACTGTATTCATGGGCCGGTATGGTAGAAAACGCGTTTGGGGCCGTCTAATTTACCAAGCTTTGCGCGGTTGTGGATCCCTACACGAAAAAAGTTCCGCTCATTCGTCTATCGCAAACGACCGGTGCCGCCATTCAAAATAAAGACAATCGCACTTAAAGGTTGTGCGCAAATTAGCAAGGAGTTATTTCCACTGGCACTGAGACATTGGGGACGTTTTTGAACGGGAAATGGTCCCCAACTGATACTCATTTTGTTTTTCTTAATCTTGAAGCAACTCTTTTCGAAACAAGACTAAGCCAATTGATGTACGATCGAGATGGAATTTGATATTCTTGCTCATTGTTACAATTCCAAGAGGAATGTTCCGTAATAATAAAATAAAAACCAAATACGAACAATCCAAACCATAAGACAGAATTCGAAGTCCTTAAAACGTTATAGGCAAAATAGTATATTCAAGCAAAATAGTGTAATCAGCGAATGGACTGCTCCTCGTGTACAAAAACACACGACAAGCAGTGGTAACAGGTGTCCGGAAGAGTAAGCTTACCCTGCCTGGCGTAACGGTACTTATTTTATTTAAATTTGATAGAACTGTTCCAGTAAATATAATCAAAAATTTCAATAAATGTATAAATTACTAAGATGATTTACCACTAATTTCATGCACAGTGTAACACAGGTCGTCCACACAATCGTAACATTGTGTTACTGTTTGGATATTAGCAACAGCTTCCGGTAGATCATCTACACAGGAACAATTTGAATTGGAATCCTGCAGTTGAAAATCAACGTTTATTATTTTAAAATTTGTAATGTAATTTCTAAATAATAATATTCTGTCCAAAATTTTGGTGTTTGGGACCCAGCCATTTCTAATTACTTCCGCAATGACTTCGGGGTATGTTTTTCTTTATTTTTTATAAATCATACTTGAAATCATCATGTCCATAATTTGTCATTGTGATTAAATATTGGGTATAACGATTCCACATTTTCACTGCAAGGTAACAAAATCATTATTGCATGAAATGTTTGTAATGTCGAATTTTGAGTTCGGTGTTTAACTCCTAAAATTTCTTAATCTTATACTCACGTCTGTTATTCCTGCAAAGGGTATTACAGCCATTGTCTTTCCAAGTAAGGAACAGCAAAGAAGACAGCTTATTGAAGATTCACAGTCTGTAACTGGTAGATGGACTGTATTATTTGTATCTATGAAGCAACGGGTTCCATCTGTAACACGGAAATAAAATAAAGGACAACTTTAGTGTCGGCCATTGTTACATATCTGATAGAACTGGTTAACACACATTCTAAATGTAATTTTAACACAGAGATCATTGATACGATTTATGCCTGAAGAAATTTGAAGAAACCGAAGTGACGCAAAAAGTTGAAAACAAGGGTTACCCTTCGATATAACTGACTGATAATAATAATGATGATAATAATAATAATTAATAATGTATTGTATAGTGCCTAATAATACTATTATCCAGTAAATTGTCCAATGGCACTGGGTTGTCTTTCACAGGTTGTCTCTTTTTTGAATATCTGCAATAGTTCCTTCTTCTTTTACATGTTTGGGTAGCTTTCTCCACAGGAATGGTGCAGCTACACAGAAGGTCCTATCACCACACGATACGGGTTTGTTCTTGGAATATGTAGTTGTTGTATATTTGACGACCGGGTTGTTTATTTATGGGATTTTGTTTGAATTGGGTCCTGGTGATAGCTCGGAGCTGTAGAACGAATACACTTGTATGTCAACAGTAAAATCTTAAAAGGACAATCCCGAATTAAACATGGCCTCAAAAATAGAAGTCTGCGAATGTATGAAAATAAAACGACAAAATATAGGGGAATGGTGTATTTACCTTGTCCCAAAATTTCAACTCAAAATATTGAGTCGTCGACGTGAACGCCAAAACTGCTTATCCGGACACGTAACCCGATATTTGTGATACGCTTGTCAATAACTTAAACCTGACAGTCTACATCTGGAAATGGAGACCTTTGTATTATACAGTATCTGTACAAGACCAGACTTTTTTCTATAAAAATAATATGTAGGTGAATTTTCCCTTTGGTTATCTAGTACAGTACATGGGTCATTCGCTGTATAGACCTCTCGATAAACGTAAATCGATTATCAGGTCACCCAATGAAAAAAAATGACCCGAAATCTTAAAAGGGTTACGTGTCCGGATAAGTAGAGTTGATGTTCAAGTCCAAACGACTAAATATTTTCAGCTGAAATTTTCAGACAATGTAAATACACCATGTTTTTATATTTTAGTCCATAAATTTCACTAATACTCGGACTTTAATTTTTTAGACTCTGTTCTTATCGGGATTGTCCCTTTAAGATTTCGGGTCAATTGTTTCGTTGGGTGGCCTTATAACCGATTATGCTGTGAATAACCAATGTGCCGTACTTGATAAAGAAAGGCAAATTTCAACTACCCATTATTTTTATAAAAAAAATGTTTGGTTTTATCCAGATACCACAAAATACACTAGACGAAGACTGACGGATTTAAGTCAGTGTTTATTTCAATCTGTTTCATCTTATTTCTATTCGAAAATGTCAAATTTAGTGTCGCTTTACATGTCAAGCATGAACGGCAAAGAAATTGAGAATTTTGATACTTCTACCCAGCAACCATCATTATGACATTATGACGTCGTTTGGTATCGCCACCGTATGCTCAATTTCGCGATTGAGCACCTGATCGGGACCATTATGTTGATACAAACTACTCACTCTTCGCCAGGTTGAATGGTTTGCTTAGTGTAAAAAATAAAAAAAAACATCGGGAGAGGGAGGTATGAGGTTTAACGTCCACTCGACACAACCTAGGTCATTTCGGTATTAACATAGATCAATTTTATTTCAATAATTCGCATGCACGTATTGGTGTTTATTAATGGGAGGAAACCGAAGGACTGGGGAAAACCCATGAGTTTTGACAGGCGACCCTACTCCTTGTCACGTCCAACCGGAGAATCGAAACCACACCAGTTGACTCAATGGCCTTAAGATACTACGCCGCCCAACCAACAAACAACATTGAACGTGATATACGTGTATGGTTTGCCAATACTATTTCAAAAAGGATTGGTACGTGGGTAAGACGCTGGCTCACTAGCCTGGAGGTCGGGTGTTCCACTCCTTGCATTGGCCAAAACAAGTTCATCCAGATTTCCCCCTCGTCAGTAATGCAGGACGGAGGGCCTGAAAAGTACAGCTGTCTAGTCGTTTGGATTGGACGAAAAACCGAGGTACTATGTACACACTGGCGTGCATATAAAAGATCCCTTGGCAGTGGTGCCGCTGTCTGAGCAAAATTTCTGTCATTTCGTTTTCTATTTCAAATATAAGATTAACAGCATTTGTTCATTTTTTTGCTAAAGGAACGTGAAGGATTTGGAGACTTTTATTTCGATTTTTTTTTTACAGTTGAGCCAATTAATATTTATATATTGTTGGTCTATGTCTATATTAACACCGGGTACAATTTTTAAATACACAATAAAATTACAGAGTGTAATACTAAGCGATGTTTCGACGTGGATGTCCCCCCTCTCTCTCTCTCTCTCTCTCTCTCTCTCTCTCCAAATTTCAGCACTTCTTCCAACCTTCACCAAGACGAAGAATGAGTCGTTTATTTTAACATAATGGTCCCGACCAGTAGTGCAATCACCAAAAAGAGCACAAAATGGCGACACCAAAATAGAAAAGGTCCGTACTTTCACTTGTTTTATATTCATTCTATATACCTAATACAACCATGGTAAAACACGAACTTTTGTTATTTATTATTACCGTAGCAATGATCTGTGTGTTTGAAATGTGTTATATCACATATGTGATACAGACCGACACCATTAATATAATTAATATTTCGTTTAAACGAATTGATATTTAGTTTAAACGAATTAATGTTTCGTTTAAACGAATTAATATTTCGTTTAAACGAATTAACCAATAAATATTTTGTTTAAACGAATTAATATTTCGTTTAAACCAATTAACATTTCTTTTGAACCAATTAATATTTCGTTTAAACCAATTAATAGTTCGTTTAAGCCAATTAATAGTTCGTTTAAACCAATTAATAGTTCGTTTAAACCAATTAATAGTTTGTTTAAACCAATTAAAAGTGGAATCTTGCACGAATAAATTAATTCGTTTAAAGGGAATATTAATTCGTTTAAAAGGAATATTATTTCTTTTAAACGAAATATGAATACGTTTAAAACGAAATATTAATACGTTTAAAACGAAATATTAATATGTTTCAAAAGAAATATTAATACGTTTCAAACGAAATATCAATACGTTTCAGCGAAATCTTAATTCATTAAAACGAAAGATTTAATAAGGGGTTCCATACAATCCTCCTGGTACAATCCTGCATATACTTCATTAACATTGTGTTTCATTCGTTTCTTTATTTTAAATGGTATTTCTGTTCTAAATACGTTTATAAACAATATCTACCTGTCGATTATGTGCTAAGAACGTGTTAGGTTTGAATGATCGAACCAAATGAACCGAGCAATGAAAAGCATAGCACATCGAATATGAAAGCATGTCATATTTACCAAATTCGACGTGTAATTCAAACCGTGTAATACGCCTTCTACCGTGACTGTCTCTATATGGATATGGCAAATAATATATACTTCCATATCAAACTAGTTCTAACATCAAGACCGGATAAAAATTCCACATTATTTTTCGAAAAACAGACGGCCGTAGACGTGATTTTCAGGCATTTCGAATACTTTCTAGTAATTTGGAGAGGATAGTAAATTATGTCAGTAGCGGCATAAAAACTGGTAGAAAGTCATCTTTGAAATACAATCTCTATTACTACGAAAACAAGAAAAGTCGAACGATTTACTTTCGCCACATTTTTTTTCGTTTTATGAGACTTCACATTTTTTATCCAGATATCAGACGTATAGAAGACTTGTATATACTTTATGTACTTTTAGTATGTGAAAGACCATTTTAAAAGAGTTCAAATTTAGAATCTACATATTCCGTATTATGATTTACTTTTGCCACGTTTTTCATTATATGACAGTTCACATTTTTTATCCATATCTAAGATAGATAAATCTAAAATCAAGATAGAAGACTTTTTGAACTTGTAAAATTTATATACTTTTAATATATGAATTACCATTTTAGTTCAAGTTTATTTACATCTAGGGCACTATATTATACCAAAAGAAGAACAAGTCAAACGATTATTATTTATTGCACATTTCATACACGATGATGCAGCATCAGTAGAATCGTTATCCGGATTTTGCTGTTTCGTAGCAGAAAAGAATGATGATAACGTTTTCTGATTACTCTCTGATATCCTAGTGAATTTAATGTCAGAGGTGCTGTGACCATGTTTTTTTCTTGCAATGCAATTTAATGTATTTTTTGTCCATTATCTGTTGGCAGGACTTACATTGTTTTTTGCAGCCGTGATCTTTCTTTAGGATAATTGACTCCATAGGCCTAGAAGATACGTTTCCTTCAATTTTCATAGAAGTACTGCAGAATATTTTCAAATCTTCAATACTCATTTCAGTACTGCTAAAGCATTAGTAATCTTCTATGCTAGCAGTATTTAAATCAGTACTGAAAATATTTTTGATTTTCTTTTATCGAATTGATATTAAATATCAGCAATAGAAAGTGTACACTCATATCATTCGAGTTATATTAAATATAAGCGGCGCATCCGCCCTGACAGCGAATTAAGTGTGGACTTCAATTCAATCTCTACCGTTTTGACAACAAACAATTTTTACAAGATTTGACAGTTTTCTCACCAAGTGTCCCTTAATTGTATAAATATGGTACCGCTCACAACTTACTTGACAGAAAGCGCGTGAGAACTTTATTCATAGAAATTGATTAGTTTAACAAAGTCATATAAAATTGAAAATGAGAATAATGAGTTACTATAAGACGACGGGCAAAATTTACATTATCTTGTACTGTAACCGAATCCATTAATCAATCGCCGACAATTTTTAAGTTCGTCATCTAATATACAGGAACACAGTACTCAAAAACTGAGAAAGGTCCTTCGTACGTGCTAGTTCTATTCAGATGGCGTACGTGTTCATCATTGACTGAACTGCTCTCTTTCCGCTTCCATATTATTAAAAATATTCAAAATCCGACAGACGGCGCGACGCTTCCCGACAAAATGAGCATTCATTCCCGACAAGACCATGTTGGGGGGGGGGGCAGCCCCCCCGGCCCCCGCCTTGTACGCCTATGGTAATGGGTAATTACATTGCTAAAAATGAGAAAGTAATTGTAATGATTACATTTACAAAGTAATGGTAATGGTAATTTAATTAATTACACTGGCTATGTAATGGCCCCAGCCCTGGCTTAGAGACGGTAGATGTAAGAGAATAATTTGTAATCAAGGGATGGCCAATCTGAACCACCTACTAAAGTGATATAACGATGCAAAACAAATGTTGTCCTTTTGCCTATTGTGGGTCTTTCTTTGGGCATAATTCTAGCAAATATCGTTAGAAATCTCTCCATATTCAAAACAGTACCAGGTTTCCTTTGACTCAGCTGTATAACGAACCACCAATGTACACAAATTACCAGGGGAATGGTCTTGTCCGCAATATTTCACTGAAAACAACTCACCTCCCGACAAGGTATAAGAATAATCCGAATTTGCACGCGTCATGTGATACCATTTTGTTTTTGTGTAGTTGGTAAAATCAACACCTACACTCATTGTGTTTATGTAAAACATTTGAGATGATTCTTGAGAATTCACAAAGTTTCTGTTTATTCTGTAATAAAATCATGGAATGGAGCTTAGTCAACATTACTAATGAAATGATTTTTAACGTCCTACTGTTCCAGCTGGGCTAATGTAGATGGGAAATTGAAACCGCTACGCTGCTAAAAAGGAATAACCATGCAAGTTATTATTAGAAATCGTTGAAAATAAATATTGTTTGTCCTTTCAGTGTGACACGGAATGAAATGGGGTTTAACGTCCTAAAGCTAAAGGGGAAAGATATGCCAAAACAGTGGCGCTACGTTCTATTTTTGTTTCGAATTCCAATTGTCAAGGGTTGATTTTATGATGTGAACGTCAACCAGGTCCTATGTTTTCCATTCCATCCGAAACATTAGACACCTGTCCCGTCCAGGTCTCTCTTGCATGCGCCATTAAAAGGGGGTCACCACGCTGATATCTCTGGGCGAACTTACTTGTCCTATTGCACCAATCCTTGGTTTTTCCTTGCAAATATATAGTGCAATACTGAACGGAAGAGCCCCCCCCCCCTATCCAGCAAGAAGAACGAAATCGTAAATGTTTCGTCATTAATAAACTTAGGGAAATAATTAAACGTGAACTAATTTATGATGGGACAGCGACCCGTGACCCAAGAAATCATCACGACTTTTCTCTAAGCAATGAGAATTACTATTATTTGATCAAATCTATGAAACATGCATAAAATTTATAAGTTGCTGTCTTTATTGCTTGTTTTCAACAAATACTGTGTAGGAAAACTTTAAGACCTACGTCTCTTGAAATATTTAATACATTATTGATTCTCACGATTTCAGTACGGTGTCTTCAATTCCGAACCAATACGGATTGTATTTATTTCTGTCATATATGACGCATTAAACCAATTTTCTCTGGACGTAGAATTTAGCTTAACATTACTGTTGTTATAAACCATGAAGTTCAATAATTCACCATATTGGTTGGTATAAGTTACAGCTACCTGTAAACAATATATGATTTTTAAAATACAAAATGTAGCCACCCATTACAGGAACGACCACTGGACACAAACTAGGTCAATTCGCGACTAGCAGATTGTATAGTTCAATAATTCGTAGAGGACTTCGGCAGTGAGAGGAAACTGATGATCCCGGATAAGACCCATTCCATGTACATACCTTGGACACCACGCAACTTAAATCAATACACATATTATGATGTAAAGCACAAGCTGTAGACCACCCAAATACCCAAGTAAAGCGAACACCCCAGAGAAAACCAATTCCTGATACAGGTCTTGGACACCGAGCAACCTAAATCAAAACCCAAGCTGCAGACCTCCCAGTCCAATTTGAACTCCACAAGAATAGATATACCGGTATATGGACTGATTATACATTATATATTATTACTTCTTACCTTATCGGGTGGATTTTGTTGCCAGTTAATCAGATCTTTAGTTACACAATGATCAATCTGAATCTCATCAAAAAGTTTATACTCAGATGAACAAAATGGTGTATTACTATCAGATTGGTTTAACATAAGTAACGAATAGGGTTCTATGTTACTCCCATCTTTACTTATAAACAATACTTTCCAACTACCTGTTAAATAAACAGTGGTAATTATATAAACAGAAACTGTTAAAACTACACATTATATAAAGTTATACTAATAATAATACTCGCCAAATACACGCTATATGAAATGTTAATAATTATAGATATGCTACTATCTAAATATATCTTATATTCAATATAATAAATAATACTCGCCAATTGCACGCTATATAAAACATTAATAATAATAGAAATGATACTCGATAACTAAACACTGTATAAAACATTTTAATATCATACGAATAATTCGCCCAAATTAACGTTATAATACAAGCATTGTTAAGACCTCTTTAGAGAAACACGATCGAACCCTATCAGTCTACCACCCTATCTTTTCTTTCAAATAAATCAGCAAGCAAAGCTCCATCAGTTTTGTTTACTTTTCGAAAAATATCACGATCTCCTAAGTAATGCTACGCTCTGATAAGCTCTGATAAGCTCTGATACGAATTAGTTACGATTTGGGGGACGGATTTTTTTCCGATTTGATCAGACCTTGTTACGCTTTAAATCACACTTTGATAAGCTTTATTACGCTCTGGTGCGATTATGACGCTTTGAATCACGAATATCAAGCTCTGTTGTGCAGTGTTAAGCTCTATTGTGCATTGTTCAGCTGTGTTACGCATTGGAAAATTTCGAGATCACCGATTTCATGTCGCTTTTGATGCAGAGCAGATCCACAAAATCACTGCATCTTTGAGGGGAGGTTGGCCCACCAGCAAGAGGGGGAAGAATATTCACCAGGAGCTGCTGGACCAAGCCATGGCCCACTGAAGAAAGAAGACAACGGTATGGTCAATACACTAGCCTCCGATTAAAAGACCCTGCTGCCTTCAGAAACTTCACCAGATTTACCCCTGGGGCGTTCGATGATATCCTGGAGAAAGTGGAGCAGCAGCATAACTACAGACACCCCTGTCCGCTGGCCTCAATGTGGCAACCACCTAGAGACATCTGGCCACTGGGGACAACTATAGGTCACTAGCATATGGATTCCCATGTGGTATCTCCACCATATCAGAGCTGTTTCCGGAATCATACAGGGCCACTGTGGATGCCAGACGTCAGAGAGAACATCTCAAAGACTACTTACTCTCTCCAGTGGCTTATGTCGTACTTCATGGTGCAGTTGAAGAGAGGAGTGGGTCCGAGGCTGATAATGAAGATGAAGACAAAGAGAGAGAGAGAGAGAGAGAGAGAGAGAGAGAGAGACCGCAAGACTGAGGATGAAGACTAGTGTGTTATGAACATTATTTTGTAATATTGACTTGGAAATTTGGAATTATTATGCGGGGTGGCACTGTGGCTGCCCTGGCTCTGAAACCAGCGTGGCTTCATCTTCTGCCGACGGTGGAGTTAGAGACCTCGACCTTTCAGCCACCTGGTCTCTGATTCATCTCTACCTCTCTTGGGTCCCATCTTTGTGATGTTTTTTTTCTGGTTCAGGAAACTTTTTCTGAAACAATGCAATGAGTGGTTATCAAGTCGCAGCGCTTGAGACAGAGCTTGGTATCATAGGAGAGTGTGAGAGGGCGTGGGGAAGCTTGCCAAGCGTAACAAAGCCTAGCAAAGCGTGTCAATCCTTGATCAAAGCGTCTTAATTCGTGGGAAAGCGTAACGAAGCGTGTCAGATCTTCATACCAGATCGATGCAAACCTTGAGACATCTTAAGAGAGCGGGTCAAGTGGTGACATACCGTGAAGACTGTGGTCTCCGCTTTAAACAAAGCTCTGTAAAGCTTTCGTACGCTTTGATGAGCTTTGTTACGCTTTGTTAAGCTTTGTTACGCTTTGTTAAGCTCTGTAACACTTTGTTAAGCTTTGTTACGCTTTGTTACGCTTTGTTAAAATTCGGGACAGCTCCCAAAATTTTGAAACATTCTTTAAATTTGTTGGCGCTCTTGTCGAATGTCCCGCTTTGCTTAAAGATTCCCGGCGATCTATTAAGACCCTGACGTTTTAGTCGAGCGTTGTGACGCTTTGATGCCGCTTTGCATGCCGCTTTAAAACGCCATCAAAGCGCCAACAAAGCGTTGGTGTGAATTGGGTTGTAGGGTCAAAAATTCGAGTGCCTGTGGATGCTTGAAATATCCACCATTTTTGAAACGATTATTAACGTCAGACATAATTTGTGACACTATCCTGTGTCTCGGCAACCAACAGGATTTTGCTGTGGCATTATCTTCTTGAACTTTCATCCACTTCACGTTGTGGGATAAATTGTTTCATTTATCAATTAACTGACTCTGGGAAACCGGTTATGTTGTTACTAAGTTTATATAACAAATACCGCTAGCTACAGGAAACTACATCATCTTTTGATACTTAAGGAGCTATAACAATATCCACAGACTTCTAGATAGTTCTACATGATGTTCGCGCCAAAATGATGTCTTCACTCCAGCCGAAGAGGCTATGATGTTCCCCTCTCGGACCGCTCTATCCTTTCTTATCTAGACAGTAAACATCAACGCTTATAGTGTAATCAAACGTATTTCAGAATAGGGCACTACAGCCAGTCTGATCTTCATGTAGTCGAGATTATTGAAATTATAAATAATACGAAGCGAAATATAAATCAATATTTTCCATAAAATAAAAAAAATAAATAAAACACATTTAAAATTCCAATATTGGCTCATTTCAATCAGTATTAATATTGCCGTGAAAATATGGGCTCGTAGTATCCAATTTTAAAAACATATGTTTAACATTTTAAAATCAGTACAGTAGTCGTGTATTTATTGGTTTCCGGTGAATTTTGTAATAAACAAAGAAAATCATATTTCGCAAAACAGTGCTGAAGTAATAATAGGGACTGGTTAACAAACGACAAAAAAATAATTAAAAAACGTGTAGAATTGAATGTCGTTCAATCTGTACTGTTCGCGTATTTTACCGAACATAATTGATTAGAATTTACAATAAAAATTATAAAAAAAAAGGAATATTAGGCATTGATATATTTTAAGGAGGTAAAAAAGAAATATTTAATTAAGCTGATTTTATGTTGTATAGGACAAGCTCTATGTAAGCATATTGTTTCAAATAATTGTGTGTATGTCGGCCTTTCCGTTTTGTACTAATTTTATTTTAAATTGGACTAAATGTATCGACGACGACAAATTTCGATTTGGAACAATTGCTTCAATGTCAATGCAAGCACTGAATGACGAATACTCATAAGATTATTCTTTGAAGGAGCGAAGTCATTCTGAATTCAGGACTAGTCATTCGTGTTCAATACAAATTTATTGATAACAAAGATATTTACTTATATCTACAAGCACTAAAGCTTCATACCATCTATCGCGAAGATCCCCAAACAGCAAAGGCAACTTTGATAGCTCTGAACAGTGGCATAAACACTTTCTGAAATTTTTTTCAAACCAGGGGTGAAAGAAAACCATAAAAATAATAAGAAAAAGTTAACTAACCTGTAGAATTTGTATTTTCTTCTACAGTCAATCCAATCTTCATCAAATAAAATATAAATATATATTTGGGTAGAATAATCATTGCGGTGTTTTAACAACACAAGTTAGACATCATTCCCTGTTATATGTTCCTTGTATTAACGACACCCTTTTAAATCACACCTCAACCTCAACAGAACTCACGTGTATGGCAACCATCGATTGAAACTATATTCAAACTATTATAATAAATCTTAAAATACACAAAAGCCTGCAGTGTATTGCATTGTTCATCAAGCAGCTATACAATATAACAGTACATGTATTATTGTATGCATTGGGAAATAACAATCTTAAAGGGACTGTCCCGAATTAAACAGAGCCTCAAAAATAAAAGTCCGAGTACATATGAAATTTGAACGCCAAAATATAGAAGAATGGTGTAAATACCCAGACTTAAAATTTCAGCTCAAAATATTGAGTCGTTTGGACGTGAGCGTTAAAACAGCTTATCCGGACACGTAACCTTTTTAAGATATCGTGTTCTTTCGTTAAGTGACCTGATATTCGATTTCCGTTCATTTAGAGGTCTATACAGTTAATGACCCATGTGCTGTACTTAATAACAAAAGGTAAATTTCACTGACACATTATTTTTTAAAAATAAAAGTCTGGTTTTATCAAATTTGGGACACCAGACTCCATTTCAAGATAAAGACTGGTGGGTTTAAGTTGTTTGAAAACGTATCACATATATTGAGTTAGTTGCTCGGCCCTAAGGTAGAGGATTTTAATGGATTTTAACACAAAATTATGCAGTATTATTTTCAAAAACAATATCGGGATTGACCCTTTAAAGGGACAGTCCCGAATAGAACAGAGCCTCAAAAATAAAAGTCCGAGTACGTATGAAATTTAACGGCCAAAATATAGAAGACTGGTGTATATACTCTGACTCAAAATTTCAGCTCAAAATATTGAGTCGTTTGGACGTGAGCGTTAAAACAGCTTATCCGGGCACGTAACCTTTTTAAGATTTTGGGTCAATTCTTTCGTTGGGTGACCCGATAATCGATTCCCGTTTCTTTAGGGGTCTACACGGTGAATGGTCCATGTGCTGTTCTTGATAACAAAAGGTAAATTTCACCGACACATTACTTTTATAAAATAAAACTCTGGTTTTATCAAATCACCACATAAGACAGTTTGGGACACCGGACTCCATTTCCAGATGAAGACTGTGGGTTTAAGAAGTTTGAAAACGTATCACATATATTTAGTTAGTTGCTCGGCCCTAAGGTATGGGATCTTAATGGATTTTAACACAAAATTAAAGAGTTTTATTCTCAAAAACAATATCGGGATTGACCCTTCAAGCATATTACCAGAACAAAACCCATTATTATCAACATAATAAACATACATGATTTAATGCCATTAAAAACCCTAACGAGAAAACGAGAAGCTGTTTTTATTTTTTCGCCTAAGAAAATGTCTATCAATTTTACCCTTTGAACTCCTAAAGGGGCATTTCATTAAACTATCATACTCGGATAGATCTTGAGCGGTCCTTATAAATTAGGATATTGGGCAACAGCGAAAGTCAACTTTTTTGTGAACTAGTGTGAGCATTTCCTAAAACAAGAAGCGGCCTTAACGGAATGAAAGACAGACAATTTCCATGGAGAAAATCGCCAAAACATTTTTGAAAATGAAAACGAAAATCATTTGACTGCATGTTTCAGCGAGTGAGAAGTTTCACATGCCGGAGTTAATCGATCACTCAAAATCATCTATAGCGCTATATAATGGGCCTTTATTCGCGAAGATTGCTACAGCGGAGTAACTAATGAAACTTTAAAAAGATCGTCAAATCTGTTTGGATTGATTTTTGCTTGGGCAACTGACCACATTGCCAATAGGGTTATCCGCCTCCGATATCTCCTATAATCCTTAATCTATTACATTGTGTTATTAATGTCATGGAAGGATGAAAACTATCAATATTCAATGTTAAGCGACGTTTTGTTTCGAAGTTATCTCCCTTTGCTTAAAACCTTATCCACGCGATAGCGGCTACGGGTATTGAAGAGTGAATTCTTTTCAACTTTGATGATGGGGGTTGGGGTGGGGGGTGGGTGGTGAAAGGATTAAACCTATTGATATTCAAACCGCGTGAAGGCAAACAATAGAGGCTACCAACCTATTACAATAAATTGATCAAATGACTCAAACCCCTTAATGACTAGACGGATGCTGGGGGGGGGGGGACTGCCAGGTGATTTAGAACTCTATCTGACAGGTCACATCCTGTTAATTACATGCGTAGATAACTCCAAAAACATTTTAATGCCCGAAGAGATTTTCCATCTTTCTTTTAAGTTGAGACCTCTGATGATATGTTATCATGATACGTCATGAAATCCAATTTATCAATAGAAAGTAATAATAATAATAATAATAATGTATTTATATAGCGCCTATTATCCAGTAAACTGCTCAATGGCGCTGAGTTGTCTGTCACATAAATGGTGTTATTTTGAATCAAAGAGATGAGTCTTTAGTCTTTTTTTGAATCCTGCAATGGTTCCTTCTTATTTTACATATTGAGGTAGCTTGTTACACAGGACTGGTTCTGCTACGGAGAAGGCCCTATCACCACACGATACAAGATATGTTCTTGGAATATCAAGTCGTTGTATATTTGACGACCTGGTTGTTCTTTGGTGTGATTTTATTTGAATTAGCTCCTGGAGATAGCTCGGGGCTGTGGCATGAAGACACTTGTATGTCTTCATACAATGAATGTCCCCGGAAGTTAACCAGATGAACTTACATTGATTGAGTATTGTAACATGCTTACGAGTAAATCTCGCGATTTGACTGGTCTATAGACACTTTTTTAAAGCTATTGGACAATTACACCCCTCTGTTTTAGTAATTTCTTCCAAAATCCTAAATAGCATGTTACGCGTCTTGGGCCCCGATGATCCCAGGATATGTCTTTTGGACAATAACACCCCTCTAAATGTCAATCAGGAAGTGTTTATCTCCTAAGTAAAATATATTTTAGTAAATTTATGATCATAAAATAATTCAGTAAGCTAAGCTGATATTTGTAGCATAGCTCTATTAGACGTTTGCCAAAAATAAAATATAGTTAAAACACAAAATAAATCCTTACATATCAACCCTACACTCTTTACCGGTGTGGGAATAAGTATGAACAAAATTCAACTGCCCGGATTTGTCGAATTTCGTCTCCATAATTTAATTTTACTGAAGCCGTTCACTACACGCACCATGGCCCCGTTTACACCTGGCTGAGATAATCGTGGCGTTCTGGGCACGGTACCAGGCCGCGATAAATTTTAAGACATTGACCCGTTTACATTCCTCTAAAATACCCTGTCTTGGAAGCGTGCCAGGCACGCCAAATGTGGAACTCTTCACAGAAAAGTTGATTTCAGTCCCTATGCAATTTACCCCCGGATGGTTGATTTAGTTTGAGCAGCTATTTTGACAGAACTGATGACAGAACTGTCACAGCTTGCGGGGAAAAGGTCAAGGTTCGTTTTGCGCATGCGCAGTGCTAAAACCGTGCTCAGGCCGGATAGCGTTAACACTACGAAAATTTAACCGGGCCGGGCCTGGTACCGTACCGAGACCACCTCATTTCAGTGAGCCTGGTACCGTGTCTGGCACGCTTAAAATTTGTAATGTAAACGGGGTTCATTTCATGACTTGAGAAGAAAGGATTTTTAGTTTTAGATTGTGCAGAGCCGGGCGTGCTGCAAAGAATACATTTGGGATCATTGTCAATTGGTTTGGGTGTCTGACCCAGGCTGCACGTCCACCTTGGTTGGCGCAATCACAAGATTGATTTCAATTTGGGCTGAATTGATGTACCTGTCGCATTTTTTGTTCCATAGTGATAAGATTATATGACGTTGAAATGATATGAAATCATACCAGCTGTGCAGTAGCGGATTATCAGTAAGGCTGATAAGGGTGCAGCCTCAGACGCAATGATTTTGTAAAAAAATTTTTTTTTAATAGACAATGAATGTTAGGGTGTGGGGTGGGGGTTAGGCTCAACGTAATTCAACTTAGGCCCTGGCCCGAAATTAATTAGGGCCACGTCAAATTAAATAGGCCCCCAGCTACTGCCGCCTCTGGCCTTGCTGGAGCTTAATCCACCACTGCAACTGTGTGGGCCCGTGCAGCTTTACGTGGTTATGTCGTGCTATGTGTTTTTTTAGATCGTATTGTACTCGCACCATTTTGGCGACACGATTCGTTATGATGTTAACAATTCAGACTGATATCGTAGAGTAATCTTATCAGGTTTTCTGATACTGAAGCTATTAGACCCCCTGACCCTTAATCATAGGCGTACGGGACCGAACTTGTTTGGGGGGCAGCATATTTTCCCGACAAATACATTTCTTTAGAGTCCGCGAGTTTTGGGCGGCAAAGCTGTCCATCTGCGAGCGCCGGAGTCGCGAAGCGGCAGAGGGGGGGGGGGGCTCCTCCAGAAAATTTTGAAAACCAGACGGCTGTAGATGCGATTTCCAGGCATTTCGAATACTTTCTTGTAATTTGGAGTGGGTAGTAAATTATGTCCGTAGCAGCATTAAAACTTGTAGAAAGTCATCTTTAAAATACAAGCTCTATTACTACGAAAACAAGAACGAGTCAAACGATTTACTTTTGCCACATTTTTCATTTTATGAGACTTCACATTTTTTATCCAGATATCAGATGTATAGAAGACTTGTATATACTTTATCTACTCTTAATATATGAAAGACCATTTTAAAAGAGTTCAAATGTACAATCTACATATTCCGTATTATGATTTACTTTTGCCAGTTCACTTTCATTTTATCCATATCTAAGATAGATAGATCTAGAATCAAGATAGAAGACTTTTTGAACTTGTAAAAATTATATTCTTTTAATATATGAATTACTATTTTAGTTCAAGTTTATTTACATCTAGTGCACTATATTATACCAAAAGAAGAACAAGTCAAACGATTTTTACTATTTCACATTTGATGCGCGATGATGCAGCATCAGTAGAATCCTTATCCGGATTTTGCCGTTTCGTAGCAGAAAAGGATGATGATAACGTTTTCTGATTACTCTCTAATATCCTTGTGAATTTAATGTCAGAGGTGCTGTGACCATGCTTTCTCTCGCAATGCAATTTAAAGTATTCTTTGTCCATTATCTGTTGGCAGGACGTACATTGTATTTTGCCGCCGTATATAAGTTGTGCATCCGCCCTGACATCAAATTAATTGTGGACTTCAATTCAATCCCTACAGTTTTGACAACAAACAATTTTTACAAATCTTGACAGTTTCCTCACCAAGTGTCCCTTAATTGAATAAATATGGTACCACTCACAACTAACTTGACAAAGAGCGCGTGGGAACTTAAATCATATAAATTGATTAGTTTAACAAAAATCATATAAAATTGAAAATGAGATTAATGAGTTACTATAAGACGATGGGCAAAATTTACAGTTAGCTTGTACTGTAACCGAATCCATTAATCAATCTACGACACTTTTTAAGTTCGTCATCCAAAATACGGGATCACTGTGAAAGGCCATACTAGTTCTATTCAGATGAAATATGTGTTCATCATTGACTGGACTGCTTTCTTTTCGCTTCCATATTATTAAAAAATATTCAAAACCCGACAGACAGCGCGACGCTTCCCGACAAACTGAGCATTCATTCCCGACAAGACCATGTTTGGGGGGCCGTGGCCCTCCCGGCCCCCCGCCTCGTACGCCTATGCCCTTAATGCTTAATAGCGCCCTTTCCCTACAGGCTTCCAGGAAAACGTGCTACACAAATATGTGGATCGTTCGTTCCTAGCCTAGCATTACGATCGAAAGATTGACACAAGCCAATTTTAAAATGCCAAGTAACAATTTATTCAACAGTTTATATTGTAACGATATATATATCAATAATTAAAAACAGTAAATACGATGCAATATATACCGTTATATATTCAACAATTAAGCTTGTAAGCTATGTTAATATTATTATGTAATATTTATAAATAACAATAAGATGCAATGAATTATATTTCACAGGCTATAGATTACTATAACATTAATAAGTGATTGATTGCTATAAGCTATCAATCGAATCGGGCATGTCACGTTATAAAAGGAACTGTTATACATTTTAATGTTTAAAAACAGTTCAGAACTTGACAGAAGTTGTATTAATTATTTAGGCCTATCACTAACAGTGAGTTGTCATTGAGAGAACAGTCATCTTTACTTGACAATAAATAGTTAAAATAGTAAAACTATCCAAAATCAAAGAAATAACACCTAATGTAGATTGACCACCTGAAGAAGGGGGACTACATGTCTCCGAAATATCGTGAAATAAACTAAATAGTCAATCTACATTAGGTGTTATTTCTTTGATTTTGGATTTTTATATTGATTGACACGGCTACTATTCATTTTTATTTTAGTAAAACTATAGTAAGCTTATAATTATATAAATATGCTAGTATAATATAATAATATGTTTATTTCAGTAATAAGGTCATAGACCTAAAGTACAATTTAACAAACACTTTAAAGAGGTGGGCGACAGCAAGTGTACATAAATTAATGATAACAAAACAACAGTTCATTTCTTTACATTTTCAATTTTCGATGTGATAATGCGACATCGATATACCGGGATACAGATTTTAATAATCCGATGTCAATTGACGTGCAGATTTTGACTAGTGCTACTGAACACAGAGAGTGTTTATATAAAGTATCTGGAATGTACATATATCGTATATTGCTTAGGCTTGGACATATGAACAGAAAGTGATAAAGGGTTTCAATATCTGATTTACACAGAGGACAAGCCGGGTCAATACTAGTATTCCTTCTACATAGGATTGAGTTCAATGGTAACAAATTTAACCTGAGTCGAGTGATATTTCGTTTAAAGTGTATATCAAGACTATAATCCAGATATTGTTCTTGACAAATGTTTATCTTAAACAGCTTATATTCATTTAATGATACACTAGAATCTAGCTTAGATGACCATTCCTGGGTATTGATATCAGACAGTCTTTGTTTAATATCACAAATGAATAAATTTATATCACCTATAAATTGTGACTCCCATGCAAAGGCGAATCCTAGTGACGATAATAGTATTCTTACTTTTGATACCCAGGATATCCTACCCGCACTGTCAATACTTCTAAGCATTAGATAAACTTGCTTTGGATACCTAGTTGTGGGCATTCTGACTACCTTGCACCAATACTTTATAATGTTTGTCATATACATGACGGATAGATTTTGACGTCCACATTCTCCAAGGACACCAGCATTTGAAGTAGTTTTGTATACCCCCAGAAGAAATTTACAGAAATTGGTTTGGACACGTTCAATATCGGGTCTGTATTCGAAACCCCATATTTCGCTTCCGTACATTAATATCGGTCTTATTATATAGTCAAATATCTTAAAGGATGTTTTCAAATAAGGGCGACCTACATTTCTGATCAGACCTTTAATTGGAATTAACGCCTTTTCAGCCTTTAGCGCAAGGTTTGAAATGCATTTGCTCCAATTTAGTCGAGATGAGAAAACGAGGCCCAGATAACAATAATAAGGTACACATTCTAACTTATCACCCTTAAAATACCATTTTTCTGATTTACGAATAATTCCTCCGTTTCTAAAAACGACAATTTTTGTCTTTGACAGATTTACTTTAAGACTGAAACTATCACAGAATTTTTCGAGTGTATTGATTTTAGACTGCAGAGTTCCAACAGTATCCGCTGGAATCGCTAGATCGTCCGCATAGAGCAATAACAGGATGTCCTGAGCCTCCTGAGTTGTGAAAATACCTCTATTGTGTTCCGATTTAAAACAATCGACTAACTGATTTAGGTATAAACAGAACAGAATTGGACTAAGTATACAACCTTGACAGATATACATGGGAAATATGAAGTTATTTCTCGTCCTAGTTTTACACAAGACGAGACCGATTTGTACATATTTTTCAATACATGATGCATTTTACCACAGACACCTTTAGCAAACAAGAGATCCATGAGTTTCCCCCTATTCAAAAGGTCGAATGCCTTTGAAAAATCAACGTACAGAATATACATTCTACCGCGTTGTTTGGATAAGTACTTCTGTGTTAAGCCCTGCAAAGTGAATATGTGGTCTATTGTCGAATACCCACTACGGTACCCTGCCTGGGCTTCCTCATATTTGTTTTGGTATTCCGACCAAACCTGTAGTCTGCTGTTTAGTACAGATGTATACCACTTACCCATACAGTCTAACAAGGATATACCCCTATAATTGTTTGCGTCTGATTTGGTTCCTTTTTTATGAAGTGGGGCGATAATTGCTTTTGTCCATGATTCTGGAAAGATACCAGAACTAAAAAGTTCATTAAATAAAATTGTGAAAATAGGGACAAATTTGTCTGGACAAGATTTGAAAAAATCGATGCCAATCCCGTCTGGCCCAGGTGATGTACCAGATTTGGAGTTAAGCAAGCATCGTCTCACTTCTGTCTGGGTAATTGGCCCATTCAATAATTGACAATCAATAGTATTGCTAAAATCATTTGAACATGAAGGGTAATCATCAGTCTGGTACCGTGAGATGTGTACATCATTGTTCAAAAGAGTGTTAAAATAGCTCACCCAAGAATCCGGACTGATAATAGAGTAGTCTGGCTTGCTTTGTACACGTCTTGATTGTTTAATAACACCCCAAAATAGGGATGGATCATTTAGGGATTTCAAGAGATCACTATATACCTGCTGCTGATAATTACCCTTTTTCATTTTACAAACATTTCTAAATTTGTTTTGTACAGAATTATAATTTTCTAGGTTATCTTGTGAATTATTAATTCTAACTTGATTTAAAATCTGATATTTCTTATTCTTAAGAATATAACACTCATCATCAAACCATGGGGGCTGTTGTTTTGTGACCTTTAAGTTTTAGTGGGGTACGCGGATTGCGCATCTATCCACACAAAGTTGGTTATAAGATCAACAGATTTCTCTACGTCACATTTGATAATGTCATGAAAATTTTGTTCAAAATTACTGAAATTTTCAAGAATATTTCTTATATAGTATTCTGCCTTTCTGGGCTTCCATACTAGTCTAGAATATTTCTGCCTATTAACTGTCTCTGAAACTGTTGGTTCTTGTTTGGGAGAAACGTGTATATTAAAGGTTAATGGTAGATGATCTGATTCTGTCCTGGACGATACCTGAAAACCTGTGATAATATCAAACACATTTCGTGACACAATTAGATAATCAACGACGCTGGTGCCATTATATTTGATACAGCTGTAACGGCCAGTTGAGTCATTTGGTTTCCGACCATTTACAATGTGGATATTGTAAATTGAACACAAGCTTAAAAGTTTAAGTCCGAAAGAATTTGTCTGCTTATCCTGTGACTTTCTTTGAAGATCGAACTCGTCAATGTCATAGATAGCATCATCTAAGCATGGTAAATGCTTGACTGAATCACTGAATAGATGATCATGCAAAGAGCCATCACCTGTTCTGGCATTGAAATCACCTACTAAAGCAAGTTCACAAGTTGTATAGTCTGTCACAAGTTCAAAAAGTTTATCTTCTAACAAGTCAATTCCACACTGTTTATCATGCACTGGTGAATTTTCGGGTGCCACATACACTGTTCCATATATGAGATCACAGTCGAAATTAAAGAATTCTCCATCCAGTTTTAGAAATACACATTCATTGAAATTATCTTTGATCCTACAAATACCTTTAGCTATTTTATTGATAACCAATACCACAATACCACCACGCCTGTGCTTTTCGCGTACACATGTAAAATATTTGTGATTTGGGAAAACATCCTCAAAATTAACTGACTTATCACCACACCATGTTTCAATAAGACTAATAATATCATATTTTGATAAGTAAGAAATAAATTCGCCATCGTCAAGGTGTCTCTTCAAACCATTTACATTCCACGATATACACTTCACGGGAATGTTGTTATTGTTTGTATCACTTGCACGTGTGTTGACCTGACGGGTCTGACCTACATTTCAGTCTTGCTCGAAATCACCAAGTGAGAATATTTTACCATCGATAACAAGTTTGTCAAATTTAAGGTTACACCTCCTACCCTCCCCCCTAGCAGCCAACATGTGAGGGATAAGTTTTTTCCGGGTTTGTCGGACATTATAAGAGAAATCGTTAAATATTTTAATATCTGAGTCCAATTCTTTGATACCAGAAAACACAACATTTTTATCGCTACCACTTTTAAACTTCACGAAGAGCCCTTTATCTTTCAATAAATAACATTTCTCAACATCGATAGGTCGTTCAAATTTTAATGTCTCTGTAAACAGTTTTGTAACAACCGTCTCACATTCCTTCCTCTGTTCTTCAAAATTACCGATGTCATTTAATTTTAATCCGCGAATTATCACGTTGTTTCTTTTGGCCTCATTTTCAAAATTATCAAATTTTTGTTGTAAATCATCAATCTGATCCGCTTGTTTCTGATTTATTTTTTTTAATTCAGCGTTAGATGTTCTTAAATTTCGTATTTCATTGTTTAAGCTTCTTACCTCTTCTGTTAAACTATTGACCTGATCGGCTACACCTTTGATCTCCTTCACGCCATTTTTCACTTCTTTCATGTCATCACACAGCGCTTTCACCATGTTGGCAATACTAAAATCTTCATTCTCTCCAACTTCTTCAAGATCGCCTTTTCCTCTTCCCCTCCTTGCACTACTGGGTCCAGGGTTACTTTCTACGTCTCCACATAGTAAAATTAATGCCATAATATAAAACATTACGCTCATTTTTGAATATTTTGTGGAGACAACTTTCATTCCATTCACACTTGCCGCCATCTTGCCCATATAGCCACTTGCTAGTTAAATAAGGAACAATAATGGTGATTACAACAGTTTTGTTATGGATGCAAGAAATTTGTTATAAATGCTTTTAAATATTTAGGCCTGTGTTATGTTTGTAACATGCACTTTGTAATTGAATAGAACTATGTTACAGCACGAAGTTGGTTAATCACGGCCATAACCGTTAAGCAATCCTTACCATATTGAAATGAAAATTGGTTGACAGAGATTCGCTGTGAAATGGCGAACTCGCTGTGAAAAGGCGAACTATCAAAATTAGGTTAGATTAGGTCAGGGGGTTTAACGTCCACTTCCACCTAGAAGGATATCGTAGACAATTGTTTCCTAGGGAAACTTGCCAGAGTTGGCCACATATAGGGCCAGGTCCGGCGTAATCTAAACGAGACATAGTGTCTCTGTGGGGAGCACCCAAGGTTTCATCCAGAGGGAGGCGACCGGGTATGGTTTAAAGAAAAGGGGGTGGCGAGCGGGCGTTAGTCTTTCCCGCTTTGCCATAATGCCAGAATATATGGGTAGATGGGCCTGTCAGTACAGCCCGTGTCGGCCCCTTAAAATATAAGAGATGGTTGGGTGGTTAAGAGGCCCAATGGGCTCACCTCCTGACCTATCTCATTGGAAACTAAGTAATATGGTAGTTGGTATTTGATCCGATCCAGGTTGTACCAGCAGCAAATAAATTATTATTCCATCTCCAGCCAAGCAATTAAAACGGTCCCATGGTGTAAGACCTCCCTTCATGTAGAGGGTTCCGTCTCCCGATGTCCCTCGGGTGATCACTTATGGACCCCGTCCGTTGGGTCTTGGGGCAAACCCCCAAATGTTCACAGAGTAGAACACTCGTTTTGATATATGACCTCCCTCCACGTTGGGGGGTCCGTCTCCCGTTGTCCCTCAGGATGATCACTTATGGATCCCGTCTGTTGGGTCTCGAGGATGGGCCTCGAGTCTTCACTGAGTAGAACACTCTATTCGTTCCCGTGGGGTCACACTATCATATCATGGATACCGATCCCACACATGAGATGGAGTGCAGCCCTTCCTAAAGTAGGTAGGACTGCCATCGTTCATCGTTCAAGGTACAGAGATCATTGTCCTCAATGAAGCTGTAAAGAACCATTCCCCTACGATCGGCTTTAGATGAGCCCCGCAGCGCGTGGTGCGCATTAAAGTCGCCACTAATCAGAATACGAGTGTATTTGATTTAGGAGATAAACACTTCATGTTTTGCATTTAGATGGGTGTTATTGTCCAATAGACATGTCCTGAGATCATTAGGACCCAAGACGCGTAGCGTCGCGGGTTCTAATGTAAAATCTCAGGACATGTCTATTGGACAATAACACCCCTCTAAATGCAAAACATGAAGTGTTTATCGACATTGTAACATTCTATTTACGATTTTAAAAGAAAATACTCAAACAGAGGGGTGTTATTGTCCAATAGATGGTGTCTAATTGACCAATCAAAATGCGAGGTTCACTCTTAGCATGTTACAATTGATCGTAGAGGTCTTGAAATCCGTTGTCTACTAGCGTTAGTGGGTGTGAGTAGACATTTATTACAGCTAGTTTGGAACCATCCGACATATGAATTACTACACCTTGAACTTCCAACTCGGTAACATTGAGAGGGAGCTCCTCGTGAGCCACGCCTTCTCGAATGTAAATAGCCAGGCCGCCTCCTCCACCTTTTGAGATGCCAGGTCGATCTGACCTTAAACAAGAGTGCCCATGAAGATATAACGTTGCCGTTATTTTGACCTAGTTTCGTTTCCTGTAGGCACAGTACATCGTAGCTCGCTTGCCCTGGCCCGAATGCCATTTAGATTCAGTTGCAGTACCGTTAGCTTGCCCTCCATTATAGAGCCGGAGAGATACACTAGGTCGCTACAACGTTCTAATTTTAGCAGTACATACCATGCGCTTTGACAATAGCCTCCACGTGTGGAGGATTATCATTAGGAACGACCCCTTTCGGGGATGACGTCACCGTCATCCGGAATCGCTGTCGGACCAGTTCCAGTCGGTTAGAATCGTGCGAACTCCGACTCCGGCGTCGGGGTGTTTTTGGTGTACATAGGCTATCAAAATTGACATCTGAACCATATTTATATAACCCGCCGAGAATGACTAGCCAATCAGAAGGCGCCGTCTTAGCCGCGCACGCCAATTGACGTCTGGCGCTATACTTCGCCATGCCGTTTGACAAGTGAAGTGAAATAGCTGTGCTATTAGAAAAATACGAATTACAAATTTATGCGATCTCGAAAACAACCTATTATGTTGTAGTTTACAAATAGGTATTCTGGAATAAATGACATTCAGGACGATCCAAGGCAATACATAATTTATTGGTTATTTGATGGCGAAGTGTGATTTACGGGAGCGTGAAAATTTGACGAGCGAGATGACTATTGCGCACGATAATGACTATTACGACTGGATATAATAACGAAACAACATAACAAATATGGAATTGAGGATGACGCATAGAAGGCAATTGGTATCATCATTACAATATCTTGAGGTAAGATGTAACAATGATTTGACGTAGGAACATTCCTATCGGAACGTGAGACCAGATCGTGACACCTGAAATTGACCAATCGTTACCATATCTCATCTACACGCATCAAATCGTACCAGAACGTATCGACTCACAACAAGTCGCCTGGAAATTAACTACAATTTCCAGACCCAGTCCCAAATAATTAACAGCTCAGTTATATATGACACGTTGCTATTTGATATTGTTTTGTGCCTACGACGCTCGATTCTATTATGACACCTTTCTTCCACTTTTCTGCGGCCTTACACTATTTCATCACTATTATGTTCAACGTTATAGTGAATTGCCAATTTAGCCGTACCACTAGTGTACGGGTCGTGGGGGATAGGCTGTACTACTGTTCTGTCAACTCACTGACTGCCAGTTCTAATCCTCTTGTCCACAAGAAGTTGCTCACAGCAATGACCTCAAAAGTCAAGAAAATGACTCAAATACACCCCCACCCTAAGGTTACTCGGTGTTATAGCCACTGCTCTACGGTTCACAAAAATTAATAACAGAATCAATAAAAATCAAACTAAGACATGAACTATATGTCAACGTAATTAAAACTCTAATGCGGCGAGATAACATTCGAATCGACGAACAACGGTAATAGGCAATAGACCTAAACTCTTCCAGGACGTGGAGAGGGATTATTGATGGCGTCCTAGATTTGGAACCGCTCACCCCGCTATTCACATCTTCTAGATCCGATACTTCCAGTTTTTAAAATCTTAGTTATGCATCGATCGTAGCAATGATTTCTGTGTTAAAATAATATTTGGAACGGGTATAACTAGTTCTATCACATATGTGACAATGACTAATATATTTATAAAGCTGGTTGCTCAACAAATAAAAGGAAACACTCTTTTTCAGACAGTTTATTTCTGGCATAGTCAATATTGTTAATGTGTAAAATCAATACATATTTCATTTCTTACAACAGTAACAATAAAGAAAACAATGGTGTCTGAACAGTTTCATAGTTCTACCATTCAGTGATTAACACTTATGAACAATACATTAAGTTTAACCGGTTACTAACCGATTTCCAAGATTGGTCGTCAAGAAATATTATGTTTTCAAACCCAACAAAGAAAATATGTACAGATGTAAAAAAAAACAGATTTTTAAAAAATAAAACCTTTTAAAAAGTATCTTAATTGTAACATCATTACGATAATTGTTCAAATATTATGTTTTCAACTCCAACAAAAAAATCCCTACAGATGTAAAAAAAAAAAAGAAAAAAAAAGAAAAAGATTTTATAAAAATAAAAATTTATAATTACGATAACTGAAACTACATTGGTCAAATTACGCATTATTACATTCTGGTGTATAAATAAAACCATATACACTTAACTTATTTATTATAGGCCGAGCACGAGCACAAAATTTGGATTGAATTATATTAAAATCAGCTTACAGAAGACAAGGACGAAAATCAACCATGTTTTTATATGTACTACTTAAGATTCAAAATGCTTAGTGTTAAGGGTGTCCAGATTTATCACGCAGTGTCTGACATAGGGTATCAAATTTGACAGGGAAAAAACAAAAAGAAAGAATCCGACATATAACAACAGCAACAATTTCATTATATTGTTGTTTTTTTAATTTTTTTTTTAGCTATCTTGCGAATATCACTGCGACAATTATTGTTAATTAGCTACATTTAATGGCCATTAGGTCAGATTTAGATGATGAGCTAACCGTGCTTGCTATAATAATAGCTCAAAAATAAATAATGGAAAATTAATCTATTGAAAATTGCAGTCAAATGGAAGTTTTGGCAAGATGTAGCGTAGATTGTGTATTATCGTAGGGATCACGATGCTAAGTGGATAAGGCGCTGGTTCGCTAGCCTGGAGGTCGGGTGTTCGATCCCTGCATTGGCCGAGAAAGTTCATCTCGATTTTCCGACGTGATTTCCCCTTGTCAGTGATGCAGAAGGAGAGCCTGACAAGGACAGCTGGCTAGTCGTTCGGATGGTACAAAAAACCGAGGTCCCGTGTACACATTGGAGTGCACGTAAAAGATCCCTTGGCAATTGGAATTCGATATAAGAGTAGGCCATAGCGCCGCTGCCCGGGCAAAATTTCCCTCATAGCACATGTATAGCGTATGCCCGTCTTCAATTAGCTCAGGTTAAGTGCATAACAGTAGGACGTTAAACCCCATTTCATTCATTCGTATTATCGTAGCGAAGATGCTTTACAATTAATACAAAGTTTCGATTATCTATATATATCTAAATATCGCGAGTCGGTCTTAAGGTTGGCTTATAGGGATGTCATGTGAATAACATTTTATGTAACACCTGAAGCCAAAAGAAAGACATGCAATAGGAATATTTAGCTCTTACATAATGTATGTTTAAAGTAGACGAAATGTGTATAAAAGCTTATAGTAATATAATATAATATAGAGTAAGCATATTTACAATTGTTAGTATGCCTACTTGTAACCACAAAAAGTACATTTTACCCTTTTATGTTAACGCCGAGTCGCCTCATTAATACCAATATGGCGATGTTTAATCTTATTATATAGTTTATGTATACTCTGCATTAAATGTGTTGAATCTAGAAATACAAGCAGAGCAAATTCTATACCCAGCAAAATACTACCAAATAAACCAATAGCCTTCGAGGAACTACGATCATCCTGGGCTGATGTTTTCGTTCTAGTTGTTGAAGACAATGTATTGGTTTTGACGGTCAGATTTGCACTAATCGCATCTCTTATCTCCTCTACTAACTCCGCTGACATAGTGATGTTTGGCTCTGGGAAACATTTACATTGATATGATTGACCATTTTTTTGGACTGAGTAGGCTTCGGTAGTAATACATTCTTCTCCGAGTAACGATTTCTTTGTGGAATTTTCGTTTGAAATATCATTTGTTATACTACTGCTTTCTGTTTCTCCTAGTAACGACTTCTTTGTGACATTTTCGTTTGAAATATCATTTTTTATACTACTGCTTTCTGTTTCTCCTAGTAACGACTTCTTTGTGGAATTTTCGTTTGAAATATCATTTGTTATAGGCATACTACTGCTTTCTGGTATTGTGGAAACGATGGAGACTTGTGTCGTTGAATCTAGAGTATCATCATCGTACCAATATCCCTTTACTATCATATATGGAGCGTGAATCAAACCTAGCTTATAATGATGTGTGTGTAAATCTAAAATATAACAAACAGTATCCTACTTAAAAATGTAAACAATAACAGGGCCGGCGGCTGCAATTCTTGATAGGGGGGGGGGGGGTTCCATACTAAGTCCCTAAAGGCGAGGGTCCAGGGGCCACAATAACCCGAAGAAAGAGTACTTGCGACCCAATTATTAGGGGGGGGGGCTACCAACCCTAGCTAAAGCAATACCCCCCCCCCCTAGCCTTCCTACTCCGCCGGGCCTGAATAAGAATTACACACGGTAATTATAAATGTCACAACCCTATTGTTATTTAGAAATAAGAAAATGCGATTACCCTGCAGATTCAACCTTTATACTATTAGTCTTGGGTTTTGATATTTGTTTTATTGTTTGCCTTTAATTATCTTTTTTCCTTAACTCGATAGATGTGACACTATACAATCAGGACTTCCACGTTGTGTATAAAACTTCAACGATCAATTGTTTGCGATATCACTTCGGTGGAAGCGGACGTAAAATAAAACTATTTCACACATTCGGGGGCTTTGATGGCCGAATGGTTAGCTCGTGCTAGCTGTATCATAAAGCCTGTCATTGAGTCAACTGGCGTGAAACTTTAAATAGCGATCAAAGTTGTGGGGTATTAAACTCTATCACTATGATAATGAAGGTGGTGTGGGGGGGGTATTTAATGCCAAAATATGGGTCTTAGTACGAAATTCCAGATATAATGTTATTATTATATTTTTGTATTAAAATTGTCTCATTGCTGAACAGATTTTGAATTATATACGTCTCTTTCGTTATTTGGTCTTCCGTGACCTTTGACCTCGATTATCTCGGAACCGCCCCCTCACCTGGCTATTACCTACCAGATTCGAAAGTTAACTCAGATTTTGCCCCCACTCGGGTGACAATACCCCCCTCCTCCCTCTGGTCTATTAGTGAAGATGTGTATTATTCGTAAAATATCACGAATATGTACTGCATGACAAGATTTCTTATCAAAATATTATCAAAGAGATTACTACGTCATAAATACAATACAGCCAATTACAATGCCACAATGTGTGGTAGAAAAAATAACAGTGTTTTAATAATTTTTAAAATACCCAACTAGGTTCCACGTGTTAGTACAGCTCATCAAGCTACATAGAATCCGATACGCCTGTAAATAAACACTCATTTTCCTGTTAGCAAATTATAAAGCAATAAAATGTGACATACTCACACTCATTTTGATGGTATTTCGTGGCCCTCTGCAGATGGATTTCGGTTATTCTGACATCATGTGATAAATCTATACCACACAGTGAGTGTAATGTAAACTCTTCTGTAGCAATAGGTCCAAAATCAAGTCGGGTGTAAAGAGTATCATTTTCGTCTCTGCTAAACTTTCCTTCTATAATCTAGAACCAAAACGATTTTTATATTTTTTTACAGCGTGTTAAAATATTATGGTGGATAGAGAGAGCATTTAATTGGCGTCAAAACAAATGTCCATTAATTTTGTTTAAGCGATTACAGTATTTGGATATCGAAAGATTTGACATTAGTCGGAGTGTCCAACAGCCAGAAAAGGGCTCTTATAAATGTCTAACTTGTATCAGTGTATGGTCAACCGCAGCCGTTAGCTAGTTTTAGACACTGAATTATTTAATGTTATATTCTTAACCATTAATTTTGTTGTCGTCAGTGTTGGTATAAGCTACAGCCACGGGAAAATAGGACTACTGAAATAAATTAAACTTTCGGCTTCCAAACAGGATACGCCAACATACGAGTGATGAATAGAGAACAAGCTAAAAAAAAGTGATTTTTCCTACAACCAAGGGCAATAAATTATGAAGTTGCAATTCGATATGCGCAAATATCGAAAGGAACCAAGATCTGTGAGTTATGGACATGTACTGCTTTGTGGGTACCGCTTGACCTCTGCAGCTTTTGATACGATCGATCACAGTAGGCTCCTTTTAAGACCATGGATTGTCCGATACCGTAGTAGACTGGTTCCAGTCATATTTGCAAAACAGATCACAAAACTTTATCATTGGAGAAGATATTTCTGATCCTGTTGAACTCACATGTGGAGTTTCACAGGGCTCGTCATTGGGCCCGGTGTTATTTACCTTATACACCAGAGATGGGAGGATTATTGATGATCATGAGCATCTTAGACACTTTTACGCGGATGACTCACAGGTCATGACAATATTTGATCCAATCCCTGTTTCAGCCATTTTAGTACAGTCTCGGATATCCAACTGTTACTGTGAAATTAAAAATTGGATGACATCAAAAAAACGAAAACTGAAACTCAACGGCGAAAAAACTGAAATATTTCTCTTTGGTCCGAAGTCAAGAAGACACAGTTGTGGTATTCAAGACACAACTGTTGGTGTCACTTCCATTCCCTTTTCAGAAAGTGCTAAAAACCTGGGAATAATGTTTGATTCTGAATTATCAATGGAGACTCACAATAAACATATATCCGAAGTGGGTTACTTATTAATAAGAAATATTGGATTTATTAGAGAATTCTTAACTAAAGAATCCGCCACAGTTTTGGTATCATCTTTAAAGTTACATTATTCAAGATATAGATAAGAACTAGCCATTCTTGCTACATTAATATTTCGAAAGTAGATGATGTAAAATGAAAATTTTGAAAATTTCATTCAAATTACTCAATGGCAAGCGAAGATATTGGCATTTGAAGATTTGGCAGACGTGTGCAATAATTTCAACCACGGTCCTGGTTGATCGAAGCTAAGCCTCGAACTGTCTGGGTCCGCCATATTTGATTAAATCGAAGTATCACTGAAACGTTTTAATCTGTTTAATATCGGAGCAATCTGATGCCATCCAAAGTTGATTAAGGCCTGGATCAGTTAATTGATGTCTAATTAATACTCTAGAAAACATCTCAGGCCCAAAGAAAGACCTGCTATAGGCAGATTTAGCTCTTAACTAATGTAACTTTAATACTGTCCAGATTAGATTACTGTAACAGCCTACTAGCTGGTGCACCATCTACTCTCCGGAATCATCTTCAGTGTATCCAAAACACTGCAAGGGTAGTGACACTCGCTTCTCGCTTTAGCCACATAACTAGCACTCGTAAAGACCAACATTTTCTACCAGTACACCTCAGGATAAAGTATCTTTCGGACCTATTGGAACCGTACACTCCACCAAGAACACTCAGATCCCAAGACAAAATCTTCTCATTGTGCCATAAAACCAAAACGGGTCGTTTCGGTCAGAAGTGTTTCTCACATGTTGCTCCAAAGAATGGAATGAATTACCAATGGATGTTAAGAACTCACCTTCCCTAGAAGTATTTAGATCTAGACTCAAAACATACTTTTTTTTTTTTTTTTTTTTTTTTTTTTTTTTTTTTTGTCTGCGATATCACTTCGGTGGAAGCGGACGTAAAATAAAGCTATTTCACACACACATACTTTTTCACAAACGCATTCACCATTAACTTCTTGGACTACGCTTTGAGCATGCTTAGTCATGGAAACAGTGCATTATAAATAGACTATTATATTATTTTTATATTTCAAGTTTCATTAAAATCGGGTAAAAATTTTGACCTCTAAAGGCTCCACAACTTACTTATACGCAAGCGGCGGCTTTCATGACATAATCAAATTTTGTTTTTTTTAAATCGGGTAATAATTGTGACCTAAAGAAGGAGCACAAGCTAATAAAGATGATTTTTCGTACAGGCAGGGGCCATAATCCAGGAAGCTACAATCCGATATGCGCAAATATCGAAAGGAACCAAGATACATGCATTTCAAGTTTTATCAAAATTAGATTAAAATTGTGAGCTTTACAGTGTCCACAACCTTGATATACCATTTTGTCTGGCCATTTTGGTCTGATTCTCACGAAATTCGGACTCAACGGTGATATAATCAAACGATTTTGTAAATCGGATATTTGTGAACTTCAGAGGGGACCACAGGCTTAAAATGGCGATTTTTCGTATAATCAGGGGGCATAATTTAGGAAGTTATGATCCGATATGCGCAAACATCGACAGGAACCAATGTATTTGGGTTATAAACATGCATTTCAAGTTTCATCAAAATCGATTTAAAACACACTACGAAGCCATAATCCACGAAGTCACCGTTCGATATATACCAATATCGAAAGGAACCGAGATCTCATGGTGATAAACCTATATTTCGAGTTTCTTTTAAATCGGATAAAATTTGTGACCTGTAGTGTGTTCACAAACAATTGTGGACGGGCGGACTTTCGGACGGACGGACAGGGGCGACGATAATATACGTTAACATGAAAATGTTTGTGGGCGTATAAAATACCCTAATACACTGTTAATACAACATGTACATACCCGGGAATATTGTGATTGTTGATCTGTGATTGAGTCTTTGTCCGTAGTTCTTGACACTGGAGCCACATTCCCTGTATACTGTAATATCCACTCAGGACAGAATGTTAATGTCACCAGTGTTATACCATTCAAAGTTGTCTACATAAATTAAACAAAAATTATACAAGGGATAAATTGCCAAAGTCAAATTTGTTGACGGCATGATATATAATTATTGTGGATTTAAGAAAACTAAATAATAACGATATGCTGTTTCATCACCATCCACACGCGGTAGATATATTTCGTGCCAGTCGTAGGTCAAGGTCATGTTACAGAAAACTAAACTCAAACTTTTCAAAATCAGTTTTGGGACATTTGACCTTGACCTAGGACCTTGACCCCATAACCTCTTGTAAAGCCCATCATCCTGGCTTGAACCACCGACGATTAACTTTGCCCTGTCGCACACTGACCTACGACTTTGACCCAGTTATGTTTTCTGAAGGGCGTAGTCTCTGCTTTCACGTCGAACCTTAACTTTGCTAATGCGACTTTGACCCAGTTATTTTTTCTGAGAAGCGTCGTCTCTGCTTTCACGTCGAACATTAACTCTGATAATACGGCAAGAAATAAGGCCACGACAAGCATAAACGCAAAGGCCCTGAGATCGGTGGGAAGTTTGGACTCAAGGTCAAAGTCAAGGTCACGGTTGGTTAAAGATGACTATTGAAGATTATCACGACCTTTCACATTGACCACGCCCATTGAGTTCCTTTCGGATACGGGCCCCTTGCGTTTGACCGTTTTCTGACCGAGCAGTGTGCGACAGGGCAAAGTTAATCGTCGGTGGTCCAAGTCAGGATGATGGGCTTTAAAAAAGCTAATGGGGTCAAGGTCGTAAGTCAAGGTTGAATGAATATCCGAAAAATGACTTTGAAAAGTTTGAGTTCAGTTTTCTGTAACATGACCTTGACCTACGACTTTGACCCGGTTATCTTTTCTGAAGGGCGTCGTCTCGGCTTTCACGTCGAACCTTAACTTTGATAATGCGGCAAGAACTAAGGGCACGGCAAGCATAAACGCAAATGACGCGAGATCGATGGGAAGTTTGGACTCGAGGTCAGCTTCAAGGTCACGTTACTATTCACACGTAACGGCCAATCAATCTGGTCAACACTAAATAATATTTTGAGGAAATAGTTGGCTTTGCGCAATAAAATATACGAAAATCATTATTGAATTCTATGAACTGCAGTCATCGGCAGCTAGCGCAGTGTGTCGGAGTCCGTATAGTGTCTTGTTATGCGAGTCTAAATAGTAAACAAAAAATTGGATAGCACGGGTCAATTGGGTGGCCTTTCCAGTCTTTTGTACAAATTTAAAGTAAAAACAGCTGCCACATCATATCTTCCTTAGAGGATCGCTAAACACTTATCTCCCATCGGAACCATGGTCAACACGGTAAGCGTTTTTTTCCCATCCACTTGAGCCAGGTGTTATGACGTCATATGTGGATTGCGGGTTAGGATAATGGTTAGGCTTGGCCCAGGGCTAGGGTTAGGGCTAGCCCTGTCTACATCTCGAGACTCTAACGAAATCTGCAGGCCACAACCCTTGCCCTAACCCTTATCCTAACACACAATCAACATATGACGTCATAACACCTGGTTCCAGTGGATGGAAAAAACGGTTACCGGTCAACACACCCGAAAAGGCAAAGGGAATCTACTCCCTAAGGTGAGATAACTCTGTGCAATATAATGAACGGCTGTCGGTTTTCTACTCCCAGAGGCGAGAAAACCCTTTGCAAAATACTATTATTAGACTTGTTCATTCTTTAATGGTTTACTATTATATTATGGAAGCTGTTATTGACACGACGGTCGTGCCCCGAATGGTTATTGTTAGCACTGCGGACCCGACCGTCGTTTCCGCAATGCAGGCTCCCTTCATTGCGGAAACGACGACATCGTGCCAACAAGAACGAAATTTGGTGTTGCGTACCCGACCGTGCGTGAATATAAAACATGGACCGGAACAACCTGAATACGGCTTACCGACCGTCGTGCAACCCAACCCTAACCCTTCTCAACTGCCCTCGAGTCTGCTATAACAAATTTTGCAAATGTTTCCCGCTCGAATTTATTCAGATATTCTTTAAAGGCCGCGAAATGGCTGAATTTTTGTCCGAGAGACAGCGGCTCCATAACGTCGTCTCTCGCCATGTTGTTTCTTCTACTGATCACGTTGGGTCGGGTAAGGCTAAACAGTGGCCGCTTGTTGGGAGACACGCGCTTGGCAAACCGGTGACGTCACTGTCGGGTAATGCTCTTACAGATTATGGCGCTGCAGACACGACGGTCGGGTAATGCTCTTACAGATTATGGCGCTGCAGACACGACGGTCGTGTCAATAGTCACTTCGTTATATTATACTGATTAAGTATACTCACCCACTTCATCGATAGTTTAATTTCTGTCTCATTAAATTGTGTGTTTACATTGTAGAGAGACAATTCATCTTCTGTCATGTGTGATCCTACGTCTGCGCTGATGATTGTACCTGTTATACAATAATAAAGGCAACATGAATCGAATAATAACTGTGGCAACAAGCTCATAGGCGTACGAGTCGGACGGAATCCCCGAGTAAACATCCCCCTAACTATCGGACCGACGGGTAGAATGAAAGTAAAGAGCCCGAAATCTAATAAAACACTGGTATCAAGTGTCACGAACTTGTACTGAATTGATTATGAATTAAAACATTTTATCTGGGGCAACTCTATTTGATTGAAGTTGGAGATTTTTCTGGCATTGATTTTTATTGGTGAATGCAGCTGAATCAAACAAACGTTTTTTGGATGGGGGATTGAGACTGGTGGGGGGGGGGGGTCATAGTGTTAGAGACATCATAATGACCAGTAAATATAATCACAAATTCAAATTTCTGCATAAATAACTAATATTATTTACCATTTAGTTCATACACAATGTAACACAGGCTCCCCGCACAATTACCGCTACATGTTGTATAGATATTAGCAACTGCTTCTGGTAGTTCATCGACACAGGAACAATTTTTATTGGAATACTGCAGTTAAAAATCAACGTTAGTTATTGTTAATAGATCATTTGAAGTGGATTAGAAATTTAATTAACAGAAGAAAGCGGGTCTAAAAGCACATATCATTGTAACATGCATCAAATAATTTACATTCTATTTTTATTTCTGTGAGGGTGGGTGGGTGTCTGGATGATTAGCACGTTAAACCCCATTTCTGTCTGTTTCTCCCTCTCTCTCTTCCTATTATTATTTTGTCGTTTGTGAATCAGCCATTTTTAATTACTACGCGATGTCTTTATTAAAAATCACAATCGAAACCCCTATGTCCATATAGTATACGACGTCGTGTACTGGTTTTAAAATTGTCAGTGTGACTTAAATATTGGGTATAATGGTTCACAATAAAAGATATAGAATCACTTTTCAGAAGACAATTATCCATATTTTGACGGTAAGATAACAACATCATTATTGATTGAAATGTTTGAAATGTCGTATATTGTCTCCCGAGTTAAGCCCATTAAATTGTTTAATCTTACACGTACGTCTGTTGTATCTTCAAAGCGTATTGCAGCCATTTTCTTTCGAAGTAAGGAACAGCAAAGAGCACAGTTCTTTGAAGATTCACAGTCGCTAACTGGTAGCTGAACTGTATTATTTGTATATCTGTAGCAACGGGCTTTATCTGTAACAAGAAAATAAGCTATTGTTAGGCAACTCTTAACGGACGCCATTGGTGATTCCACTCTTACAACCTTACGCGTCAACATGAAATTATGTACGTTGTACAGAACGCACAGACGGACAAGATAAGTCCCTTCGTCTGCCTACCGTGGAATTTTTGTCGTATACATCTTATACCATACATAATTACAAATATTTCCAATGGTTACAATGAAAATCCTAATTGAGCCCTTCCAACCATGCATTCAAAGTGGGTTTTCAAACTCATTAAATGCACTAAATAGATCAAGCTTTCTATTTTTTGTTAGTATTGATTTTATAGATATCCTTAACCTAGGATCATTCCAAATTCGAAATTCAAAATTTTGCTTTTGACTAAACAGATAGAGTAAAATAACAATATTTCAGATGGGTTTCCAGGGAACGAAACACACGCCAAAAGCAGCTAAATCGTCCTGGTAGTTGTAGTGTATTTAGACTCTATAATAATGCCATAGTCAGTAGTCCCACTCCTGCTCAATAGACAGTACCTTAAGAGTTATCTTATTGTCACGTGACCTCTTCTCTTCTCTTCAGCCATGCTTGTTGTTAGGACGCTAACATGTGCTATACATATTGTATTACTAATTGAATAAATCTTATACTATGAATTAAGATGGTAATATTCAACAGTAGTCAACAAGAGTTGTCGCATACTTTTTTACTTATTTGTTTGGCTTTTATAAAGTTCTGCCCAATGCTAACGTTTAGTATGCGAAACATTTAATATTTTGGAATTAGCTGTTCAAGTTTTCAAAATTCATTGAAAATCAGTTTACTTGTTCGTCTCAAGAAGTACAACTCTGTGTAGCAATGGGGTGATAACTTTAGTCTCTAGAGCTTCAACAAGATTTTTTTAAAGTGATCAAGGGCCATAACTCTGGCAGTAATCATCGGAAATCGTTGAAAATCAATATGTATTTTTCTCTCATGAACATGTATAAATGTATAAATCTAAAGTCAATGGGATATTGACTTTAGCCTTTAGAGCGTCCACAAGATTTTTCAAAGTGATCAAGGGCCCTAACTACTGACTATGGCATTATTATAGAGTCTAAATACACTACAACTACCAGGACGATTTAGCTGCTTTTGGCGTGTGTTTCGTTCCCTGGAAACCCATCTGAAATATTGTTATTTTACTCTATCTGTTTAGTCAAAAGCAAAATTTTGAATCAAGGGCATTTGGAATTTGGAATGAGCCTAATGGGCTTTCGTATTAACCCGAAACAATCAGGATATGCTTTCATAGTCGATGTGCAGTTATTTTCACTGCTCGTTTTATTGTCTTCGATCATTCGAACCGACAGATAGGTATTGTGTATACAAGTATTTAGAGCATAAATATCATTTAAAATATAGAAACAGGTGAACCAAAATGTTCATGAACTACATGCAATATGTGGTGCTGATCAGTTCAAGAATATTCATTCCTTTACCCGAAATAATAATTATGTTGTTTTAACGAAAATAAATAATTCGTTTTTAACGAAAATAAATAATTCGTTTTTAACGAATATAAATAATTAGTTTTTAACGAAAATATATAATTCGTTTTTAACGAAAATAAATAATTCGTTTTTAACGAAAATAAATAATTCGTTTTTAACGAAAATAAATAATTCCTTTTTCAACGAAAAAAAATAATTCGTTTTGAACGAAAATAAATAATTCGTTTTGAACGAAAATAAATAATTCGTTTTGAACGAAAATAAATAATTCGTTTTGAACGAAAATAAATAATTCGTTTTTAATGAAAACAAATAATTCGTTTTTAACAAAAATTAATAATTCGTTTTAACGAAAATAAATAATTCGTTTTAACGAAAATAAATAATTCGTTTAAACGTAATAATTAGGGTTGGAGAGAGAATTATGCTTATGGACCTCTATGGTTAAAGGGCTAATCCCGATATTTGTTTGGGGAATAAAACTGCCTAATTTTGTGTTGAAATCCCTTAAAATATTCGAGTCAAGGGCCGAGCAACTACTTCAGAATCTATGATACATTTTCAAACGACTTAAATCCGCCAGTCTTCATCTGGAATTTGAGACCGGTGCCCCAAGGTGTATTTTGTTGAAATTTGCCTTTCTTTATCAAGTACGGCACACGAGTTATTCACTGCATAACCCTCTCAAGTAACCGTAATCGGTTATAAGGTCACTTAACGAAACAATTGACCCGATATCTTAAAAGGGTTAAGTGTCCGGATAAGCGGTTTTGGCGTTCACGTTTTGAGACAAGGTAAATACACCATTCTCCAATATTTTGGCGTTTTATTTTCATACATTCTTAGACTTTTATTTTTATAAATTCGGGATTGTCCCTTTAATAAAAAACTAGACAACAATTTGTTTAAAATAAACTATTGCTTCTATCGGGTTCACAAGGTTTTGTGATGGTAATCATATGGGGGCTCTGGATCAGAAGGTTAACTTCAATGCTTCTCGCCAATTTATAACGACTGTAGCCTATATCGCCATAACAATTTGATGACAGACTGGGGAACCAGATCTATGGGCCCCCGTTTGGATGTGCATGGGGCAAAAAAGACCAGTGCGTAATTATGTGGATGTATCCTATCAATTTCCATCATGGTCCATCTGTCCGTTCGGTACAACGTACATAATTTCATGTTCGGTACGCGTAAGGTTGTGTACTGTTGTTGCAGAATTCCACCATCACGTCCTCCTACATTTCTTCCGAAACCTTTTATCACACAAAGTTTTTTCCTTCAGAAAGAAACACATGTCTCCCACACTTTATCGACTGGCGTTGATCTGGTTTGATATAATAAAAGACGCGTGTGGGGTTCTCTATGTAACGACATAAAGACAAAAGTTTCCCCTTAGGTATTGCCTATCGTGGGTCATTCTTGTGGCCTCAACACATGGACGGTCATTATTCTAGCAATTATCTTTAGAAACCTCTCCAAATCAGTACATATCATTCTTTGACACAGCAGTATAATGAACCTAAATTTCATACTGAACCACTAAAGCCCCGTTTATACAGAGTGCGAACTCGAACGCGTCCATTGCGAACGATCAAAAAGGCGCGAACCCGATAGCGGAAAACCGTCGACGGCTTTCGTGATAGCTTGTCTTTTTCTAGCTGTGGCAGATAAATGTTCGCATTTGCTACGATGGCTCAGGTGGAATCAGACACAGACGAGATCTTGGCACTGTATTTGTACATAAAACATCGAAGGAAGAGAAAGAGGCGAATATCAGTGCATGAAAATTTACAGGGAAGAAGTGAGTTTTAAGAATACCATCACCTTGTAAAAAAAACTATAATTTCATCCGGAAAAATTCCAACAGTATTTTCAATTTCAATGATCATTTAGACTGTGAACATTGCATACTTGTGGGATCAGGCCTAGCGGTTTCTATTTGTGAAAATGATGCCATGGGAAGTGCTCGCTGATTGGTTCATTGGGGAAAAGTTCGTGCGAACTTCTGAAAAATTCGCTCGGGGGGCAATCAAGGCGGTCGTTTGCGTGAAGTTAATATTTGTTCAGGTTCGCGCTCTTTATGAACAGGGCCTCTAAAATTAATAAAAGCATTCCAGGACGAAAGTCGCGTTCGGATTCGCGCTCTGTATAAACAAGGCTTTATAATTATGGCAAAGCGTATAACTTAGTAATTTACAATGTACACAAGTTGCTGAGGTCACCACGAAATTTCACCGAAAACAACTTACCTGTCATATAATAATAACCCGGATTTGCAAGCGTCATGTGATACCATTTAGTTTTTGTGTAGTTGGAAAAATGAACACCTACACTCATTAGGTTTATTAAAAACGAGTTGGATGATTCGTAAGAATTTACAAAGTTTCTGTTTATTCTGTAATAAAATCATGAAATAGTGCTCAGTAAGTATAAATTTTGTCGGTAAAGTAAATTTGATCGACAACGTAAATTTCAATTAATTAAATGAGTTTTCACGTCGCACTGTTCTCTTCCAGCTGGGCTAATGAAGACGGGAAATTTCATATAAAAATTGAAGCCGCTGCGCACCTGTTTGTCCTTTCAGTATGACATGGAATGAAATGGG
Source organism: Patella pellucida (assembly GCA_917208275.1). NCBI lineage: Eukaryota > Metazoa > Mollusca > Gastropoda > Patellidae > Patella > Patella pellucida. Next base: position 11,676,751 of record OU795037.1, read on the forward strand.
GTTTAACGTTCTACAGCTATGTGGGAAGATATGCATAGACAGTGGTGCTACGCGCTCCTTTTTTTCTAATTCTAACTTTCAAGGGTTGTTTAACGTTGACGTAAACCAGGACCTCAGTTTTTCGTCCTATCCAAACCCTTAGAGACTTTGCCTTGTATGCGCCATTGGAGAGGGGCGACCACGCTTGTACTACTGCATCAATCCTTGGGTTTTCCCCAGCAAAAATACAGTGCAATATTGACTAGAATGGAATCCATATTTTCATTTACCGAGCAACCAAAAAGCGCGTGGAATCCTAAATGTTTAGTGATTATTACACTTAGGGAATAAATAACCTAATAATGAGACAAGGGATGTCACAGTAATTTTAGTACAAATGTAATTGTTTGGGATAAGTTCCCATTTTTATCAGGTACAGAAATCCTTGTTAAACCCTCGCTTTTGCCTTTGGGTTTATCATTTTGGGGATAATCGTCACTATTGTCATTTTATTGAAGAAAATCCCCTCTTTTGTCATTTGAGGGGAAACAGCCAATTTGCAATTGTTGGCAAAAAATCCCCGCTTAAGAGAAATGTTTCTTTAAGCAATACGAATTACTATGTCACCGAATTTGATTCCCATTGTAAATCTACGAAGAAATTGATATAATTAATAAAGTAATGTGTTTTCTGCAGATTTTTCACGTCAAGTGAAATACTTTTTCCGTAAATGAGTCTATGCAAGAACACTTTAAGATCTTGTTCTCTTAAAGTATTTTATAAAATATTAATGCTCACGTTTTCAGTACGGAGTCGACAATATTGTACCCAATAGTATTTTCTATCGTATATGCCATATTAAACCAGTTTTCCTTGGACGTTGAACTTAACTTAACATTACTGTTGTTATAAACCATGTAGTTTAATAATTCACCATATTGGTTGGTATAAGTTACAGCTACCTGTAAACAATATAGGCTTTATAGCTTGCTCACGGGGTTAATCACCTGAATTGGTTTAAACAGCATTTATTTTACATATTATGAGATTAACAATACATAATAAATTATATGGATTGCACATGACGTTAGAATTTCTGGACCAAACCTAACCCTAACCCTTACCCTAGCACGTGGTGCCTGTCAGGGTCGCTAAAAATAAGCCGTCATCAAGTTTATGAACGCGACATTTCGTCAATTCATTGTGAGGAATGTCTCCCTTGTGCAAAAATTAGGCTTTACAAAATACAAACTGTAGCCAACCCTTACAAGAAGGACCACTGAACACAAACTAGGTCAATTCGCGACTAAAATATTGTACAGTCCAATAATTCAGATGGGCGTGGGGTACTTCTACAGTGGAAGTAAAGCGAACACCCCGGAGAAAACCAATTCCCGATACAGGCCTTGGACACCGAGCATCTTAAATCAAAACCCAAGCTGCAGACCTCCCAGTTCAATTTGAACTCCACAAGAATAGGTATACCGGTATATGGACTGATTATACAATATATAAAATTACTTCTTACCTTATCGGGTGGATTTTGTTGCCAGTTAATCAGATCTTTAGTTACACAATGATCAATCTGAATCTCATCAAAAAGTTGATACTCAGATGAACAAAATGGTGTATTACTATCAGATTGGTTTAACATGAGTAACGAATAGGGCTCTGTGGTACTCCCATCTTTACTTATAAACAATACTTTCCATCCACCTAATATATAAAACATTAGTAATTATACATATAACTATAGCAAGCCAAACCGGAATTTTTCATACAGAAAAACGGTCTTGCAATTTTAAAAATTACGCTTTGGCTTACCATATACACGCAGTATAAAACCATACTAATAATACTCGCCAAATAAACGGAATATAAATGATCATAAAAAATATACTACCTATACGTATAAAATATAGCAAAAATGCCTTATATATAATCTACCTATGCGTTATAAAATTAATACTCATACAAATGATGATAATTATACGCCTAACTATTCTAATCCCTGGGTTAAGAGACCCCTTAGTTTCGAGGGTAGCGATTAGTTAAACGAACAGTTGATCTTTATGTCAAGCCCATCTCACTTCCGTTGTATCTATGACAGATAAGGTAATTTATCACGACGGGATATAATATTTCTCACATTCTATCTATGGAATCCATTAGTGATCATCCAAAAGGCTACTGCTAGTCGGATATACCTACGTGAAGGGAGGTCGGGTGTCCTGCAAGGGGCCGTTTTTATTTTGGTAAGGCAAGTGTTACGCCAAGGCATGGCCGAGTCACATCTACCACCCAGAGGGGTACTGCTAGTCGGATATACCCGAGACTCCTCGCAATGTTCCGTTTGATTACAGCTAATCCCACTATTCACTGCTGAAAATAGGGAGAATTCTTGTTCTAAATTATTATTGGCCAATAGTCCGATTTCAAGAGATGTTATTTGTGAATCTCTTACATATATTTTTAATCTTGCTATCTCCAAAAAATGTATTTCCCGATTCACTTAAATTTGCCAAAATTATCCCCATACACAAGAAAGGTGCAAAGGATTTGCCGAATAACTATCGACCAACATCCATTTTACCAACAATTTCAAAAATATTTGAAAAACATATTAGTAAACAAATTATTTCATATTTTGAATGCAATGGACTATTTTATAAACACCAATCCGGTTTCAGAAAACATCATTCATGCGCTACAGCATTACTTAGAATGACTGACACGTGGTTAAAGGCAATGGATAATAATGATATTACCGGAAGTCTTTATTTAGATTTCACCAAAGCATTTGATCTCATAAATCACCAGCTTATTCTTGAGATATTAAAGTTATACAAATTTAGTGCTAATGCAAATAAATTGATGGCACATTACTTATGTAATCGTAAACAAATGGTAGCGTTATGGTCATGTCACTCAGACCCGACAAAAGTGAAATGCGGGGTTCGACAGGGCTCCAATTTAGGCCCACTCCTCTTTCTAGTATTTATTAATGATCTGCCGTTACATGTAGAAAAGTGTGATACAGACATATTTGCTGATGATAGTACTATTCATTTTTCAGGAAAAGACCCAATCAGTGTGAAATCAGCTTTACAGACGGACTTAGACAACGTGTTAAAATGGTGTATTGATAATGGGATGGTGTTAAACAGTACAAAGACTAAAGTGATGATGATTGGATCAAAACAATATACAGAAAATAAACAATTAAACTTAAATGGACAAATGCTAGAAAATGTTGATGAAACTGTTTTACTGGGGATCAGTGTGGATCGACATTTACTGTGGGGAAATCAAATTAATAAACTTTCTAAAGCTATAAGCTCTAAAATAGATCTCCTATCTAAACTCAAAAAATACCTTCCTCTCATAGATTGAGAATATTATTTAACAGTAGTTATATATTGCCATAATTTGATTATTGCTCGACAGTTTGGGGTAATGCTACTAAGTCGAAACTTGATGTCCTGCATAAATTGCAGAAACGCGCGGCAAGAACAATTTTAGATGAAAAACATGATGCGAGTTTAGGACCATTATTTTTAAAACTAAATTGGTTAAATATATATCAAAGGATTAAATTTAATATTGGAATGCTAACGTTTAAAATCATGAAAGAAAAATCACCCGAGTATCTTTTTAATTTATTTGATGAACGCTCTAATTGTACAAATACCGAGTTAACCTTAAGATCTGAAACTCAAAAGGCAAAAAACACGCAATGACGCGTACTTTTCATTTTTCGGCCTCTAATCTTTGGAACTCCTTACCTCTTCAAATAAAACAAGATTCGTCAACATTTACTTTTAAAAAATACTTAAATAAATTTGGAAAAGAAAAGTAGATTAACCATGTATATTGTATATAACGTAGCTGCATGTTTTATATCATACTTATTATTACATTTTTGGGGGAGGGTGGGGGGTAGGGGGCCGGGAAGCAATAGACTGTGTACAATACAGCTGCATGTTATATTTTATAATTGGTTTTACATTATGTTAATTGATTTTGGTTTGGGGAAGGGGTGGGGAGCATTAGATTGTGTATTTCATAATGATTATTACTTTTTTCTTTGGGGGGGGGGGGGATGTTGCTTTTGGGGGGGGGGGGGCTCTATTTGTTTTGTATTTGCATGTGACTAAATATATATGTGTATATTGTAGTGTAGGAGGAACCCCCTAAAACGGCGTCAAATTGGACCAAATATGTTTACATGACGTTACGCCATAGCTCACGATTTTATTATGCCCAATTAACCAGTGCACAGCAAAATATTGCCGTAAAACAAATTGCGTGACAAACGAGGCTATCAACATTGACATAAAGTAAAGAATACTGTATGGAACGAACATACTTTCACCGTTTTTAATACCTTAAATAACTGTCCAAAGTTTTAGGGAAGACCCCGAATAAATGAAGGCCTGTACTCAAGTAATGGATTTGATTGAACGGGAAGAGTGGATACACTCCCTCAAAAGTTCAAATATCAGAAGCAAATCCAGCAATGGCCAGAGAGGGATTTCTCGGGCCATTGCTTTAGGAATATGGGCATACCTACGCGATGGGTTGCCGGGGGGGGGGGGGGCTTTTTTGTCTTGGCAAGGCTAATAGCATTGAAGGCAACACTATTTATCGTTTCCGATACGAAGCTCTAATATTAGTTTTTGGATGAATTTACCTTGGACGGTACGCCTGCCGTGCAAAAGGCAATGCGTCTTTGGTCAAGAAAACGGAATCTAATAGGTTTCCTTATCGATCTTTCATACCCTACCTAGATGGACTAAGCCTACCATGTGGCATCTCTGGCAGTGTCTTTGGAAACACTGACTTGTCTACAGGATTATGCCCCTGTCTTTTAAGACAAAAATATAAAATATGTTCTTAAATAAGTTTAATTATCATAAGTATCAGACCTTCCATTCTAGGGTTATAGTCCCTTCTTTTATGCCATAAAATAGGTATGAGGTTTTTAGACAATCTAAGGGTGACAAGTATGTCCGATTCAGATCAAACTAAAAAATTATGTTTAGGGTAACAAAAGTCCGATTTTGGTGCCTGCTCATCGCTTTCAAAATATGGGCGTATCAATGTTGTAAACAACTTACTGACCAATCCCAATTTCGTTAAGCAAAAATGATTTTAATCGAATAGTATTTCTAATTTTATAATCAATCAAATTTAAACTTGTACTCCTATATGTAAAGCACCCTTTATTTTACTTGTGGTGTATACAAATATCTTTCAAATTTAGATACATCAAAATCTGTAGGAAATGATAGTGTTAGCTCGTTTTCTCAACACCGGATGCTCCATTTTAAATACCTCTCTAACATATATATTTAAACTTTGCATTGTAAAGAACATATTTCCTGACTTTTTAAAACATACAAAGGTACTACCATTCTTCAAATCGGGTGATAAAAGGCTAACCAGTAATTATAGGCCAATATATATTTTGCAAACTCTTTTATTAAAATATAACAAAATTATTTAAATAAAAATAATCTTTCATATTTAAATCAACCTGGCTTCCATTCAAATCATTCCTGTTTTACAGCCCTTGCTAATATCTATAAATAATAATATACTGACAGAATTAATATTTTTTGATTTCAGAAAAGCCTTTGACATGGTATATCATAATCTTCTTCTACAAAAACTTCAGCTATATAATTTTTCTGAAAACTTACTCACATCATTGAAATCCATGATTTACCGTTTTCTCTTATTGTAAATTCCGAACTGTTTGCAGATGACACCACCGTTTATACCTCATCTCCGGATATAATAACATCTCTTAATAATAAAATCCAATTGGAAAACAATAAAATAATACGTTGTCAAAATAATGCTATGACTATCAATGAATCAAAAACTAAATCAATGTTAAGAGCTACAAACTATCAACCTAAACACGCAACACATTAATGTATTATATAGAAAATTGGCAACATATTGTGCAGTACGGTGTTTAAATGGACTAAAGTAAACACAAGTAGAATCTGATATAGTGCACATAAGATGGTCGTCAGAATTTTTTGCTACGGGTAGCCAATGGTTACTATATCCACATTACAGGAAGTGCTTTCTTTTTATCTTTTCTTTGTTTGGTGTTTAACGTCTGCTTCCACTTAAGTGATATCACAGACAAGACATAGGACAGTCGAAGCTGCTTCCTGATTTTTAGAATATGATTTTGCAATCTTTTCATTTTGGCCTTAGGCCATGGATTAGGTTTAAGTGGGAAGTTCTTCCCTTTATTTAATAAAAACACATCGTTGGTAGATGATCTCTTCTGTTTCTGGATTGGTAGATGTCATCTTGGTGGGATTTGTGTTTAGGTGCCAGGCCTGTCTTCTCGTGGCCTCCCCTTACTCCACTGTCCCACTGGTATTTTTTTTGGCAGAATAGTGTTTAGATGCCGAGCACGTCTGATCATGACCCCCTCTTACTCCACTATCCCGCCATGGTAGATGTTAGTAGTAAATTAAACTTATATAAAATTAAATAAAATAAAGAGAGTATAACAAAGTTGTAGTTAAATAAATTAAAGGTAATAAATAAAGTAACTTAAAGTAAAAGTAAAGATAAAGTAGAATGAATAAATTAAAATTTATTAGTTAAATAAATTAAAGGTAATAAATAAAAATAAAGTAAATTAAAGTAAAACTTAAGTAAAATGAATAAATTAAAATAAAGTTGTAGGGTGGTTGGGCTTTCTTCGAGGGGACGTTTTTATTTAGCCACCCTACGTCGTATAAATAAAAAGTTAAGATTAAAAAAAGTAGAAAAAAATAAAAATAAAAATAAAAAAAAAGATAAAAATAAATGTATAGGATGGTTGGGCTTCCTTCGTGAGGACGTTTTTACTCAACCATCCTACGCTGTATGGAGAATTTATCTAGCCGTAACTAATCTACTTAGTCCAACTGTGTCCATTAGGGTGTGGATTTCTTCGAAGATTTGTAGTTGCAGATCTGGTCTAGTGAAGAGTAGGTTCCGAGTGTTGAATGGTATGTTGTTGGTCTCTATTGTTCTCACTGGTTCCCTTCTCTCCTCCTTGTAAACCTCGCAGTCTGCCAGGATATGGTTGGTGGTACACTCTTCTCCGCACTCACAGACGATGACTTGGTGTTTGTAGTCTCGCAGCCGCTCTTTCACCCTTAGTTTCGATATGAGTCTGCATATATCTCGTCTAGGATGACTGGTCGCTGTCTCGTCATCCAGTTGGAATCTGTATGTGTCAAGTTCAACGAGATTAAATTCCCAGATTGAATTGACCTGTCTTTTGACCATACTGTAGATTTCCGTGTTGCGGTAGTCTATGAGGCGGGGTGTAGCTGTGTCCCTGAGACCCTCATTGGCGAGTCGATCTGCCTCCTCGTTTCCTCTGATTTGCTTCCTTTCTCTAGGACCCTCTGATATAGCTGCCTGATTTCCAAAATGACTTCTGGTCTTGATTCCGAGTTGTCATTTTGGATTGAAATCAGACTGCCCAGAGAATCGCTTGGAATGACGAACTTGCCAGTCTTTTGATGGGAGATCCATGATATGGCGTCACGAATGGCAACAAGCTCTGCAGTGTACACCGAACAGTTATTGGACAGTTTCCTGCTTATTCCCTGGTTCCCGTTCGGCAGGTATATTCCAAACGAGCTGGTGCCTCTTTCAGGATTGCGTGAGCCATCCGGGTACACATGGTCCCAGTCATCAGACGGCCAGTTGTCTTCCAAATGTTCTAGATAGAAAGCACGTGCAGTACTGGGGTTATTTTTCTTGTCGGTCTTCTGTAGTAGATCTAGATTAACAAGTGGTATAGGAAGCATCCAAGGGGCGACAACTGGGGGGTCGTGTTTATTTATCACGAGCTCCCCCAGTCGTAGTTCCTTGATCGTTTCCCTGATACCCTGGCTAAAGGTTTTCTTTTTGGGATCTCTTACATATTTTGTCTTTTGTAGACTGACAAATGTTGGGGATCTTTCACCTAGTTGTGATATCTTGACCCAATACCTTGTCGCCAGTTCTTTTCTTCTTAGGGATAGGGGCAACTCCCCGACTTCTTGTAGTAGTGCCTCTCGCCTAGTCCTGAGCCCTACGCCAGTCGCAATACACAGAATTTTGTATTGGATGGTGTCAAGCTTGCTTAAGAGTTTTGGCGCGCAGTTCACAAAGGCCAAAGAGCCGTAGTCTAACACAGAACGTATTAGAGCACGATATACCATCATTAGTGTAACTCTATTGGCGCCCCACGTACTGCCCGTTAATTTTCACATTCAGTTTAGGATTTTGGAGCATCTATCTACAGTCCAGTCGATGTGCGGTTTCCAGGTCAACCGTCGGTCAAAGATTACGCCAAGGAACTTGGTTTGGTCTTTAAACTCGATGGTTTTCCCGTTCATACACAGAGTCATTCTGTTTATCCCTCTATCCCTGCTCACAAGCATACCAACTGTTTTCTTCTCTGAGACTTTAAATCCCCAGTCGTTTGCCCATGTCATGAATTTGTCTAAGGCCTTTTGCATATTCTTTTGTAGTTCACAGAAGCTCGTCCCGTTTCTCCATATGGTACTGTCATCGGCAAATTTAGCCAAGTCAGTTCTGGAATCGAGGTAGGACGATTTTTAAATGTCATTGATCATGATGTTGAAGAGAGTGGGGCTGATAACAGACCCCTGAGGCGTGCCATTTTCTAATGTTTGCTCGGCACTCAGGAATCTGCCAACATTCACCTGTATCCTTCTATCGCTCAGAAAGCTTTTAATCCACCGAAACATTATGCCCGTTATACCGATACGTCCTAACTTGAAAAGCAGCCCGTCTAACCAAACTAGATCGAAAGCATTGGTCAGATCTACGAACACGGCACATAACAGGTTTCCCGAGAGAAGTGCCTGCGACATGACTTGCTGTAGTCTAACCAAGTGGTCCATTGTTGATCGTCCTTTCCTGAACCCATTTTGATTTTCGTCGATCAATCGGTTGCTCTCCAGATAGAACTGTAATCGGATATTAACCATTGTTTCCAAGGTTTTGCATAGTGTGGATGTCAAACTTACTGGTCGATATGACTCTGCCTAGTTCTTCTCTTTCCCAGCTTTCAGTTGAGGGATGACGTTTGCTTTTCGTCATTCTTTAGGTACCTCTCCTGACAGCCAGGATGTGTTGAAGAAGTTTAGTAGTATCGTTTTGGCGTTTCTTGGTAGATGTTTGAGCATGGAGTACTTTACTTTGTCCTCATCAGCCGCACTATCCTTCTTGAGGGAAAGAGCCTTATTTAACTCTCCCTCGGAGAAGGGTAGGTTGATTGGCTCGGCCACTTCATTAGATTCAATTACTAATGAAGGGTGCTTTGAGCAAAAGATTTCCTTCCTCTTCAGAAACTCTGGTGATTGGTTTTCGTCTCTGCTTGCGTCAGCAAAAGTTTTTGCTAGTAGGTCTACCTTTTCCTTGCCGTTGGTAACGTACTTATCTCCATCTTCAAGGTTTGGTATGTTGAATGATCTGCGTTTCCCGTTCATGGCGTTAAGCTTCTTCCAGACGGCACCCGTTTGCGTGCTTTTATTTAACGCATTACAGAATGTCATCCAGTGTCCACTTTGTGCCTTTTTTATGGTGTCTCTTGCAGCGTATTTCATCTTAAGGTAATTTTGGTGGTTGGCTTCATTGTAGTGCGTTTCCGTAGGCGGAGGGCCTTCCTTCTGTCGTTGACCGCCTTCTGACATTCCAGTGACCACCATGGTTTTCTAGTCCTTGGTTTTCCACCAGAAGTCTTTGGAATGGAGTCGTTAGCAGCACCTATAATAGAGCTCGTAATGTTGGTAGCGTACACGTCGATGTTGGTGTCGATGATATCTTCTTCCTTCCACTCAAGGCAGCCTACACGGAATTTAACCCAATCAGCTTCTTTCATAATCCAATTGGGTCTCCCGTTATAGACTTCCCTGGTTGCTTCGGCCTGAATGCAGAATTCTATCAGGAGATGGTCACTACCAAGTGTTTCATCTTCGTGTACTTGCCAGTCGCAGCGGTTTGCCAGACAAAGCGTACAGAACGTGAGATCTAGGTGCGAAGGTGGGGCATTTTCTCCGACAAAAGTAGGGCTCTCATCGTTCAGTATGCATAGGTCGTTTGCTTCTATTATTGAGCATAGGCTAGTCCCCCGACAGTCATTCCTCGGCGACCCCCACAGGACGTGTTTTGCGTTGAAATCCCCGCAAAACACTGATTCGCCCTGTGGAAGTTGATCGAGAAGTGACTGGAAGTCAACTGGTTTTTTCGTGACATATGGGGGTACATAGGCATTCACTATTGTCAAATTCGTATTATTGTTCAATGTGATGGCTATGCCCATTGCTTCTACAGGTCCTTCTACTTCCAGTGAAACAGAAATATAATTTAGGTTATCACGGATATAGATGGCAATGCCGCCGCCACGTGTCGTACTTCCTGGTCTGTCCCTTCTCTCACAAGTGTATCCGGGTATGTAGATGTCTTTCGAAGTTGGTAGTAACATGGTTTCTTGGAGGCAAATTACATCCCTGGGGTTGCGTGTGATGTATTTTCTCAGCTCAGCACATCTGGGGGCCAGTCCATTAACATTAAGTTTTAGAACTTTAACCTGACCCGCCATGATCACTGTCCGGATTGATGCCTCTCAATGTTGGATTTCTATTGATCTACTGGTGTCTCGATTTCCATACAAGGTACCTCATTGGTGTTCGCCTTCGGTGTTGCGACCGACAAGCAACTGGATACATCGCCAGTGTTCGCCTTTGGTTTTACCATCGACGAGCAACTAGAAATATCTCCAGTTCTGAAGTGGCGGACATGAGATATCCTCCTACGTAATGCGAGATTTACCTCTTAATCGTCTTCCTCATCGTCGTCATAATATATCTCTTTTTATACGCCCACATTGAAATGTGGTCGTATATTGCCGTCGCCCCCGTCCGTCGGTCCGTCCGTCCGTCCGGCGTCCACAATTGCTTGTGGACGCTCTAGAGGCCAAAGTTAATATTCGATTGACTTTAAATTTATACACAGTGTTTAAGGTCATGAGACGAAGAAGCCTATTGATTTTCAGCGATTTCCGATAATAACTGTCTGAGTTATGGCCCTTGATCACTTAAAAAAATCTTGTGGACGCTCTAGAGGCCAAAGTTAATATCCGATTGACTTTAGATTTATACACAGTGTTTAAGGTCATGAGACGAAGAAGCCTATTAATTTTCAGCGATTTCCGATAATAACTGTCAGAGTTATGGCCCTTGATCACTTCAAAAAATCTTGTGGACGCTCTAGAGGCTAACGTTAATAACCGATTGACTTTAAATTTATACACAGTGTTTAAGGTCATGAGACGAAAAAGCCTATTGATTTTCAGCAATTTCCGATAATTAAAATCAGAGTTATGGCCTTGATCTCTTTAAAAAATCTTGTTGACGCTCCAGAGGCTAAAGTTAATAACCGATTGACTTTAAATTTATACACAGTGTTTAAGGTCATTAAATAAAGAAGCCTATTGATTTTCAGCAATTTCTGATAATTACTGTCAGAGTTATGGCCCTTTATCGCTTATAAAAATCTTGTGGACGCTCTAGAGGCTAAAGTTATACACAGTGTTTAAGGTCATTAAATGAAGAAGCCTATTGATTTTCAGCAATTTCTGATAATTATTGTCAGAGTTATGGCCCTTTATCGCTTATAAAAATCTTGTGGACGCTCTAGAGGCTAAAGTTAATAACCGATTGACTTAAGGTCATGAGACGAAGAAGCCTATTGATTTTCAGCAATTTCTGATAATTACTGTCAGATTTATGGCCCTTTATCGCTTATAAAAATCTTGTGGACACTCTAGAGGCTAAAGTTAATAAACGACTGACTTTAAATTTATACACAGTGTTGAAGGTCATGAGACGAAGAAGCCTATTGATTTTCAGCAATTTCCGATAATTAAAATCAGAGTTATGGCCCTTGATCTCTTTAAAAAATCTTGTTGACGCTCCAGAGGCTAAAGTTAATATCCGATTGACTTTAAATTTATATAAATTGTTGAAGGTCATGAGACGAACAAGTATATTGAATTTCAATGAATTTAGATTACTTGAACAGCATGGAGGAGAACTTTATCAAAGCCAAACAAATTCCAATGATTTTCTGATAATTACGTAATGAGTTGTTACTTTTAATCAGATTTTAGTGTATTATAAATGTTTCATTACCAAAAAAAGTAAAATATGCGACAACTCTTGTTGACTGCCCGGACGATTTAGCTGCTGTGGGCGTATGTTTCGTTGCCTGGCAACCTATGTTTAACTGTGTTGATCGAGTTGATTAGGGTGATTAGGGTGTCTGCGTTTACCATATACGCACGGGGTTTCCCTAGGAGGCTTGCCTTTTTTGTCGTTTGGTCCTCGTTAGACACGGCCACCTTCAGGAATTCGATCATGAAGCTCATGAACCCACTCTCCGTTTTAAATTTCGGAATAAAGTGAGTCTCATCAGCTTTCGTTTTATTTTCCTCGTGTTTCTTTGGGGTCTTAGTCTTTTGAAGAGGTTTAGATTTGGGTGTCTTCGGTGGTTCTTCTGGCGTCGATGTCGATGGAATTGGCTCCGTCCTTGGTTTGTTAACCGGAACCGTATTCCTGACATCTTTTGGCAAACGCTCTTTGCGTGGTTAACACCAATCTGATTAAAACTAAATTAGCTATCATCACTCAAAAGTCGCAAATATAGACCTCCCGTAAAAAACCCGGCTTGGCCAATTATCGAAAATACTCTTAATCCCCTCCGACGCCACTGACCGAATGCATATTCGGAATGTTTATTCCTTAATTACCTATACACAGCCGGTGTGTGTATTCATTAACGCTTGACTGATTCCTTAATCCCCTAATTAATTAAAACAACTGACTACCGAATAATTAATTTGTAATTTAGAATTTGTTTTTTTAAAGCCGGCTGCTGTAGCCCTTATTCCCAACGTCTTTCTAATCAGAACAAGCCAACAGTGAGGCTGATGTCCCCCGCCGAAATCCCAAAATAAATAGATGGCACATATTAATTAATCGCACATTTATTTTTTTCAAAAGTATTGAGCAATCAAACTATACACTAAGAATCAGACATTGTTAACATCGAACTCCATCACGGCATTCACCTAATGTACGCCTACACCTAGTTTGACATTCTACCTTAAAGGGGCCATCCCGATAACATTTTGGGGGTTAAAACTGCGCAATTTTGTATGAAAAGCCCTTAATAGCCTCTAACTTAGATCCGAGCAACTTCTTCAAGCTATGTAATACGTTTTCAAACAACTTCCAATCGCCGGTACGGCTCGGTGGCCGAAGACTTGTGTTCTGTTTGCATTACACAGAAGTGTCTGGATAAAACGAGTCTATATTATGTACAGCTTTCAATCTAACCCTATTGACTCACTTTTAAAGCTCTCTTTTGATTAAGTTAAAATTGGTATCATAACAATTTAAAATAAAAACTTAAGAGAGCTAGTTTCCAGTTAAGCTTTTTTTGCATTCACGTCCAAACTACTCAATATTTTGAACTGAAATTTTCAGACAAGGTAAATACACTATTCCTCTATATTTTGGCGTTTAAATTTCATACGTCCATGGACGTGTTATTTTCAGATTCTTTGAAATTCGGGCTGGTCCCTTTAATTAGAAGGAGAAGTTTTGTGTTTCAAAGTCTAGACCTATCAGTTGCATTTCGCTCTGCTTACCCTCAACAGAAAATGTTCATTATTGAACTTAGTCAAGGTATTGATGAAATAAAACTATATACCAAGTTTCATCACTCTCACTTAATTACAACTAAAGTTATTACGTCTCAAAGCATCAACCAATCAAATTATCTCTGCTTACCCTAAGCAGAAAATGCCCATCTTCGAACTCCATCATGGTATTGACCTAATAAACACCTACATCAAGTTTGAATATCCTAGCTCAATTAGAAGGAGAGTTATTATGTTCCAAAGTCTTGGCAAATCATGTTGCTTATCGCTCTGCTTACCCTGAGCAGAAAATGCGCATTATTGAACGCAGTCAAGGTATTAATGAAATGAAACTATATACCAAGTTTCATCACTCTAACTGAAGTTATCGCGTCCCAAAGCATCAACCAGTCAAATTGCTTATCTCTGCTTAACCTAAGCGGTAAATGCTCATCTTCGAATTTCATCATGGTATTGACCTAATAAACACCTACACCAAGTTTGAATATCCTAGATCAATTAGAAGGAGAGTTATTATGTTTCAAAGTCTCGGCCAATACAATTGCTTATCGCTCTGCTCATTATCGAACTTAGTCAAGGTATTGATGAAATAAAACTATATACCAAGTTTCATCACTTTCACTTAATTTCAACTTAATTTATCATGTCCCAAAGCATCAACCAATCAAATTGCTTATCCGTGCTTACCCTGAGCGGAAAATGCCCATCTTCGAACTCCATCCAGGTAATGACCTAATAAACACCAACAGCAAGTTTGAATATTCTAGCTCAATTAGAAAGAAAGTTATTGTGTCCCAAAAAGTGTGACAGACAGACAGACAGACGGACCCATTTTAATAGTCCCCTGCTTTCTTCGAAAGGCGGGGGACAATAAGCACACCGTAAACCAACAATGTAGCTTACATGGGACCGGGTATCGTCCAGTTTTATGAAAAAAATAAAATAAAACCGACCTTACCATCCAGAATCTAATACACGTAACCAGTAAATAAATTGCCGTCAAGATTCATCAGACACCACCCAGTTTGAGCTACTGCGTGGATTAAAAAACAACGTTTAGTTTTGACATCGGTCGTCTACTTTACGACCGTTCAGTTTCTCGGGAGTTTTTTTTTAAATGAACACTACCATTTAGATTTAAAAGGAGTTTAGTTTTTAGACAAGGCATTTATTTTCCAGGACGTTGTCGAGAAATGAACAGTGTAATAACACAAGGGGTTTAGGTTTTACGCCAAATAACCACTTTACCGAGAGCCTTCTACGTGGTTACGATTTATGTGGTTACAATACATAGAAAAAAGATTTAAAAAATATTCATTGATTCAACTTGGTCATCGTTTTATTCTTTTTGTTATGCATATTCCACTACGATAATTGTTCATTGAGTAGGACCGTCTAAACGCGGGTAAATTTACAGTAGCTATTGGCTAACATCATGCTCAAAGGACCTTATATATATATATATATTATTTATAGTATGCAGCGCTAAAGCAGAAGATAAACTCTCACGCACTGTACAATCGCCAGTTGAATGTAAAAAGGATAGGCCATTTAAATCTTCTTTTTTTTTTAAACAATATTTTATTCAGATACTGAAAAGGATTGAGGAACAGGCACAGCCTATATGACCTCTCTCCTAAATAAAATAATTAATGTGAAAATGTAAAATAAATAAGTGAGTAAACAATAAAACAATAAAATGAATACGTAATCTACAACATTTGATATATATATATACATATTTACACATTGGCTATGCAGTTGTTCATGTTCACATTTTGGTCGATATAGATGTTATACTGATCTCAAAACCTTCTGGTATTGTCAAAAACATATGGACCTTTTCAAAGATGTCTGACGAAATATGACTGTTGTTTGCACCGTCTAAAAGATTATGTGTATTGATAAAATTCGGTGGTAAAAGATTTATAGATATTTTACGCGCATCAGAATGTAAGGAGCAATGTAAAAGAAAATGATCGGTATCTTCGAATGAATGACCGCAACCACACTCGGGGCTGTCCGAAATATGCCTTAAAAATTTATGACCCTTTAGGTCACTGCAAGAGAGACGAAGACAACTATGTATTATTTTTAATTTTTACGTTTGCCAAAGTTGAAATAATGGGGTATATTTTTATCTTTATTAATTATTTTGGTTTTAAATATATTTATAGAGGTCGAATTTCTAATACTTATAATATCAAGGTTATTCCACTCTTTTATGGTAGAAGGTATAAAGGATTTAGAGAATAAAGTTGTTCGACAAAAGTAATCAGTTAAACTATTGTTGTTACGAAGATTATAAGGGGTACTGGAAAACTGAATTAAATTATGGAGGTATAGAGGGGTTAACTGATTAATAAGTTTATGACGCCTTCGCCTCTCTTGCAGAGTGATAAATCCCGTTTCTTCATATAATAACCTATGACTGGTACCCTTCACAGCCCCGCATATAGTCCTGAGTGCATCTAGTTGTAGGTGTTCTAATTTGTTTTTTAGTTCGTCTGTGCACCCATCCCATATTACCTCACAATAGTCAAAATGTGGGAGGTATATATAGTTTTCAAGGTATTTCTATTTAGACGATGTTTTAACGACCTAAGACAATTAATCATTTTACTCGTTTTAGTCAAAATAATATTTACATGAATGTCCCATTTGCAGTTTTTCTGAAAAGTCAATCCCAAATGTCTGTGTTGATAAAATACTTTAATAGGAATTCCGTCTAAATTTAGTGTAGGTAACAGTGGGTCTCGTTTAGTAGTCAGTGCAAGTGATTCAGTTTTCAGCGTGTTAAAGGAAACCAGCCACGTTTTTGCCCATTTGTTTAACATTTCAAGATCACTATTTAAGACAGTCGCGCATGCGGTTGGGTCATTAATTTTAAGATAGATGCTAGTGTCATCCGCAAAAAGTCTAATATTCGATTTTATGTTCTTAACGATATCATTTATATATATGAGAAAGAGAAGGGGGTCGAGGACAGAGCCCTGTGGTACGCCAGCAAGGACGGTCTTAGGATCAGAGGAGACTCCACTTACAACGACGCTTTGCTTTCTTTTATACAATTATCTGTTGTCTAAGTTCCGCCAGAACTGTACACTTGGAAAAGGATGAGGGATTCAGAGTTTGAAATTTTATCTGACCATTCCTGAAGACTTTTATCACTTAATCTTAATTTAAACTAACACATAAAATACTTATTAATTCCAACTGTTTGAGAATTCAATATGAAAGCAAAACCAAGAGAGCATAGGAGCATGCGAACCTTCGAAACCCATGTCACACGACTAATCTTATCAAGTCTACATAGAAGGATATAAATCTGTTTCGGATAGCGTTCTTTTGTCATACACAAGAGTTTACACCAATATTTGATGCAATTTGAGATATAATCGATAGACATATTCCGTCGTCCACATTCTCCCAAGGCCCCAGCAGTACTAGAGCTTTTATGTATATGTAATAAAAACTTACAAAAACTTGCATGAACTCTCTCAATGTCTGATCGGTATTCAAACCCCCAAATTTGAAGCCATATAAAAGAATGGGTTTAATAATTGTATCAAACATTTTAAAAGATAGATTCATAGATGGAAAATCAGATTCCCTAATCAGACTTTTAATAGGTACAAGGGCTTTATCAGCTTTCACAGCAAGATTTTGGATACACTTACTCTAGTTTAGCCTGGAGGAAAATATTACTCCTAAGTATTTATAATAGGTAACAATTTCAATAGGTTGATTATTAAACTGAAAGTTTTCATAGTTTCGTAATTTTCCGCCATTTCGGAATACCATAATTTTAGTTTTTGATAGATTTACAGATAGATCAAACTTTTGTGTGAATTTTCCAGGAGTTTTATTTTCTTCCTCATATCCCAACAGTATCAGACAGAAATCATCTGCATACAGTAGTAGGAAAATGTCTTCAACTCCCTAGCTTGTGAAGATGCCATTTACGTCACCATTTTCTACTATATCAATTAGTTGATTTATGTAGTAACAAAAAAAAGGTACATCCTTGATGGACGCCAGTAGTACAATGAAAATAATCAGTGATGTGGAAACCCAACTTAACACTAGATGACACCAAAGAATAGATACTCTTCAACGATTTGTATAGTTTACCATGGATTCCCTTGTTTATTAACAAGGAGAGCAGTCTCTGTCGGTTGAGAGAGTCAACTGCCTTATAGAAATCCACATACAAGTTGTATAGACGACCTCTGGATTTACTTAGATATTTTTGAACCAAGCCATGAAGAGTAAAAATGTGGTCTGTAGCCGAGTAACCACCCCTGAAGCCAGCTTGGGCTTCATGTAAATTTTCTTGGGATTCTGACCAAAGAGTAAGTCTTTATTTAATATTGATGTATATAATTTGCCAACAGAGTCTAATAGCGATATACCTCTATAATTATTACAGCCAAGCTTACTTCCCTTCTTGTGAAGTGGTATGATCAGGGCTTTCCTCCAGGAGTCTGGAAAATTACCAGAGTCGAAGATTTTTTTGAAGATGATTGTCACATACGTGTTTAACCTTATTTCTGACCACCTTATAATTGTCAAGGTGCATATCTAGGTTTGTCTTCCTAAATATATTTAGTGCTAAATACTTCTCAGTTTTCAAATTCTGACATTCCTAAATTAAACCATTTGGGTTGTTTCGTTTTGGATATATCATAAATCTTAATAAGTTTATGCACCATATCATGAGCAGTTTACCAGATGAAAGAACAAAAAATTTGGACAGATTTATCAATCTCATCATAATGTGAATTTAAAAGTTGAGAAACTAAAGTATGTAAATTGGATTTCACATTATCTTTATAAACATCATCTTTGTATCATACGAAGTATCAGGCGCAACAATAATATTACATGCTATTTCAAATTCTAAAGGCAAATGGTCCGATTAGGTTCTGGTTGTAACACAAAAGTTTTGTATCAATTTATAAAAGTCAGATGAAACTATTAAATAGTCAACAACACTGGCCCCATTATATGTTATGCACGTGAATTCTCCCGGACTGTCTTTGGAATGGCTTCCATTCACTATATGGACATTCAAAAGGGCACAAATTGTGAGAAGCCTTTATACGAAATTATTCACCTCACAGTCCTTGGACTTTCTAGGGAGAAAGTATCCACACAATAATCAGCTGCATCTAAGGTATCAAAATATTTAGTACTGGCTGTTTCGTACTTAGTTCTTTAGTACCTCGTTTCGTACCTCAGATTGATTCGTACCTTTTCCTGTGTGTTTTTGAAATAAAGTTGAATGAATGAAATGGGGTTAAACGTCCTACATGATTAGTACCTTTTTTTTAGGGTTGTTCAAATTAAGTTGAAACATGATTCGTACCTTTTCCTTCATGTTGAAATAATGTTGAAACACGACGACTTAATAAAATCCAACCACTACGGGAGTTTTATACAAGTGTGCAATATTTAAAAAAAGTTCTGTTCTGAGGAATTGTATCGCTCGTAAAAAGGCATGGCCAACTTCCCGCTTTCAGTCCATGTATTATAAGGTCCGTGATATTTTCATGTCTGCTATACATACGTGGCTGTTGACAGCTATTTCGCACCAAAATCAACCATTTTATACATTTCGTAGTATAGCCATGCATAATATGAAAGGCGGCGAATCGACTACGACTCAACCGTTTAATCGTGACAACCCTAATTCCCAAGCTACCATACTCACAAATGTTGATATAAACCTTCACACAGACATGATTTAGCATACTTCAGTGATACAGCAAGCATTTAGTATTTCTATTCTCTATTTATACGATGGTACGAAACAGCTCATGGGAGGAGGCTTAAGTTTAAGCTGGTTTAAGTACATGTAAACGTTGAAATTCCCAAAGGTACGAAACAGCTTACGTGAGGTACGAATGAACTAAGTACGAAACAGCCAGGTTACGAAACAGCTGACATTCCTATCATTAATTTAAAAATCTTGCTTGATCCATCACCAGTCCTAGAATTTAAGTCTCCAGTGATAACAAGTAGGCACTCAGGATAATCTTCATAACCTTCCAAAACGTTATATTCGAAAAGCTCAATTCCACTGGAATCTGTGTAAATTATTGATCGTTAAGAAGCAATGTAATAAAAATATTATATAACATTCTCTGACCATCCAAAGAAATTAGCACTAAACAAGAAAAACAAAGATTCATCAAACTTCTCTTTGATTCTTGTCACTCCATATCTCAGTTTCTGTTCAATTAAAACAATAACGCTCCCTCTTAATCTACCATTCATTACCTCTCACATAATAATGAACATCAAAAGACGGAAAATATTTTTCGAGATTGATATCATTTGAACACCATGCCTCTATTAAACCCACTTAAATAATTTATAAAGTCAGGATCGTTCAGTTACGTACTAAGTCCATGTACATTCCAGGTTACGAATTTGAGATTGTCACTACATTCACCATCAATATGTTTTCGTGCATAGCAGGTCCGACCTATATCCTAGTAGTCACAATTTCAAGTTCTTGTATTGAGTACTGTAAAACACTAAATTATTGCGACATGAAATTATTGCGAGTTGGGGTGGTGAAACATAATTGCGAAATGTAATTATTGCGAATTTCTATAGTTGGGAAAAAATTATTGCGAATCAACATCGGTTGATTGGTGATCATTAGTAACAGTAAATAAACAACTATTGAGGATTATGGCTTCGAGTCTGTATTCAACAGATCACAGAAAATGAAATACCTGTTATCAAACTTCATTTTTAAATAATTATTGTTAAATTTAATCCCTTGATTATTAACTCCAAGCTGACGAACGACTATAAAACACAGATTTTTAAATAATTATCGTTAAATTTGATCCGTTGATTATTAACTCCAAGCTGACGAACGACTATAATAAACACATGATACTGGTATTAAAATCTTTATTTTTATTTTCTTTTACGACGCAGGACATTGGTACTTATTGGGACTCTTTCTTGTGAAGAGTAATGAAAGGGGGATGATTCAATATGGCCGACATTTTAACAAATTTTAACTTATGGCCGACATTTTAACAAATTTTAACTTATTGGGACTTTTTCTTGTGAAGAGTAATGAAGGGGGGGATAATTTTAAACTTGCATTTTTACCTTCCTCTCTGGCTTTCACTAGATAACGAATTAGTTTCTTGCGGATTTGGCGGACCTTATATGAATAATCACAGGTAATATACATGTAGTAAGCCTTATCTTTCAAATCTTCAGCAGCAGTAATGACGGTATTTTTGTCAATAAATCTGTTCAACGTAACAATCAAATATATTCGATCCTTTGAAGGGATAATTTTGTCGACTGGTATTTCTTTAGCGATGTTCAGAGTTTCCTTAAATAATTTATTTATCCTTTCTTTTATATCTTTTGGATTGTCTGTTGCTTGAATGTCCAGTCCACCCATCACAATGTTGTTTTGTTTTGATGCATTTTCTAAACTATCAGTTTTCTCCTCTAATTTCATCACCATTTTCTTCAGACCTTTATTTTCTTCTACCAATTGACTGTTAATTTCTTTCATTTCTTGTAATTCTTCTGTTAGTTTCTGTTAGTGTCGAAACATTACCATGGACACTGGCTTTCAACTCCTTCATTTCACGACAGACTTCTCGCAATATGTCGACCATGTTTTCATCATCTACTTGTTCAAAGTCTACCTTTCTGTTAGGGTTCTGTTTTTTCGGTGGACCGGGATTCGTTTCTACGTCGCCGGACATCAGAATTATTAACGTTAATGTGTAATAACCTGTTAATAGTTGTTATTTTGCACAGCGTCGCACGTGTGTGGCTGCACCTGCCGCCATCTTCCCAAAGTGGATATTGTCTCTTTCGAAGTAATATTCGTAGCTCCTCGAATCAAACTTTTTGTTGGAAGCTGTCTGATACAATTGTTCGGATTCGTCTGGCTAGATTATATGGTAAACTCAGTTTAGTGTGACTTGGATAACATGACGTGAACATCAAATACTGTTTGTAAAAGATATTTGTTTCTATCTTTTCTCGATAACCAATGTGTCCAGAAATTCTAATCTAGTGTTCGACATTTCCATTGTAAATTGTATATTGACATCTATACCATTTATTATTTTAAAGAAAATATCCAAGTCACCTTGTGGACGGGCCCATTTTTCGAAACAGTCGTTCAAGTATCGACGCCAAGCTTTTATGAATAACTTGCAAATACATCTCCGAATAGCAGTTGAACCCTTTCATATAGCCGTTCCTCTAAATGGGTAGTGCCAGGGTTGTGTATGTTGGCGCAATTTTTGTCCCCATCAAATGACACCATCATGTATTTATTTTTAAGTGTCTAGATGACCGAATCACTTAAAAATATACACACGCGTAGAAAAATAGATTTTTACTAAAACTTAAATTTTTACATTTAGGATCCACTTTTGTTATGTCAGCGAGTTGACTTTGACTCAAGAATCATTTCACAACAAACAAAACGACGATCCGACATCTTGTTTTCGAGAAAAAGATTGTCCAATCAGAGGTCAGCATGGGCGGGGCTAACACGTTAAAAAATCAGAAGATAATGGACGATCTTTGGCCCCAGAGGCCTCCGGCCCCGCGGCTGACTCTGGGAACGAGATTGAGATTTTTTCGTATAATCAGGGGACGACAATATAAAAATGAAATGACAAATAATGATGAGCTTATTATTTGTAGCAGAGAAGTCATTTTAAATTTGACGAGCCAGCAGTGAGGCTGATTTCCCCTGTCAAAAACCCAAAATAAATAGATGACATTTTTATTAATTGCACATTTATTTTTTTCAAAATTGTCAAGCAATCAAACTAATGTTAGACATTGAAATTAAGTCAAGAAATTCACCTAATGAACATTTCAAACCGAAACATTCTACCCTAGTTGTTATGTTCCAAAGTCTTGACCAATCAAATTCCTTATTGCGCCTTAGCCTAACCAGAAATTGTTTCTCATCGAACTATACTCCAGAGTTTCAATCACCACCGTTATCGTGTCCCAAAGCATCAACTACTCAGACTGCTTATCTCTGCTTATCGTAAGCAGACAATGGTAATCACCTAACTCCATCAAGGCATTCACCTTATGAACGCCAATACCAAGTTTGAATATTCTACCCCAATTAGGAGAGTTCGTGTGTTCCAAAATCTCGACCAATCCAATTGCCTAATGATCTGCTTACCCTGAGCAGAAAATGTTCACTATCGTACTTAAGTCAAGGTATTGGTGTGGTAAAACTAAACATCAAGTTTCCTCACTCTCACTTAATTAGAACTAAAGTTATCGTGTCCCAAAGCATCAATCAATCATATTGCTTATCTCTGCTTAAATGAAAATGAGAGTTATTGTGTTCAAAAGTCTCGACTAATCAAATTGCTTATCGCTTTGCTTTCCCCGAGCAGAAAATGCTCATTATCGAACTTACTCAAGGTAGTGATGTAATATAAATAAAATAAAACCAAGTACGAACAATCCAACCATTAGACAAAATTCGAAGTCCTATAAACGGTATAGGCAAATATGTGTAATATCGCAAAATAGTGTAAACAGCATATGGACTGTTCACCGTGTACAAAATACACGACGAACAGTGGTAACAGGTGTCCTTGGAAGAGTAAGCTAACCCTGCCTGGCGCGCCACACCCGCATCCAATCTATTAGGCGAAATCTCGGTAAAATAGCGTGATAGACCAATAAACTATCGTTATGCAAAATGCACGTGATGAACAGTGTTAACGATGAAGTACATATATTATCAGGGAGAAAGTATACCCGTCAATTAAATATGTCTAGAATAATAGTCAAGAGAGACATGTTATATTTACCGATCAAGTCAATATGACGACCATAAAACTTTTTAAAGGCTTTAATAAGCCTAGTTCGCAAGTATCCCTGTAGTTAAAGCTTAGATGACAAATGCCTCGATCTACTCAAAAAATCAGAATAGAATGAACAAGCTCTCGCGTAACGAATTAGCTGAGACACAAACACTCCGTAAGCTGGTGATATTGGAATGTTACTACTAATAAATGGAAAGTTAACAATCGGAAAGTCAAAGTCATCACGTTTATCGTACATTTTAACACTTAGTTTATGGCAATTGTCAAAATCGAGACGCAGATCCAAGTAGGAAGCGCAATTGTCACTGTCAGGAGTATTTTTAATTTCGAGCTCATCAGGATATATGAATTCTATATAATCACTGAATTTTGGATTATTCAGTGATAGAACATCATCGATATATCGGTAAGTGAAATTAAAATGTCTAACTAAACGTTTATTGGATTTTACGAGTGCCTGCATGTACTCGGCTTCGTAGGAATAAAGAAACAAATCAGCAAGCAGAGGTGCACAGTTGGTACCCATGGGGATACTTACCACTTGCTGATAAATTCGAACTCCATAAAGGCATTGGCCTAATAAACACCCACACCAAGTTTGAACAGTCTAGCCCAATTCAACAAAGATATTATCAATTAAAAAATCCAACATCTGGCCCCGAGTTCACAAATCATTCTCAGACTTAAGTTGAGAATTATCTTGCTGGCTGTGTATTTGTTTTTTGAATCACTATGGTTCTTGACAAAATAAGTGGAATTGTAATTAACAACTAAATATTTATATCTAGCATGTCCAGATTTAGATGAAAAGACACTGTGAATAATGTCTTTCAACCGAGTTTTTAATTTACGAGAGTATATTTTGTCGCAGTATTTTTGAATACCCTCTTTCACTGCCGTTAGTATAGATGTCAATACTTTTGAAAGTGGTTTTGTGGAACAACGGGATGAACCTGCTATAAAACGTTGCTTGTAGGTATTTTTATGTAGTTTAGGTATCCAATATAGCAGCGACAGATCTGTATAGGTATCACCACATTCCGTACCAAATGAAGTGAGTACAGATCTGTGATTGGATAAAATTTCATCCTTACTTAAAAGTCGAGCGTTTATACGTAGCACTGTCAATAGGTTTCCCGAAATTAAGTTCTTTGAACAGGCAGTCATAATAGTACCGTTTACATATAAACATTAGATTATTGGACGCTTTGTCAGCTGGTACAATGTAGCCTGGTCGAGCTATCCTCAAACCTCGCATTAGTGGGAAAAAATTCCTACCCAAGCGATTATTATTTCATATGAACAAGTAGGGTGAGTAGTCTTCCAGAAAAATTTTCCCCGTTGATCGGCCTTGGGGAAAATTTTTAGGGGGCTTTTTTGTTTGGACCCCCGAAATCGCCCTAAAATCCGTTAATGGCTATGATAACTCGCTTAATATTCATATTTGGGGTTAATAATGTACTAGGAGCCTATAGGAAATCGATACCAAGGAATTCAAAAATGACGTCAAAAACGACCTATGACGTCACTGTGACGTCATGACGTCTAAATGGCGCCAAAAATTGTTCCCGATATCCGTCTGATCAGTATTTTTAATACTGCTGACTGGTCAGGCCTTTCTACAAAGCTTCTGCATGTTTTCTGTATGTAATGATGAATGATGATAATGAAGATGATAGTAACTTTTCTGAATCTTGTTGTGTTATGTGTGAGGAGGGTTTTACTCACGAGAAAGCTACAAAATTGTACAAAAAAGGTCGGCATACGCTTTCTCGCTTTGCCGAGCCAAGAGGAGATTTGGCGTTACAACATAGGTTACTTACGGAAGATAATCTATATGTTCATGAAAGCTGTCGGCGGCCGTATATAGACGAAAGAACATTGACACATAGCACTGATAATAGTGGTGAACCACGCCCTAAAAAAATGCGATCCGAAGTACCACAGTTCGAATGGAAAGTGCACTGCTTTTTATGTGGTGAACCTGCTATTTCCGACGCTCGGCATCCAGATAGCGATCGCATTAAACTGGTGAAAACAATGGAAATTAAAACCACGTTCCTAAAAGCGTCTGAACGGGTGTCATCTAACTTGACCGATGAAATAAGAGCTAGGCTTTTAGATTGTCATGATCTAGTTGCCGTTGAGGCTCGATATCACGCTCGATGTCACCAGAAATTGCTACTGGCTAATCAATCGGTCAATTCAGATAAAGCAGGACGTCCTGTTGATGGAACTAAACAAGATTCATTTCTGTTGTTATGTAGTTGGCTCGAGAGCGAGGGGGATGCAGAAATCTTCTCGATCAAAGAACTGCATCGCCAGATGGGTGAACTTGCATGCGAAGGCTCAGAAATATACTCAGAGAAGGCTCTGCGCATGAAGCTAAAATCACATTACGGGGATCATATCTATTTTGCATATATTGGTGGAAGTAGGGAAGAAGTAGTATGCTTTCGGAACATGGCCAGCTTCATAATTAGTGACTCATGGTATCAGGAAAAAAAAGCAAATCAGATAGTGAACGCATAATGGTGGCTGTCGCAAAACTGATTCGCGAAGAAATAAGACAACGAGAATACACGAAACGTGAATATCCGAATCCGTATGACCTGAACGACTATGATAGCTTATGCGAATTCCTCACCCCTAGTCTTCTTAAACTGTTACAGACGTTGATGAAAAATGATCTAAAAATGGTTTCTATCGGCCATGCCATCGTCCAATGTGTGCGCCCAAGGTCAGTTATTTCGCCAATTATGTTTGGACTTGGCGCTGAGATGGATTTACTTTTCGGTTCTAGATGGTTGAATGAGGAATTGTATGCATCGGGGTTTTCGGTTTCCTATGATGAGGTCCAAACTTTTAAACATTCTATTTTACAAGATCCTACGCTGAAGTGTCTACAAGCAGCTGAGAAATGCCCCACTCATTATGTGGCAGATAATGCTGACTCCAACGTAAGCACATTGGACGGCAATGGAACATTTCACGGTTTAGGCCTTATAAGAATTACAAAGAAGAAGATCAGAGTCGACTCTTTGTCTGAGCGCGTCAAACGATTAGCTCAAGTTCATGTCAATGAATTGGTAAAAGACCAAGGTATACCTGTTCTGTCTTATGTTCCGTGCGGTCCACCAGCTTTAGCATCTGTGAAATTCAATCCTTTGATCGAACTGAAGTATCCAACAACTGGTCTACCAACATGGTACTATTCTAACCTTTTATGGCAGTCGAGTTTTCTTCTCAAAAGATCACTATCACCGGAACCGCATTGGCTAAACTGGTCAGGGTTCATGCAACATGCATTTCTACGCTATGACACTGTTGATGAAGATGATATCACCATCTTACCACTCATGTATAAAGTACATAGAGAGACAGATTAAATCGTTGAATATAGATGAGACAACATTGACATTTGACCAACCTTTATACATGAAGGCTGAGGAGATTGTCTCACATGAAAACATCAACTCGGTCGTTATTAGACTCGGTGGCTTTCATACGCTAATGAGCGCTGTGGGGTCCGTGTTCATGATCATGAAAGGTTCGGGGATAGAAGAAGCATTAAACTGCATATATGGACCGAACGCGATTGTCCACATAATGTCGGGTAAAGCTATCGCTCGAGCACTGAGATCACTTTTCTTATTGGACGCGACATTGTCTTACAAGTTGATGAAAATAATAGTATCACAAATTGATCAGACATCATCCGATCCGAATTTGTCTAAAGATGACATTGATGAACTATCTGGTCTTCTAACTGAATTTTATAAGAAGGATAATAGTGAGGGGGTGAATATGGATTTTGTACTAGAATCAAGTGCCCTGGTAAAATTAGACTAGTTTCATGAATAAAGTGAAGAACGAGCTAACAATGGGATCGAGAACTGCAAAATTATGGTTGCTATTTCAAGAATATGTAGGGTTTATCAGAGAATTTGTAGGTTGCGAACGAATAAAATTTTTTGTAGGACACCTGGACGCAACAACCAATTTTCTGAACTTATTCGCCGCCACTGGACATGCCTTCTATGCCAAGTCTGCTCGCATATATTTACAAAAGATGCGCAATACTGTAACGAGAACACACACGCTGTACAACGATCAGGTCATGTTTGGAATGGACTTTGGACAGATTTAACTATAGAGCAGGCCCTAATGAGTCGACTTAAGGGTAGTAGTGGATTGACCCACGGCCGTGGTTGGACTGAAAGTGTCAGACATATTATGTGGATTTATACCATGCATCACTTCGCTCAGTTTCATGACGCTATGACTTCATTAACGGGCAAAAGGCACAAATCATCTGAGCAACACACAGAATTTGGTGAATCCAGACGCGCTAGAGACACTTGTGATTTGACAAAACTCATCGCATGGTTCGATAAGAAAGATCCTTTCGATCTTGAATTGACAGAACTAATGTCACTCTCGACTGGTTTGACGGCTACTAAGCAAGACAACATCAATTGTGACGAAGCTGAGAGCGTCGGTTATCAAATCCAGATTCGATTGGACAACTGCACATATGAAAGCGCATCAATCAAACGATCTTCGAAGGTAAAAACCCTGGACGATTTGAAACCTAGTGTAACGATCGGAGGAAAAGAATTGAAAGTCGATGAAGTCGTGTTATTTCTGAGATGCACTGCACTTGCTAAACGGCAAGGGAAAGACCCAGGAAAATACTTCGAATATGAAATGAGTGCCGTGCCATCATCTCTATTCGATGGACCATTCATGAGACATGCCGATAAAGCGGATCTAGCTAATGAAATTCTTGCGGAAGTGAGGCCAACGCCCAAGGCTGATATCCCACAAACAGAGATGATAATAGATGGAGGGTGGCTTCTGAACAAAGTTCGTTGGAAGAAGGGCGTAAGGTCAGATATGTTTTTGAGCAGTATCGGAAATTTGTCAGGGAAAAGTTTGGCATAGCCGTTATAGTCTTTGATGGATATGATGCTAGTACCAAAGACCATGAGCATAAGCGTCGCCTGTTAAATGCCACAAAGAGGGCAAATAATATCACAATTGAAGTTGACAATGAAGTGTACGAGGACCAAAGTGCCTTTTTCACAAATGTCCATAATAAGACAGCGTTCATTCGAGAATTAGCTGACATGCTGAAACAGACGGTCACGCTGTAACAATCTGCAACGCGGATGCAGACACTGTCATAGTACAAAAGGCGCTGAACTTCGCCAAGAACGAACAGGACGTGACGGTTGTTGCTAATGATACGGATGTTCTCATTATGATTATATACCATTGGAATGATGAAATGTCGGATATATTCTTTCGCCGCGAAACCCAGTCAAAAAAGAACATTCATGACATAATTATACCCGCTGCATTTAAACAGAACATTCTCCTCGCACATGCATGGTCAGGTGTGATACAACGTCGCACTGTTACGGATTCGGAAAAAACATTATAAACGGTACATTAACAAGCGATAAAAAGGCCCAAAAGCTTAGTAAACTCATCGTGACATCATCCAATCAACAAACTGTTGGAGATGCCGGGTGTAAGCTATTCTCTTTAATGTACGGAAAACCAGATGTGAGCCTAACTAAACTACGACACCACAGATTTGACTCCATGATGGCAGTGAAAAATTCCATTACCCTGCCCCGAATACCACCAACGGTTCGAGCGGCTTATTACCATGCGCTCAGAGTTCATCTGCAGGTCGTCGTTTGGCTAAAATTAAATGAAAGCGAGCTGAATGCGACCGAGTGGGGCTGGGAAAAGACACCAGAAGGCTACGAACCCATCATGACAGACCTTCCTGCAGCCCCTGAAAGCGTTTTAAACTTTGTGAGATGTAAGTGCAAGTCGCTGAAAAATCAGTGCGGTACCATGGTATGCAGCTGCAGGAAGAATGGCCTGAAATGCGTCAGCGCGTGTGGGGGCTGTCATGGTGAATTTTGCAGGAATTCTGAGGACGTTGACCTAGGAGATGAAGATCAATGAACATTCTATGAAATCTGACTATATTATATTTACCTATAAAATCAATGTTTGTTTATATATCAGTGTGTTTTATTTGTAAATATGAATTCATTTATTGTGAATTATGAAAAACTTCAAGAATGAGGTAAATTTTCAAATTTTGGTCGCCATTTTGAATTATGGCGTCACAGTGACGTCATAGGTCATTTTTGACGCCATTTTTGAATTCCTTGGTATCGATTTCCTATAGGCTCTTAGTTCATTATTAACCCCAAATATGAAAATTAAGCGAGTTATCATAGCCATTAACGGATTTTAGGGCGATTTCGGGGGTCCAAATAAAAAAGCCCCCTAAATTTTTTTTGGAAGGCTACTCACCCTACTTGTTCATATGAAATAATAATCGCTTGGATAGGAATTTTTCCCACTAAATATGTACATCGACCAGGCTAATGACTATACACCAAATTTCATCACTCTCACTAAATTAGAACAAAAGTTATCATGCACCAAAGCATCAACCAATCAAATTGCTTATACCTGCTTTCCCTAAGGAACCGTTACCCAATTTAATAGTCCCCTGCTTCAAAACTTCATACCATCTATCGCGATGACCAAAGCCATCTGTGCTATAAACTCTTTCTTAATTATTTTCAAATCCCGAAAGAAAACTGTAGAAATAAAAAAAAAAACCGAAAAAACAAAACTAACTAACCTGTAGAATCTGTTTTTTCTTCTGCAGTTACCCTAATCTTCACCAAATATAATAGAAATATATATTTGAGTAGAGTAATCATTGTGATGTTTAAACAACACAAGTTACTCAGCATTCCTTATTTCTCTTCCTTGCAAATTAAATTACACCTGAAACAGAACCCACGTGTATGACAACCATCGATTGCAACTATATCCAAACTCTTAAAATACACAAGGGCCTATGAATCGCATTGTTAATTGCTGAGCGAGGTCTAGAGGAGACATTTATGCATTTGGGGAAAAAAACATTATTATCAACTTATTAATCTTACATGAAATAAAACCAAGTAAGAACAATTCAAACCATTGGATAAAATTCGAACGGTATAGGCAAAATAATGTAAACTAGCAAAATAGTGTAATTAGCATATGGACTGTTCACCGTAATGCCATTTTGAACCCTAATGAGTGGATGTTTCTTAGTTTTTCGCCTTAGAAAATGTCGATCAATTTTCCGCATTGAACTCCTGACGGCACATTTCATTAAACGATCATACTGGGATAGATACTGAGCGGTCCTTCTAAATTAGAATATGCGGCAACAGTGCCAATCAACCGTCTTTGTTAACCACTGTGAATATTTCCTAAAACAGTTGTGGAAATACTATAAGCGGCCTTAACCTAATGAAAGAAAGGCAGTTTCGGAGTAGAAAATCGCCAAAACATTTTAGAAGATGAAAACAACTAGAGTCACTTGACTGCATGAACACCAGCGAGTGACAAGTACCACATGCTGGAGTTGATTAATCATTCTAGATCATCTGCTGCAGTGGTATCGCATAGCCCCCCCCCCCCCCCGAGTGCCTTGTCGATAACAAAGAAGTTATGTTCGAGAAGAATGATACAGCTCCGTTAATATTGAGATTTTAAAAACATCTTTAAATCTTTTTGGTCGATTTTTCCTTAGGCCGAAGGCAACTGACAATATTGCTTATATGCAATCTCGTTCCCAGAGTCAGCCGCGGGGCCGGAGGCCTCTGGAGCCATATACCGTCCATCTTCTGCAAATTTTCAAGACCTAGGCCCCGCCCATTCTGACCTCTGATTGGTCAATCTTTTTAGGTCGGTTTCTCGAACACTAGAGGTCGGGTCGTCATTTCGTTTGTTGTAAAATTATCCTTGAGTCCCGAGTCAACTCGCTGACATGAAAAAAAGTGGATCCTTAACGTACACATTCAAGTTTTTGTAAAGATCTATTTTCTACGCGTGGGTATATTTTTAAGTGATTCGGTCATCCAGGCTTGTCAAATAACTACGCGTGGGTATATTTTATAAGTGATTCGGCGCATCCAGGCACGTAAAATAATTACATGTCACGTGATTCGTCACTTTCGGGAAAATGGCTACCCTGAGTCACCAGAGAAATTTCTCCAACAATTTTTCTGGTTTTCGAGATTGGCTTATAAGGTTATCCGCCTCGGATATCTCCTGTCATTCTACTACTTTTCACGTCCTAGTGTGCTGCTCAGGCAGGTCAGCGGAAAATCATACCAATATTCAGCGTTCATAGACTTTGTGTACCGGACATCTATGCCCTTTTCCCTAAACCCGCGTGACCACGAGAAAGGCTAATGCTTTTAACGAAACATTTTATAATTTGGTGGGGATAATTGGGGTCATAAGAAGACAATCCCCATCTTTAAATCTGCTGTGAAGCATTGTGATCACGATAAGACGAATCCTATCCATATCCAGCGTTCTGTGACATATTTCGTTCCAAAGTTATCATTCTTTGTTTTCAAGCTTGTGAACCCGACAGAGCAATCTCGAACCAGAAAAATTTTGGAGAAAGAAATTTCTCTGGTGACACTGGGTAGCCATTTTCCCGGAAGGGGCGAATCACACGACTGTCACGTCACATGTATTTATTTTACGTTTCCAGATGACCGAATCATTTAAAAATATACACACGCGTAGAAAAATAGATCTTTACGAAAGCTTAATTTTTTACATTTAGGATCCCATTTTGTTATGTCAGCGAGTTGACTTTGACTCAAGAATCATTTCACAACAAACAAAACAACGATCCGACATCTTGTTTTCGAGAAAAAGACCCCAAAAAGATTGTCCAATCAGAGGTCAGCATGGGCGGGGCTTACGCGTAAAAAAATCTGAAGATAATGGACGATCTTTGGCCCCAGAGGCCTCCGGCCCCGCGGCTGACTCTGGGAACGAGATTGCCGATAGAGATCTGAATTCTGATTTACATTCCGACAAGCTGCTGTCGAAACATAGGTATTGTTCACGCGCATTCCAGTATACGTAGGCTACCTATATCAGAATAATTATAAATAATTTACTTAATAAGCCAGGTGTATTTTTCGGTATTTATTTTGATATTTTGCATCAGTGGTCTGGAGGTTCGCGCTAAGAACCCTAGCTGACGAATCATGTCTGGCCTGCAGTTGTTTAAAAATACATTTTAATAAGACCATTTGTCTGCGACATCACCTTCGGTGGAAGTGGACGTTAACAGACAGACAGAAACTGGGTTTAACGTCCAGTCGACACATTATATTTATATTTTGGCAGATTTTTTGTGTAACTTCGGCAAAGTCCTTACTTACATTTATATAAAAAGATTCCAGTACCATGATGTATTCATTGACACGTCTATTATAGAACCTCCAATTCCATCGATGCAGCTTTTCCAATGAGACGTTGCTGAGAAATGTCATGTCATGGGTATATCAGTCGAAGTAATGTTACATAATCTAAATTTCTACTCAAAATGCTGTGAAGCATCATCAGACATATAATCAATAGAATAAAGTTAAAAATTAGCATGTTTTAATTTGAAATGTTCAAGTATGACATTCAAACAGACAACAACACACATCATACGGCTCAGATTTTATAGAGTAATCAGAATTAGAATCATTAAAATGAATCATACACGTATATAATGTTGAGAGGGGAGTTATCCCAATACACAGGCAAAATTTCTTGTCGTTTGTGAGCGTAGTTTTCACTAAAATCGTTTTGAATTACTAATTACCCAAATGGCAATTTAGTTTTGAGACTGTCAAAGAAATTTGATTAGACACGCTTCAAATAATTATGCTTTAAAAATGCTACTGACTTGGAATGAAGCAAAAAAAGAGGTCATGTTATCTGTTAAGGTCACCCGTAATAACCCATTATCTTCATTCTTCCACCGTTGTTTGTATGTAACTAATGCATGTAAATTTTCATCTGCTCAGGAGTCTCAGGTCTTAAGCAAACATGCCCAGGTCTGAAAATACAAAATTTGGACAGTCCAATTCTATCTTCTGGATAATATTCCTTGAACCGTGTGAAGCTTTCTTGAAGGGTTAACATCAGGTATCACCATTGAATTTTTTCTTTGGTTCCATTGTTTCTGATTATCTTAAAATCCTTGACACCAGGGGCTTGACATATTGTCCTTCTAATAGATAACATGTTGTTTAGTTTTAGAAGATATATATGTCTCACGATTATGACTTGTGGCACCTCCAAAACATGTAAGCAGCCTTTGAACAACTGCTCGTCTTCTTCTGGGACTATTTGGATTTTTATTTTTAACTCTGTTTAATAATAATAATAAGGGACATTTATAGAGCGCCAACATCCAGCTAGATTAGCTGCTCTGGTGCGCTGTTACAATATTCATAATGGCGTGGAAAAAAAAGTTTAAAAATCGCAATGATCTAGATGATGTTGATCTTGGGACCAGTATATTTTCAGTTTGAGGAGCACTTGGCGCTGTTTATGTAATTTGCTATTTTTTTTCAATGTATCTTCTTTTACGCTCCTTTTCATTTCTTCTTTGATCTAGCTTTTTTTCATCTGTTAATTTTTTCTTCATTTTCATTGTCGTTTGTTTTTTTTTGTAAAGATCATATTGTCGTTAATGACATGTTCTGAATCAGCCATATAAAGGAGGAGATGGCTACTACCAAACAGTTCTTCAATATTGCCTACATTTGTAATAAAACAACTTTTCAATGTATTCTGTAACAGACGGGATAATGTTTTACTGTGAAGAAATCATACACAATGCACAATTTATTACTAGTTTATGTGATACAAATACGCTACTATCATCATTTTCTACCTCTATTTTATTACAACAGAGTAAATTAAAGTTAGGTTACTAAATCATAATAACTCTTAAAAAAGATATTGGATATTGAAGTAGCTAGGTCTTTAACTCAATATCATTCAAAGTCTTCAACATCAAAATAATGAATTATTTGTCAATTTACATCAACATTGATGACGTGATCTCATCGGGAAAAGATGGGCGGGCTTCTGATATCCATTGTTTAAGATAAAATAAACATTTTACCATTGGTACATTAATGGTGTACCGTAATGCGTTCCAGTGCCATTTGTAACAAGGGGCTCGAAGAACGAGGCTAGACATAATCCTCGAGTCATGTCAACCAGCGACGCCATTTTCTTATCTGAAGAGCATACAAAATAAATACTATTGGTGCAGACTGGAATAATCATACGCTAGAGATTAGCACTCGATTGAGAATTCTTGCATATTTCGCCGAACATAATTGATTTGAAGTTAGAGTGAAAACGATTGAATGTAAATCAGTTTATATACATTCATGTTACATTTTTATATGCATTGCGACCAATTTATGTCAATTTCTAGGAGTATTAGCCGTTTAACCCCTTTAACTTTAGCGCCTGGTATTTTGCTAAGCGCGTGAGTCAGCTACAATATTAACTCATTTACAATATGTTGAACATCGGCATGGAATTAGCCGTCACGCGAATTTTCTGCTTAGGCTAAGGAGCGATAAGCAATTGATTGGTCAATGCGTTGGAACAATTCTTTTTCTATTCCTGTCAAGCCAGCCAGAGTGTTATCGTCCCTTTAATATGATATGCAGAGAACATGCTTGATATTTGACAGATTTTCATAATTCATACCAGTGAGTAAAATCCCATCTTCAATTTTTGTAAGCAATATTTAATTTCCTCTCGATAAACAGATAAAATAACAAGTAGTTATTTATCAGTGTAATTTTTTACCATTTTCCTTATATATTTTCTTCCATTTGGCCCATCTCAGAGTCTCGTTCGATATTTGATACTTTCATGCCGTTGTAATATTGTTTTAGTGTCTTATTCTTAAATTAAACATTGTTTTTAGCCTAAATATTGATTATTCTGATCCCAATTAGTGTTTATTATCATGTGTGTATGATATTTAGTTAAATTTATACGCTGCCTTTATCATAAATCGATATTTAGTGATTTATTAAATTTTAACGTCGCATTTGTAACACGGGGTTTTCATCGGCATGCCTATAATGTTGTATATTCGTTTATAATTTGTAAATCAAATTTGGGTAAGGTTCTGAGCTTTCCGTCCATGTATAATTTGTTATGTGAGGTTTGGGTTCTTATTTTTAAATCTTTGTAGTTTGTCTATTTCACCTTGAAATATCTAACCACAATTTTAAGGTAGATAGCTGGGGGATTTTGGATTTGTGGTTACTTTCTTGTAGCCATTAAAGAATAGGATATAAATTTAGGTAGGAAGGAATTTGTTCTCTTTTGGTGACTATAGTGACACCGCTTATCCCACCCGAATACCCGTAGTGTTCTATGAACCGCTCCAGAGTACACATTATTGTGTTATGTAATACTGTTTTCTTCTGTATTTTATTAATAAAAGATATGAAACTGAATCTTGGAAGTTTGAATATATTTCTTGAAAGTGCGTGCGGGTAACACTATTACAATCTCAATCTGTTGGGATTTGGGCTAAATAGATTGAAACCATCGCATTTTTGGGACATTATGTGACGTTCAGAAAATATATGAGATCATACTAGCTGCGTGGTTCCCTGAACAACTGCGGGGTGTATCGTGTGATTATGCCCTGCTCGGTATATGTATAAGATCGGATTGGAGTTCCTAATAAGTTATTACGACAACCGTAATAAACTGCAACACACCGTACGAGGGCTGTGTACTTTCTCCACATTCGTATACTGATATTCGTTGTGCTTGGTAATCGTCCTTGAGCCAAAATCTACCAATGCTAACCTTTATCACACAGTCCATTTTGTTAACGTGCACATAAGGTCACCAGGCTAAATTTTCGGTACTTGTGGTTACTAAATACACTTTTCGGCAAGTTCACGCCAATCTGGTTATAATTAAATCAGCCATCTTCACCCAAAGTCGCAAATATAGACCTCCATTAACAACGACTTTGCCTCACAGACGCCATTGACATCAAAGTGGCTACGGTATCATTTGTTTTGTAATGTATTTTAATTTAAGATCTAATTTAGAATTCGTTTTATAATACCATAACAAAGACAGTGGCTGTAGCCATATTCTCGTGTTGTTTTGATCAGAATAAATTGGAATTTGCTAACAATAAATCTGTACAATAATTTGCTATCTATGAAGACAGCAAGATGGATGTAAAATTGTTATCGACGGCGCTGCGAATATCTATGAAGTCAAGAGATAATTAATTGTCGACTGTTACGAAACGAAATCAATGGTTTCATGGTGATACTTCTAGGTCTGATTGACAAAGCAGCTGCGCCGAATGTAGTACTATGGTCTTTGCGTATTCGTCCAAACTTTAGCATCGATCGTTATGTATGTTAACAACCTCATTTGTCCAACTTAAATGGGGGGGGGGGGGGCCGAATGGTTAGCACGTGCGTGCTTTATCATAAAGCCTGCTATTGAGTCAACTGGCGTGGTTTCGAATCCTCGGTTGTACGTGCCACGGATTGGGGTCGCCTGTCCTTACTCCTGGGTTTTCTCCGGGTCCTCCGATATCCCCCACTGCTAAAGACCCCTACGCGCAAGCGAATGTTTGGAATAAAATTAAACCATATGCTAGTTCCGAAATGACCTAGTTTGTGTCAAGTGGACGTTAAACCTCATTTAACCCTCTCTCTCTCTCTCTCTCTAACACAAACACACTTACATTGAACGGTGTATGAATAAAAACTTTAACACCTATTGTGTATCAGCTTTGCTTAAAGGCTTTTTCACCAAATTAAAGGAAAAACTCTTATTCAGACATTTTATTTCTGTCTTGTTCAAGATTTTCTGCCAGTGAAAAATCATTAAATATTTCCAATTGTAAATTGAAATGCCAATATTTACATCCTTGTATTGACTATTGAGTGAAGAAGACAATGGCGTATAGATAGTTTTATGGTTCTAGTATAAGTGATTACCACTTTGCAAGATTGGTCGTCAAAAAATATTATGTTTACAAATCCAGCAAAGAAAATATCTGCGGATATTGAATTAAAAAAAAAACCCAACTTAATGGCGTCTGACACTGGACACTTTATCGTGACCCTCATGTATTATGTCACATGTGTGGCTCTGCTGTCAGCTGCGCATAATTGTGGTGCGAATCAACCCACTCTATATCCGAATTTGCAGACACATGGGCTGTTTATTGACTTAGCGGATAAGAGTCCGTGTTTATACGCCAGAATATAAACATACGCATCCACTTTAAAGTTCCGCGAGCAGAAACGCTTGCATGAAATAGGCTTACATGGAAAGTGAGCCTAACACACGCTGAATAAAATATAAAAATTGAATATTTTAATACGCCCACATTTTCCCCTCTCCATCTGTCTGTTGGTTTCTGAACGCGATAGAGGCTACAGCATTTGACAGACTATTTTCTAATTTGGTGTTACACATTGCGGTCATGAGTGGACAAACCATATCGATAGTCAGCGTTCCGGGACCGTCCATCTGAAGTCATCACCCTTTGCCGAAAACCTTGTGAAAACCAGTAAACAAAATTGAAGCTATAGGTTTTCACGATTTATTTTTTCAATTTGAAAAGATTGGGTTCGCTCGTCGGGCTCACCGTTCACAGATCGGTTCCATCGAAGGTAATGCCGCAGACAAGTGTTTCTTGTAAGAAGAGCCAGTCGTAAATGAGAGGCTTAGTCTACCATTTGTTGGCGATAGAGTAGCAATTACGAAAGTTTCCTTGATTAAAGGCACATTCGTACATTTTGCTCCGGTTTGCAAGTAATAGATTATCATGCCGTATCATAGCTGCCGAGATGATGGCATACATATTGTAGCCGCCCTCGGTATGACCTTGAGTCGACCTTGACGTTAAATAAAAGACTGTAAAAGGATATAAATAATAATAATAATGGATTTATTATCTTTAGGAACGTTGTTCAATATTTACAGTAATAATAATACAATAATGGGTGGGTGTTTAGATCCTTCCTCGACTTCTACCGGGGAATAATTCGGCTTTTGTGTTTTTAAGGAACGCCGTTTAACCTTAATTATTTTCCCGTCGTATGGCGCCCGTTAGTTGACGAAATGGCATTTAGGCTTTACAAATAATCTTTATCGACTATTTATAGTTAGGTGGTTTAGTTAAAACGAATATGATAATTTTTACTAAGTTAATAATTGCATGAAAAAAAAAGGACAAATTGATATAAGAGCAGTGGGGGAGAGTTAGTACTCTTACGGTGCTTACCCTAAGAGCGTCAAAGACAGAATGCCATTACTAACGAGTTTAGCACTTTATATAGACTTTGCCAAAGTGTCACGTGGGGCCTTTCGACCAATGACATAACGGTATTCCCGCAACCTTATGCAACCCATGCCTAGGAAGGATCTACTTTCACACTTACAAATGTACAATTTAATAAAACATAAGCAACATTTCGAAAGGCAGTTTGGTTTATAACCGCCTAAAAACGTATTATTTATCATTCAAGACCAATATTCAGAAACGGGCCTCCGTAGTTAATTAATTATAGCCATCCCACCCAATGCAACCGTTCGCAACCCGTTGCTAACCCGTTGCCGTCGCCAGTGCAACCTAGCAAGGTGCTTGTTCCGCTTGAAATATTCGACTACAATTATAAAGAGGAGGAATAACGTAAGGGCATAACAAATCATACGGAGTTCAATCCTACAGGAATAATGTACCGTATTTCCTCTAATAAGCGCCGGGTCTCCAATAAGCGCCGGGCCTCTAATAAGCGCCGGGGGGTCAGGGGTGCTGAAAAAAATAAGCGCCGGGCCTCCAATAAGCGCCGGATCTCTAATAAGCGCCGGGTCTCTTGATCAAATGCCGTAATTCAAAAGATTATCAGGCCCAATGTCCATGGTAAATGACGGCTTTACCCTAAATTCAATTTGCTATTAAAGAAATAAGCGCCGGGCCTCCAAAGAGCGCCGGGCCTCTAATAAGCGCCGGGGGGTCAAGGGGTGCTGAAAAAATAAGCGCCCGGGCGCTTATTAGAGGAAATACGGTACACAAAATTACTCAGTATGGACATAAAAGCACGCTTAATAGTCAGCACTAAGCGTTTATTTATTAGCGAAACCACCGTCAACACGGCGTAGTAATCTAGACGTCATCTCGCCACTCCATGTATCGTTGTCATTCTTCGAAGCATTATAGTTGTGTATGAAAGCTGCATCTTCAATCGTGTTTTTATGTGCGGGACAATCAAGTAAGACCCCCATTAGTAGTTGTGGTGTTTATTTCCATGTTTGTCAAAAATAGGACTAGGACAAAGTGCGAGTGGCAGGACCGAAGCAAGTGACTATTACGATCAAACACCAGGTTTCTGGTCTAACTACAGACTGTAGTGTACTAACGAACATGACCGCTCGTTAGCGGGTATGAAACAAGTGCATTACGAAGTAATTATTGGATTATTATAAAGGGATGGCGATAACCAGACGTGGTTAAATTCAGGTAAGGTTTTATAATCGTTTATGGTTATACGCTGATTCGGTTATCATACTTGTTCTAACGATAATGTTAGAAGGAAAGATGTCACTCGCGTTGGTCCCTCCAGTCAATGAAACTTTGTACTAGGCCTATCTCGTTCCAACGCATTAGCGTCGTCGTTTCACTCTACACCCACGGCAAGTTCGTGAGATCGACCAGTTGTATGGACATGATAACATAGGGCACTTCATTTCATTCAAAGTAATCACAGAAAAAGGTTTGTGATTCCATCACAGGAACGTACCGGGTCTGACACTTGTAGAAAGAGGTCAATAGTCTAAAAATAGAATAACAACACAACACAGGCTTCATTGGAAGGAGGTGATGTTTACTATGGTATGAATAATAGAGATGAATAGCCTTATGGCTATTACAATACCCCCTTCTTAAACATGAAGACTCCGGATTCATCGGGCAGCTACTCCGGTACTGAAGCTTCAAGACGCAGGGCTACCTTGCCGGCTTCGATGGTCTTTACTACGGCTTCGGTTTCTCTGTCGCGTGCCTGTTGAGCGGCCTTAAACATTTTCACCTGCTCTTCGGGGTTTCCACAAACCTCTCTTCTCAAGGCAACATCTACCATGGATTTGTATGTGTAAAGGCGCGATTTTCTAGAAGCTGCATGACCATCATCCTCAATGGCTGGTGTCTTCGTCCCTGGGAGGGCCAGCATATTCAATCGGTCAAGGAGGTAGTGACGATTGATAGTCGGCGTGTGACCAAGAAGCCCTTCTTCTAAGGTCATGGCAGCATATTCCCACTGAAGAAGACGCTGGTCCG
Organism: Patella pellucida; assembly: GCA_917208275.1. Taxonomy (NCBI): domain Eukaryota; kingdom Metazoa; phylum Mollusca; class Gastropoda; family Patellidae; genus Patella; species Patella pellucida. The sequence goes on from OU795037.1 coordinate 11,717,642, forward strand.
GGGTCATGCTTCCGAAGTTCTTAGGAGGCCAGGTAATGGTCTTTGTGCCTGCCGAGAGAGTCACCAGATGACGAGCGCACCAATCTCTCCTTGCTGGGGGTAGCAAAGGCATACAGCCCACAGACAGGATATCCCGTGCTCGGGAGGCAAGGCTCTGCCTGTTGTTGAAGCAATGGTGTCGACCAGATGCTGTCTTCATCGTCTTTGATGCCATGGTGATAGGTTCGTGTTCAAGTGTCCTCTTCCCAGCCAAACAAGATGACATCTTAAAGATGACTGTCGGATTTGGGGGTGGATTAAGTGGAGATGACGACGATGATGAAGATGAAGAGTCCGACGAAGATGATGAAGATGATGTTGGCGGTTCTGGTTGCTGTGGCATTGGTGGTACTGATGCGGATAGACTGACGGTCCTCGTTTGCTGTCTGAAAGGTGCTGTCCAGCGGACAACAGCGTTTATATGTTTCTCTTCTATACCTAATAAGTTGGCCAGCACCAAACGTCGCTCTTCGAGCTCCTTCCCACGGAGAGCTTCCCCCTCTCCCGTTGGCTTAGGCATTGGCGTAGATGGAAGGGTGAGAAATCGTCTGCTGATAGCCTCGCTCGATCTGGGCCTCTTCAAAACGTCTGGTGCTAGTTCTCCCTTGTAAACTATACCTCCTATTTTGGTGGTAAACCAAGCGACGCCGCCCTCCTTCCTCATAATAAGATCTGTTAACGACAAAGCGTCTGCTGGTGAATAGGAGGATTCCGAAGGATCGTATTGAAGACTGGGTACCGGCGATATGCGGCCATCTTCCGTCAATACCAGGACGTCCCTGCGCTCCTCTGTGCTGTCACCCCGAAATACCTCCCAGGAACGGGCCCATTCTTCTTCACTTCTCAGTGGGTCTTTTAACTCCCGGCACCACTGTAGAACAAGGTTCCTCGTCTTGCAGGATAGCTCGCTGGTCCATCTTGGTGCGGCTACAACTCTTTTATGGACGGCAGGTTCGAGCGCAAACCAGGATGAGTTGCTCTCACCAAGAAAGTCTTGAGGTAAGTCTTTTAATCTTGCCTGGTGCCCCTGTTCGCAGTGTCTCTTAAGATCGGCGACCCTGGTGAAGGCGTGGAAGCCCCTACAGAAAATGCAAACCACTTTCATTTTCCGGTGCGGTAAGGAGGTAAGGTGGTTCTTCAAATCCTTCTTGGTACCGAAGGCTTTACAACAATTATCTACACCGCATATATACTTTGAAGACATTGTGTGTAACTCTGAATTTAAACCTGAAATTATAAAAATAGGGACTGCTTACTACCGGGACTAAATCAAATAATATGGTGCCTCTTTGCCATCATGTCAACAACGGAATATACGGTACGGAAACGACCTACGTCTCGCAAGTGGCAACAAAGAATACCAGAACGAGCATACCATCGACCGCAGTAAGAAGTAAACGAGGAAAAACCGTGATCAGTTGGTTATGGGGTGATCAAGCCCAAACCCAGCTGAAATAAAAACTTGTGGAACCACACACGTCTACTGTACAGTAGTTCTTCGACTCTTGACTTCTTGACTTCTTTACCAGAACTCATCTCGTCCTTACTCTCACCACGGTCCCCAGAATCGTCCACCTTAGTTGACTCTGGTATATCAGGTAAATTGCTGCTGTCCAACATATATTCATATAACATTTTCGATACGTACGTATCTCTAAGAAAAACTAAAACAGTTCAACAACAAATTTAATGAACTTTCAGGAAACAATTAATAATTATATGTACAAGATTTAGGGACATCGAGAGCCGTTTATTGACACGGTAAGGATTTTTGATACTTTACTATCCATGCAGGCAAATTTCGCCCCTTATATGGTAAAAGGCGATCTATATAATATACTCTAGCTGACTTTGTGGGAAAGAGTTTGATTCGATACGTGACATCGTCAAGCTTCGTCTCCACCAGATACGGTCCCTTCCACCTGGAGGTCAGCTTGTTGCATACACCTATTCGTCGGGCCAAACAGCTTGTCCTTCTGTAAGGACCCTTTTCTTGGACTTTACGTCGTAATACTTCTTTCGGTAAGTGGCACACCTCTTCAATTTAACCCTTCCGATGTCATGCGTCCGTTTCAGTCTCTCCCCAAGATTAGAGACATACGCACTCGTTTCAATTGGGTCTCCATCCAGATAAGGTTTACCAATTACAGCTTGCATGGGCATGATGATTTCCCTACCAAAGACCATCTTGTTTGGCGTGTGACCAGTGCTGGCATGCACGGATGATCGATACGCCATCATCACCTGTGGAAGGTAAGTATCCCAAGTCTTCTGTTCTTTCTCACAGTACATTGTTAACATCTGTTGTAGCGTTCTATTAAATCTTTCGACATTGCCATTTGATTGTGGTCTGAAGCTGGTGGTCCTAGTCTTATGGATATCGAAAAGTGAACAAATGTCCTTGAAGAGTTTGGATTCGAAGTTAGAGCCCTGATCCGTATGGATCTGGAGTGGTGTGCCGTACCTACTAATAAACTCATTGACCAGCACATCAGCTACGGTATGTGACTCCTGGTTTGGGATAGCTATTGCTTCGGTCCATTTGGTAAAACAGTCACATATAACAAGGATATAACGATTTCCGGATGCTGTCAGTGGTAACGGCCCAAGAATATCCATCGCCACCCTTTCCATGGGTTCTCCTACTGTATATTGTCCAAGTGGGGCTTTAAGTGGTGCTTTAGACTGCTTCCGAGCTGTGCATTTATCGCACTCACGACAGTATACATCGATTTCATCCTTCATCCTAGGCCAGTAAAAGGATTGATTAATTTTCTCGAGCGTTTTATCTCTCCCCATATGTCCTCCAGTGGGTATATCATGGTAATATTTCATTACATCTGCCTTCAATACATCCGGTACAATCAATTGAATGGTGGAAGTAGCATCGTCTTCTATCCAAATCCTGTATGAAACGCCACCTTGTATCTGTAGTCGATCCCAATGTCTCCATAGTGTTTTGAGTACCGACGATTCGGAGGAAATGGAATTCCATTCTGGTCTTACCCCATCCTCTAATGCTATTAGAATAGGTCCTATCTGCGAATCAGTAAGCTGTTTCTGCCGTAAATCTTCTAGCGTCCAGCCATCTAGGACGACCACGTTTCCGATTGGAGAGTTGGTCTTGCTGCGCGTTATTGCTCTCGTGGCTCCGGTAGGCGATATTCCACTTGTATCCCACTGATCATCATCATCCGAAGATTCATACTCATCTCTATCTTGTCGTGAACATACTTTGCATGGATATCTCGAAAGCGCATCTGCATTATCATGTTTCCGACCTGGTCTATGGATGACAGAAAAGTTATATGTCCCTAGCTCTTCCAACTACCTGGCAACTTGACCAGTAGGCTTCTTTCGGTTGCGCATCCAGCTTACAGCAGCGTTGTCAGTCCTTAGTAATATTTCCTGGCCATACAAGTAAGTATGAAAGTGCTTTAATGATGTTATTACGGCCAGTAATTCTTTTCGGGTTATGCAGTAATTTCTTTCATGGCGGTTCATGGACTTGCTCATGTAAGCTACGACTTTCTCTACACCGTTATGTTCCTGTGAGAGAACAGATCCGACAGCCTTGTCACTGGCATCAGTATCGAGGATAAATTTATGTCCCGGTATTGGATATGAGAGAATTGGCGATGAAATGAGAGCTGTTTTTAATTTACTAAAGGCATCATTGCATTCAGTTGTCCATTCGTATTTCTTACCCTTTTCAACTAGTTTGTGGAGAGGTCGCGCTATATCGGCAAATCCCAACACAAATTTCCTGTAGTAGGAGCACAACCCAAGGAAGCTCCTAACCTGTTTAACATTCTTGGGTATTGGCCAATCACGAACTTTCTCTATTTTCTCTGGATCTGTCTCAACTCCGACGTCCGAAACGATGTGCCCCAAGAATCGGACTTTCTTTTGAAAGAACAGACATTTGGACGGACGCAGTTTGAGGTCATTTTCCAAGAGCCTTTGGAATACGTGCTCCAGCCTTTCGAGTGATTCATGGGTTGTTAAGGTTCCAACTATTATATCATCCAAAAACAGGAGACATTCAACCCATTGAAGTCCACGTAGAACATCTTCCATAAGTCGTTGGAAAGTTGAAGGGGCGTTAACGAGCCCGAATGGCATAACAGTAAATTGGTACAAGCCCATACTAGTTGCAAAATCTGTTTTCACCTTGTCGTCCTCATCCATGCCAAGCTGCCAGAACCCAGAATTTAAATCCATTGTACTAAACCATTTGCAGTTAGCCAAAGCATCTAGACAATCATCTGTTCGTGGTAGAGGATACGCGTCTTTCACCGTGATGTCATTAAGTCGACGGTAGTCTACGCAGAACCGCATGCTCCCATCCTTCTTTCTAACTAATACGACGGGGGACGCCCAGGCACTCTTTGAAGGTTCTATAATACCTCTATCCATCATCTTCTTTATTTCCTCTTTTTCGACTTCCCTCTTTCCGAACGGTTGTCGACGTGGGGGTTGCTTGATCGGACACGTCACTCCCGTGTTAATCTTATGTGCCACCCTTTTCGTTCTCCCAAGGTCAGCAGATGAAGTTGCGAAAACATTCTGGTACTTTACGAGCAACCGTGCAAGCTGTTCTCCTTCGTCCGTAGTTAGGTATGTAGAACTTTTCTCCCACAGATCTGTAACATGTGGTGGTAACTTCGAGGAGACTGCAGTTGATGAAGCTACATCTACGACGAATGCTCCTGCACATCTTCCTTTAGTGGACTCGGGTTCCATGTACACAGATTCCAAGGTCGCTACTTTCATATTGGAATGGAGAGTAATGTCATCTTCACTGCAATTGAAAATGGTTATCTTCTGAACCGCACAGTTGGTATCTACTATACATCCTGGAACAAAGAGTCCCTCTGGTAGGCATGATATCGGTTCTAGTACACCCAAAGTAGATAGTTTTCCGTTTGGGCTTATTTTTGTCTCAACAAAGGAAACACAGTTGGCTGGTATCACCGTTGACGATCGAATCTTTACTCGACATATGGCCTCCGCCTCACCGGCAACCCAACATTGTATAGGCGGCCCCACAGCCGAATACATTCGTAAGTGTTTGTAGTCAATGTTACTAATGTGTTTCAACAGGAAATCTTGTCCCAATATACCCTCCGGTGTTATGCGACCTACGATTACTGGGTGGAGGTAAGAAGCATTAGCAATGCACATCTCAACAGTTGCGTGGCCTCTCATATCCAGGCTAGTTCCGTCTACGCTAGCTACAGTTGAAATCCATGGTTTCAGTTCTGGTGCGTGTAGTGAGTTGATCTGATCGAATGTGTAGCAGGAGACAATGGTCATCGTTGAACCACTGTCCACTAAAAAGTCTGCCTAAACCCCATATAGATTGACCCTTATATAAAAACCATTGTCCCATTTATTCTTTGTGTCCCCTATAAGCCCTATTCTGTTGTCTATATAGTTAACAGGCCTCGATGTCCCCGTCTTCCCATGGCCCACTGGGAAGACAGACGAGCGTTTCCCTCGTTGCTAGATACGGTAATGCCTTCCCTCGCCATCGTATCCTGACATCTCCTGAGTGTCGGACACTCCCTTATAAAATGTCCCCGTTGCTTACATAGGAAACAGGATCTGTCTCCTTTGAACCTGCTGTTGCTCCTAGGCCCTGGTTGTCTGTTGTTCCCTTTTTCAAGACTTTCTAATCTTGCTAAGATCTCTTTTAGATCGACTTTTGGATCCTTATTGGTTTTCTCTTCCTGTCTTGTTACATGCCTGACGACTTCTGTTTCGTCCTCCCCCACTGCCCTAATCACAGATCTTTTCTTTTCTCTCGTGTCACCAACCAGTGCCTCATAACGTTCGACTACCTCTATAGTCTCCGGCAAAGTTTTGTACCCTCTATCCATGCAATGAAATTTAAGCTCGGCTGGAACTACTTTATATAATTGGTTCAGGGCGATTGCCTCCTGAGCTTTATTATCCAATCCTGCGTACGCTCTTTTGGTCATCTGTCTCAAATCGTCGGCAAAATTGGCAATTGACTCTTGCGGTCGTCTTTGTCTAGTCTCTAAACGGGACAACCAGAGGCTCTGTTGTCGGTTACTCCCGAAACGTTGGTTCATGTACTTAAGCAGTGACGAAAAAGGTTGTCTTTCAGTAGGCCCAAGGCCCATATAGAAGGTTCTCGCATTACCTCTTAGACTGGCGGCAAGTACTAACAGTTGTTGTTCAGCTGGCCATCCACCTAGCAGGGCACAGCTTTCGAAATGCGAAAAGTACTCATCCCAGTCGGCGGTTCCGTCATAAAAGTCAGGTTTTATAGTGATTGCGTTACGTGTGGTATGCGTTGGTAATCTTGACTGCGACATATTAGTACACGGTTCAAGGCTTTCGTTGTGCGCTTCATCAATGTCGGATTCTTCCATGGAAATATCATCTTGGCCTTCCTCAAATATCGCCCGGTCTTTAAAAGATATTTCCTGGTCAGGAGAAAATGGAGTGGCCATCGTTAGAAAATAATTATGGTTCTTTTCGGGTCCTTTGGATTCGTATCGGGATATTTATGGCAATTAAATATCCCACTCCAGCCACCAGTTTGTAGCCGCCCTCGGTATGACCTTGAGTCGACCTTGACGTTAAATAAAAGACTGTAAAAGGATATAAATAATAATAATAATGGATTTATTATCTTTAGGAACGTTGTTCAATATTTACAGTAATAATAATACAATAATGGGTGGGTGTTTAGATCCTTCCTCGACTTCTACCGGGGAATAATTCTGCTTTTGTGTTTTTAAGGAACGCCGTTTAACCTTAATTATTTTCCCGTCGTATGGCGCCCGTTAGTTGACGAAATGGCATTTAGGCTTTACAAATAATCTTTATCGTCTATTTATAGTTAGGTGGTTTAGTTAAAACGAATATGATAATTTTTACTAAGTTAATAATTGCATGAAAAAAAAAGGACAAATTGATATAAGAGCAGTGGGGGAGAGTTAGTACTCTTACGGTGCTTACCCTAAGAGCGTCAAAGACAGAATGCCATTACTAACGAGTTTAGCGCTTTATATAGACTTTGCCAACGTGTCACCTTTCGACCAATGACATAACGGTATTCCCGCAACCTTATGCAACCCATGCCTAGGAAGGATCTACTTTCACACTTACAAATGTACAATTTAATAAAACATAAGCAACATTTCGAAAGGCAGTTTGGTTTATAACCGCCTAAAAACGTATTATTTATCATTCAAGACCAATATTCAGAAACGGGCCTCCGTAGTTAATTAATTATAGCCATCCCACCCAATGCAACCGTTCGCAACCCGTTGCCGTCGCCAGTGCAACCTAGCAAGGTGCTTGTTCCGCTTGAAATATTCGACTACAATTATAAAGAGGAGGAATAACGTAAGGGCATAACAAATCATACGGAGTTCAATCCTACAGGAATAATGTACACAAAATTACTCAGTATGGACATAAAAGCACGCTTAATAGTCAGCACTAAGCGTTTATTTATTAGCGAAACCACCGTCAACACGGCGTAGTAATCTAGACGTCATCTCGCCACTCCATGTATCGTTGTCATTCTTCGAAGCATTATAGTTGTGTATGAAAGCTGCATCTTCAATCGTGTTTTTATGTGCGGGACAATCAAGTAAGACCCCCATTAGTAGTTGTGGTGTTTATTTCCATGTTTGTCAAAAATAGGACTAGGACAAAGTGCGAGTGGCAGGACCGAAGCAAGTGACTATTACGATCAAACACCAGGTTTCTGGTCTAACTACAGACTGTAGTGTACTAACGAACATGGCCGCTCGTTAGCGGGTATGAAACAAGTGCATTACGAAGTAATTCTTGGATTATTATAAAGGGATGGCGATAACCAGACGTGGTTAAATTCAGGTAAGGTTTTATAATCGTTTATGGTTATACGCTGATTCGGTTATCATACTTGTTCTAACGATAATGTTAGAAGGAAAGATGTCACTCGCGTTGGTCCCTCCAGTCAATGAAACTTTGTACTAGCATTAGCGTCGTCGTTTCACTCTACACCCACGGCAAGTTCGTGAGATCGACCAGTTGTATGGACATGATAACATAGGGCACTTCATTTCATTCCAAGTAATCACAGAAAAAGGTTTGTGATTCCATCACAGGAACGTACCGGGTCTGACACTTGTAGAAAGAGGTCAATAGTCTAAAAATAGAATAACAACACAACACAGGCTTCATTGGAAGGAGGTGATGTTTACTATGGTATGAATAATAGAGATGAATAGCCTTATGGCTATTACAATATTGCGATGGCAGAGTAGCGTGAGTTACTCGCCCTCACGTTTATTAAGCAGTGTTATATCTGTTCTCTGCGAGTGATCTCCCCTCGTTCGAACGCATGGTTATTTGATCGCGGAATCCGCAGGACATTTTTGTGCTTCACAAACTGTGATATTGATTTAAAAAAAAAAACTTGCTAGACTAAGCAGACTCACGATGTAAGTAAGCAACAATATCGGGTGTAAATTCGTCTGAAAACATCATAGAAAAGTTGTATTACTGAAATTGTAGCATTTTCTATTGTCATGTGCTTACTACGGACAAACTTCCGGTTTTATATGGTGAACTTTAAATCGACTTGTTTATCTTTAACGAGAGATATTTACGAACATTTAATAACATATATTTTATATAATATCAGTTTTACATGTACATGTACTAGTCAAGAGTGCATCTTTTTTGGACACAAGTTTGTGAATGTTGTACCTACATATGTCTTTATATTTTTTTGTATTTTCAGTAATTTACCATTAAGTCAATATCAATGAATACGTGTATCACGAACTTTCTTGACATATGTCACCATAAGAAGTTTAAATCAAAATATTATTTTTTTCGAATGGTGTGGTTAGGCTAGTTGTCTAACAGGGCAGCATAGTAAATTAATCGGCAGGTCGCTCAGTAATCAGCAGATTCATCCAGGTCACAGTAAACATTCAACAACATGAGTAGAAGATCGGCCATATCGAGTGAAGGAAATGACTGAAAAGACATAATTCTAACACTATCTTCACCAGATAAAGAATACACTATAGATTCACTCCGAACCATAGAATGTGATTTTCAGAAAACACATTGAAGAAATACAAATCTTCATTGACTTTCTTCAAAGAACAAAAACAAAAGAAAGTCAACTAACATTCACTATGAATGAATAGGAATAAACAAAAACAATCATAGACCGTGTCCTACGTATCATAAAGACACGTAAATTAGACTTTGTGGATACGGTATCACAGAATTCTTCACAACATTCATCACAGTCAGGATCGGTTAAAAAAACGCGTAGAGGTGGAAAAAAACGTAGAAAATTTGACTTCGTGAAAAAACAAACAGAGCTTACGAAACAAAAGGCTGCTTTAAAAGAAAACGAAATTAAGATGCAAGCTGGATCTGAAAGGAAAAAAAGAAATAGACGTAGATTTAGAATTGTTGGATCAAGAAAAAGAGATCGTACTCGCAGAAGCAACTGTAAAAGTATTTGCGGAAATTGAGTATGGAGAGAGCGGGGTTTTGTACAACCTGGAATAAGGAATGAACTAACCGAATGTTTGGGAAAATAATCAAAATTATGAAAAAGGTCAAATAAATGAAGTCAAGCTTGATGATTTAAATCCGACTCTAAATCATACTGCGGTTCGTTTTCAACCCTCACCTGTGAAAGTTTCTTCTTCAGTGGTAACCCCTGCAGGGATAGCCGAATTTACTCAGTTTTTGCTGAAGAAAGACTTACTTTTTACACGTTTCATACAGTCATCCAGAGTCCTTTGATGGTTGGAAAGCAAGTTTCAAGAACATTATAAGTGAATTAAATATATCTGCATTTGAAGAAAATGACTTGTTAGTGAAGTGGCTAGGTTCAAAGTCGCATGGCTATGCAGATAGTATACGTTCTGCAAATGTGGAAAACCCAACAAGAGGCTTTGGGCGAATATAGGATCATCTAGAAAAACGTCATGACCGCCCTGGAATGGTTGAAAATGCGTTAAAATTAAAAATAGAACATTTTCCGAATGTCACAGTCAATAACTTATGTCTTTTGACAAACTTACTGACATTTTAAGTGATATAGAAACTTACTAAGAGAATCCAAAGTATAGTACAGTATTAGGTTATTTCGATGCATCTTCTGGGACACGATCCATTGATAATAAGCTTCCATATGGTCTACAAGAAAAGTTGACAACACATGCTTCAAATTACAAAACGAGGCATGATGTAACTTTTCCTTCTTTTTACAGTGTTTGTGGCATTTATCAGAGATATGAGCGTAGTGAAAAATGATCCATCATTTCTATATGACAGACAAGTTAAGCGTGAACCACTTACTAAAGAAAAGAGATCCTTTTTATATCCGATATCAAATCGTAAAACCAATGTACATGCTATGCTACTAGTCCGACATTCAATCGTAAAATCGATGAAGCTGCTACAATGTCTGGTGAGGAATACGGGACATTTCTGAGAGAAAAGTGCATTTGTTATCGAAGTTGCAAATTTTTCAATTTTATTCGGGACTGCAGAGAAAACGTGAACTGTGATGTTTGTGACAGCAATTATCATGTTACTATTATTCACCCGAACTATTTCAAACGAACAGAACGACGGGGAGAGTTCCCCAACTAAGGAATCAGTGGACACGTTGTTGTAAGTAGGCGTATTTTACGCCCGCTTCCACCAAGGTGATATCGCAAACATATATTTTTTTTAGATCTCTTTTTCTACAATGGTGTGAATCCTTGGATCAAAACTAATGTCTAGAGGTGTAGATGGGGTGTGGAAGATACTGTTGTTGTAGTCGATGCTGATTTCTTCTTTTTCTATGATCTCTTCTTTTCCTATGATTTCCTGTGGCGGTGGTTTTGGTTTAGGAAACTCGAATTTAGTTATATTTGACGTATCTGCTGGAGTTGATGTAGTAGGGGGGTTGATTTCCCCCTCTCTTCTTTTAACGGTGGTGGTTGAACTGGCGGAGACTGGCTTACTGCATTACTGTTTTTTGCTTGTTTGTTTTCTTCTGGCTGTTTTTTCTCTTCTCCGCCTGGGCTTCGGCGAGGGCAGTCCTTGCGTGAGTGTACAAGCTTCTCACATCGGAAGCATGGATGGAGATGCTTGGCCTGGGGTTACAACTCTGACTCTGGCTTCTCCGTATTGAGTTTTAAGTATTATAATCTGCGGTATGTCTTTCATCTTATTTGTCTTGATTTATATCTCAACCTCTCTCACCCTCTTGTGAACTCGAGTGCCCGGCACCCTTTGATCCTTAAAAGCTCCCACGTACCCGATATCACTCACGATAGCGTGGAAGTAATCGTCCGAGAATGAGACTGGAAAGTCATATACTGTTAGGGTTGTTACTTTTGAAAATATTCTATGGAATCTGAATACTGTCCCCATATGGGTGTGGCTTTCGTTTTCTAGTAGCATGGCTTTGACCTCTCCTGTTTTTACATGGACAAGCCAATCTTCTCCTTTTTGGTAAATTGTTTGGATGTCTTCCCACTTGCCAAGTAGGTCGATCAGGCACTTCAAGATTGACCTGTCGGTCAATCTCTCCGTGCTACTGACCGCTACATGGTAGGACACCCCGTTTCCTTCTGCTTCAGGGATTTCGTACGTTTTGACTTTCGGGTTCATTGTGATTAGAATAGAACTGTGAAACTTGGAGACTGTGGAACTGGTGATTAGAATATAATGTGAACTGGAGACTGTAAAACTGGATAACTGAAAGACTGTAGAACTGGTGATTAGAATAAAATGTAAACTGTGAAACTGAAACACTGGGCAACTGGAGGACTGGATAACTGGAAAACTGGATCACTTGAGCTCAGTGGATACGGAATGTACACAACTATTTACTGATTATTATCGACCTACTTGGCAAGAATGCACGATAGAGATACGGGTCTATAGTTTACACAATCTGTCGGGTGGGCTTTTTAAGGATGGCAGTAATATTTGCGAATTTCCAGATATGAGGTACGGTTTTACTTTTTAACGATAGATTAAATACATCAAGGTTTAGATTTTTTTTTAGGTAATGATTTTAATAATTTCCCGGTTATTTCGTCTAGGCCACTAGATTTTGTAGAATGTATGATTAGAAACACACGCCCTTAACTTCTTTGGGATTTGTCCTTGGGATTTATATCGTTGGTAGGACACAGTGAATTTTCATTACGGCTAAATGTGGGGAAAATGCATTTGTACCATCAAGTGACGATTGGGATATAAAATGATCGATCAAACAGTAAGCTTTATTTGTTGATGAAAGACAAAAACTTACATTTAATACTCAGAAGCCTACGAGTCGTGTATTGTATGGTTTCGGGTGCCATTTTGTAATGAATAAATGGAACATGTCCTACAGAAGAATGTGGAAGTAGCCTACATAGTAAAGGCTAAATCACAAGTAATATTTTTTGAAAAATCGTGTAGAATGGACTACACGGTTTCCCAGGGCATATCAGATTAGAAACTACAATATATTTTTTCAAAAATTAAGTACAAATTTTAATCACTTTATTATTTTATATAGGCCCTGCATTAATATTACATTAACATGTGCTTTAAGAACCATTTTCGTCTATTTAAAGTTAAAGTTTCCAACAATTTTAACAAAACAATATCATTTAGGTACATAGAACTTAATGAACTCCGCTAATTTTGATAATACATGGTTTCGACTTTCACCTCTCTATAAACTTCTGTCGAGGAACGATCTTATTAAACATCTAATTTATTCAATAAGTTCTGTGTCCAAGATCCACATGACTTCAATAGATTATGCAAATGCCGTGACGAGATGAAAGAGACAATTGCAGATGTTAATCAATCAATCAATTTTATTTGAATATTACGTCCATTCAACGCCGGATTAACCATGGTGGGGGCCCTGGGGCCTAGAACATGGGGGGGGGGGGGGTGATCACCGCGAAGCCCAGCAACGGGTGTCTGGAGCAGGGCCGTACGTAGGATTATCAAGTTGGGGTGCAGCAGAGGGTTGGGGACGCCAATATAATGCCCGGGTTAATGAGTGCGGAACGGTGCATGTGTGTACGTGGGGTGGGGATCTAGAAGCACTTCCCCCGAAAATTTTGACAATTAGACTGCCACAAACGCGTTTTCCACCAACTTTGAGCTGCAATCTACCCACTGTGTCAATTTCGGCAGTGCTATTTCTCATTTTGATTTTTGATGTTATGCACACCAAAATGAGAAACTCCTTATCCTCTAAACTAGAACTAGTCCGAAACACCATAAGGCGACGTGGATAGGGCTGCGCCCCCAAAGACCAACAAGGTCCTAAGTGCGAACAAGAGAGAGAGAGAGAAAGAGAGAGAGAGAGAGATGGGATTTAACGTCCACTCGGCACAAACTAGGTCATTTTGGGACTAACGTATGGTTTTCAATTTATATTTCAATAATTCGCTTGCGCGTAGAGATCTTTAGCAGTGGGAGGAAACCGGAGTGCCCGGAGGAAACCCACGAGGTTGAGAAGGCGCCCCTATCTCAATGTCACATACGCTCACACTAGGGCCCGAAACCACAGCCGCAAGCCAGAGGTGGCCGACCAGCTTGAGGTCGAAGCGCGGCACTCTAGACCACTAGGCCATCCCAACCCCCAAGAGTGAACAAAACAAACCCTAAAATGTCATGTAGTTGGTCAGACGCCGACCCAGAAAGAGGTGATAAGAGAAGCCTTTCGCCTATGAGAGTCGCACCCTTGTCTGGGGTCTTCCCTCAGAAAATTTGGAAAAATAACGATGCAGGAAACACGTTTTTCTGCTATTGGGGAGATATATGAGTGTCAATTTTGTATTCTATATGGCGGCAAATTTTTTCGGAGAGGCATTTGCTCCTGGTGTCCGCATCTTGGGTCCGCGCCTGTGGTGGCGCCCGATAGCCTCCACATAAGAGATATAAGAAAGTTTGGACCAGGTGTAGGCGCCATTAAAACCGACCGACTCATCAGGGGGCAGTTTCACAAAAGTTCGTAACTTTAAAAATAAAAACTACGTTAAGAAAAAATTACGAAAAAGATACGAATTATTTACGTCGGTTTCACAAAGGCAGGCGTAAGTTTTTTCTTTCTCGTAATCCTTTTTCGTAAATACGTCACGAATACGTCACGATATATATGAGGAATATATCATGTGGTCGTTTATGTTAAAAAAGGTTAGGATGAAATCAAATAAAATGGCTATAGTGCCGACGTACGAAACGTGAAAATGTTTACAGAAGTTGAATGAAGTTACGTATCATGACGTCAAGACCATTCGTGACGTGTTTACGAAAAAGATACGAGAAAAAAGTTAAGAAAAAACTTACGCCAGCCTTTGTGAAACCGGCGTAAATAATTTCTTAACGTAACTTTTTTTCTTAAAAGTTACGAACTTTTGTGGAATCGCTATTCAATATTTAAGACAAAATAAACATTTTACCATTGGTACACGAATCGTGTACCATAATAAGTTTCAGCGCCATTTGTAACAAGGGACTCAAAGAACAAAGCTAGACATAGTCAACAAGCCATGTCAAATGATGACTGCATATTTTATCTAGAGAGAATGCGTAATACATACTATCGGTGTAGACTGGAATAACCAGACGCTAGAGATTACCATTCAATTGAGACTTCGGGCGTATTTCGCGGAACATAACTGATTAAAAAATTACCGTAGAAACCGCAACGATTGAATGTAAATCAGTTTATATACATTTATATTACAGTATTATGCTTTGCAACCCGGGGGGTTGGATGGCCTAGTGGTCTAGGGTGTCGCGCTTCGACCTCTAGCTGGCCGGTCACCTCTGGCTTGCGGCTGTGGTTTCGAGACCTAGTGTGAGCGTATGTGACATGGAAAAAGGGGTGCCTTCTCAACTTCCGGTTTCCTCCCACTGCTAAAGACCCCTACGCACAAGCGAATTATTTAAAAAAAAAATGAAAACCATACGTTAGTCCCAAAATGACATAGTTTGTGTCGAGTGGACGTCAAACCCCATTTCTCTCTCTCTCTCTCGCTTTGCAACCCATTTGCGTCAATTTCTAGGACCCAAATATTAGCGTTTCATTGCCCTTTAAGTTTTATGGACAGGGTCGGATTTGTCCACTATAGTAGGCCTCTACCAGTATGTATGTATATGCTTAGTGTGTGTGTGTGTGTGTGGGGGGGGGGGGTGCATGGCTGAATGGTTAGCGTGCACGCGCTGTATCATTAAGCCTGTCATTGAGTCAAATGACGTGATTTCGAGTCCCCGGTTATACGTGGCAAGGAATAAGGTCGCCTGTCCAACCTCGTGGGTTTTCCTCTGTGTCCTCCGGTTTCCTCTCACTGAGCACTAAAGACCCTTTGTTAGTCCCGAAATGACCTAGTTTGTGTCGAGTGGACGTAAAACCCTATGTCTCGCTCTCTCTCTGATTTGATAAGGGGATCGCTTGGCTAAGTGGGTAAGGCGCTGGCTCGTTAGTCTGGAGGTCGGATGTTTGATCCCTAAATTGGCCGAGAAAGTTTGTCTCGATTTTCCGGCGTAGTTTCCCCTTGTCAGTGATGCAGAACAGAGGGCCTGACAAGGGCAGCAGCCTAGTCTGAGGTCGTACCCGTGTCCACGTAAAAGAGTATGTCGTAACGCCGCTGCCCGAGCACAAATTTCCCTCATAGCACACTGTATGGCGTATGCCCGTCTTCAATTAGCCAAGGTTAGACGCAGAAGAGTAGGACGCCTAACCCCATTTCATTTCATTTCTTCATGGAATAATGGGAAATTTATTGAAAATTTCTCGTCAACACAGGTTGTTATTGCTCGCAAAACACGATAAATTACCCAAGAAAAAAGTCTAGACACTGATGGTACACCGACACCATGTGCATCAGCAATGAGTTTTTGGAAGCTACCTGTGCAATCAGCGCACAAATTCAAACTTACGACAGGTCGAGGGTTGTCGTAGACCTTACGATAAAAGTTACGAATTTCGTAGTTAAGAATTTTAGTGAAACGCGATTTCTTCGTAAGTTTACGTTACGATAAACTTACGCAAATTTTTCATCGTAAGCTGCTTGTGAAACTGCCCCAGGCAATCTTAACCCGGTAAGATTACAAGACCAATGCTGATTTAAATTGACGAATATTTCGAGTTTTCAATGTCGAAGACGTTCGATGATATTGAGTTAGAGACATTAGCTACTTTAATCTTAACCTGAACATTCTCTCTCGCCGAAGTTGCCGATCCGCATAAAGTAAAAAGGCGGACATTTTGTCAAAGATACTTAAAATTTACAACTTACGACAAGGTTAAGAGTTGCCATAGACTTTACGATAGAAGGTACGAATTTCGTAAGTTAAGAATTTTAGTGAAACGCGATTTTTACGTAAGTTTACGTTACGATAAACTTACGCAAATTTTCATCGTAAGTTGCTTTGTGAAACTGCCCCAGTGCCCGAGGAGCATCACTATGTGATCATAATCAAGTGTATTATTTTATGATTAAAAGGTTGTCAATTTTTTTTGAGGGAGCACCTTATTTTCCTGGACATTTTCAGAAATTTAAGGCCGGAAACATGATTTCCTGGCATTTCAGGCACTTGTGTAGAGCCATTTAGAAGTACCTCCCCAGAAAAAAAAAAAATTCGGCCACAAAATTAGCGCATTCTGGCTATGAAATGATGGCATTTTTAGCAATCTGAACGACAGACTCACCCTACCTGCAGAGAAGTGACTCTGACACAATGAACAGCCATGGTATTCACATACGTCACAGGTCGCGAGGTCAACGCACAGAAGTCAGTTTGTAAACAATGAATGAATGAATGAAATGGGGTTTAACTCCTACTGTTATGCACTTAACCTGAGCTAATTGAAGACGGGCATACGCCATACAGTGTGCTATGAGGGAAATTTTGCCCGGCCTATTATAGGCCTACGCCCTTCAAGGCCAACTGTAGAATTTGATATATAAATACATGGTTTCGACTTTCACCTCCCTATAAACTTTTGTCGAGGCACGATCTTATTAATCATCTAATTTATTCAATAAGTTCTGTGTACAAGATCCACGTGACTTCAATAGATTATGCAAATGCCGTGACGAGATACAAGAGACAATTGCAGATGTTAATCAATCAATCAATTTTATTTGCATATTACGTCCATTCAACGCCGGATTAACCATGGTGGGGGCCCTGGGGCCTAGAACATGGGGGGGGGGGCTGATCACCGCGAAGCCCAGCAACGGGTGTCTGGGGCAGGGCCGTACGTAGGATTATCAAGTTGGGGTGCAGCAGAGGGTTGGGGACGCCAATATAATGCCCGGGTTAATGAGTGCGGAACGGTGCATGTGTGTACGTGGGGTGGGGATCTAGAAGCACTTCCCCCCGAAAATTTTGACAATTAGACTGTCACAAACGCGTTTTCCATCAACTTTGGTGTGCAATCCACCCACTGTGTCAATTTGGGCAGTGCTATTTCTCATTTTGATGTTAAGCACACCAAAATGAGAAACTTCTTATCCTCTAAACTAGAACGAAACACCATAAGGCGACGTGGATGGGGCTGCGCCCCAAAGACCAACAAGGGGGGGAGGGAGAGAGAGAGATTTAACGTCCACTCGGCACAAACTAGGTCATTTTCGGACTAACGTATGGTTTTCAATTTATATTTCAATAATTCGCTTGCGCGTAGGGATCTTTAGCAGTGGGAGGAAACCGGAGTGCCCGGAGGAAACCCACGAGGTTGAGAAGGCGCCCCTATATCAATGTCACATACGCTCACACTAGGGCCCGAAACCACAGCTGCAAGCCAGAGGTGGCCGACCAGCTTGAGGTCGAAGCGCGGCACTCTAGACCACTAGGCCATCCCAACCCCCAAGAGTGAACAAAACAAACCCTTTAATGACATGTAGTTGGTCAGACGCCGACCCAGAAAGGGGTGATAAGAGAAGCCTTTCGCCTATGGGAGTCGCACCCTTTTTTGGGGTCTTCCCTCAGAAAATTTTGAAAAATAACGATGCAGGAAACACGTTTTTCTGCTATTGGGGAGATATATGAGTGTCAATTTTGTATTCTATATGGCGGCAAATTTTTTCGGAGAGGCATTTGCTCCTGGTGTCCGCATCTTGGGTCCGCGCCTGTGGTGGCGCCCGATAGCCTCCACATAAGAGATATAAGAAAGTTTGGACCAGGTGTAGGCGCCATTAAAACCGACCGACTCATCAGGGGGCAGTTTCACAAAAGTTCGTAACTTTAAAAATAAAAACTACGTTAAGAAAAAATTACGAAAAAGATACGAATTATTTACGTCGGTTTCACAAAGGCAGGCGTAAGTTTTTTCTTTCTCGTAATCCTTTTTCGTAAATACGTCACGAATACGTCACTATATATATGAGGAATATATCATGTGGTCGTTTATGTTAAAAAAGGTTAGGATGAAATCAAATAAAATGGCTATAGTGCCGACGTACGAAACGTGAAAATGTTTACAGAAGTTGAATGAAGTTACGTATCATGACGTCAAGACCATTCGTGACGTGTTTACGAAAAAGATACGAGAAAAAAGTTAAGAAAAAACTTACGCCAGCCTTTGTGAAACCGGCGTAAATAATTTCTTAACGTAACTTTTTTTCTTAAAAGTTACGAACTTTTGTGGAATCGCTATTCAATATTTAAGACAAAATAAACATTTTACCATTGGTACACGAATCGTGTACCATAATACGTTTCAGCGCCATTTGTAACAAGGGACTCAAAGAACAAAGCTAGACATAGTCAACAAGCCATGTCAAATGATGACTGCATATTTTATCTAGAGAGAATGCGTAATACATACTATCGGTGTAGACTGGAATAACCAGACGCTAGAGATTACCATTCAATTGAGACTTCGGGCGTATTTCGCGGAACATAACTGATTAAAAAATTACCGTAGAAACCGCAACGATTGAATGTAAATCAGTTTATATACATTTATATTACAGTATTATGCTTTGCAACCCGGGGGGTTGGATGGCCTAGTGGTCTAGGGTGTCGCGCTTCGACCTCTAGCTGGCCGGTCACCTCTGGCTTGCGGCTGTGGTTTCGAGACCTAGTGTGAGCGTATGTGACATGGAAAAAGGGGTGCCTTCTCAACTTCCGGTTTCCTCCCACTGCTAAAGACCCCTACGCACAAGCGAATTATTTAAAAAAAAAATGAAAACCATACGTTAGTCCCAAAATGACATAGTTTGTGTCGAGTGGACGTCAAACCCCATTTCTCTCTCTCTCTCTCGCTTTGCAACCCATTTGCGTCAATTTCTGGGACCCAAATATTAGCGTTTCATTGCCCTTTAAGTTTTATGGACAGGGTCGGATTTGTCCACTATAGTAGGCCTCTACCAGTATGTATGTATATGCTTAGTGTGTGTGTGTGTGTGTGGGGGGGGGGGTGCATGGCTGAATGGTTAGCGTGCACGCGCTGTATCATTAAGCCTGTCATTGAGTCAAATGACGTGATTTCGAGTCCCCGGTTATACGTGGCAAGGAATAAGGTCGCCTGTCCAACCTCGTGGGTTTTCCTCTGTGTCCTCCGGTTTCCTCTCACTGAGCACTAAAGACCCTTTGTTAGTCCCGAAATGACCTAGTTTGTGTCGAGTGGACGTAAAACCCTATGTCTCGCTCTCTCTCTGATTTGATAAGGGGATCGCTTGGCTAAGTGGGTAAGGCGCTGGCTCGTTAGTCTGGAGGTCGGATGTTTGATCCCTAAATTGGCCGAGAAAGTTTGTCTCGATTTTCCGGCGTAGTTTCCCCTTGTCAGAACAGAGGGCCTGACAAGGGCAGCAGCCTAGTCTGAGGTCGTACCCGTGTCCACGTAAAAGAGTATGTCGTAACGCCGCTGCCCGAGCACAAATTTCCCTCATAGCACACTGTATGGCGTATGCCCGTCTTCAATTAGCCAAGGTTAGACGCAGAAGAGTAGGACGCCTAACCCCATTTCATTTCATTTCTTCATGGAATAATGGGAAATTTATTGAAAATTTATCGTCAACACAGGTTGTTATTGCTCGCAAAACACGATAAATTACCCAAGAAAAAAGTCTAGACACTGATGGTACACCGACACCATGTGCATCAGCAATGAGTTTTTGGAAGCTACCTGTGCAATCAGCGCACAAATTCAAACTTACGCCAGGTCGAGGGTTGTCGTAGACCTTACGATAAAAGTTACGAATTTCGTAGTTAAGAATTTTAGTGAAACGCGATTTCTTCGTAAGTTTACGTTACGATAAACTTACGCAAATTTTTCATCGTAAGCTGCTTTGTGAAACTGCCCCAGGCAATCTTAACCCGGTAAGATTACAAGACCAATGCTGATTTAAATTGACGAATATTTCGAGTTTTCAATGTCGAAGACGTTCGATGATATTGAGTTAGAGACATTAGCTACTTTAATCTTAACCTGAACATTCTCTCTCGCCGAAGTTGCCGATCCGCATAAAGTAAAAAGGCGGACATTTTGTCAAAGATACTTAAAATTTACAACTTACGACAAGGTTAAGAGTTGCCATAGACTTTACGATAGAAGGTACGAATTTCGTAAGTTAAGAATTTTAGTGAAACGCGATTTTTACGTAAGTTTACGTTACGATAAACTTACGCAAATTTTCATCGTAAGTTGCTTTGTGAAACTGCCCCAGTGCCCGAGGAGCATCACTATGTGATCATAATCAAGTGTATTATTTTATGATTAAAAGGTTGTCAATTTTTTTTGAGGGAGCACCTTATTTTCCTGGACATTTTCAGAAATTTAAGGCCGGAAACATGATTTCCTGGCATTTCAGGCACTTGTGTAGAGCCATTTAGAAGTACCTCCCCAGAAAAAAAAAAAATTCGGCCACAAAATTAGCGCATTCTGGCTATGAAATGATGGCATTTTTAGCAATCTGAACGACAGACTCACCCTACCTGCAGAGAAGTGACTCTGACACAATGAACAGCCATGGTATTCACATACGTCACAGGTCGCGAGGTCAACGCACAGAAGTCAGTTTGTAAACAATGAATGAATGAATGAAATGGGGTTTAACTCCTACTGTTATGCACTTAACCTGAGCTAATTGAAGACGGGCATACGCCATACAGTGTGCTATGAGGGAAATTTTGCCCGGCCTATTATAGGCCTACGCCCTTCAAGGCCAACTGTAGAATTTGATATATAAATACATGGTTTCGACTTTCACCTCCCTATAAACTTTTGTCGAGGCACGATCTTATTAATCATCTAATTTATTCAATAAGTTCTGTGTACAAGATCCACATGACTTCAATAGATTATGCAAATGCCGTGACGAGATACAAGAGACAATTGCAGATGTTAATCAATCAATCAATTTTATTTGCATATTACGTCCATTCAACGCCGGATTAACCATGGTGGGGGCCCTGGGGCCTAGAACATGGGGGGGGGGCTGATCACCGCGAAGCCCAGCAACGGGTGTCTGGGGCAGGGCCGTACGTAGGATTATCAAGTTGGGGTGCAGCAGAGGGTTGGGGACGCCAATATAATGCCCGGGTTAATGAGTACGGAACGGTGCATGTGTGTACGTGGGGTGGGGATCTAGAAGCACTTCCCCCCGAAAATTTTGACAATTAGACTGTCACAAACGCGTTTTCCATCAACTTTGGTGTGCAATCCACCCACTGTGTCAATTTGGGCAGTGCTATTTCTCATTTTGATGTTAAGCACACCAAAATGAGAAACTTCTTATCCTCTAAACTAGAACGAAACACCATAAGGCGACGTGGATAGGGCTGCGCCCCAAAGACCAACAAGGGGGGGAGGGAGAGAGAGAGATTTAACGTCCACTCGGCACAAACTAGGTCATTTTCGGACTAACGTATGGTTTTCAATTTATATTTCAATAATTCGCTTGCGCGTAGGGATCTTTAGCAGTGGGAGGAAACCGGAGTGCCCGGAGGAAACCCACGAGGTTGAGAAGGCGCCCCTATATCAATGTCACATACGCTCACACTAGGGCCCGAAACCACAGCTGCAAGCCAGAGGTGGCCGACCAGCTTGAGGTCGAAGCGCGGCACTCTAGACCACTAGGCCATCCCAACCCCCAAGAGTGAACAAAACAAACCCTTTAATGACATGTAGTTGGTCAGACGCCGACCCAGAAAGGGGTGATAAGAGAAGCCTTTCGCCTATGGGAGTCGCACCCTTTTTTGGGGTCTTCCCTCAGAAAATTTTGAAAAATAACGATGCAGGAAACACGTTTTTCTGCTATTGGGGAGATATATGAGTGTCAATTTTGTATTCTATATGGCGGCAAATTTTTTCGGAGAGGCATTTGCTCCTGGTGTCCGCATCTTGGGTCCGCGCCTGTGGTGGCGCCCGATAGCCTCCACATAAGAGATATAAGAAAGTTTGGACCAGGTGTAGGCGCCATTAAAACCGACCGACTCATCAGGGGGCAGTTTCACAAAAGTTCGTAACTTTAAAAATAAAAACTACGTTAAGAAAAAATTACGAAAAAGATACGAATTATTTACGTCGGTTTCACAAAGGCAGGCGTAAGTTTTTTCTTTCTCGTAATCCTTTTTCGTAAATACGTCACGAATACGTCACGATATATATGAGGAATATATCATGTGGTCGTTTATGTTAAAAAAGGTTAGGATGAAATCAAATAAAATGGCTATAGTGCCGACGTACGAAACGTGAAAATGTTTACAGAAGTTGAATGAAGTTACGTATCATGACGTCAAGACCATTCGTGACGTGTTTACGAAAAAGATACGAGAAAAAAGTTAAGAAAAAATTACGCCAGCCTTTGTGAAACCGGCGTAAATAATTTCTTAACGTAACTTTTTTTCTTAAAAGTTACGAACTTTTGTGGAATCGCTATTCAATATTTAAGACAAAATAAACATTTTACCATTGGTACACGAATCGTGTACCATAATACGTTTCAGCGCCATTTGTAACAAGGGACTCAAAGAACAAAGCTAGACATAGTCAACAAGCCATGTCAAATGATGACTGCATATTTTATCTAGAGAGAATGCGTAATACATACTATCGGTGTAGACTGGAATAACCAGACGCTAGAGATTACCATTCAATTGAGACTTCGGGCGTATTTCGCGGAACATAACTGATTAAAAAATTACCGTAGAAACCGCAACGATTGAATGTAAATCAGTTTATATACATTTATATTACAGTATTATGCTTTGCAACCCGGGGGGTTGGATGGCCTAGTGGTCTAGGGTGTCGCGCTTCGACCTCTAGCTGGCCGGTCACCTCTGGCTTGCGGCTGTGGTTTCGAGACCTAGTGTGAGCGTATGTGACATGGAAAAAGGGGTGCCTTCTCAACTTCCGGTTTCCTCCCACTGCTAAAGACCCCTACGCACAAGCGAATTATTTAAAAAAAAAATGAAAACCATACGTTAGTCCCAAAATGACATAGTTTGTGTCGAGTGGACGTCAAACCCCATTTCTCTCTCTCTCTCTCGCTTTGCAACCCATTTGCGTCAATTTCTAGGACCCAAATATTAGCGTTTCATTGCCCTTTAAGTTTTATGGACAGGGTCGGATTTGTCCACTATAGTAGGCCCCTACCAGTATGCATGTATATGCTTAGCGTGTGTGTGGGGGGGGGGTGCATGGCTGAATGGTTAGCGTGCACGCGCTGTATCATTAAGCCTGTCATTGAGTCAAATGACGTGATTTCGAGTCCCCGGTTATACGTGGCAAGGAATAAGGTCGCCTGTCCAACCTCGTGGGTTTTCCTCTGTGTCCTCCGGTTTCCTCTCACTGAGCACTAAAGACCCTTTGTTAGTCCCGAAATGACCTAGTTTGTGTCGAGTGGACGTAAAACCCTATGTCTCGCTCTCTCTCTGATTTGATAAGGGGATCGCTTGGCTAAGTGGGTAAGGCGCTGGCTCGTTAGTCTGGAGGTCGGATGTTTGATCCCTAAATTGGCCGAGAAAGTTTGTCTCGATTTTCCGGCGTAGTTTCCCCTTGTCAGTGATGCAGAACAGAGGGCCTGACAAGGGCAGCAGCCTAGTCTGAGGTCGTACCCGTGTCCACGTAAAAGAGTATGTCGTAACGCCGCTGCCCGAGCACAAATTTCCCTCATAGCACACTGTATGGCGTATGCCCGTCTTCAATTAGCCAAGGTTAGACGCAGAAGAGTAGGACGCCTAACCCCATTTCATTTCATTTCTTCATGGAATAATGGGAAATTTATTGAAAATTTATCGTCAACACAGGTTGTTATTGCTCGCAAAACACGATAAATTACCCAAGAAAAAAGTCTAGACACTGATGGTACACCGACACCATGTGCATCAGCAATGAGTTTTTGGAAGCTACCTGTGCAATCAGCGCACAAATTCAAACTTACGACAGGTCGAGGGTTGTCGTAGACCTTACGATAAAAGTTACGAATTTCGTAGTTAAGAATTTTAGTGAAACGCGATTTCTTCGTAAGTTTACGTTACGATAAACTTACGCAAATTTTTCATCGTAAGCTGCTTTGTGAAACTGCCCCAGGCAATCTTAACCCGGTAAGATTACAAGACCAATGCTGATTTAAATTGACGAATATTTCGAGTTTTCAATGTCGAAGACGTTCGATGATATTGAGTTAGAGACATTAGCTACTTTAATCTTAACCTGAACATTCTCTCTCGCCGAAGTTGCCGATCCGCATAAAGTAAAAAGGCGGACATTTTGTCAAAGATACTTAAAATTTACAACTTACGACAAGGTTAAGAGTTGCCATAGACTTTACGATAGAAGGTACGAATTTCGTAAGTTAAGAATTTTAGTGAAACGCGATTTTTACGTAAGTTTACGTTACGATAAACTTACGCAAATTTTCATCGTAAGTTGCTTTGTGAAACTGCCCCAGTGCCCGAGGAGCATCACTATGTGATCATAATCAAGTGTATTATTTTATGATTAAAAGGTTGTCAATTTTTTTTGAGGGAGCACCTTATTTTCCTGGACATTTTCAGAAATTTAAGGCCGGAAACATGATTTCCTGGCATTTCAGGCACTTGTGTAGAGCCATTTAGAAGTACCTCCCCAGAAAAAAAAAAATTCGGCCACAAAATTAGCGCATTCTGGCTATGAAATGATGGCATTTTTAGCAATCTGAACGACAGACTCACCCTACCTGCAGAGAAGTGACTCTGACACAATGAACAGCCATGGTATTCACATACGTCACAGGTCGCGAGGTCAACGCACAGAAGTCAGTTTGTAAACAATGAATGAATGAATGAAATGGGGTTTAACTCCTACTGTTATGCACTTAACCTGAGCTAATTGAAGACGGGCATACGCCATACAGTGTGCTATGAGGGAAATTTTGCCCGGGTAGCGGCGCTACGGCCTACTCTTATATCGAATTCCAACTGCCAAGGGATCTTTTACGTGCACTCCAATGTGTACACAGGACCTCGGTTTTTCGTCCAACCCGAACGACTAGACAGCTGTCCTTGTCAGGCCCTCCTTCTGCATCACTGACAAGTGGAAATCGAGATGAACTTTCTCGGCCAATGCAGGGATCGAACACCCGATCTCCAGGCAGTTTGTAAACAAACAAACGAAAGTACAATGACTTCGACGAACAGAAAACCTGCGTCGTATCAGGGTTGTCTGTGCAATAACACGGACACAACTCGAGATTGAATAATAATCCCCGGAAGAAAATGGGATTTTAACAGAATTAGCAAGTTAATGGACATTTGACACACGCGGGGGCCGCACTATTGGCACTATTTTGTGCTTCGGTAGGGTCTATTTCACATATACACAATGAATTCTGCTAAAGTTTTTAGCGTGGGGATTGATATTATATTTTTAGATGTGTTCCTGTAGCCTACAAGACTAGTTCCTGGAAAAGTTTGGTTGTAGATTAGTTCATGTTGTGTATGTAACTAAAGCTGTTTTAGATAGGCTACCTGTTATCTGTTATTGCTACAATACTGTTACACAATAGAGCTATATAGTAGGCCTATTATAGGCCTACGCCCTTCAAGGCCAACTGTAGAATTTGATATATAAATATATAGGCCTATAGGCCTACGGTCGCGCGGTAATTAAGCGTGATTGTTGGTGAGATTGTGGAATACCAGGGTTAGGTTTATTGGGTAATACCGTAAGTCCTAACCCACAATCATTGGCAACAGTAATGTGGCCTAATTTTTTTTCTTTACACCTTGTGGCCTTGATAAAATATGCATTTGGCATTGACAAATAGATCGGACCATTGACGTCATGTCAATGGATCAGACCCAGAACCACTGATCTCTATAATATTAATAATGTCTTACTATCCCGCACGTGATTTTCAATGAAATACGCCACACGAGTCCACTATTTCAGATAGTGGACGATTGGCAAGGTGCCCGTACAGTATTGGAAATAATGGTACGACAACATCAAAGGATGTCGTCACATCTGTATTTTAATATCATTTGTTATGTTTTATTGTCAAACGTCTATGATAGAAGGGAGATCACTCTAGATAGAAGTTCCTATATTTTGTATGATATAAGCGGCAGATCCATTCGAAAAAGCTTTACTTTGAAAGAAAACAATGATTTAACTAATTGTATATATTATTTGAAGGCTAATATTTTTAGACAGGATTAAAATTTTGGCAGAACATAGTTTATCTACCCCATCCCCAATAAAACCAACATTTTTTTAAAGGTATTGTCATTGACGTAGGGGACTGGAAACCATATCCGATTCCAAAATTTTGGTACAACGTGACGTGGCGACAGTTTCTTCAAGTTTAAGGCACAATAACATAAACACGGCCGCCATGGATGTACCGTCCGGCTTTAGACAGTCTTCTGGCAAAAAGAAAAAGGCAAGCAAGTCACAAAATCGACCCCAGTTATTTGAAGACACGAGTGTCAACCATTCGTCTGGCTTGCAACAAACTGATGCTTATTACCCACCACAACATGATGATCAAGATCCAATGGCTATGCATGGGGGAGGCTATGGCATGCCACAAAATCAGTTTCCTGGACAACAATACATGAACGACCCCATGGCGAATATGGCAGTACAGTATGGAACTTCTTTGGCTGGGCAGGGAAAAGAAATGATGAACAAAAATCTAGAGAAATATGTCAGTGCTTCAAAAATCAAGTATTATTTTGCAGTCGATACTGCTTATGTTGGTAAAAAGTTGGCCTTGTTGACATTTCCATTCACTCATTCAGATTGGTCAATAAGATACAATGAAGATGAATCCATAGCTCCCAGATATGATCATAATGCCCCAGACCTTTATATACCTGTCATGGCATTTGTAACATATATTCTGACAGCAGGATTTGTTTTGGGTACACAAGATCGCTTTACTCCAGAACAACTAGGAATTCAAGCAAGTTCAGCATTGGTGTGGATTATTATAGAAGTGTTAGCCATGACATTATCTCTATATGTGATGAATATGAATACAGAGTTGAAATATTTAGATACTTTAGCATATTGTGGTTATAAATATGTCGGAATGATCATGAGTTTATTAGCAGGACTTCTCTTAAAGAGTAATGGATATTATTTTGTTTTATTGTGGTATAGTCTGTGTATTGTCTTCTTTTTAATCAGGACATTACGAGTGAAGATACTGCCACATCAACATGATGGCTTTACATCTGGAAGTAAACGAAGTCTATACCTTATTTTAACCCTATCTGTCGTACAACCATTAATGATGTGGTGGTTAACTAGTCATATTATGTTCCAAACAAAGAAATAATATGAAATTATGCATGCTTTATGAAGTAGTACACACTACAATGTAACACTATCTGTCTGTGCACAGGCTGAATAAGGAATTATGAATTGATTTTAGAGGCCATATATCTTATTGTTTATAAAATATTAATAATTTAAAACGATTGTTTCCATGGCTCGCCAAATATGTACATATATTCTTAAAAGGCTGTCAGGATTGTTATCCATTATTGATGTACATTAGAGTAATATAATATACATGTAAGTAATGCTTGCTTTATTTTACAGCTTAAATATATCTGTAGCACCATCCTCTGTTAAACTTCTAAAGCTTTAAGATTATTGTAAGTTTGTGAATATTATGTATGTAAGAGGTACGTTTCACATCAAACTGAAGGGAGAAGAACTGTAAAGGAGCTAAACCTCTTTAATTCAGGTCAAATTAAACTGTAAAATTGGATTATCTGATGTGTTCTTTCGATTGTCATGGGAGATAGGCCTACTCTATATTGTTAAAAGTCTTGATGTGTTCTTTCGATTGTCATGGGAGATAGGCCTACTCTATGTTTACTAAAGTAAAGATCAGATTGTTATACCACAATAGAAATTAACATACCGGTATGTACATGTACAATATCCAATCAAATCGACAGTTTTAGTTTTGAGTATTTTGACCCCATTAAAAGAGGTTTAGTCATTATTACTCTAGTATACTTTGTATGATATATTTACTGCTCAATATGACAATAAATGCATTGTGTAAGTTTCTAAGTTTTCAGTTCCTGTAGTTAAACTATTCACAATTAATGGATTACTGTTAAAATAAGACTGAATTAGGAATAAGAATTTTCAAAGGGTGTCATTAAGAATGTGAAAAATCAATTTTGACATAAGTTTTTAACAGTTCAGTTTCACATTGTTGCAAGGATGTTTACTACTTATGTCATAGGATGTGTTTTGTATCTGCATATTGTATCCGTTATCAAATTAGTCCTCAATGAACATTCATAGCTGTGCGCCATATCACGCCCCCACCTACATGGGGGGGGTCTAGGTGGAATGTATGCGTGTGAAATCTCAATTTCTGTCATTGAGTCTCAGGTGGCGTGGTTTCAATTCCCTTTTAGTACAGGCTTCCTCCCACTTTCTGAAAGACCTATCACTTCACATGTAAACATGGCATCGGCGATGTCTTCAAACAATCACATGACTTTCGATATGAGTGGATGATGAGTGTTAATTGGCTAATGAATTCTACATTCGGAGGAAGTTGAAACACTAGGTGAATATGTGGGCGAATCATTCGGCCGAAAGACATTTGGCACAAAAGGTGAATTTCAACGCTGATTGATTCAGCCAAATCATTCGGCTAGTGTGTCCACCGCAATAAGTCTCATTGTAAAAAACCCAGTCAGTCTGTGGATCGCAGACATCTGTTTTGACTATTAAAACCTGTAAATATGACACTGGGTTATTAAAAAATGCATTTAGAGCGATATGTAACTTTGTTTCTGGAAAGCATATATATATATATATATCCAAAATTATTAGCACAACCGCAAAGTTGTACTACTTTGTTTCACGGTAAATGATGAATAGATAAAAAGGTATGCCGACACAAACTGATTTCAACACTGGTTTAATAACATTTTAACATTTTAAAGTACTTTTCGTCCGTCTTGGGACTATTCATAAAATAATGTCATAACATATAGATGGACAATATAGTGTATTTATACATATTTATATTTACATAGTAACACTGTGGTTTTAAGTGGCTATAGTTACCATTGTCTATGGTTACATAGTATATAGGTAACAAGCAGAAAACATGTATACACGCGTGTTAATCGGTTGCTTATTGGGTACAATACAATTTAGAAACAATGAATGATAGATATTATCGGGATAGATTAAGACTATTAATAAATGAAATTAATGGTCAATTGTTACTTAATGACTATTAAGTCGAGGAGCGTATTTTTTAATAAAATGATTCTCCATTGATTTCCTTTTCGTGGTGTCATCGACTTTCATTTTATAAAAAGGGAAAATTTGAAATTTAACTTGTAAGTGTTTCGCACATTTAAAGATGTGTCGATATACAAATAAGGGCCCATATTCAATATTACAATCCCGCCGATGGTTGCGAACCCTATCCCGTAGATGATTGGATGTCTCCCCAATATAAAAAACCCCACAACCCTTGCAAGTCAAGACATATATGAGATTTTTTGTGTCACAATTCATATTGTCATTGACGCTAAAGGTAGAGTTATGAAAATTATATTTGTTATTTGGTGTTATATGGTCGCAACATTTGCATCGAAGATCCGCGCATTTCGATACATAAAAGCCGGTCCTTGTGATAGATGAATTGAAGTTTGCTTTTATATACATGTATGGACCTATCTTAAACATACACTCAGGAGCTAATTTTGCTTATGGCATATTATTTTGGGTTACAGAAACATTTCTATCAACTTCCCGCTACCAACCAACCCAATGTGAAAATGTGGATATTAATTTTTTGCAAACTGATATCCCTTCCTAAACATATTTTGCCAACTGATGCCCCTTCCTAAAAATATTTTGCAAACTGATGCCCCTTCCTAAACATTTCTTAACTAATTTTACAAAATATAAAAAAAATAAATTTGGTCACTAAATCGCTGGCCCCTTTGGGGAACCCAGGCATTTGCAGCTGTTGCCCGCGTCATGATTCGTCACTGGACATACCCCATATAGTGTACCATGACATAGATTCCCAATCCCCCACCCCCACCGCGACAACTAAATTCCAGTTAAATACACAGACGACAAAACCATCCAAATTTCTGAAGAAAGGTTTCATGATTGATCGGGACGTTAAACCCCATTTATTTTTATTTCATAAATTTTTAGCTCATTTATAACAAAGTTATTTTCGTTTTTGCATTCATTTTGTTATCTTCCTTATAAATACTGTTTTTCAGCTTAATTGATTCTTGGAATATTAATCACCATTTGGGAACTATTGGACAAGTGAAATTAAATGTGGACTTTGCATTTTTACTTTATTTGAAAAATCAAAAAAAATAAAAGCATTATATTGTAACTGATTAAATTTGGTTTATTGATCTCAATTTACTATGAACAAAATAATATACTGTATACCAATGTATGTCATGTAATAGTAGTATAACACGGTAAAACAAGCCAACAGTGATGCTGATGTCCCCTGCCCATATCCCAAAATAAATAGATGACACATTAAATAATTAACTAATCACACATATCAGGCACGTGGGAGTAAAGCCCCCCCCCCAATAATTTGGCCGCAAGTACTCTTTTCTTCAGGTTATTGCCGCTCCTGGACCCTCTCCTATAGGGACTCAGTTTTGCAGCCCCCCCAATCAAGAATTGCCACCGCCGGCCCTGCATATATTTTTTTCCAAAAGTATCGAGCAATCGAACTATACAATAAGTTTCATCACTCTTTATCAGATAGAATCAAGATTATCTTGTCCCAAAGCATTGACCAATGAAAATTGATAAGCTCTTCTTAGCTTCAGCTCTAAATGATAATCATTGAACTCAGTTAAGACATTCACCTAATGAACATCTACTTCAAGTTTAAACATTCTAGCTCAATTAAAAGCAGAGTTGTTATGTTTCAAAGTCTAAACCAATCAAATTGCTTATTGCTCCTTAGCCTAAGCAGAAAAGGTAATGGTATAATGAATCTATATTTGAAATTTCATCACTCTCACTTCATAATAACAAAAGTTATCCTGCCCAAAAGCATAAACAAATCAGATTGCCTATCTCTGCTTATACAGTAAGCAGACAATGTTCATCATCAAGTCCATCTAGGCATTCACCAAGATTGACCATTCTACCTCAATACGGAGAGATATTGTGTTCCAAAGTGTTGGCCAATCAAACTGGTTATCGCTCTGTCAAAGAATGAATGAAATGGGGTTTAACGTCCTACTATTATGCACTTAACCAGAGCTAATTGAAGACGGACATACACCATACAGTGTGCTATGAGGACAATTTTGCCCGGGCAGCGACCCTACGGCCTACTCTTATATCGAATTCCAACTGCAAAGGGATCTTTTACGTGCACTCCAATGTGTACACAGGACCTTGGTTTTTCGTCCCATCCGAGCGACTAGGCAGCTGTCCTTGTCAGGCCCTCCTTCTGCATTACTGACAAGGGGAAATCCAGTCAGAAATCGAGGTGAACTTTCTTGGCCAATGCAGGGATCGAACACCCGACCTCCAGGCTAGCGAACCAGCGCCTTATCCACTTAGCCACCGTGATCCCCTATATCGCTCTGTCAAGGTATTGATGTAATGAAACTAAACACCAAGTTTCATCACTCTTTATTAGAACTAAAGTTATTGTGTCCCAAAGCATCAACCAATCAAATTGCTTATCTCTGCTTACCCTAAGCAGAAAAAGCTTATCTTTGAACTCCATCAAGGCATTGACCTAATAAACACCTACACTAAGTTTCTAGCTCAATTAGGACAAGTTATTGTGTCCCAAAAAGTGTGATAGACAGACAGACCCATTTTAATAGTCCCCTGCTTTCTTCGAAAGGAGGGGGACAATAGAAGAAGGAAAAGATAGGTTGCCCACAGGAGCTAAGTAGTCTGGCCAGTCAATAAGGGTTGTCACACATTTTTCCTTTTGTTGGTAATAAAAACAGTTATAGCCCACTAGAAACTGATTAAGAGTAACATCCCATGAACTAATTATTTAGAATAATTTTTAAAAATTTATTTGGCCTCTGGTTCTGCCGCATGCTAACATTTAGTATGCAAACCATTTAATATCAGAAGTCAACAGGCACTGCTGTATCAATGAACTGTAGAGTGTGAACAAGAATGTTCAAAGTGGTCAAGAGCCATAACTCTGGCAGTAATTCATCACGTTTCTTGCAAACCGACAAATCTGATATGTTTAAGAACTCAGAATTATGTGTTCGAAATTTGCGCTCTGTTGTTTCTGTGTGGCCATCAAATAATAACATTCATTTGTGATTTAATATTTTATAAATATACAAAATACCATTTACATAAATGTTATTATTTGATGGCCCCAGAGATAAACAACTGCATGCAACACATAATTCTCCATTCTTAATAGCATGTATAATATCAGATCATCAGTTTGCGAAAAACATGGGAAATTTTATGGAAATTGTTGAAAATATATAGGCTTCTTCGTCTCATGGCATTAAGCACTGTATCAAATCAATCGGACATTAATTTAAGCATTTGGAGTGTTCAGAAGATTTTTTCAAAGTGATCAAGAGCCACAACTCTGACAGTAATTAGAGGAAATCATTGATAACCAATAGACTTCTTTATCTCATGACATTAGATGAAGTTAAATTAAAAGTCAATTGGATATTAACTGTAGTAGGCTCTAGAACGTCCACAAGATTTTTCAATGTGATCACATACCATAACTTTCTGGCAGTAATTATTGAAAATCGTTGAAAATCAGTAGACTTCTTTATCATATGAACATAAACACAGTGTATAAATTTTAAGTTAATTGGCTGATATCTTTCGTCAAAGTGATAAGGATCCTAACTCTGGCAATAATTATCGTAAATCGTGGAAAATTGATAGGCTTCTTTGTCTCATTATCATAAACACTGTAAAAAAAATATAAGTCAATTGGATATTAATGTTAGCCTCTAGAGCGTCCGCACACAATTGTGGATGTTGGACATACCTACAACAATATATGACCACGTTTCATTGTGAGTGTATAAGAACTAAAATATAAACTTAACTATCAAGTGACAATATGTAATATATAATGGGAATATAAACTAAACTATGTAGTCTATATGCAATACATATAATGAAAAGATAAACTAAAATACGTATTCAAGAAATGAATTAATACATGTAGTCAAGAAATAAACACATTCCATTCCATTCTCCTGAACCTCTAAATCCCATATTATAATTATATGCAGTATAAATTATGTAGTCTATGCAATATATAATTAAAATAATATATAAACACGTTCTTTAAATGTTTATTTCAATATTGTTGACTGTCCCCTACATAAATCAAGTACTAATATTTTCTATAAATTCATAAGACAGATGCAATTTGGCTTTTCAGTGCTAAAAATATGATATCATAAATCAACCACTCCTTTTGGGGTTTTTTTTTATATTTTTTTTAAAATACCCGGTACTTGTATTTTAAATTCAAATTAATGTCAATTTCTAATCTATAAAAACACTCTCAATAACAAGAAAACAATATTTTGAAACAAACCAATATCATCTAATAATTAATCACTTAAAAAAAAGAAATGTTATTTGAAAATATTTACAATACAAAGTATACGTGTGATCAGTCCAACCAAAAAATTCATGTCAGTTTTTTATTTAAAATATGGATATATTTCATTAGTTAACTAACATGTTCAAAAATCTTAAACAACATTACAGGGACATAATGTAAGATCAGATAAAGAGCTGATAATTAAAATATAGTCAAAAAATTGATATTGAAAACAAAATATTTTGAAAATTTCAGTCCAATTGCAAAATTTCTGAACTGAGATATGAACCATAGAATTTTAAGCTTGTCTTGGTCGTCATTACTGAAGTCTTGATTACCCATTTTATGTTAAATTATCCATCACAAAATGTACAATATCACAGGCTAACAATGGATTAAATTTAACAAAGAAATAAAAATAGCGTGAAATATTTAAATAAATAAATGTATAATAAATACCAGGGATCATATTTTTAAGATTATCCATTTATAATACAACTATCATGCTCTATCATATATTAAATAACAAAATCTGTCAAATTATGGAGACAATTACACACAAAAAAAACCCAAATATTTAATTATCTGTAATAGTTTTGTATGTATTAAGTGTAATTTAAATATATTCTCCTATATTTATTTGTGTTGATATTACCTTGAAAATGACTTGTGAATCTTGTTAAAACATTGCAGTAAAACAAACCATTGTAATTGTTATCCATAAATTTTGTTTTTCATTATTTAATGCCATTCAAGGAACATAACCCTATACTGTGACAGTTTTAATTGGGAAAATTAATTTATTACCTATTTCATTCCCTCACAACATCCACTCAAAACAAACTAGGTCATTTTGGGACTAGCATAGATGAAAATATTTCCAGGTAAAAAAAATCAATAGCAGTTACTTTATTCTGTTACACGACCAATCATAAGCTAACTCTCTTCATAAGATGTTACATACATTGTTTATTTTATGATTAAAATAGAGAGGTTTCGCAGGTTTACATTTAGATGGTAAAACATCATCAGTTTTTGTGAACTATGACGTGAAGTGCACATCATAAAATTGTGGCAAAGGATAGTAGTCTCCATAACTGTAAGTTCCCAGTACTCAGCTAAATCTTGTTTAATTTCTATGATCCAGTCAATAATTTTCCTCTAAATCTTGGTTTTCACAAACTAAACACACAGACAACACCTTGTCTTCCATGTAAATGAAATAAGATGAGCAGAGACTGTGAACCTAGTTTGTGTTGCCACCAATTAAGTGTAATTGTATCGTGACGCCATACTGTACAGTTCAATAATAATAAAAGCTTTATTTGTAAACGGTAAAGAATTAGGCTTCAGAAGCCTTTCTACCATCCTGCCCTTCATGAGAGTATAATACAAAAGATGATATATCGCACAACAAATAAAGAGAGAAGGATGCACAATGGATAAAGAATAAATAGAATAAAATTGTAATACAAAGGATTACAGCACCAAAAAAGAGTTATATAAAAATTAAATGGTGCACAGATTAATGTACTGCTGATAAATACAAATAATGAACGAACAATGTTTTAATTGACAGGTTGTATTGGAGGTAGCACCATATGTCGTTCAGAGCCAGGACGATTAAGAAGTTGTGAGCTCTGTGAATCTGGTCTTGAAGCAGATGGTGGCCTGGGAGCATTTAATCTAGTTGAAGAACTTGATCTGTAGCCTTCTTCTATTAGATCTAAAGGTCGGATAATTGGTTCCACAGTTCTATTTGTATCATCAGGAGAACGACCAGCATGTAAATCTGTTGCAGAATCCAAGTCAGAGAGATTTGAAGATGTTATATTACTTTCACTAGAATCAGGAGAATCCATACGAGGTGGACCTTTTCTGACAGGAATATTATGAGCTGGAGCTGAGCATGCTCTTTGACCATCATCACCTAAACCAAGCTGACTTTCAACTGTTTGAGGAGCAGTTCTAGGACATTTTTCTAATAATTGTTCATACAATGGAGGAATATATCCCACAACAACATCTTTCGCTGCACTCTGCCTTCGTTTTAATGACTCTTCCTCCACAATTCCTCGGCTGGCTGATGATTGTTGAGCCCGTATAGATTGCGTTTCACTGATACTAGGTCTAGACCATGATCTTGTTATTAAATTAGCCGTAGATGTAGTAGTAGGAGGTGGAAAGTGATCAATAGCTTCTAATCTAGATGATGACTCACCTGCTACTTCTGTTGATGGAGATAAACTACTCATACCTAAATAATTCATCACCAACTGCCGTAATCTAATATAAGCCTCCTGTATATTTTCACTGTTTATCATCATATCAAAGAATCCAGGTTGATTTTGATTATAATTACTATAAACATCCCCTGTTTTAACAGTATCCAATATCTGGTTCTCTGGATAAATTCCTCTGTCTCTTAATCGTTTTTCATGAGCTTCTTTGTTCATTGGTACCATCAATACATAACGGGGTTCAAAATGGGTATTTTTTAATGTTAGAACACCCTCTAGCTCCATGTGAACTACACAAGCCTGTCCTTCTCTTGCTACATTCTGTATCGACTCCATTTGTAAACCATACCAAGCTCCATTTACCTGATGAGTCTGTAAAAATTTACCCAATTTAATATCATTTTCAAACTTTTCCAAAGTAGTGAAATGATAATCAACTCCATCAACTTCACCACTGTATGGAGTTCTGGTTGTATGAGATATCCCAAAGCCAAAGAAATCTGAAAATTCTTCAACCAGTTTTAATGCAAGATCTTTTTTCCCTGAACCTTGAGGACCAACAATCACTAACATAGGGTAAGGAGTTTCTTTACTTGGCAATGTACTTTCCAAGATTCTTGCTGGTTGTAAGAATGAATAAACAACATGCATGGCATGATCTCTGGCAGCCACTACCTCTGGTGGGGGTTCAAACATATTTCTTGAAGCTACCTTATTTTCTACTTCTACTTTGTGTCGATCTAATTCAGTCAATGACTGCAGACGAAACAAAATACATAATCGATAATTAGGTAGTTCTTCTATAGGGTTATGTTGTAAATTCAACTTCCGCATCATCCGCAAATTCTGTAAGTACTTTATCTCAATTAAATCAATAACTTCATTACTTTCTAGATCCACACTCTCTAATACATCATGGTCTTCTAAACCCTTTAGACTACGGACTTTATTACCAGACAAATCCAACACCCTCAGTTGTTTTAGAGATTCTATGTTTTCTATCTTCGTAATGTTATTGTGTGACAAGCTAAGATGCTGTATAGGCAACTCTGATAATCCTTGGATTTTTTCTATTTTATTATGAGATAAGTTTAATTCCGTTAATCTTCTACATTGTGGTAATCCATCTATTTGGCTAATTTTGTTATAACTCAAGTTCAATTTCTTTAAAGAATGATGTGCTGATAAGTCAGTCATTACTTCTATTTCATTGTAGGATAGATCCACTTCCTGTAAATTTTTGGGTGGCTCAAAATCCAACACAGTATTTAACAGATTATGAGATACATCCAGTATTAGGAGATGAGGCAAGTTACCCAAAACTGATAAATCTGTTAGTTGATTATGTGACAGTTCAATCTTTTGTAAATGTGTGTACTCTTGCAGAATAATGATGTCAGTGAGCTCAAACCCTGGTACAGTGAGATGAAGATAAACTTGATGCATTCCATTTGCAGATCTCCCAAGATTAGATAAACCACGTCCTATTGTTTCCTCATCTAATATTCCACCCGGTGATAACTCAATATTTTCGATTTCGTGTTCTTCTTCAGTTACGCTGTCTAACCTGAGGTCATTTTCTTCGGTTTCCATTATTCTTGGAGATTGTTCTTGGGTAAGCAGTGTAAGAATATCTACACTTGCTTTGTAGTGTTCTAATTCGCCACCTTCACTTGACATAACTGAGTTAACGTTTAAACTTGCATTGAGTGCAGAATCATCTTGATCGTTCGCAGCCATATTGGACGCGTTTCCAGGGTAATACAAGGGGAGGTAATTAATGTGTCGATTTCCAGGTGACTAGTCTTGTTCAACCAGACCTGAAAATACACAAATTCTCAAATTCTTGGGCATTCATATTCATTTCATATTTGTGTTATAAGTTTTAATCTTAAATACCTGACCCTAATCCTATACCTAATAGAAAGTAGAAAGTATCCATGTGGACGCAGTACGGACGGCTAACCGCTAGTTTTTCGGTGTAAAAGTTACTAAAAGTTAGTTATAATAATAGAAAATGGAGTCGGATCAAAACATGATTGCCTATCTATATATATA
The DNA here is from genome assembly GCA_917208275.1 of Patella pellucida. NCBI lineage: Eukaryota > Metazoa > Mollusca > Gastropoda > Patellidae > Patella > Patella pellucida. The sequence continues at coordinate 11,756,073 of OU795037.1, forward strand.
CTCCTGGCAGTGTTTCGTTTGATTAGACCAAAGACATAAAAATATAAGTATGTCTATAGACTTCACGGGCTATTGATTTCGGAAGGTGTGTATTACATACCGAAAATGAATTGTGGTCTGATGCCACAGATAACTAGATTTGCCCCCCTTTGCCAATATTCAACGTCACGTGCAATTACTAAAAATAGATGGGATACGATGACGTTTATTCCCGGAAATAAAAAATGTAAACACACATTTGATTCTGTATCGAAACAAACAGTGTTTTACAGGTATAACTCTAAGAAATTATCCAGGTAACCTTAAAACCAACAGAAGTTCTTATTTATTTTGTCATATTTATATTAGAATTATCTTAGATGATCAGAATCAACACGATTATCAGTCCATTTGCCATTGCTGAATCATTATTTTATTCATATTGGGTTTTTTTTGTTAACAATTTATGTTGTTTTTGTTTATTGTTCCTTTGACGTTAAATCAGGATTAAATTTAGTTATTAAAGGAATTTAAGTAGCGAAAATCGCAATACTTTGGCACTTAGCAGCTTAGCAGAAAGGGACACAAGAAATGGGTCGCAACGCATGATATATGATATAATTATATATTAAATAGGATAGTTTACATGTATTTTGTTGTTACTGTAATGTCTTATCAGATGTGTTTGGCGAAATGCATAAAGACTAAAAGAGTCCCAATTGAATGGCAGTCTTTGGCGCCAGCTGGTTTTTCCTGTCTACAAAGATAGTATTCTCTAATGATGTCTATCATAGATAGAAGTCATTGGTATTCTCCTTTGGGTATGTTTAGAGTCATTTGTGGAGTACGTCGCTTTGTTGTAAATAGCATATGAGAGCATTCTGGCATGCGATTCCTGTTAATTTGGGTTTTCAATGTCGAAGCTAGACTGTGGATGATATTGAGTTAGCGTGCAGGGAAGGGGGACTGCACAACACACTATTACACAAAATAAAAACCAACAGTAAAAAAGGCGATAAACCAGATATAAGACAGCGCCAAAAGGTTAATAAACTATCAATTTAGAAACTAAATTATTCAACTATTGCACAAAATATAAAAAGTAATATACCTACAGTATAAGAAATGCAAACGAGGTATGTTGGAAAAATTGTAAAATAAAGTGTATTTATATAAAAGCATAGAATAAGAGTGACAATTCAGATAGAATTCGGAAACTGCAGAAAATTTAAAATAATTATTCAATTAGATCATTATCCAATATGTAGTTTGTTATATATACTTATAAGAATTGTCAAACATGGTACCAGTATGTTGAAGAAATGAAAGTTTTGACATTGTTTTAAAATACTTAAAGTAATGTTCTGCCTTTGGCATTCCAAAAAGAATAAGGTATACTATCTCCGAGAGACATCACCATTTACAAGAAGAAAATAATGGTTTGTTCCAGGCCCATCTGAATTGTGCCTTTAACTTTAAAGAGATGTATAAGTTCAATTAAGCTCACACCGTAAACTCTAGGTTCCCAACGGGTAGAGACTTTGGGCAAAATGCTGTTTTCATGAAAAGCATAAAAATCTCTGATATACACTTCTTGTCACATTGCCAATCGTCTTTCCTCTGTCATGCTCACGATTTATTTGTAAATAATGATGATGAATAAAAGGTGAATTTGTTCTTCGAGGGGACACGATCAGATGATGGTTTTCACGAATGTAGTCACAATCAACCAAGGTTGGGAACAACTGCCTTAAACAGATCTTTTCACTTTGCTTTTAAAACATAGAGAATCCTAACTGTCATAACTACCACTTCTTTATTTTTTCAATTCTATTTCAGATGTTTGTGGATTTTCTAAGGTAATATGGATCAAACGGACTCGCTAGAAGGGTGGGTAGCCGTTAAAAATAATCCTTTTGTTGATGACCTATTGCCCCCACGTATGACATTTCTAGTAGCATGGAATCAATCAGATGGTAAAATAGCTGTCACATGCCGACTGAGTTCTCGAACTTGTACTGATTCTCAAGATGACAATACAAAGAGTGGTTATTTTAGTGTTCAAGAATTAATGGGTATACATGAAATGTTGTGCCTTATTCATCCTTCTTTATCTATGTATCTTCCATCACTGCCTGAGCAACCAAAGGGTCTCATGGCATATATTAGCAGTATTCCTGTTCCAGAGGATGTTGATAGCTTATGTGATGAATTAAGCAACTACTTCAAGATTGCGCTTGAAGTTTGTAAAGAAAAACTACTTATATCCACTCTGTTTGAGGAACCAAACTTTGATGACTATTTTGAAAATATCGGGGAACTTAGAAGAGAGGGTTATTTGGAGCAGCTGAGAAATTTGGAAGAAGAAATGTTAAACATTAGATTCGAGAGAGACAATTGTGTAACTATGCAAGATTTAGAAGATGTGTATTCTGTGGAGGATGATGCAGTCTTTAGATTTAACATAGCACTAGCTGAATATTATAATTATCAAATACAACCTTTTCTAGATGTCCGAGAAGTAGCTTTTAATAAACTCAAACAGGCCAAAAATGATTTGTCAGATCGTCGCTTAGGTGAAAGGATACGCAAAGAAAGTGCCGAAATTATTTCAGAGTGGAATGGCCATTATCAGCAAGCTCTTGACTCCATACAAGAATTTTACATAAAATACTATACACACACAAGTCAAATGTATTCAGGTAAATTTTTATTACTCTGTATTCCATAGAATTATGACCTGTATTTTCCTGTTCTGTTGCTAAGATCTGTGAGGGGTCCACATGGAATCATCAGTTCCGGACTACACTCCTACACTATACGTGACTGCTTACCAGATTACCTTGAGTTAGACCAATTCTGATGCAATATAGGCCTACCTTGTACATATTTTTTACTATAAAGTTTTTATGTCCTCCATGACCTGTTGTTGATTTTCATATGTAGGTAAATGTCCAAACGACATCATGTCTCACCAGCAATTCTACTTCTAGTCAAATCATTAGTGTGTTTTCATTGTGTCTCGGTATATCAATACACTGAGTACAAATATGAACGATGCTATTTTAGGCTTATGTAGAATGAAACATACATGGAATGAATGCACCCTGGCACCCTGACAAAGTCTAGTGTAGATTGTTTATTGTCATACATGTAGCAATGGAAATGGTGCTTGTTAATTTGCTACCCTTGTAAAATGACGCGATTATTATTATTATTATTATTAATCATGCTCAAATCTACTTAAAATTGGACTCTTCCAATGGCCCAAAGAGTTTAAATTATAACATTTGATGGCAGAGAAAAGACCTGAAATTGACAGATTTAGCTCTTGCATATATAATGCATCTTATATACATTTTTAAGAAAAAATAGATATCATAAAATTTTTTGAATTAATTACATCTAAGTTTTTCTGTTGTTCATCGTTTCAGATATGTGTACGCGAATGAAAGAAGATAAAGCTAAGTTTGGAAGGAAAGCTTTTGAAATTGTTGGATCAGACAGATTATTTAGGTTGGTTGATATCAAATGGTCATTTAATAATAATTAATACTGATTAAATTTTAAAGCAGATCCAAAACCTTTCAGTGTTTCATTTTGGATTTGATACAGTTCTCAATATTTTGTTTATTCGTAGTGCAGGAAGACAACATCACTTGTATATCAAAATAGGTGGAACATTTTATTTAATCAATTTTGCATATTTTGAATTAATATTGTTTCTATGTTATGTAGAATTGAGGAGAATAAGAGTCTAGAGAAACTACAGCTATTCTATAATAGAAAGAAATTATGTATTCAAGAAAGAGATAAAGTCAAACAAGAGGTAATTATTTAAAGAAATGCATGAAGCTGTGATGAAAGGCCGCTTAAATCAGAAAGTGAACCATGAATACCAGGCATGAAATCCATTTCTTTGATATTGAAGAAGTTGTTGTTCACAATTTTCCTTTCCACTCCAAAGTTATAATATCATCTTATTTTTTTACTTATTGTTTTTCTCATAAATTCCATGATAAATTGAGGGTATAGCCCCTTAACTTTTCAAAATTTAGCAAAATAAGGACCACCGTCATGTTCATCTTTGCAAGTGATTCTTATTTTTTTTTTTACAGATTGCAAGTTTACCAGATACATCAAGAGTGAGAAAAGATATGGAAAAGTTAGAAGAACGTGTCTATCACTGTCAAATCCAAATTTATGAGGAACATCTTAACATTTTATCTGAAGAAGAAAATTTGGCAAAGACTAATTTAAACAATCGTCTACGACTAATAAATGGTAAGATTGTGAAAGTATAAAGTAGCAATAGTTGTGTTTTGATAAAACGCCCACTGAGCTGTTTAATTACCTCTGGATGTGTTTTCATATGCCAGTATTTCAAGTGGAAGCAGTTTGTCTTCGTTGTCCGTCCACAGCTCTTGCAAAACCATTTCTTCATTTCTCGAATTGCTAGAATTGTTCTGCTAGTCATCCCATTTGAAATTCACAGATAAGCAGCAAATGTACACAGAATTATTTCCTTTGTTCAAAACTTGTTAAAACTCTATTGCATGGTGTTTTTAAGGGATTTTATTTAGACTTAAATACTGAACTTTCCTGGTTCAGTTGGTAAAGGAAAACAGAACTTGGTCAAAAGTGGCACTATAAGCCTGCTTAAAAAAAACCCCTCTTCATTGCAGGTTGTTGAACTGCTCCTGTGACTTACCTCACATAATATACTGTAATATTCTTACCATGCTTCTCAACAAACTTGACAAGTCTGTGTGAAATATAGTGTCCCAATTCCGCTTAATCCATTACACACTGTTATAGGGATTCTTCTGCCCTTCTACCGCTTTCAGTGAAATATTATTGTCAATAGGCCTTTAGCCTATTCATAAAATTAGTTGGCGAACAAGTATTATAAATTCTTGAGTTGTTTATTCCAAAAATTTGTCACAACGCAAAAATGATGTCCTTCCAGAATAAGAACCTCAAGTTAACTGGTGTATATACACTCTCACACATACATACAACCTTACGTTAAAGGGACAACACATTGGTATAATATTACTATATGACATTATTATAATCCTTTTTCTCAGAAAAGAATGAAGAAATTACATTTTATGATGCTGTTGAAAGTATGGATGAGTTCAGTGAAGATGATGATGAAGATGACATGGTTAATGATAAAACAGATCCAGAAACATTACAGTTTAAACGTCAGTTAGCTGATATTAATCGTAGAAGAGCTATTCTAAGAAATAAAAAGGTAGAAAATCTGTTTTTGTTCAATATATGAAGCCAATGGAGATATAATGGATACAGTGTTCCTACGTGGACACAGTAAGCCAAAAATGGAAATTATATTCTTTGATCATATAGAGCTCCTTTTCATGAGCCCAAAATAATAGGTACTATGATATTTTCTATTTAAAAACTTTGTTGATATAAGAGCCCAAACTGCCGGTTGCTAAATTCGCAAAGTGGTGATAAATAATTGATTTTGGGGAAAACATTTTGGTGTACTGGTGATTCTCTTTGAGAAATGGAAGAAAAATCTTAAAATTCTAATAGTATATCTTAAATTGACCATTACATTGAGTGTCAATCACAATCACGTGGCAGATATACTATAAACTAATTAACTCACTGATAATCGGAATGTGTCAATGAGTAATAACAACAAATTGTCAAAGATAAATGATTAGTTGATTGATAATTGCCAATGATCTATATAGGGTATCTTAAGTCAAAATGGTTGACAAATGAAATGAAATGGGTTTAATGTCCTAGTTTTCTGCTCCTAAACTTGGCTTTGAGGGAAATTTTTTTGACCGGGCAGCGGTGCTACAGATTATTCTTATATCCATTCCAACTGCCAAGGGATCTTTTATGTGCACGCCAATGTGTACACGGCACGGAACCTCGGTTTTTTGTCCTATCCAAACGACTATGGTTGACAATTCTTTTTGAGGAGAATTGAATATTTAAATAGTTGAATTCCATTTATTGTGGCTTTATAAGAGTTATTCATTTGCAGTCAACATTAGAAAGACAGTGTAAACAAAAGGTACAGATCAAACAAGAGAACATCGAAAGACATAATCAACATCATTCTATACAAATTGTAAGTTTAAAAAACTTTTTGTCATTAGAATTATATATAATCCCAGCACTTGGCTATTACTTGTAGCCAAGACTGTTCTTTTTGTATACATAATATTTTAGAATTAAATTTGAAAATCACAAAAATCAATAATACTAATAATGTTATACATGCCAAATGCTATAGGTCGAAATGGATAACTTCTATTTCTGTAGCAGATGTAAAATTGAAGGGTCAATCCGGATAATGTTTTTGAGAGTAAAACTGCATAATTTTGTGTTAAAATCCCTTAAAACCCCCTACCTTAGGGCCGAGCAACTAACACAATATATGTGATACGTTTTCAAACAATTTTAACCCGCCAGTCTTTATCTGGAAATAGAGTCCGGTGCCCCAAGCTGTATTATGCGGTGATTGGATAAAACCATACTTTTTTTTTATGAAAATAACATTTCGTGAAATAAACGTCCTGTTGTCAAGTACAGCACATGGACAATTCACCGTGTAGACCTCTAAAAGAACGGGAATCGGTTATCGGGTCACCCAACGAAAGAATTGATCCGAAATCTTAAAAGGGTTACGTGTCCGGATAAGCTGTTTTAACGCTCACGTCCAAACGACTCAATATTTTGAGCTGAAATTTTGAGTCAGGGTATATACACCATTCTTCTATATTTTGGCGTTTAAATTTCATACGTACTCGGACTTTTATTTTTGAGACTCTGTTCAATTCGGGACTGTCCCTTTAAACTTAAAAATATGTCTAGGGACCACAAAACAAATTCTAGTTAAAAAAAGTTACACATTTATTCATCCTTAACACAACAAATAGTTTATCACATTGAACATAACAAATATCAATCTGAAATTCTTTCTTAATGTTCGCTTCCCACTATCACGATTCGTGCTACGATTAAAATTATGGAATAATCATGATGATCCTATCAGGTTCGATCATATATTGAGGTCAGTCGTAGCAATCGTGTTGATCGTATCGAAACGTATCTGCACGTACCAGTTCGTGGACTCAATGGGAAAGAATCCTATAGTAATGCATCACGCAACATTATTTTCAAAATTCTTCTATTTTTCTTAATGGCACAATTTTTAAGTGCGTTTTTTTCAAGTCTGGTCACAGTTTTTAGTTTGTTATATATGTATTAATTATCATTTCCTTACCTGTAGAAACGTAATAGAGATAAAGAAACGCAGGAAGCCAAGAAAGATTTTATTGTGGAGGAAAGAAAGAAAGCAATAGATCGGTTGAAAACTCATAAAGTGGTATGTTAAATTTATAGGAATAACCCATTATTGTATCCAACCCAGTGAATCATCTGTTTCCAACCGCATATCTTTTGAGCATAACAGTTTAAGAGAGTTTTATCAACCTGTGGTACAAACCCATATCCGTCATTCGTCTGTTGATGTTTTAAATTTTCAACTGTTTCTTCTAAAACATGTAAATTGGCTGATGCATATTCTTATTTGTTCAAATATATCTGATCAGCCCCTATGGCAGTGGAAGGGGAAGCTTTAAGGGGTCAAGTAGTAAAATAACGACCTATCAAAATGCAGTTCAGGATCAGAGTTATCTTCCTTGTCTTCTTAAAGCTTGTGATATTCATGCAGAACGCAATATTACAACAATTTTTTTGCTATAGGTTATTTCTTTTGAAATCATAATCTAGTAATGTTTCTTACACATGAAAATTAACAATGTAACTTCGTCATTTCAGAAATATCCGGTCCCTGCAACTATAAAACCATTACGTTATCAACCTCCAAGTCAGAGAAAAGATTCTTTGACGTCACTCAGTAGACATAAGACACCATCCTTAGTAAGCAATCAAAAATATCCTTCACTTGCTCCTGTGAAAGAAAAGAAAACACCAGCTCCGCGTAAACCATTTGTTCGTCCACCGAAGAAGAAATGTGATAATGTGGATGGTGATGTAACATTTTATATAAGTGGAGGTACTGTTATGAATCAGACAAATAACGGAGAAAGAACATTAGAAAATGCAAAGCCAGATTCCAAGGCCTCTTCATTTAATCCTTCTATGATAAATCCTCCCTCTCAAGCCCCACCACCACCACCACCCCCTCCTCCACCTCCACCACCCCCAGCAGTCCTGCCTCCACCTCCACCAGTTCCTTCTTTAACAAGTTTATCCAAACAACCAAATCTAGGAGTACAGTTCAATTTGGCAGAAGCAATGAAGAATTTGAAGAAACCCAGCTCTGTTAATGAGAAGTCTAGTGGTAACAATGGAGGATTAGATTTAAGTAGTATAGCATCTGGTAGAATGCATTTAAAGTCTGCAAAAGAAAGAGTATTGAAACCTAAAATTGAAGGTAATCAAAATTTTTGGTTTTTACATGCACACTTTGAAATATGGTTGCATATTGTTACACCCTCCCCTTGTCCATCTATCATCCAGAATGGTTTGCAGAAGTTAGGTTTTCATTCAATTAACTTTATATATATATGTATACAGTGTTTCTGTTCATCGTGGCAAAAGCCTATTAATTTTCTATGGTTTCCCAAACAACAGGATAAACTAGTCAAATTTGAATAATTTCTGATAATCATTTATAGGTTGTTGCCCATGATCATTTTTTCGTGTCCTAAAATGATCCAATTATCTTCAGAAGCCTATATGGACTGCTCAGATGACTTTAGCTGCTGCTTGCATATATTTTGTTGTCTGGCAGTCTATTTTTATAATATATCATAAAAATGCCACTTGCACTATTGAACGAGACACAGTTTACACATATTAATTCAGAAATCTTAGTTAACAGCCCTTCATAACTTGACACATACCCCTTTGTAACTTTACATCTGCTTCAGACAATTAGGTGCTATGTTAAAAATTGTCAGGTGGCTCCTTATGAATGGCATTTGTTGGTCAAAAAAGTGCCTCAGGATTCTCCAGCCTGATTTGATATCGCACTTAGCTAGGAAAAGCATCTATGCCCGAAAAATTATTTATTATTTGTGTAAGCCAAGGAAATAAAATGCTTTATAGTTTTTGTTATGATATGCAACATTAAAGATATTTCTTTTCTTACCATATGGCATAATAATTCTTCAAAACTTCATATACGGTATGTATTTTCAGAAGGCAATGAAATGGGAGAAATATTTAATTTGATAAAGCAGGGAGTTAAACTACGACCATTAAAAGCTTTAGATAAGACAGATATTAACCCTCCATCCTTATCACCTAGTGACAGCCATTTACAATTATTACAAGAGAGTATGAGGAGAATTAACAAGGTGGTTCGGGGAAATAGTCCAGAATCAGAAGATGACGAAGAGGACTCAAATTTTGATTTTGATGACTAAATACAATTGGATATAAATATATCGATATACTCCATATATATATAGTTTTATTTACAATTATTACAAGAGAGTATGAGAAGAAATAACAAGGTGGTTCGTGGAATTAGTTCAGAACCTGATGAAGATGAATAAAAAAAAAAACAAGAAGCAATTTTGACTTTGATGACTAAATACTATTTGATATAAATATACTCAGAAGTTTTATTAAAGAAATGTAATATACTATCAGATTTAAAAATAGTGTATAATTATATATATATATATATCAGACTAAATATTTATTTTTTAGATGAGAATAATTTGCTTGGGTCTACTTAAAGTAAGATTTATGTTAATGTGCCAATATTGTTTAAGTTCATCATACCATTCTACCAATTGGTTAGTCTCATTCCAGGAGATTTATTTATGTTAGCCTATGCACATCAATTACTTTTAGGCGACTGGGGCGTTCATACAAGTTAATAGTATAATGTCTTTGAGAATACTCAACAGCCTATTTATTAGTTTAGCCAAACAATAACTGGTTTGTGCTGGGGCCTTCATCAAACAATCCCTATTTTGACTACTCTAATGGACTGTCAGTCATTAAACGTCAAACTGTAGGTGGACCATTGATCTTTGGTCAGTCATTGACAAACACCAGCACTAAATCCTTGGTGTTGCAAGTGCTAATACTAGAACAATGAATGATATATGATCAGACAACATAATATAATCACTATAATAAGAGCAAAAAAAAAAAAAAAACAAGTGTGCAATAATTATCTTACTGAATATTTAAATTTGTTCCAATTGGTATTTATACCAATATTAAAATTGATGACATCAGTTTATGTGGTTATCATACCATTCGACATTTTGATGAATTTCTTTTGTAAAAAAAATTATTTGTAATTTATTTTCATCTGTAAATTATGTTAATTTATAGATAATACTTATGTATATTATGTTTATATTCTATTATGTTATCTGTCACTGATTTATAGGTTGTGCCATATTAAATATAGCATTTCAGAGATATAATTAATTTATTTTAACCTGTATAAAATTGATATTTAACAGCATGCTGATGATGAAAGTTTATTAAGTTTCCTTTTTTTTTTATATCGGAATAAATAAAGAATTTGATTTGTTTTTCCAAATTGATATCTGCATTCCTCTTTGGTGAAATGACATGGAGTTTTAATGTCTTAATGTTCTGCTCCAAAACTGGGAATATGCCATAGTGTGCTATGGGGAAAATTTTGCCCACATAGCGAGTTAGTGACACTGGGGCCTACTCTAATATCTAATTCCAACTTTCAAATGCACGCCAATGTGTACAGAAGACCTTGATTTTTTTTATCCCATCCGGATGACTAGATAGCTGTTCTTGTAGGACCCTCTGTCCTGATCACTCACTGACAAGGGGGTATCCCCGATTTCTTATCCATGATTTTGACAATCACTAGGCTTACGATTAAAACACTGACATTCGTGACAAGTGTACACATCTCCAGTTACATTAATCCCCCATCCTATTCTGACGGAATGCACACCACACTCATTTCCTTGTTCACTATTTAACAGGGGTTTAAATATTGTTCAAGGCTCACGCCAAAAGCGTACAGGTGCGTTAATTCAATGGCAAAACGTCCGTACAGGGGAGGGGTCTGAATTTTTCCCATTTTGAGCGTACATACTTTATGGATGGCTCCCCCAAGGTTAGATGGTTCATTCAGATTGCTACAGGAATGGCTTAATTGAATGGAACAATGGTCAAACTCAAAACCTGTTATCTAGATCTGGTATATTTTGTATGGAGGTCAGGTACACATGCCCCCATTTGTCAAGACACTGGATAGAGCAAAATAATAAATTATACTATAGATTATATTATATGGACTATATTTGCAATGCCACAGCCATTTGTTTTAACATTGCCTGCTTGGCACCAATGGAATGAATGAATGAATGAATGGGGGTTTAACGTCCTACTGTGGCACCAATTGAGATTGGATATACAATGGGAATTTCCTGCTCAGGCTAGTCTAAAACCTCTTGCAAATGGAAGGGATTACCTCATAAGGATCATTTTACCTCAAAATACAATAGCCTTCATCCCAATCCCCTTCCATGAGGTCCAAGGTTCCTTAAAATAGTCTCAAACGCCCATGCAAGTGGAAATATTACAAGAAAGGAAACAAGATAGATCGTGAGACAAATGGGGGGAGGGGACTCCACAATATGAAAACATGTCAATGCTGGCTGGCTTAAATGGGAAATATTTGCCATTAAGGACTTGATCATACAATATAAAGAGGAAATTTCCAGACAAATGAGTAACCAAGAACAATAAATTGAAATATTGTTTATTTTTTCATATTACTTGTAAGTTAGAAATATCAATTTCCAGTCTTACTTTTCCCATCTCATTATGTTGGATTTTAGCCTCATAAATACAATATGTATTAGAAGGAAATACAACACAATATACATTAATGATCATGAGTGTATCTTAAAAGTATCACAATTTTTTTCTTGGCATAAGTGGCTTATGATAAGCCCATGTCATTCAGCTCTAAATGCTTATTGAACATTGTACAGATTCTCATGTCATCTCATTGGTTCACAATCTGGAATCATCCTCAACATGGCTTACCATACTGTAAATAGAAAGAGTCATTAATCATTTAGTATCCCAACCAAATACATATACTTATATTTCACAAATGTCTCTCGGACATCACATCAACACTAGAAATTCAATCTGAATCTAAGATACATGTGTACGATATATTTTAAAGTGAGCAAAGAAATATATTTCACTGAAGCTATTATGTTGTACATACCTTATGTTATTAGGTCTAAGACATCATTTGTATCTTATTCAAGCGGCCATTCCAGGTCTTATTTCTGTAATGCATAGAATGATTAAACTTTAAATAATAAAAAAAATATATATCATTAGAAATCAATGGATGAATCTTGTTTATAGAGAGAAAAAGGGGGTCAAACACCTTTATGCAGTATCAATATATTACTTTAAAATCTTGCTCTCGACCAATATTCTGCTTGTGAGAAAACCAGAGGACCCAGAGAGAACTCACAAAGTTAGGGAGGCAACCCTACTCCTTGTTATACAAAAATATTAGATCGAGACCACATCACTTGACTCAATGACAATGTAAAGAGCAAGTGTCAGTCCCTTACTAATCAACAAGTCGTTAGCAAATATAGATTTAATCATCGAATATTCTTATCATTATTTGAATATTCAATTGAATTAATTTTTATCAAATGTAATTTCATTTACTTTTGAATACTTGTTGATTTATAGAATGAATATATAGATATCAATTATGGTAAGTTAATAAACAATAGAATATTTTATGGATTCCGCTTCCCCCATTGCAACACTGTTCTCAAAATGACTGACAACTCAAATAGCTTGAATGAAACATTAGAAATCTGGGAATCTGGCTAAGAGTTTTTCAGTGCATTTTGTCATGCAGGTCAAATAAACAAATATCAAAGACAAATTGAATAAACCTACCTTAGTGATCCTTTCATTTCGCCCTGCAGCAGATTTATGCAAAACCATGAAATGTGTGCAGAGGAAGTACCATACCCATTTTTTATAAAGAATCTAAGTAGAATAAAATATATTTGTTAAAACTTAACATAAAAGGATTTTCAAAGATAAAAAAGTTCTAAAAAAGCAATAGTATACTATCATGAATATTTAATTTTTGTTTGAATCAATAGGCGCCAGGCCTGTGAAATTAAATTGCAATACAAAACTTTTTAGAATATTATTTAAAACAGAGCAAACTGACATAGAATAATCATTTAGAATAGGTTTCAAATACCAAATATGACTGACATCACCAGAGAACAACCTGTTAGACCAAACACCAAATTAAAATTTGGCTTTCATATCTGGGAAATTTTCTACTTCTCGTGCGAGGATTCAATCTTCAGATGGTGACTTTTGGTAATCTCTTCTACACAGAAAAAGCACTTTTGTCATTGAAAAAACTAGTATTGAAGACCCACTCATAACCTTCTATGATTTATTGTTACACAAGTTTCCCTGGTGTTTTTGTTTTAAACAATGAAAGCCTGATTAGCATAGACATATTCAAACACCAAACAATTACTTCTTTACACTTGTATGTATTTTATAGATCTCTGCATCAAGCATCAACGGCAATCAAAGAAGAGGAAAAACAGTATATCATGTTGTTCTTTCAAAAAAAAAAACAGTGCACAACATGGATTTGCTCCGAAGTTACATTAATTAAACAACAAGAGCTTAGCTCATTCACCATTTCAAGTAAATAAAAAATAACCATACTTACAAATACAATATCCACACACAACTGTTATTATCATCTCAAATACAAATTTGCACTTCCTTTTTCATAACCAACCCCTCAATAATAAATTAAAGGAAAAGCTCCCACAACACCCCCCAACCCCTATAAATGTCACATCTTCTTAAAACTTGTGTCATATAAATCAAATCATTGAAAAAGTGTGAAGTAAGTATTTTGAAAGGATTATCAAAAGTCAAATGCAGACACGACCCATCACAATAAATATTGAGGACTTGTTTAAAGTAAATGATGACACAGGTACCCAAAAATCAACCGTTTACTCTGGATAAATAACTCAGATACATGTACAAGGCAGATGGCTGATTTCAAGACTTCATATGGAGACATCATTATTTCAGGATCAAAATAAAAAGAATTTCACATTCCATGTCAAAATATTTGTAGTAGAGCTTTAAACCCAGACAACATATCCAAAGATAATGTTTGTATTACTGACAAAATAAAGCAAGCCTGAAAAAGAACTTATGAAAGTAATACATCTTTCAAGCATAACACAGAAATTACCCCCAAGTAACAATTGTATTGAATTTGGCAACTTTGACAATTGACACAATGCACAGAATGTATTGAATGAAAGACATTTCTACTTCCCTTTTCTCAGTACGCTGGTTACAGTACATTTCAAGGCTGCAAAACATCACCAATGCAAACATTGGCAACAAATTCAATTTGACAGAAAAACAATAAGCAGCTATAAATAATGAGTAGTATTGATCATACAGCTAGGCTTCTTATTTATAAGAAACACATCCCTTCAAACCCAAATATATATTTTCTTACAAACAAAAAACATTTGTCATTGGGTCCACCACAGTAAACATGCATAAGTTGTTCAATAAGATGGCCTTCTGAGATCGAAATTCTGAGAAAGACATTCTCAATTCATGTTACTGGCAAAATATTGGGTATCTAGAATATGACTTAACATTTCACCCTCTTTGCAATACTAATGATTACTAGAAGAAATCAGATTTGAACTTTATTAGTCCACTAAATGGTAACCAAGGCCAGATTTGTTCATCTTCTATGGAATGATTTTTTAAAAGTACATAAAAGTTCATAAAAGCGTAAGCTAAATAAGCTTCAATATTCAGGTTGGATAATTGAATAGGTAGTCCATTTATTTATGTCTTAAAGATTGCGATGTTTGTAGATAAAAACTCCATAACAATGGAAATGAGCTAGAACTATTTTCAACAATTCAGCATAAATTTTGGTTCCATGATAATTCATATTGTGGCAAAGCATTCAAATACACATTTCTGAAATGTAACCGAGACTGTACTCTCTTAACCTCGAGAAAGTTTCTTTGACACAAAATAGATTTCCAAATAATCCATGAAAATGAAGAACCTACAATATCCAACTTCTGTCTTTGTTACACATTTAAGAGTAGAAGAAAAAAGACGTTATATAATTATATGTTTATTATAGACCTATGATATAACAACACACTACATAAATGAACGCTTTACATCAAATGTATGTCCAATTTTGATTGTTCAAATGATAAAAAAAAAATATGAATCACTTAAAACTACATAACCAATTTTCACAGTAGCTTAGTTTATGATTGATGACACCTAATATTTACTTAGTTTGTCATTAAACTAATTTAAAATCAGCACCTTGATAAATATGAGAAGTTTCTAAAAGTGAACTTGATGATTCCCGATTTTCTCCAATTTAAAATTAAAAGAGAAAAATCTTTAAAAATTCAACCAGCATCATTATCTGACAACTGTCCAGATTTATAAAACTTGAATGTCCAATATAACCATCTAGTGACCACAACTAACCATCAACAAAAACTGACGAGTGTTGAAAAAGGTTACATACACATTGGTTTAGTGGTAAACAACTAGTGGCTCTCAGTTAACGATACATTCGTACCGTTATCTCTCTTCCATCTATCTCTGTTTTATGCATCACATCTACACAAGGATTAAGAAAATGTAACTCATCGGATTTCTTTGGGATATTCCCCCCAAATTGTATTATGTATTTAAAGAAGTCCTGTTAAATAGGCCTACAAATAACACACTAACATTGTGGCTCTCCACCACTACACAGAAACATAATTCAATATTGCAGTTAATTAATCAGTTATACAAGCCAAATGAATTTTTAGTTTGTTCATGTCTCATTTCTTAAAAGGATACTAATAGCACGTTCTGCATCAGCTTGCGTAGCAAATCTAATTAAACCCATTCCTGTTGATCTCCCATTCTCCATTTTAATTTCAGCAAATCTAACTTCACCAACATCAGCAAATCTTTCTTTTAAAGCTTTCCATTGAGTAGAATATGGTAACTGAAATATATCAAGAAAGATTAGATCTCATTTTAGTTAATCTTCCATGGTCCTCCGGCTGTAAGAAAGAGTCAAAAATAATTTTCCAAGTTAGAAGGATAATAACTCTGGCAGTAAATCAAGTAGTTTTTTCAATAAGACAATTGTATGATATAAACTTAGCCCCTGGGGTGTCCACGAGCCATTGCGGACAATGGGCAGTGGGTGAAAAAATCAAGTCTTAATACACTACTGTAATCTCAATGTCTACGATTGAAATAAGGTAAGTTTGATTGAAATAAGGTAAGTTTGATTGAAATAAGGTAAGATTGATTGAAATAAGGTAAGTTTGATTGAAATAAGGAAAGGGTAATGTATTGGCAGTGTAATAGAAACTAACTGTACTTACATTTTTAACTATGACAGTAGCATTGTCTGGTTTGGTAGTGAAACCTTTATCAGCTAAACTTCCCACTGATCTTTCTCTGTCATCACGTCGTCCACGATCTCTCTCACCATAATTATTATCCATACGACTTCTGTTGTCCATCATACCCATACTACCTCTATCGCCACCCATATTTACTCCCATATTACTGTATGAATCACCACCCATACCAGCAGATCCTAATCCCATACCAGCTGATCCCATTCCCATGCCCATATTCCCGCTACTCATACCCATGCTAGAATTGCGGCCTAACCCACCCATCCCACTTGATAAACCTGTTCCTAATCCAACCCCCATATTACCCAATCCACCTAAAGAATTATTAGGCATACCACCACCCATACCCCCTCCCATTCCGGACATTCCACCACCTAAACTAGACATTCCACTTCCCATCCCTGAACCTAAGCCTCCTGACAACCCACCACCTAAAGCACTGTCCATTCCTAATCCCATGTTGCCCATACTGCCCATACTACCCATACCTCCTGCATCCATACCAAAATTACCACCCATATTCCCCATTCCTCCTCCCCCACCGCCCATACTTCCCATACCTCCCATGTTACCCATTCCCCCTCCACCCATGGCATTATTTCCCATTCCACCTCCCATCGGACCACTGTTATAGCCTGAAAATAAAAATTGGTAAATGAATGAATTACATGTACACACGGATGTGAAACAAATATACTGTAATTCAGCAGTGTGAAACTAATTTTTTGTACTAATAGGTTTGTTTTTAAACATAATACTAAGTATATTTACACGGAATAAATTACTGGACTTACTTTGAGAAATAGTTTTTGTACTACAAGTGTATTTACATTGACTTACTTTTAGAAATAGTTTGTGTACTACAAGTATATTTACATGGACTTACTTTGAGAAATATTTTGTAATGGAATACCTCCTGTACCCAAACCCATTCCAATGGATTTCAAACCAGCTAAAAACAAATAAGATTAATGTTAATTTAAATATTACAATGTATATTTGATATCTGATGACAAGAGAATAAACAATACAAAATTTCACAATAATAAACATTAATGCTCATCACAAGGACATTTAATTTAGAAATGACTTCAATAAGGTGACAAACATTTTTTACTCAAAATACTTACAGGGTAGTTTAGACTGTGGAGCTGAAGCCCTTTCAGCGTCAATGTTATCAATTTTAACAGACATAACACGATCAAACAATGACTGACCATTAAACATAGCTATATATAGGTTAAGGTTCAATAAATATACACTATTGAGCTATGATAGTAACTTAACACAAAATGCCAGTTCGGGACTAACATGTTACAATCTCTTTTGCAATAAATGGCTTGTGTAGTGGTGTTGAGCAGTGGAAGGAAACCAAAGAAAATCCACAAGGTTATGCAGACAATCCTACTCCTTGACATGCAAACAAGCTTGGGATCAATATCAAACCAATTGACTCAACAGACCTTATGACCTACAATGCACATTTTAAGACCTTCACCCCACCCTAGGCATTAATTAGCATTGTAGCTTATATTAAGGGACAGCTTAGAAGATTCGGTCAATCAATTAATATTTTTAATAACAATTCACATAGCTTGTTAATCATAAGTCAATTGTAGACAAGATTCAAGATTCTAAAGGATACAGACAGCTTGGACAGCTTCCATGGGATGTTCAAATAAAACTGTCCCCATTCCTCGACTTTTTCCAGTTTTATCAATTTTAATTTCTGCTTTTATAACTTTACCAGCCAATTTAAAAACATCCTTCAGTTTTTGCCAAATTACTTTGTAATCCAGCTGAATAAAGACAAACAAGGCATACAGTCACATCTCATAGTCAAATACTTTAGTTCTTGAGTTTTTAGAAATAGAATATTACAATATATAGTATCAAAAAAATAAAATTGTATATATAATTATATAATGTGCCCAGAATATTAAGGTATAATGAAATACAAAATCTTTGAAAAACAAGTTAATTGAGAAACTTACATTAGCTACAAAAACAGATGGTGTGACAGGTCCTTCAATTCCTAATTGGTTCAGGAGCTGGGGGCTAATTCCAGCATTTCCCCCTCCGCCACCTACTCCCATCATATTGCCCATTCCTGGGCCCATTCCTCCACCGCCCCCACCTCCCATATTACCCATTCCTGGGCCACCTCCACCCATTCCTGGTCCACCTCCACCCATTGGTGGTCCTCCTCCCATATGTCCACCCATTGGTCCTGGTCCACCTCCCATTGGACCACCGCCCATGGGACCACCAGGACCACCTGGGCCACCTTGGTTCTGACCATACATTCTCTTATCGTTTTCTCGTTCCTGTAAAAAATAATGCAACTTATTTCATATATATCAGCAGGAACTGAATCGTATGTCTAAAAGCAGTGAAATGGGGTTAAGAAACTAAAACTTATTTCCAAATCGATACTTCAGCTTTAAAACATTATTTGTTGTTGTATCTATTGAAGGTTTGAAACAACAAACTAATCCAAACTCCTACCTCTCTAACAATGATAGCTCTACCCATCAACACATGTTTGTTCATTTTTTCAATGGCTTTCCTGGCAGTTTCACGATCTCTAAACTCTACCACACTGAAAAAAAAAACCCAATCAAATTTCAACATACATCAGATACCTATGCAATTGATTTAATGTTCAGCAGCTCCTGAGACTGACAGGAAGCTACTTAGGAAAATCCTATGTAGATTTAATCTGGTTCTCGAATTGGATAACAAAAGGCACTTTTATTTTTTCACAAAATTTTACTCACCCCATACCATTGGGTCGACCATCATTGCCCTTAAAAAGCTCTACATACACCACGTAGCCAACTGAAGAAAAAAAAATTGACCTTCCATGTAACTTTTGAAGTTAATTTTTTTTTTACAAAGTTTAAAAGAATACTGACATGTGTGCAAAAATAAATCCCAACTTGGAACTTTTTGTTTAATCCTACAAGCGTTTTGCTTGAGTCAGATTTTCAGTGGTTTCATTTTGAAGCTAAGGTTTACTATATTGACATGGGTACCTGACCAACAGCAAGCGGTTAGTAGGGGTGTCTTTTCATTTTTGAAGGAATGAATGAATGAATGAAATGGGGTTTAACGTCCTACGCTTAAGCACCGTACCTGGGCTAATTGAAGACGGGCATACGCCACAGTGTGCAATGAGGGAAATTTTGCCCGGGCAGCGGCGCTACGGCCTACTCTTATATCGAATTCCAACTGCCAAGGGATCTTTTACGTGCACTCCAATTTGTACACGGGACCTCGGTTTTTCGTCCCATCCGAACGACTAGGCAGCTGTCCTTGTCAGGCCCTCCTTCTGCATCACTGACAAGGGGAAATCACGCCGGAAAATCGAGATGAACTTTCTCGGCCAATGCAGGGATCGAACACTCGACCTCCAGGCTAGCGAACCAGCGCCTTATCCACTTAGCCATCGTAATCTGCAACATTGTTAATATTTTGCTATTCTCTCTATAAATAGGCTACCCTTCCATTATTTATTTTACAGTTTAAATATCCACTGTGTTGTGTTGTCCAGATAGGTTAATGACCTATGCCTCTTAAATAAACAATATAAAAATGTTTATTTAAAGAGCGTTAAAAATCTATCCACAATAAAATTATTTGAATATAATTTTAAGTGGAATGGATGTTGTCTCTTTGACTTTGAATCTATTTTCTCGGATCATCTAATCTTTGGCTACTCTTTCCCATCATAGTAAACAATTCAAATGAAAGACAAATTGAACTATACAAATTAAGATTTCTACCTTCCTTTCTGAATAAGTCTTTCAGTTCTTGCCAAGGGGTTTCATATGGAATATTTCTAATAATGACTTTATTTGATGTAACATTACTGACAATACGTCTTCTGCCGTCATTTGCAGGAGATTTCGATCTGGACCTTTCTCTTCTAACTGGAGATCTAGATCGGGATCTGAAAGTTGAAATAACACTAAAATTAATCTACATGTTGATAAAACCGAATTTGTCAAGTTTATGAAAGTGTTTCAGGATAGTTAAAGTTAAGACCAGCTTAAGGCACATACACTCTCCTACCACATAAATTACAAGAAACAATTTGACTTGAAATGAAATTGTGTTAAAGGTTCTACTCCCGATTATGCTAATGAAGACCGGAATACGTCATATGATGTGCTATCTTGGAATTCACATGCATGTCCAGACAGCGGCGCAATGGCCTTCAAAGATGACATCGGACACTGAGAATGCAGCATTATAATATTTCAAGAGCGTATGAGAACAAGAGCTTTCACCATCACACCACCATTAGGAGACTATCAGATTGTTTCTACCAGAGAAGGGTCAACTGGAGATTAGCCACGGTGTGACAATGCCTCAAAAACAGCAGCACATTATCCTGAAACATTTGCAGGATTGCATGATGCCAACATCTTGTTCTGTTGCTACTGTCACATGGTACAAATAATATTTTTGTGCACACTTCTTTGGAAATGAAATGGGGTTTAACATCCTACTGTTCTGCTCCTAAACTTGGCTATTTATGAAGACAGACATACATAGGGTGCTATATGGGGGAAATCTTGTCCGGGCAGCGGTGCTACAGCCTACTCTTATATCAAATACAAACTTCCAAGGGATCTTTTACGGGCATGAAATCGAGGACAGTATGAAAACGTTGGAAAATAATGTAAATATTGGAAACAATTGGCTATGATATCGTTTTGTGGGAGTATTATGCAAATCAAAACGACTGGATTGAAGAAAAAACATATCTGGACTCTTTGCATATTTCGTTGAATATAACTGATTAGAAATAGAAATTATCAGTAATGTACCTGTTATGTAAAAAAAAATTAAAAAGAAATTAAATGTAGCGTAGGGTAGCCTAAATCAGTTATACCGGCACATTCAATCATTCATAAATCACATGTTGCATTATTTTATGCGTTGCAACACATTGGTTTCCATTTCTACTTGTCAAAGAATAGAGATTTCTGGGACCTTATGATCCAAACCTGGTTTGGCCCAATTAAATAATTCACTTGCAAAGTCAAAGTGAAAGAGTTTAGGTAGGACCAGGCAGGCATATGTTTTGCTAACGAGTAACGTCCCTACCTTATCGGATCGGAAATCCTCGATAAAATGTGATTTATAAGCATTTATTTTGGCTTGGATAAAATGCATGGGCAATTATCTAAATAAACACTAAATAAACCTTCTGAATATGCTATTTTCATATTGATATTGTGTCTACATGTAGTATCAGTGCCAAATCGAAAGGGGTCTTTGTCTTTAGAGTTAGAGGGACGCCATTTTGTGTTTTAATGTTGAATCGAACAAACAAGCGACGCGTGAGTTTGAATTTTGATGGAAGGATATTTCACTAAAATCAATACTAAGTACAATATATTTACGTTAATAGCATATACGAACTATGTAACTTTACCTTTCTCGTTTAGTACTGTGGTGGTTATTTCTTTCTTCATAAGAACTGTCCATGTTTCGTTCGTTTTTGATTTTTACTTCCTCTACTTGCATCTCACTGAAACCACTAAGCCTCGTTTTCAATTTATATGTCACGATAGAGATCAGTCAGGTCACACGCACTTGTTAGCCTCGATTACCTGTTCTTTTCCACAATACGATGACATCCGACCTTCTATTTTATACGTTTTAACCTTAAAAGTTGAAAATAAACACACCTTTTTTAAGTGGGAAAAAAATGTGTATTATATGCACAGTGGACTATATCTTTAATACACGTATACCGCATGTTAAACCTGTTTTGATTTACTTTTTTTTATAATCTTGTATATCCATGGTCTTGGTATGACGATATTTTGTTCTTTGTAAATAACGCAACAAAGTTCAAAATATTAACAGATACTCACAAAGTTTTGACATAAACTTTAAAGCGCATTAGGCACTTTATCGAAGTATTGTTTGTGCTATACAAATTATGTATTGATTGATTGATAAGAACTTGTTAATTTCAGTATTAGAAATAACCGTTTGGTTTTTTTTTAAAACTTTACTTCAGAGAGAGCATACAATTCATAAAGAAATAGTTAGATCTTCATAATGTAATTGATCAGCGAAAATTAAAACCAGGAAAAATTAAAGATCTATAATTTTAATTTGATTGATAAACAAACACATCAAATTCAATTAAATCAACCTGTATTATCCAATATATTAAAGTCCCTTGTTGTGTATTGTATTATAAAAATAAAATTGTCACCCCAATTGCATGTACATTTTCAAAATAAATGTGAATAAAAGATTTCTAGGTATGGAATGAACACAACCTGCCTCTGCATGGCAGAATATACAGAGAATTTTCTTGTCTTTAAAAATATATTTAAGTTTATTATAGAGTCCTGTAAGGTCAAAAAATACATTTGCTTATGGTTACCCAACCGAATCTTAGTTTTTGAGTCAAAGCCATAAAACCTAAATTAGTTTTGTGATTTCCCAGGCCCTATAACTGTTATTCGGAAACTTTGGTATTATTTTCAAGATTTTTACTCAGTAATTCAATAAGACATGCTAGGAAATAGATAATACCATGGACCTTATAATAAAAGGTCCATGATAATACAGACACCACGAATCAAAAAAAAAAAGATTTTAGGAGGCAAAGTAAACACATGTATTTTGTTTCTTGGCCTAAATAATATCAGTGAAAGTTTTGAAGTATATATGACCCATGTTTGTCCAGAGATTACTGTCCTCTGTACAATTTAATATGTAGGTTCATTTTTTAATACAATTAAACCGCATATACCACTAGAACACAAATTGTTTGGTTGATATATACATGAAATTTAAGTTTTTAAATATTTACTTGCAATTTAGATAGTTTATACTTAAGCTACGGGAAGGTTACTGAACTTAAGGTAGATAAAGAAGTTAAAATATCTGAAGTGCTAAAACAAAACAAATTTGATTTGGCATTATTTCATCCTATCAAATTCATTATTTCATCCTATCAAATTCATTATTTCATCCTATCAAATTCATCCTATCAAATGCATGATTTCTTCCTATCAAATGCATGATTTCATCCTATCAAATGCATGATTTCATCCTCTCAAATGCATGATTTCATCCGATCAAATTCATTATTTCATCCGATCAAATTCATTATTTCAACCTGTTAAATTCATCATTTTTAACAATTTATCCAATTGTTGTATTATTTTTAAGCAAGAACTAAATTGGACATTGTCATTTTTCACGTAACCCAATGATGACATAAGATCACCTTCCTATGGGATAAGTGTATATCAGGCTTTAGATTTTCTGTGTCTTCCATGAAATTGCAACATTGTATAAATTTATTATTTTTTACATGACTATAGCAAAAGCATGATTAAAGGGGAATCTCATTTCTTAAAGGATGGTTATAGTTTTCTGATGCGTATTGAGGAAAACTGGTCTGTTTAATAGTAGCTTCAATTCAACCTGTCTATTCGCCCTGTCTGCTAAATGATAAATTACTCTCAATTTGCTCGCCGCACCTTTATAAACATTAACTTGTGCTGCCATCTAGAATATGATCACATGACCTAAAAATGGTATTCTATTGGCTGAATAGCTTATGGCCCCCCTGCATTGCCAAAATCATAACAAGCTTGTCGTTTTGCAGCCAAAATGGCGAACCCCAGAAAGTTTAGCGAAAAGATAGCGTTACACAACCAAAAACAGGCTGAGGAAACGGCTGCCTTTGAGGCAATTTTAAAGGAAGTAAATTGTGCTACTAAGGTAGGTGTTTCAATATTATAAATTCCCCACGTCTTATAGAAATACTGACGTGAGTGGTGTAATAAACAGTCGCTTCTGAGACAATCTTCAGGCGTATAATTTTAGAAGTAAAATGTGTATTTTTATCTTTCAGCCAACGCCAAATATATATCCTAAACAGCATTTACCTATAGCACAGAATCTAGGAGCTTATCGAGGAGGATCATTACCTAATGTCAACCAAATCGGATCAAATCAAGGAATTGATTTACAGGTATGAGTCGTTTTGACATTGCCCTAATTGTTCTGTGTCGATTTACCGTTGAACAACATGGCGTCGACTGTTATTAGGTTATATGACTTTTTCATGCCGCATGTTGACTTTAAACTCCCGCATTATCAAATAATTAAACAAATTTTTCGTAATTATTTTCAGACGGCCCTTCAACATCTTGAAGATATGAAAACGGGTCGTCCAAATTTGACAGACAGATTTCACCGTGACCGTCAGAGACAGACACCCTGTCATCGTCGCGGAATCAACATCATGGATAAAAGAGTATCCTTTAATTAAATAAACAATCATGGTAATCAGGTGTCTGGATTAATTAATTGATCTAATTCCCTTTACACCTCCTGTAACTCAAGCTAATAGTGAATCTTTTGGGAATTGCATTTATCTGTACAAGCCTGTGAAATAGGTCAAATTGTAGGTCAGTAGAAATGAAATGACACAATTTCTGTATTATTTATTACATAGGATCAGGCAAAATGAACAGTCAGGATATGAACAGCAATTCTTCCAATATTGATAACATCAATTAATCTTGATAATTAGGGAACAATGGGTAATTTCTACAGCAGGTGTGGGCAGCCTTAGAAAATTAGCACTGGTCCATTGACTACAATACATTATGATTTAATATACTGTAGAAATAGTCACAGCTATATTTTTTTGTTATAGGGAATTTTTTTTTATTAATCTAAAATGTGTAACTTTCCGTTTTAAAGTTTGAGACCTATTTTAAAATATTTTACATGCAGTTTGATCATTTATTTAATGGCCAAAGTTATGATTTATGGGCTGCCACTGTACTTTAACATTTGATTAGGACAGATGAATATCAAATAGTTGCTTCAATGTAATGATATATTGTAAATGGTCAACAGGGTTTTAAAATTTAATAAGAGTGCTTTTGATAGCGTCAAAATTTACAGTGAATATCTTTTGCTGAATGTCTTCCTTAGTGTTACATACAAAAACATGAGTTGGTAACCTGAAATAACAGATATATTATTCATTAATGCAAACAAAACTTACAGTCAAAATGTAAAAGATCATGATTTTAATATTAGATGTATAATATTGAACTGAATTTTTAGTGAATATTTGGTTTAGTCTATTTTATGATTTATACATATTAAAGTTTTAGGTGCTAGTTTTAGGCATTTAAATGTAAGAGATACTGGGGGTTTTCTTAGTGTTAATTAGTGATAGTAGTTATTTCAAGCCAAGTGAGTAAGTCATGTCAAGACAGTTCAGTATCGTTCGCTTAAGCGAGAACGTGATTGTCCGTGACAGTTCACCCTCGTTCGCTCAAGCGAGAACGGGATTCTCCGAGATGTGCTCGCTTAATGGATGAAATAGCAAGATCGGGAGCTAATATAAGTGCCCGCTGCGCGCGTTGAACAGGTGCGTGTTTAGTAGAGGTTAAATTACTTAAAAAACACTCGGGGGGATTTTTTGGTGTTCGTTGAAGCGAGTGTTCGCTGATTATGAGTGCACGCCGTAGCAAGTTCTACTGTATATCACTGAGATCTGAACTTGCCATCACTGTACAGTGATTCTTCCACCATCTGCAGCACTTTCAAAAAATATTTAATTCATCACAGTCTTGTACTTTATTCTTGTACGTTTTTGAATATCTGAAATTCATTCGGCACATTATCCTAAGAAAATATGTTTAAAAGTTAATTCTTTATATCTGCTACATCTACTGGTACATTCACTGGGCTGTTAAATCAATTAATTGCCAGCATGCTTGGTGTCTGCCAATAGAAATTTGGAGTACAATGTCCTTACTCTTAGTACATGTAGTTAGATTTTTTTAATCACAATATGTAGAGCAAGGTATTACCTGCTAAGTTTTAATGACTTCACATTTTGGCACTTCTTGGTTTTTGGCTATTAGGTATTTGCTGTTGGTACATTGATTTATCCCTTTGATGCTTAATTTGTTCTTCAACACTTCTGGTACACATGTCTACAATAACTCAATTAAACCTTAAAGCCCCAATACCACTCTTGTTGTAACTGAATAATATGTTCCAATCTTTATTCTGGTCAATAATTTGTACTATTTTACAATATTTCAATTAAAAAATGATACAAATTTCATCTTAACACACCTAATTTTAAAAATTGGAAAAATTCAACTACATGCCGTAACATGGTTTGAAAAGCCTTACTAAGCACTTTCAAATGCAACATGGATTTAAACATATTTTCGAACCCTCTGGACAAGTAAGATAGGTTGTAATGGATTTTTTACACAACAGGTAGGACACTTAAACATCTTGTAGTTGAATAAGGCTAATTTTTTTTTCTGGACCTGTCAAGCCAGCAAGAGTGTTATTGTCCCTTTAACCGCCTTTTGTATTACTTCAACTACCCAAAAACTATTAGTTCTTAAAGTACATGTATGTCAATTCAATTTTTTATTCAGAAATGGATGTTTGTTGACATACATATACTTATTTTTATAACCCATTTTCTTTGATACCCATAGTTTCACATAACCATAAACATATTTAATTTACAACTTGTAAGTCATTACTGACATTAGCCAAACTGTACTTTTACATTGTACGTGGTACTGTGTACTGCAGGTTAACTAGAACTCTTTGGGGTCAAATGCGATTCTGTGGATTCTTTATCTTGCCTAAGAAAATGACTTTACCAGTTCCAAAATTAATTGATTTCTTGACATATTAGACATTGCCATTGAGCCTATATCTACTTTAAGATTCATATAGTGTGTAATGTTTTTACATAAATCAACTGACTGGGTGTTTTAAATTACTTAGGTACCTACTGGAAAGCTGTACCACGAAATATTGCATTTGGATGTTGAGTAGGTGATTTACGTCTTTTCTTGAATTGAGTAACAGACATGATGTAATTGGAAATATTTCAGTAATAGTATCTCATGTAGATCATAGCAGTCGACTAAGTAGCATCTGACATAGCTACATCATGTTGATTGATATCTTGGATGTGCTTCACTTAGTTTAAGACATTGCCATTTGCCATACAAGTAGGGCATTATCTGCATTTATTTGGCTCCAAACAGATGATTTTTTTTAGACTTACAATAATTTATGTAACTATTACATATTTACATTGTACATGTGCTTAGCTAAGACCATCATAGTAAAATGTACAGTATACAAAAGTTCTATGTTGTATGCTTTACTTATAGTTTAGGGTAGATAGGGTAGACCACTTTGCCAGAAAGTACATGTATGTTGTTGATCATTCTCTCAAAGATTTCATTTTCCTGGAGAAAGTTTTGATAAGTTTATAATAGGTATTAAAGTATCTGATGGTCATTTGAGGGACTTTAATCCCTAGATAATATATTAAAGAACACTATTTGTGTCCTTCATTATCACATATGTGATAGAACTGGTTAAACACGTTCCAAATATAATCTTAACACAGATCATTGCTAGGATAGATGAGTAATAAAGGTCTCAACCAGGGGCGCGGGAACCCGAGTACCAGGGTATACAAATGGTACCCTGCCCTAACGATGAAAGTTTTCAACCTTTTTATTAGTCTATTCATTTTTAACCGGCTCTCGCACTCAGGATACAAAAATTGTGAATAATCATGTATTTGTCTGTTTCATTATCATGTATTTTAAAGGGTTTTAGGTTGGAATTTGGAATGCTAGAGGTGCTCTAAACAGCGTTCTCAGAATTGACAAATTTCAAAATTTTCTAGAGGCCAAGGGGGGTGGGGATTCCCTATGTTTTGGTACCCTGGCCCTAGCATCATTCCGGCGCCCCTGGTCTCAACAATCTGAAGTGACGAACACAAGTTATCCCTCTATATAATAACTGATTGAAGTAACTAGTGGTAACAGATACATGGGCGAATTTCTGCTCTCTGATAATTTCTTCGAAGACCAAAAGTTGTTGTTTGAGACTGTGAGAGGATATCAGACAATTCATAAAACGAATTAACTGTCACAAGATAAAAGAACATGAAAGAAAAATAGAAAAAGGCCATGCATTACCATGTTTCTGTATAGAATGAATAAAAACAAGGGAATGTAGAGACTTTCTATTTTTCTTGAGTTCTCTTATCTAATGACATTCAATTACTTTATTGAATTGTCACTAATGTTTGATTATATTGCTTCACATTTGTATTGACTTGCATGTTTGTCCTAGAACTTTGTTTGATGTCATCATGTAAAATTTCTATTCCTTCCAAGATTCCTGTAGATTTAATTGTATATGTACTGCACCGTACATGTAGGTGTATGGCATGAGTGTATCTTGGGCATTAGAACTGTTTCTATACCTATACAACCATTTCTATAGCAAAGAGATTAACTGCACTTAGAAATACCTACATATACATATATTATTTTATTGTTATTACATGTACATCTGGGATGGTTATTAAGGCAATAACGGGTACATGAATGGCTAATGAATCGCAGACTCAAGGGTATGTGAATGACGTAAATATTATAAACATGTATCTACATGTACGTAGTTGACTATTATTCTATCATGGAACTCAACATTAAGAATTATCCCCCAAAAATGTCCAATTGATAAAGGAACACTTTTACAATAAGATAGACGGTCGTTAAATATAAAGGATAGAATAAATTGGAGAGGAAAAATTGTTTTATTGTAGATCCATTAGGATTATCCCCCAAAAATGTCCAATTGATAAAGGAACACTTTTACAATAAGATAGACGGTCGTTAAATATAAATGATAGAATAAATTGGAGAGGAAATATTGTTTTATTGTAGATCCATTAGGAATGGTATTCAGTAGGGAAAAAAGACTTGTTTAAATACATATATTATTGATAAATTGTCATTATCAATGGTAAATAGTAGAATACAGTGGTGATAGAAAGCATTGATTTTTCCTATTGAGTGGTTTCATTTATATTACAATCTGTAGAGTTACAGTGTCAACATAATAACTATTACAGATAGCACTTCCGTAAATTTGTTAAAATACATGTAATATAGAGCGACATTGGTAAACATAGCTATACAAACTGGCTGACAATATAATTTAAAGATAGACTTTATTGCTGATTCCATTGATACATGTAGTTCTTTAAAAAATTATTATATTTTTTCGGAGGATACGCATTACATGTAGGTTCTTAATCTGGGGAAACATAAAGGGCTTTTTAACCCCCTGGAAATATATCAGTTTATTTTTATGATTGTCAATCCAGAAAGCGAGACTTATCTTCTCTACGGCTCAGATTTGGGTTAGTTTTTATGTTGATATTTGAAATTTGACAAAGAAAATGACAGTTTTGTTTAATTAGTAGAGCTGTCTCTCGACTACATGTATAATTAATATTGGAAGCCTCAGTGGCTAAATGAGTAAGGTGCTGACACAGTCAACAGAGGTCCCAGCAACTCCCCGGTTCAATTGTGTTGTTGGCCAAGAAAGTTTCTCAGTACTATTCAGCATGGTTACTCCTTACAAATTGTGTAGAATGGAAGGCCTAGTAAGGAATATCATTTACATGTAGTCATGCAGATGGGACAAAAAACTGAGATGTTTTACATGTGTGTCATTGGCAGTTAGAATTCTACGAAGAGTAGGTGCAATTGCTGCTGTCTGGGCTGAGTTTCCCTCAAACATATGTAGCACACTGCATGGCGTATTATGCATCGCTTCAGTTGGTAATCTTATTAGAAATATGCCGTGACTTGAATTAAAATAATTCACATGTATTGTGAATACAAACTCTATTGTATTTACTAAGCCATTTTTATCTGCAGTACCTAATGTTAGGTACATGTAGAAGTCTTCAAAAGTCAATGTTGGCAAAACAAGACTTGATAATTAAGTTGTTGGTTAATTAACTAAGTTAGAGTCTTATGTGTCGTTAACAATATCTGGTTGATGTGACAGACCATATGGAAGTCTCCACAACTCTTGCTAAATATGCCTGGGAAGGACCCCAAACTCTTTCCAACTGCATTTCACCAATAAACATAACCTGGGTACAGTATTTAGTCTGGACTTTCATCTGTTTACCTACATTCTGTTGATCTTGTAAAGAACTTTATAAATTATTCTCAAGGGCATTCACTTCCTTTTCAAAATGTTGGTTACCAAATCTAACACTCTTATTTTTCTAGGTTAATCTAATGTGTTCTCAAATCTACATTTTAGCGAATTTGTTCCCAGCTTAAATATATTTTTTGTTTTTCTTTTGATCAAATGTGTTCTCAAATCTTCTGTTGCATGTAACTTACATGAAATTATGTTTATTTTACCTAATGTGTTCTCAAATCCCCCAGTGTTTCTGGTGCCTAATGTGTTCTCAGCTTAGAAATCTACAGTTTACTATAATGACATTGTGTTGTCACATTTAAACCTGAATTTTTTTTATATTATCCTAATTTTTTTATAATTGATATGATCTTAATGTGTTCTTAGCTTAGAAATCTTTAGTTTACTCTGTGATTACATGTACATTTTAAACCTTGATTTTTTGTAGGTTATGTTAAATTTGTTCTCAGTTGATGTGTTCTCAGTTGATGTGTTCTCACCTTAGAAATCTTCAGTTTACTCTAATGTGATCTTAGATGTACATTGTACATGTATATGTAAAAATGGGGAAAGACCTATATGAAAGTACATAGTCAATGGTACTATTAACAATAATAGCCATTCTTGCCGAACATTGATTGTGAAACAATGCGTGTAAAGAATTTGATAGTAGATGTATTGTATAGAGATCAATTTGACGAGTTAAAATGGTGGCTGGCTTACATGTACTTTTACAACATTGTGTTTAATATATATAAAGAAGCAGTAGCGAGGTTATTGATTTTTGTTGCTGCCTTTATTCTAGTCTTACAATGTATTGTACTTGTAGGGTACTACATGTATGATAAACCAGGAGAACTCCAGGTTTTTAATTAAATTCTTTGAGTTTTTCTCTTGTCTCAAACTGTGGTGGCCTACTTTTATTATTGGACTTGCAATTACAGTAGGCTATTACCAGTACAGTACACATTAGGTCAATATTTGTAGGTCAAGTTAATGGAGCATGATTCTTCATAATCAATGTCTGCTGTATTCTATTAATTAGTGAGACGTCCAGTCACAAATATTGTATATCCCTATTAATTAATTTCCTTATGACTAGGAATCTTGGAGTAACCCAAAGAAAAGTCTGGAGATTAGGCAGGTGACCATACTAATTGATCCAATTCAACATAGTATGCTTCAGTTTCCGGATCATATCAGATCTAATCAATGCATTCAGGTTATTAATTTGCTAGATATGGATACTGTATACTGTTAGTCTTTCTTTAACAAGCCAAATGGTGGTGGTTCAAATAGGATAAAAAAACCTAGGGTCCTGTATAGTCGTTTGTTTGCACATCAAATACATGTAAATTAACCTGTGACAGCTGAAATTTCTGCCATATGCCTTTTTCTGCAGCCCTGTTGGAGCAGAAAAGTAGGACATTAAACTGTTTCATTTCGTTTCTTTCTGTAATATACATTGAATATACAAGATTTATGTAATTGCCAAGAAAAAATGAAATATCCAGTATTCAGTACATCTTGGCTGTCTCCTCTGTATCAATAATTAATGTGACATGTTCTCTCATTAACATTCACTGTACAATGTATTTAGGTTAATTTATTCACAAGATTAACTGTTGGTTTCAACATAAATAGGTCAGCCTGGATCTCTTAGTAAAAAAATTTAAAAGTTCGTTGACATATTTCCTGATCACATTATCCACCTAAAGATTGCATTAAGAAATTAAAGTAGGCGAATGATAGCAGTGATGCTTTAAATGGCTGTGAATAGGCTAAAACAGTATTATCAATGTTGTCACACTGGTATTGGTCTAGTAGAGATAGCCTCAAGTCATTTACTAACAAAGACATAGAGTGGCATATTGACATCAGCCTCATGAAGATAGCAAGTATTTATGGTAATCATTAAAGAGAAATAGGAGGATTAATATAGAATTATATGATAGGTCATACCACTAAAAGACTTTATATACTTTACAAATTATAATATAAATCTATTTATGATGTAGGGTTTGTAATAATAGAAATAAACTGTTTAAATAGATTTACATACACATGTAGATATATTTATTTATAAAAGGTTTTTTATGTAAGATTTGAACCTGGAATCAGTTTATCGACATTGCATAACATAGAAAGGTTTTTTGATTGAATTGATTGCCATAATCACCTAAGATTTTTGTTACGTAAATTCCAAGATCTCAAAACTTTGGGATGTAAAATGTTATTAGATGGCGAAGAAATTAAATGTGTGAAAACCTGCAATGACTCTTGTTAATTTTCCCATTTATATACCTACATGTACATTAGATCTAAAAACCTAATTTATCTTTTCCACTAGTCACATTGTAAATATTATCAATATGTATATATAACATGTAATTGTCTGCGATATCACTTCGGTGGAAGCGGAGGTAAAATAAAGCTATTTACAACTACATGCACATATCCATTACATGTACATGTAGTTTTCTTTTATTATTACTGATTGAGTTCATCATATCTATTTTTAGAATCTTACTAGGCTGCATTGTAAAAAGTTTACATGATATATTGAGAAATCTCAAGTTGATAATTTAATGAGTTTGTTGACAAGCATTCTGTTTTATGATGTTTAAATCAGTTAATGGACATGTAGCTTCAAATCATATATAGTATTTGACCCTATATTCTAGGATACAATTCACAATAAAAGAACTTTGTTTTGTAATATAGTAAATGTAAATAGACTAAAAACAATGGAATATGATAGAACATTCATTGAGTTGGATATTTTTGTTATAATTTACTATTTTTAGCCATTATATTGACTTTGTTTTATTAAGTTGTATTATTGACATTTAGACTTGTACTTTTATCTTTATTGACCTGACAAATACAATATCCTTTTGTTTCTTTATTTTATCATAAATACCTGAAAATTTCCCATTTTTCAATGGTTGATTCCTTTCAATTTATGATTTATCTTTTGTTCTCACAAATTTGGGCAATTCAGCAGTCTTTCATAGTTTGTTTGTACATGTATGCAGGACATTTCTGTTATTCCAATTAAACAGTTTTCTTTTGATTAAATATACTTTCTAACAAATGTATATATCAGGTGGTTATTTTCAATAAAAGTATGGCAATTTTGGATAATATGGAAAATAGAGACACCCAATCTTACTAGAAAAATGCTGATTGAGTGACGTCAAAGGTTGCACATGTAGATTGTCTGAAGTTGGTGTTACAGAGTGCTTGATGTATATGTTGATAAACTTGATGGTGAGCATATGTTGAAAAAGTGAGAAACTTATATGTGCAAGAGTTTCTGAAATAAAAAACACAGATAAAGACGTGGGCAGGGGATAATCCATGAATTTACTTAAGTTTCGATATGTACATGTATTAAATACAATACCTTTATATGCAATGAATTCTCCTCTGGATAAGCACACACTTGCTGCTAGTTTCGGCGACAGCCAAGCCACGGGACACAAACATGATTTCTTTTAATAGATTATTTATGACTTGAGGTACAATATGTATATTCTCGTGAAAACAGTGTTTTGAGAGGGATTTGAAGCAAATTGTTTGATAGATTAATTAGTTTGAATATGCTTTTAGTTAAAATACACTGAAGGGACTACATGTTTTTCATCAAATCACTCAGTTTGTACAGAAAAAGTTATCTTTAAAATGAAAGAAAAGAAGATACAATTTATATTTATGAATAAGAAAAATTACATCAAATTTATCATCAGTGGATTTCTAAATGTTTTAATGATGAGATGAATAACGAAAGGTTTCTGTTCATTAAGATTCTTTGTGAATTGTTTTATATGACAATGTGACTGGCTGGACTCTTCTATTCACTGGTTTGTTGCTGGTCAGCTATAATGTCTCACTGTCTATTCAACCAGACATATTTTGTCCTCTTCCTTTGGAAGCAAGCAACTGGCTAAAATAATGGTTTGTACGTCTGTCTATCACCTTTTTTCGAACACAATAACTGTGCTTCTAATTGAGCTACTTGTAGTTTGCTATAATGATTTAAATTCAATGACACTGTAGATACTTTTAAAGATTTAAGATACGATTAACTGATGTACGATGGTTGTTCTTTATGATTCTATTTTGTAACCTTAACCATGTGTTCAGGCTGAAAGTTCGCCGTATGGCTCCACATATCTCTCACCACCACCGGACACAAGTTGGCGCAGGTAAGAAATTTTTTCTTAGTTTTTTTTTACCAAATGATATAATTGAGTTGTTCATGTTTATTCATCAAATTCTCTTTCAGAAAGACTCTAGGCTGGCAGAAATTCACCTCTGTAATAGATGAAAAAAGTCATCTTAAATCATGCATTATCTCCCTTCATTCATTCAGACAACATGCACGTGCATTAATTCATATTTCATTAACAAAATATCTACATTAGATGTAAGGATTACATGTACAATACTGATGTTGAATATTTCACAAAATGATGTCAAAATATACTGGTACTCACTGATTATAACCTTGGACTGTGGGCCATCAACTATTGATTGTCTTATTTTTCTTCAGCTTGATACTTGCTTGCTAATATAAAGAATGATCACTTTGTTATCTGTTTACATACTATGGATAAAATAGTTTCTTAGCTTGCTTATATTCTCAATATAGGCGAAAACTCAAACCTATGCTGGTGTGGTTAAATGCGGGTGAAGTGACATGTTTATATTTTTTTAACAATAGATTTGAACTAATTACAGTTGTGAATAGTATTTTACACATATTTGTTGTTCAAAATCTAATGTTTTTTTGGTGGTTATTGGTTAAAAGAATTTTAATTACATTAACATACTGTACATGGATAATATTTTAATCATATCATCATGACATGCAGTTATACATGTACATAGTTATTCACCATGCAGTTACTGTATATACATGTTCTTGCAGTATAATTATACTATTATATAAATCTATATTCTTGCTTGCATGACCAATTTGCATCAATATTCTTTTGTGAAATACCTCTCTTGAGTAAATACACATATATAAATCACACTGCCTAATATGCCATGTTAAAAGATGTTCAGTATAAAGACCAACATGCATGTACACATAGATCAAATAAACTTGTAAAAGTGGAATACACTTGTTAGCTACATTTGTAGGTTTTAAAATGTGTATTATATGAAATCAAATGTAGATCATTGATGACTTTATATGCCATACATTGAAATGTTGTGTACTACCTTTGATATCTCTCTCTCCAAAGTTCCTTTTGGACATTTTAGATGCAAAAAGTTCATCAAGGATTGACTAGAAATTTAAACAAAGTGTTCATCTGTATGAATATGAAATACAGACTCTTGTTGATATTCAATTGGTTTCGATATCGGCAAAATCTTGTGGATTCTCTATCGGTACAGT
Source organism: Patella pellucida (assembly GCA_917208275.1). Lineage (NCBI taxonomy): Eukaryota > Metazoa > Mollusca > Gastropoda > Patellidae > Patella > Patella pellucida. Next base: position 11,792,124 of record OU795037.1, read on the forward strand.
TATCATGAAAAGCAGTATCCTGTTTATTTCAATGATTTCCTATAATAACTCTGACCAACAATCTAATTAAAATAAAAATCTATATTTCGTTTCGTTTTTTATACGCCCACATGGATTTTGCAGTAGTATCTGTGCAATTATTAAAGTTTATTATAACCTATAAAATAACCATAAAGACCCGTATATGACATGCTTGACGATTTGCTTCCATTGGTGTATGATTCATTGTCTGGAAATATACTGTATGCTTAATGTTATCTCAACTGACCTAGTGATTTATCATTGACAGTTATTAGTGATGGTAGATTTAACATTGCAATAATCTTGACTACGTCAGAATGTGATGTGCTAAGTTTATGGTATAGCATACATGTACATATAGATCACAATACAATATTCAGAAGTTCCTTTCATGTATATGTACACATCCATATTAATGACCATTGCATTTTATAGTGAACAAGACATGTGAAATTACATTTAAAAAAATATGTTTGGTTAAAACTTCTTCTCTGTAATTCCCAATAACAAATAAACGCACTTTTGCATTTACTGAAAAGTAAACTTAAAGCTGAACTCTGGTTACAAAAATACCGAAATATTTAAATAAAAAAAAGTTAAAGCCCCCAAACTGCCATACTTGTTGCAAACTTTTGAAACAAAGATGGTGGATATGGAGGCTTATGACCTGGAGAGGTTAGCTGATCTCACTTCCAGTTCGTTTCTAGTCAGTCAGGTGTAGACATCAGGCTTTATTCTTATACAATACACGCATCTTTTGTTTTAGGGTAAAGCTTAGGCGGCTATAATATTGCAGTAGACACAGTTCATATAATTATTTACTGGCTTACCTTATCAAACATTTTGCAATCTTCAATAATTAGGTATAATGTCAGTGAGTCACTCACTGTTGGGGGAAAATAGAGCAATCAGTGAAGCGTGTATAAGAATAGAGTCTGATGTCTACACCTGACTGACTAGAAACGAACTGGAAGTGAGATCAGCTAACCTCTCCAGGTCATAAGCCTCCATATCCACCATCTTTGTTTCACAAGTTGGCAACAAGTATGGCGGCTTGGGGGTGTTAACTTTTTTTTTATTTAAATATTTCGGTATTTTTGTAACCGGAGTTCAGCTTTAAGTGTAATGTTATGTATCCTTGGCTCACAACAATGAAACATTTATGTATAAAAGTTTTCACTATGAGGTGATGTATTTAGTGAATCCCAACATCAGTATTACTACAGTAAAGACCAAATTCAAAATATTGACTATCATACATGTACATGAATTTTGAAACCAAAAATTTGCAAAAACAATTTGAACATGTATTTATATCTGTTACCCATTTATACATGTATAAACAAGTGTGTGTACATTGTACTTTCTTGTACTGGTACACCACATCTACAACAGACTCATCCATACATACATTTATCAAGTCTTTTATTTATGCACAACTAACAGCTTTCTAGCACTGCATGCTTTTTAGTTCCAATTTAGCAATATAAGCACTTTATACCTACAAGTATGCTAGCTTCTTTTAATCAGTAAAATATTACATGTATTATTATATTTACAGTATTCATTTGATTAATTCATGTAGCATTTGTCTTTATATCCCGTATATCGTTGGGTTACTGACGAACAGACGAATCTGAAATATTTAAATATTGAGAATTATGCGTTTAAAATAGCGCTCTGTTGTTATCTTTGTAGCCATTAAATACTAACATTTATTTATGATTTAATATTTCATACATATACATCAGGAAACCGTACGTCATTTACATAAACGTTATTTTTCGATGGACATAGAGATAATAACAGAGCGCCAAATTCAAACGCCAAATTCTCAATACTTACATATTTTAGATTCGTCGTTTCGTCAGCAACCCAACGATATGTACTGTACATAAGCTACATGTATGTACGGTACATTGTTTAAAAAGTATAAAATTTATAAGGGTTTATACTGGTGTACATCTCTACTATTTGTGTTTAGACTATTTTGTGTGTGTATCAATTGAATACTGTATAATATATTCTAGTAGTTTATTATTACTTTTACTCATCTTTTGCTATAATATTCTACTATAACTAAATTATTCAAAGATGGCCATAAACCCACTGATTTTCACTGTTTCTATTAATTTATTGGCAAAGAGACAGTCAGGATCCCTTCAAAAACCAAAAAATTTCAATATGATTTGAATTACCGGTGCAATGTAATATTACAATATCAATAACATAGTTCATTTTCATTACGGATTTTTTATTAACACCAGATCATTTTTGTCATGTGTTAAGTTCGATGGCAAGTTTCATGTTAGGTAATCACAGTACCCAGTTACATATAGTCACATAAAAACTTGTAATATATGGAAAACTCTTGAAATGTGTTTTTATTTTTTCATAGTCCTCAACAATGAATCAAATCAAGAATCATTCATGACAACCCTTCAAATTGTAGTTCTTTATTAGGGCCGATGTCTGACAAGCATGACAACAACACCTTCACAGTATCACACTAGAAGTAGATACTGTCGTTATAGAAATAAAGTGAATGGGACTACAGCTTATCCATCACTATAGGATTGGATAGAATTCTATTCCCAAGACTGTACAATCATTTATTTCATTATACATGTTATGGATATGGAGAATGCACACTAAACCAAATTCTTCCTTCGGGGACCCTTGTTTATAGGAGCAATGTTGAGTTGTTGGGTTTGAGACTCGGCTTCAGTTATCTTTTATTTGTGATAATTGTATTTGTTTGGCTATATGTATACTCTAGTTTTATTAGAAATATTTTCTTCTTAAATACTTTCTAAAATATGTTGATTTTTTTTTTTTTACATGTAGCAACATTAAATTAACAATCTATTATTTTTAGTTGAATGTTGGCTTGCTGATACAAAATAAAAAGTAGAATATCAAGTTTGGACTAGAAATAGGCATCAACTGTCTACGAGAATTGACGATTGTTTGATTGACAAACGATAACCCTCAATGGCAATGGTACGATCGCTTGGCAGGCCTTTCATCACTAGTCTCTAGTAGTGAGGTCCGTGAACAACGGTTAACGTTAGCTTTGTCAGCCATTTATAAATTTAATTTTAAATAGGCGACTGTTTGAATCCATGCTGTATCGAAACCATCCATGAATCTACAGAGTTGATTTTAAGCTTATCATGTAAATAAAGGTCTAATTAATAATTTCTATAACATCTGAAGCCCCAAAAAACTTGGAATAGGCAGATTTAGCTCTTACATAATGTGTGTTTTATGAATTTAGATTTATTGATTGACTCTTCGATTTTAATTTTATTTATATTTGAGCTCATCCAACTCAGCTGTTTTTTCTTATTGAAGCCTGTGATATTAAATACTGGTAGACCGATTATTATGAACAAACTGGTTTCATGTTTGTGTTGGCAGAATAAATGTTGTATTGTTGAACATCAGCCATGCTATTTATTTGCCCACATTGTAGAAGTGCTATACCGCTGTTGACATACAGCCTTCACAATTGCTTGTGAGCACACTACCAAATTTATATGCATTGACTGAATTAGTATAAGAAAGAAACTTATTGGATTTCTGCAATTTTTGATATTCCTCTTAGAGTTATTACCCATGATCTATTTCTAGGAGCTTTTAAAGGCTCTATTGTCAAAAGTGAGTGTCCCATTTTCTTGATCAGTCTGATAATTATACCATAATACATGTACATGTACATGTACATGTATCTTTCAAACCTACAACAATTAATAACTTTGCTCAAAGTAAAGTAATTTTAATACAATTTTCAATTTTTCAATTTTTGAAATATGTGTTCATGTACATGTATTATGTAGAGAACGACCAGCTCTTTATTTAAATTTTACACATTGCCCCCTTAAAAAATCATTCAACATGCCTATCACAATTCATTTTATGTTTACTCGTTTGAATCAGCAAGTCAACAATGTATGATAATTTTAGTTTGTAGTATTTAGTTGATTCTTTTAAGTAAATTACAACACAGAAATAGTCTTAAATTATCTCTGCTACGACTGCATTGAATATTAACTTGGACAATATAGCACCCATTGTGTACATGTTCATGTAAATGGTAAGTGCTTGGAGATGTGGTCTCCAATCTCCATGCACCAGAAAGGATACATTCTGAATACTGTAAAGTAATGCAATCTCTGTATACACAGTAGACCCTATTTTGTCCAAAATATTTGTTGTAGTCAAAGCGTATTCAATTTTGGACTGGAGCAATCAAGACTAATATACAAAATGTAATCGGTTATATAATTGCTCAGATGGTTTATAACATTACCGGTAATTAAAGTTGAAACATATTTACAGAGCTTATTATGCTTTTATTTTTTTCCAGAGCAATTTATAATTTAGCATTTACATTTCAAAAGTGGGGCTTCAAATTAGTTTTGAAATAGAGTTGGTGTAATTTACTTTTTCATTTTAATTTGATTTTGCTCCTTTAGCTTGCATTTTATTTTTTCCACCTTTTTTTGTTTTTTTCTCTTCATTGCCTGCTGTTATTACCATTTTCCAGGAATTACCCGTATCTTAACGGTGCCACACTCTCACGGTGAGTTAATTAAACATCCCTCCTCCCTACTGCTTGATTTACCCCCCAACACCCCATTAATAATATAACTAACATAAAGACACAATACAACACAACTTCTACATCAAATTGGTTCAATTTCATCATGGTTTTGCTTGGTTTCGGGTTTTTGAAACTAAAACTTTGATGTACATGTAAACAGCATTTTGGGTTATTGTCCACCACCTTTCAGAGAAAGCAGGGGACTATTAAAATGGGTTTGTCTTTCTGTCTGTCTGTCTGTCGGGACACAATAACTCTCTTCCTAATTGAGCTAGAATGTTTAAACTTGGTGTAGGTGTTCGAAGATGAGCATTTTCTGCTTGGGGTAAGCAGAGATATACAGTTTGATTGGTTGAGGCTTTGGGACAAAATAGCTTTAGTTCTTATTAAGTGGGAATGATGAAACTTGGTATATAGTTTTATTACATCGATACCTTGACTAAGTTTGATAATGAGCTTTTTTTTTTGCTCAGGGTAAGCAATTTGATTGGCCGACTTTTTAAAACACAATAACTCTCTTCCGAATTGAGCTAGAATGTTTAAACTTGGTGTAGGTGTTTATTACTTAAGACACTACCTTGATGAAGTTTGAAGATGAGCATTTTCTCCTTACGATAAGCAGAGATAAGCAGCTTGTTTGGTTGAGCCTTTGGGACACGATAACTTAAGTTCTAATCAAGTGACAATGATGGAACTCGGTATATCAATACCTTGACTAAGTTTGAAAATGAGCATTTTCTGCTTAGGGTAAGCAGAGCAATAAGCAATTTGATTGGTCGAGACCTTTGAACACAATAACTGTGTAGAATGATGTAGAATGTTCAAAGTTCAAACCTGGTGTAGGCGAGGTAATCAATTTCTTTGGTCGATGCTTTTTTTGGACAAAGATTATCTTGATTCTATCTGATAGAGAGTGATGAAACTTAGTGTAAAGTTTGATTGCTTAATACTTGTGAAAAAAATAAATGTGCGATTAATTAATATGTGTCATCTATTTATTTAGGGATTTCGGCTGGGGACATCAGCCTGACTGTTGGCTTGTTTTATTGGTTTTTGGGTGTTTGTAGAGGCAGAATTTGTAGAATACGTTTATGGGTACCTGGTGAAAATAGGTAAAGCCTCCGAAGAATACTGTAATTCTGTTTTTCTTTCAAAACAAGCAAATAAGTCATTTATGGAGATTGATTCAAGCATAGTGTACAGAATTAAAAGTGTATTGATTTGCAGATTAACAAATTAGAATAAAACACTTTGGTTGGATACATGTATATAGAATAAATGCATGTACTGTTGTTCTCAATATACCAGGACAGATTTCACAAGTACTAGAGAATAAAAAGCATTTTCGACAGATGATGTCATTTAAAAAAAAACACCCAAAACATCCTTATTAGCATGCATAGAAAATAAGTTAGATTATAGTATAAATGTAGATAAGCCAGATCATCATACATGTAGCAGTGTCCTGACCTGAACACCGCATGTAATTACAATATTATAACATTTTTATATGCCCACATGGGGTCGGATTGCCACAATTTCTTGTGAACACTCTGCAGACTACATTTAAAATAATAAAAATCGATATATGTCGTTTACATTAGAAATTAAAGTAAATTCTGGCCCTTGTTTTCCTTCCGATCTGTATGACATGTATATGCAGTATTTGGATTAGTAAAAGTTAAGACTATTGAATTTCAACAATTTCTGTCAATTACTTGTAAAGTTATAGCCCTTGTTTTACTATATTGAACCTTGTGAACGCTCTTATGAGAACAGTTATCATCCGATCTGTATGTAATTTGTATGCATCATGTAGATTAATGAAGCGAATAGGTCTATAAAATTTAAACAATTTATGTACATTACTTCAATAGTAAAGTCCCTTGCTTCGTTTTGTAGAACCTTGTGAACCCTTAAATGACGAAAGTTATAATCTCATCTGTATGAAATTGTCTTGTAAATAGCCTTAATCACCTATGAAAGAATAACTATGCGGCAATCCTTGTTGCCTGCTCGGGAGATTTAATTGCTGTGGACGTAAGTTTGGTTGCTCGTCAACCTATCTTAATTGATTGAAAACTTAACCTGTAATGAACATTTATCGTGTTAGATTTATTGGTTGGAAGAATTCTTCCCAATTGAAACTTTCACCAGTCTTTAAGTAAATTTATATATAAAATTATATGTGATAAAATTAAGGTGATATTATCTTCATTCCGATTTTTTCATATGGACATTCAGTCAATATTATCAAATCTTCCAAGGCTCATAATTGAACTTTTGCTGCTACATGTACCATTAAAATTTAAAAAAATATACTCAAATACACCATATATTTCTTTAATTCTACTTGTCGCATCACAGATATTACATGTAGGTTTAAATCTCTATTTGACCGTTGCATTAGACAATTATATACTTGAATTTTGCGGCTGGTTTGGTGAGACTAATGGAAAAGCAGTTAACAATAATACATGATAAATCTAGGCATTGTGCTTAAATATTTCCATCACCATTACGATAGACTGCTTTGTTTTATTAATGTTTAACATAATCATTGTGACATACAAATAAATTCTATTATAAAATTTATAAAGCAAAGTATATGATCAAAGCTAATGGATGTGGGTGTGATTATTACTGATAGAAATGTCTACTAACTGGTTTTGGTAGTTTTCAGTTTTAAATATTTCATTTCACTATGGTATGGAATTAATAATACTAAAATAAAAATGGTTGGAGTCCCCAAGTTTAGCTATGTCATTGATTCCATAAAGTAGTTAGGTTTTAGAACATAAAATACCGTGTAATTCAACATGGCGCCTGTGGGGTTTAATGTGATATAGGTACAAAATAGTATCAAATGGTTAATTTGTATAAGAGTCTAAGGTTTGGACTATGCCTTGGAAATCGGAAGTAGGAGGAGACTGGTATGTGTCTCTCTTTGTGGACCGATGTGAGAATGTCCGTTGTATATAACTGATATTATTCATAATAAAAGAAAACATTATTAACCCATAGAACCCAAAATGCCGCAAAACCGGCTTGACATTGCATGCATATACCCGAAATGTCAGTTTTGCGGCTTTGGAAATGTCAAGCTCGAATTATGTTGACATCATAATTACTATGACGTCCTATAAATCCCGGGAGGGATGTGCAACATCCCATGTATATTAAGGGTTCAAAGGGTTAAGGGTGTTGAATTTGTGCAGATTTTAAAGCTAGCGCTGTTGGCTTTCTTTGTAAGATTTTGTAAGATATGACATTTTTTGTTTTTTGGGGGTAACTACACCAATAATCCCCCCCCCCCCAAAATACCAATTTTATCTACCAACTATGTTCTAAACTTGGTTCGTTTAGGGGGGGGGGGGGTTGTTTGATGGCCGAATGGTTAGCGGTTGTACCAGGTTGTACGTGACAAGAAGTAGGGTCCTGGTTTTCTCCAACTCCTCTGGTTTTTTCCCCACTGCTTAAAACCCCTATACGCAGGCAAATTATGGAAATAAAATTAAAACCATATGTTAGTCCCGAAATAAAATGACCTATTTTGTGTCGAGTGGATGTTAAACCCTCCCCCTCTCTCTCTCTTTCTCTATCTCTCTCTCACCAAATTTGTTCAAAAGCATGATAATAAAGGATGCTGATGACAACAAAAGTCAAATTTTCTCAGTTATATCTGCATGGATTTTCATCAAATTTGGCATGAACAACGTTAAATGTAAGTCCAAGGAACTTACCCATCTTCAATTAGCCCAGGTTTAATAATTTTTATTCCCTTTTATATGATTACTTTAATAATAAAGGTTATGTTTGATGTGCATATTTTTGTTATTTGGGGTTGATATAAACATAGAATAGATGCCTACCGGCTTCAAACAGGTTCATTAAATCCCTTTGAACTGTACATGTAACCAATTCTTTTATATTTAAAGAAAAAAAATATCAAAAAAATCTTCTTTTTTTTATAAATAGTGCCTGATTCTAAGTCTTAATAAGATTGGTGCTGTAATGTTAGTGCATATCTTAGACAACTCAACCCCCTTAAGTCCAGAATAATATATACAGTACACATGAGGGCGGAAGTACTAAATTTCCCCGATGTCAGACCTGGGCTACATTTAATTTAAAATTTAGGACTGTTATACATGTCACAAAGAATTCCAATGAAATGTGTACAGAAAAAATAGAACAACAATTAGATGTAATAGTGTGGCTTCCAAACGCCAGTTCTAGCCTTGATCAATCTGATTAAAATATAGATCTATATGTATATCTTGTTTCGCTGGTTTATACTTTCAATAACCTTCGGTACATGAAGATCTGACCAGTTGTAGTTGGAATCACATCAGGGGTCATACGATGCGTTTTTGACCCAATTAAGTTAGACGTAACAACTCTTACAGATCCTAGTGTAGTAAAGACAATTAAAGTAAAATGGAATTTTGATCTATAAACAACGAAACAATTTAGGAACCGTACGGGAGTTGAACTCATACAAAGTTAAAATCAACAGTTGAATTATTCATACCGCTCTTTAAAATAATGCTTAACTGTAGTGCTTTGAATAAGTAACATTGGTAAGATTTGGTACGGTATTTAAAGATTGATCTTCAAATCGCCAAATAATAATTAAATAGTTGTCGTTTTTCAGACTCTCAATTAGTTCAACTAATTGTTTATATCAAAACTGCCTTTACATGTAAGTTGAATGAACCACTTTGTCTGGTATATGGCTACTAGATGTTGCTAAATAATTTGTATATGAAATAATGAGTCAGAGTGATACAATTTGGTTAAATAGTTTCATTACATCAATACCTTGACTAACTCGACAAACAACTTCTATTGTAATTGAGTGAGAATGGTTAAACTTGGTGTATATCCTTATATCAATACCTTGACTAAGTTTGATAATACTCAGTTCCATTACATTAGAACATGTACATGTACCTTGACTAATTTCAATAATACAAATTTTCTGCATCAATTATTTGGATCATGTGTAATTTGATTGGGCAAGACTTGGGAGCTTTACATCTTTTATTCTAATTGAGTGAGAATGGTTAAACATGGAGTATATTATTAGTATTATATCAATACCTTGACTGAGTTCAGTGATGAGCAATTTGATTGGTTGAGACTTGGAACTTGACTTAATTTTGATCCTAATTGAGTGAAGATGGTGAAACCTAGCGTATATATATATATATATATAATGCATCTGTTCTACTCACATTAAGCATTGATACACAAAATGATTGATGCTTTATGATAAGATAAATATTAAAAATGTGTGTCAGTTTCGAGGGGGATATATATCACTTGTTTGTATATGTTTGGTTTTGATTTCTATGTAAGGATATATATATGTGTAAATAAAATATATGTTATGTGTTATTTATAATTATGAAATGCTTAAACTTTATTGTAGGTACAGTAAAGATGACCTATCAAATATGTGTTTCACCTGCACAAACTCTTGGAATTATTAATTATTCTGATTTGTAAGCTATGCTATGACTATGATATTTATCTAAAACATACGATGCGTTATTATTTCAGGACAAACTCTGATTCTGCTTTACATACAAGTGCAATGGTCTATCCTAATCAAGAATTTGGTCAAACTACACCTCCTACGCATCGAAGAAGTATGATTTTTTAGATTAATTTTCTTAATGTCAATGAAAGTCAATTGGACTAATGGCACGGCTTCTATCACAGGATACTAAGATTTTCTCACTAAATAAAACATGGTAGTTCAAACATAATGAATTACCACCTATTCCAAAACTGTGACTTATTTCTAATATAAGTGTAATAATCTTAACCTTCAATTAATGAACACATTTTTTCAGTAGCAGAGATGGTAGAAAATTCAATGCCAGACATGCCGAAAGGTTATTGGGATCCTAGAAAGGTAGGCATTATTTATGGATCGATAAATATTGAATTAATCAAAACTTAAATATTAGAAATATTCTAAGATGTACAGGTAGGAGGACCGCACTGCACACAAGCTAAACAATTAAGACAAATCTGTGGACAATATAAACTATACAGAGATCGCAAGAAATAAACTAAAATATCAAATCAAATGTATTTTATTTCTTACAGACAATTTAGACAATTTAGACAATTATTTTAATGTTTTTATCAATGCATTCAGTATCCTAATACAGTATGATGATATTTTGTTTTAGCTTGCACAGTCTAGACCAAAGTCCTGTGAGGTACCAAACATAAAGTAAGTTTTTCGTTTTGTCTAATTTATTTAATTGGTCTGCATGTGTCATAATAAGCGCCTCCTCTGCATGTAAATGTACACCCACTTGGAGGTGCAGCATTCACATGTACTACCTTAATTATCAAATAAAGTTTTCAATGACATACGGAATATCGCTCAACAGGAGCCTCGCTAAGTACACTCTATCATTTAGCCTTGATCTAACTGATGACGTAAACATGACATAATATTTAATAATCTCATTCTGGAGCGCCATATTTGAATAAATCAATCAGTGAAATCCTATTTAAATCCAAGCTGTAGCCAAGCCATCCGTATGTCTACAAAGTTGATTTTGGGCTTGTTGTTTAAATAAAGATCTAATTTATAATTTCTATAACATCTGCAGCCTAAATTTAGACTTGCAGTAATCAGATTTAGCTCTTGTATAGTGTATCTTAAACTCGCATTTCAGTCGTATGAACAGCATATTGGTCAGATATTCATCGATAACATATTTTATGTACTTTTATATGATTCTCAGATCTTCTTACTTAATATGATATAATCAGCTTGGAAGATATGAACATTTAGCGGTTTTAAGATAACCAGTTGGTCTGTAATACTCTGAGTAGTTATGTATTCCTATGTTTCTATGCATATTACATCCATTGGGAACAGTATAAACATACATCAATGTACACAAAAATAAATATTTTAATCTCGCATAATACAATGAGGAATTGATTAGGTTATTTATACTCTGAGATAAGACCACAAGAAAACAACAGACAGATGTTTTATGATTGATTGACTGGGGTTTTAATTCTGCTTCCACACAGATGAATTGAATGTTTTGAAAAATTCAGTCTGAAAATAAATAATTACATAATCTCTGCCATCCAGTCCGATGTTTGGAATAATCTGTCAGACATCTGTCCAAAGATAATCGGAATATTTCCGTATGAGTTACATTAATTTAATGTTCATTCCCTAATCTATTTATATATTTCAGTATCTACCCATCACAAGATCAAGATTCTGGTATTCATATCCCCATCTCTAACAACACTGGATCTCTTCCTGATCTAACAGTTCTTCATTTTCCTTCACCAATGGTAACTCCATTAGATGTAGACGAACAACAACAACAACACCAACAACAACAACAACATTATGGTAACCAAGGCAACAGTCCAACTAGTTTGTCTCCGACAAGCCCACAGTATAATAATATGAGTGGTCAAATGACACATACAACTCAACAAAGCCCTGGACCACGGCGACGCCCAGCTCAAGGAGTACCCAGCCCTCTAGTTCTAAACAATGGAAATCACATGTCAATGCCCCTCTCACCTCCTGTAAGTCATTTTTGGAATTTTTTACTTAGAATGATTGGATATTTTTGAAAATTAGAATAGATATACTTGTATAACGTGTGTCCAAAAAATAAAACGCTTTTTCTTCCATTGTTCAAATGTAGATAACCCATTAAATGCAACTTGTAAATTCAACACCGAGAAAAGTTCAGAATTTGAAAAATTAACAGTCATCACATATTTATAGTTGCATGAATATTGTTAAAGCACTGAAAGGGAAAGCTGCAAAATCAAGCTAAAGATAAACCCAATTTTTTGTTGTCAGTAAAAGTAGATAAATCAGTCTTCATTGATGACCTTTCCAACATACATTGATACTTATATTATTTTGTTAGTAAACAAAATGGTACTTGTCCTACAGCTGCACTAGGCAAACATCATGGACCAACAAAACCTTCAGGCCTCACTTCCTATGAAAAATCAGATAAAAATTTATATGTTTTATGTAAAATTGGCATTTGTGAAATTTTGATGATTGCCTAGTCCATGTGCGGAATTAGTTAAGTGTTCATTACTTTTAAGATTCTAATAGCTTAATACAGTGTGGGTCAACATAACTATGGTATATTGAATGTGTTGTGAGGAAGCTTTACATCTAATTGTATGCTGCATGATTTATTCACATTTTCAATACTACTAAGCTGATTAATGCTATATTTTTAATAATGAAACAGTATGAAAATGTGAAAGGTCTCAATGGACATGGTAGTTTCATCAATCCCCTTTTTTATTTTGTGAAGTTTTGTTGTTTTTTAGTTTATTTTTGTGCTTTTTGTATTCTTGTTTTCTGATTGGTTTGTTGGTTGTAGGCAGGAAGCGTGGATCCAAGTAAATTAACACCAGAAGCCCGAATGCGACAACAGTATATGAACATGTATCGACATCGGACCCCTGGGTCCCAAACTACACATCCCCGACATCATACACCAATTCGCATTTTACACAATCATCACAGGTCACAGCATCCGCATAAAACACCAACACAACCCACCACTCCACCTAATGTTCCCAGAGTTCAAATTACTAGCTGTGATCAACAAGACCAATCACAGGTCAGTATTGGGTTTAGGAATACAAAGCGACTGTTTTCTCATCTGAAAAGAGTTCCTCAGATAGTTATAAAAGTGATTTATTGGAATATACATGTTTACTGTTAATGAATGTATTTATTTTTATTAATTTTGCTTATATTTCTTTTTCCCTCATCCCCACTTAGTTTAACTTATATCAGTATTGTAGCTATGCATGTTAATAGATTGTTGTTTAAATGGACTTAATGAATTGTTCATTTATACATGTATCATTAAATTGACTGCCAAGGAACATAATTAATTTTCATTGAGATAGCTGTTGCTCATAAAATGGTATATAACTTTCAAAAATTACATTAAGCTGAGGCTAAGTATTATTGTTTATATATAGCCCAAAATGTGTATTTTTTTTGTCCACCGCCTTTCGATGAAAGCAGGGGACTATTAAAATGGGTTCGTCCGTCCGTCTGCCGTCTGTCACACTTTTTGGGACACAATAACTCTTTTGGTCCCCCGCCTTTCGAAGAAAGCAGGGGACTATTAAAATGAGTTCGTCCGTCTGTCCGGACGTCTGTCTGTCCGTCTGTCACACTTTTTGGGACCGATATCTCTCTTTCTAATTGAGCTAGAATAATATTCAAACTTGTTGTAGGTGTTTATTAGGTAAATGTCTTGATGGAGTTCGAATATGAGAATTTTCTGCTTAGGGTAAGCCAAGATAAGAAATTTGATTGGTTGATGCTTTGGGACATGATAACTTTAGTTCTAATTAAGTGAGAGTGTTTAAACTTGGTGTATAGTTTTATAACATAAATACCTTGACTATAAGTTCGATAATGAGGATGTTCTGCTCAGAGTAAGACTTTTGAGCACAATAACTTTCCTTCTAATTGAGTTAGGATGTTAAAACTTACCGAGAGTGATGAAACTTAGTGTATAGTTTGATTGCTCGATGCTTTTGAAAAAATAAATGAGCAATTAATTAATATGTGTCATCTATTAGTTTTGGGATTTTGGCGGGGCACATTAGCCTCAATGTTAGCTTGTTGTTTTTGAAATGGTTTTGTTAGAAAGTACTAGGATTCAAAAAAATTAAATTGGGGGGGGGGGGCGGTGGATTTATAATCAGTTCTGTATTTATCTTGGAGAACAGAGAAGTAAATTTATTTTGTCCAAAATTATAGAAAAAGGGGAATTTTATATACCGTATCTTATCTTGTTTTCTTCCTTTACTAATTATTGACAGAAGAACTGTATTGGTCCCCGAAGTTGATTTTCTATACAATATGAATTGTATAGAATTAGGTATAAGACTTGGCCTCAGCTTAATGTTAATTTTGTGAGATATTTTCCATTTTACAAGTGCCTGTGATTTGTATTGAGACAGAAATCCAAGGTTCCATGTAGAAATTGGTGGTGCACTTATAATAATATCCATTAGCCACTTAGCAGCAATTATTCTCTCCTATTATTATTATTTATGTACTAAATGTAAAAGTTGTTGGATGACAGTCACAATTAGTTCAAAAAGCAGTTGTCTAAAATGCCTCATAAAACAAAAATTTTGATAATGAACTTGTTCACTGATTTGGATGAATAAAATCCTACAATAGAGCCCATGCAGATGACATTCATTATTTCAAATGTGAAGGAACTTACATTGTAATCCTATTTGGTTTCAAATTTTCTAAAAAAAAAAAAAAGAGAATATTACGTTCCAAAATCAAGATAATTCAACACTTATATTAAACATACATTATACAAGAGCTAAATCTGCCTACTGTAGGTCTTTCTTTAGGCCTGAAAAGTTATCTAAATTATAAATTAATCATTAATTAGCTGATCCAAGCCATAATTAACTCTCTATAGCATCAGATTTCTCTGATTTGAAATAGATTAGAATGGGTTCAGCCATATCTTGATTAATGTAAAAATGGAGGAGCGAGACTTAGCTTCGAACAACCAGGACAGTAGTTGCAATTATCGCACACGTCTTGTCAAACTTTCTAAGGCTACCGGTAATATCTTCACTCACAATAGAGTAATTTGAATGAAATTTTCAAATTATTCATTTTACATTATCTTTTTCCAAAGATTATAACAAGAATGGCCAACTCTTTATTAAACTAATGTATATTTAAAGGTACATTATGGGAGATTTTTATAGAGTTGGCCATTCTTGCTATAACAGTTCAAAAGTAGTTGATGAAAGAAGAATATATTGAAAATTTCAGTCAAATTACTTTATTCTGTACAAAGTTTTTAGGGTTGTAATATTTGATTAGAAATGGGGGCCAAATGTGTCTTCACCTTGGCCAATGGTTTGATTGACAGGCGTTAACTCGAAATATCTCTCAACAGCTGCCTCGCTAAGGGCACTCTATCATTTATCCTCAATAAACATAACAGTTAATAATCTCACCACGGTGCACCGTATTTGATTTAATTAATCAGTGAAATCGTATTTAGATCCAAGTTGAAGCCGAGCCATCCGTGGGTCTACAGAGTTGATTTGGGGCTTGTTGTTTAAATAAAGATCTAATCTATAATTTCTATAACATCTGAAGCCTGAATTAAGACTTGCAATAATCAGATTTAGCTCTTGCATAATGTATTTTTAAGTTATCTTATATCTTGTTGATAATGAATACAAACCTTCAACCATAAAAATCAAAACCCAATCACAACAGAATAAGATTTTGTTTTATTGATAAAGGATGCATGAGCAATGTTTTAATTGAATATTTTTAATTGAAGTCCTACCCTGATCAATGTTTACATGAATTATGTTTTCAGCCATCAATGACTCAATATAGAAATAGTGTAGACGGTGGATGTCAATCCCCAACATCACCTTTATCTCAGCCATCTTACTCACCAGCTCAATCTCCAGGCCTGCCACCAGTCTCCACGGCTAATAATTCTCCGTTTGCTGAGGCTTATTATATTCAACAACAACAACAAACAAATGCTCTACAACATCAGTTTGAACACTTCAATATGGTAAGAATAGATGTAAGCAATCCCAATAACCTGTCTTTGTTTCTTTATTTGTTTTATAGTATGACTGAAAAGTAGAATGAATAGTGGTGAACTGTGATTAGTCTTGATTTTCACCTCGAAGAACCCCCCCTTATTGAAATTTAACAGATCGACCCAATTAACGACTTATCAAGAAATCTTGCCTAATGTTTGTTTATAGAATAGCTGCATGATTGTGTGTAATATACATATATCGATGTGTATGTAGCCTTCAATTCAGTAGTTCTCAAAAATTTTATGGTCAAGCAATGCTTCAAATTCGTGAAACTGTACTTTTCCAATCTGTGTTTAAATCAGATTGGTATATTTCTAGATCAGTATCAGTGTTAATTTACACATCTGGTATGGTGTTTTAATCATGACTAATCAAATGTATGTGTTTTGTATGTGTATATTATATATGTTTAATACTTATAGCTGTTTTAATAATTTTGTAATATCTATTTAAGAGAAAAGTATATTTGATATGTGTAAATGCTTTCAATGTATCCAAGGGCAATATTGATAATATAAATTTGAAAAAATGGGTTTAATAGATAGGCCTACATAAATAAAATACCAAATACTAAGATATTTATTAAAAGATAAATGGCATTGAAACTTTGAAAGTCTTGTATGGATTTGTTAAAAACTAAGTAAGCTAAATATATACATGTACTGGTAAATACATTAGACTTATTTAATTTCTCTTTTATTTTTACAGTCACATGAAATTCCTAATTCTACAATGGTTTCATCTCCCACATCGTCATTAGCTAATAATAGTATGGCTATAAACACTTCCTTGGCTTATACGCAAGCCTGTTCACAAGCTCTCATAGGCAGCAATTCCGATTTTCATCAGAGATACTTCCAACAGCTTGAGTCCAGCATGTGCCCATCAACATTTCTGACCACTTCTACTCATTCACCTCACAGTCAGTCCCTATCAAGCATCTCACAGCATCTCTCTCAAAGTAATCAAATACCAGACATAGTGCTCACTGGTAAGTAACATATTATTAAATGTTTCTTGAAATGAAATAAAATGGGGTTTAATTTCCTACTTTTTGCACTGACTGGGCTAATGAAGACGGGCGTATGCCATATAGTTGCTACAGCCTACTATTAATTTGATTTCCATATAGAGTTCTTTTATGTGCCTGCTATCCTTCACCACTGTCATGGGGGGAAACAGCGCCAGAAAATCATGAGGAACTTTCTCGGCGAACGGCTAAGCGAGCCAGTGTCTTACGGACCAAGTCACTAAAAAACGTTTCTTCAAAGTTTATATACTGGGTAATTAGAAGATGTGATGTTCAAATTTATCATTCCCTCTGTTATAGGGACCAGAATTATATTTTTACACATCACTGAGAGCAATTTAGTAAGGTGTTGTTTGTGTATTTAGGTAATATTATGTGGGGCAATACAAAATCTTTTAATTATTTACCTAGTTCAGATTCATTATTTTCCTAACTATTCATCTGCCATAAATTTTCTTTAAGCTATTTAGTATCATTTGGTGCAAGGGAATAAGTGCTGTCTTAATTTGTGCTATAATAATTCACAGAGCAAATATTAAATGAAATGAAATGGGGTTTACTGTCGTACTACTCTGCTTCGAATTGGGCTAATGAAGTCGAACATGCACCATACCGTGTACTGAGAGATAAATTTGGCCCGGACAGGAGCACTATAGCCTATTCTTATATCAAATTCCAACTGTCAAGGGATATTTTGCAAGTAATGTGTACACAGGACCCCAGGTTTTTCATCCCATCCAAATAACTAGACAGCTGCCCTTGTCAGGCCCTCTGTCCTACATCACTGACAAGGGGGAACCACGCCGGCAGAGTAAATACAGAATATAACCTAATAGTTTCTGAGCAAAAGAAATAATTGGACCAACCACCAACTATAACTGTAGCATGGTTTTGGTTTTACATAATTGATCTAGCATGTATCCTTGCATATATTTGTAGACTTGTTAAAATGGCATAAACTATAGGAACAATTACTTGGAACTTGTTTAAATTTATTTTCCAGGTGCTGACGATATTCTTGGTCGGCCAAATCATGATTTTGCCAAAGATCTTGGAAACGCAATCATTGGAATGACAGATGGTTTTGATACAGACTTTTTCTCAACTGATGAAGCTTTCAAAGCTGGGTTGGATCCATTGGATCTTGATGGATTACAGATGCTGACTGATCCAAGTATGGTGACTGACCCAGCAACTGAGGACACTTTTAAATTGGATCGTTTATAGACTTGCTATAATATGAATGGTCTATCTCTATCAACGGAGGAATAATATCTACCCATCTAGCAGCTAGTAATGATCATTTAATGATTTGAGAGAGATAAAGCTAGAAAGCTGTAAATTGACCCAGTCAGATGTATTTTATCACATCTTTTTTTCGTGGAATTCAGGTTTATGTGCTTAAAAACAGAAACTGAAAAAAGATAAATTTGCTGAACCAGACCCATTTCATTTGGATTCCTTTTGGTGTTGATCTGTTTGATTTAACAGAAGTCATTATTTAGACTATTGAATGAAAGTGTGAAATTAACACGGAATGTTCGCTCATATTTCAGCATTTTTCATGTCCTTCAGCTGATTGATCCTAGATCAGGCTTTAGTGCTATAATATAGACCACAGCATCGTATTGTCAATTTGTTTATAGAACGTTATCCTTTGACATTCCATAACATTGATTTCATCATATGGCCATCTGGTTGGATGGTTATGGTTACCATGGTGATAAGGGGAGAGAACCTCGTATACAGAGGCGTAAAGACTTATTTTTACAATCACTTTACAATGTAAATTGTTTTATGGAGATTTCATAATATCTTGATATCTCTAATATACCGGTAGTCATATTAGATTTCACTTTTCACACAATCAATGGTCATTTCCATTTCATTGCCATTGGTATCTTTTTTTTAAAAATTTCAAGTCTTAATACGGTAGTTAAAACATGAAGAATAATAAGTTGACACTATCAATGTGTACAATGTACATGTTTGTTATCCATTGTTATATGAAGACTTGGAAATTTACTGGCTACAGAATGGATGTCTGTATGTATTGTTATGTTGTCATAATGTGTTTGTTGTTACCAAATTGTATGAAAGATACAAGTGCATATATTATATATATATAATTATTATATGAAAGAGAGTCTAGTTTATTGTTATTTCATTCATTTTATTTTTATGATATTTAACATTTAACCCGGTTAAAGAAATAAAACGGACATTAACGCACAAATTATATTTGCCTTTTTCCCAAAATTAAAAGTACTGGTTCTTTTTGATAGCCATGATCACCATATTTTCTTTGTCTTCTGCACTAATAGTATTTTATAAGACTAATTCCATTTCATCATTAGATTAAAGGAATCTCTGTTTTTTTATATTTTTGTTGTCATGGACACATATATATGTCTATTGGCATAATTAGCTCCTTTTAAATTAAACAAATAAGCGAGCAGAGACAAAGGTATCCTGAGCAATACAAATTTAGTTTTTAATTCGGGTAAAATTGCAAAGAAAAATAATACATTGAGTGCATGATTGAACCATGATGATTCTCCATTGGTTTTAGGTTCATGAATGTAATACTTGCACTAATGATGCTAGTGTGTAAGAATTCAACATATCATGATATATCCTGCTTGAGGTCTGTACTCTGTACCGTAGATTGAAAAGGTTTATAATATAAGGTGAGGTGTGTTGTTTAATTGTGCGATATATATGTATAGGCCTATATGTGTAGTATGGGTGTATGGTGAAGAATAATAAACTTCACAAGTCAGCTGATCAATGCCTGCCTAATAGTTTACAATATTATTCTACAGTTATACATGATATTTTTCAAGCTGCTGATCATCATATGAGGAATTTTTATCCCTTGCAATCTGAAAGAATGATGAATTAAATGTTTCACAAAATCCAAAAACCTCTGCATGAAATGTATTTATACTCTAGATTACCTCTAAGTGGTAAAATCTTTTAATGAACCTCTGTTTTAATCCTATTGAATCCATGCCTGAAGATTGTCTAATGTCTATCATTGATATTTTGGTCTTGTTTTCGTAATTAAATGATCAATTTGAGTACACACTAGTGTGGATTATACAATGAAATATTAGATATGATTTGGAAATTTGAAAATGATGATCAGTAACTTTAATATTGCTAGTTTTGTCATTAATAATGATATAATAGATATAACTACTACATCTTTCCGTATTTCATAAACAAATCAAAATATCAAAACTTATTTTAAAGGCTTTTATGGAGACTGGGTAAACAAGTTGTGGAATAATATTGTAATCTGTTTGTATGGAATTGATAAAAAATTACCTGGTGATTTATTTGTTATGTCTTTACATATTTATTTATTATGGTAGACATGGTGAAACAGCTATCATTATAATGGTGTGAAAGTTTCTTATTGTATAGTATTGAAGTGTAATCTGGACATTTCAATTTTTCAATTTTTGTAAAAGATCTTCTATTGCAGAATCTATGATTGTGGATTGATTTATTGTAAGGATTTACAATAACCTGTATTCTGATTTATCGGATTTATAATTCTGAAATTTGAATGTTAATACTTGACAGTAGATTTATACAAAAAGAAATGAAATGTCATGTTGGCACCACCACCCCAATGCATTTATTGGGTCTCTGTATCATGTCAGAGAGTTGTAGGTAAATGATCATTCATTTGAACTTGGGGATGTTACAGACATTGAATTGAGGAGTCTAATACTTGCTTCTTTATGATCAAATAATAGTTGTTGTCTGATGTCATGACTAAAAGTTATATTAATATATGTAAAAAAAATAGAATATTTATTTAATATATTGATGACAATTTTTAACTGAAGTAATATATCACCGTTTTGTTTTCCTATCTGAGTGTCTAATTCTTTAATTGATCTATTATTCTACTATAACTGTATGTGAATGATTAATGACATGAAAGATGTAGTGGATTTAACTGACCCATTGACCATTTAAACAGGCATTATGCAAGAGCTAAATCTGCCTATTGCAGTTCTTTCTTTAGGCCTGAAATGTTTTCTAAATTATAAATTAGACATCAACTTACGAAGACCATGATCAACTCTCAATGCCATCGGATGGTTGCGATATAAGTGGATTAAAATACATTTTGTGGTCGATGCTGTTACTGTAAAAATTGATAATCGAGACATTGTTTATTATCGTAACAAAGGTAGTTATGACCATCGAGGCTAGACTATAATTGTATCACTGATACCTAGGCTCAGGGTGAAGTAATTTGACTGAAATTGTCAGCATGTTCCCTTTTCATTATCTATTGTTTAACTATTATAGCAAGAACTGTCGGCTCTTTGTATAATTTTACCTAATGCTGCTTTAAGTAATATTTATAAGAGAAAATGCATATCATTTGTAAAGTTTATTATTTCTAACTCCAGGCTAAGGTGCTGTTCAAATGTTAGTAGATTCATAGAAATGATATACTAGTACAATCCAGTAAGGCAATGTATATGAAAGTAGCCATATATATGTGTTAAGCATATTAGGTGTAAGGGGATTGGGTGTAAGGTCCGAGACATCCTCCCCCTAGATCTTTGTCTACCAAACAGCTTGCCAATTGGAATTGGATTTTGTAAGAATACCTGTGCATGGAACAAATTATGATCATTGATACTGATAAAATCTCTATTTACAGTTAACGAGTATTAAACAACTTATTATAACCTAGATATATTCATATTTCAAAACATTTCCACAATCTTAGTCATATTTATTAAAAGATAAATAATATATAACATGTAGGAATATATATTTAATATATTGTATAAAGACTGTGCCAAAGTTAACAAAATTAAGCCTAAGTCTGTTATGAATGAATTAATGGTTTGGTAAATGAGATGTATTTATTTATGTTGTTAAGAATTTTAACTGCGCTGTTTTGTTGTTTTTGTTTATTGTAAAGTTTTAAGCCCATTGTTCTTAAAGGTGCTATTGTAGTCTGTAGCCTATATTATATAGATATATATATGTGTCATTCTTTTTTCCCCTTTCAAATTTCCCTTTCTTCTTATCAAATGTTATCCCAAATAGATGTAGTTGATTGCATAGAACTCTTCAGACTTCTATCAAATGATGCTGGGTCGGACCAGATTTGATAATGAAAATAAAAGGAATCGTTGAATAAAATGTAAAGTCAAGACGACCTTTGATTCTGAAATTTTATTGTTGTTGTTCTGTGTTTTTGAATACAACATGTTGTTTGTTGAACATGGAATCAAATTTTTAGCCTGTTTTTATTGTTTTTATGGACATGTAAATTATTTAATAATTTTAGTTTTAATAAGTTGAAATTAAAAAATTATTATGGAAAAATAGATTTATAGTCCAGTGCTTTTCATAATCATTGCTACATAGGTCTATAAATTTGGACTTGGAAACTGCCACGCTTTCTCATACTGTGAGATCTAGGGGAAATTAAGTGCAATGTAAACAAGATATTTTACATTGATAATAGTAGAACAAAAATATATGTATTGTAGAGCATAATACTGATGAATTAGGCTATCAGAGAGCTAGTAGCACGAACAAAGAGATTTCAAATAAGAAAGAGTTTATGAAAATTGTTAGTTAATGATTTTAGGTACACGAAAAATTAAAGAAATTAGAGTAACTATGGATTATAAGAGTAATGAAATGTTAATGAAAATGAGTTTATGTTCAATTAAGAGCTGTATTACATACAGAAGTATGTACAAGTGTAACTCTCGGTTACAAAGCTATATTTGTATTATAGATGCCAATTTTATTGTTTTAATATAATACTCATTTTATTTTGTCTTTTATTCAAAGCAATGACTTGACTATCATTTTACCTACATTATTATTCACTAATAACTTGTCATCTGTTTGTTCCTTTAAAATCATTGTTCACATGAGTGAATTCATAGAAGAAAAGAACACAAATTTCATAAAAAAAAAGTTTCATTATTATGTCTTTTTCCCCATTCTCATTTTATGTCTATTTTATATAAATTTGTAATATATTAAAAATGTCAATCTTAAAAAAGAAAACATGTGTTGTTTTCTAATTGGTTGCCAATCATGCATTGTTATATATATTTCATCTTATGTTGTCATGGTAACACTACCTGCCATAAAGAAGTTAATCATGTACTACACTATCAAAACCGTGTTTGTTGTTTTATTTTCTTACTATTATATGTGTGCTTATAACTTGTTGTTTTGAATGCTTTGGTAAAGAGCCCCTTGAGCTGAGTGCCTCTCAAACAGAAATTGTCTACGAAATGTGAATGTTGGACATTACAATTTCATGGTACCCATACAGACATGAGGCATAGAATGTGACTTTAAGAAGTTAGGGTCATTGCAATTAAAAATGATATGTCAACGCTGACATCTGAACACTGAGAATGCAACATCTGCAGGATGCCAACTTCTTGTACTGCTGCTACTGTCACATGGTACAATTTTATTTCAATAATATTTTTGTGCACACTTCTTTAGCGCAATTAGTCCCGAGATGACCTAGTTGTGTTGAGTGGAGGTTAAACCCCATTTCTCTCTCTCTTTAGAGCCGTAGGAGGAAACCAGAAAACTCATCCCTATAATTATCAGTTATAAGCTTGGGATCGAAACCAAGCCACATAACTTAATGACAGACCTTATGACCCCCACTTCTTGTGTTTCAACAGAGAAAATAAGACTTGTTAATTTATCAACAAATCTGCAAAAAAAAATTGAAATCATGTGACACAAATTACCTGGCCCCAAATTCACAAAGCATTCTCAGAATTAAGTTGAGAATTTACTCAACTTTCAATCACTGTTTATGAGAAATATCTTTGATCCAGAAACACAAAACTTTGCACATAGCATTTTATTGGTGTGTACCGGTATATTTAATATATTAAAACAACAAACGTTTAATAAAGGAATATATTTTGGTTAAGATAAGGGGAACAATTTTTAGTAAATTCTCAACTTAAGTCAGAGAATGCTTTGTGAACTCAGGCCCTGATAATCTAGTTGAAGGACCAATTATCAGTCTTAAGGAAACAGTGTGTGAATTGAGTCTATATAATTTTAGTAATTCCCGCACAATATAATGCCCTTTTCTTTAAATGCAAGCCACCAATTACTAGCCTACATTTTGATAATCAGGGTTTGTTCTATTTGGCTGTTAAAGAGTGTAGTCCCTATATAGCTAGGCCTATATATCCCTTTTTTGAAAATAGAGGAAAATGGGTCTAATTACATAGGCCTAGTAATGTTATTTGAATTATATATCGTGATTTACATTCAATTTTTTAAAAAGACTAATTCAGTGAAATATGGCAATTGTCCAAATTAAAGGAGGATTTTACACCTGATAGGGTACTGATTTTTTTACACCTGACAGGCCTACTAAGTTTTTGTAGTTATTTTGTTATTCGTGAATGAGACATATTAACTGATTACTTTTGCATTGTCTTGTAGTATATGTTTGCATTGCTCACAAATGGTGCCTAATAAACATGATAAAAGTAGGCCTACACTATGAGTACACGACTCGTGTATTGATTTCAAAATGTTAACTGTGCTCGTGGCTTAAATGTTGGATGTTAGGATCCCATATTTTCACGGCAGGATAAAAACATCAGTATTCTTTGAAATGGACCAATATTGCAGTCTTATTTCTGTCTTGAATTCCGAATATTGTGTACTATATAAGTTACAGGTTTAGCTCCTTTAACCTGTAGCCCATAGTATTAACCGAGTACTCCCGATTTCCCGGATACAAGACAAATCTATTTATAGATGTCACATGATAAAACATGGCGACTATCAACAATGACAACATTGGGCTTCTCTGCACATTCACATTGACATTGTTTTTTTGTTGTCTACCAGTTTTACAAGCTGACCCAGTACAAATTTGTGGAGCAGGTGCACTAGGATATGATTTGACTAACCTGACAGCAAGGTTCCATTTTAGATATTTTATTCTTACACTTACCGTACAGCCTAAGTCATCATATCAAGCGTTTAACCTATAAATTTTAACTGAAACGTCAGCAACAACTGGTTCCGTTTACCTTCACCTCGCATTCCTTTTATTTAAATATTGATGCCTTCAACATCTTATGCCGTTTATTTGCTAATTATCAGCGATCCAAGATTTTATCCTGCTTTTGGCTGAGGTTTCTTCCGGATTTAGTAACGTTCCCTTGTCAGAGGTTCAGAAAGGAAGTTTCTGTTCAAAATGATTGGATGCAAATCATTTGTATACAGCAGCCGGCCTACCGCCTAGCCCAAGATTAAACATGTCAATATCTTATTCTTAATTGACAAAGTTTTCTTCATGGAGCACAGTATAGTGTAGGCCTTTGCCCGTCTTCATCAGCCAAGTTGGTGCAGAAAAGTAGCCCCATTTTATTTCCTTGTCACTACATTATAACATATCCAGCCTAATCTAACGCCATATCTACAAATATGACCGTTTTTCACTGACTTGACAGGCATGACACGACATAGGACTTCATGACATAGGAGTGGGGCATGAGCAGGGCCAGAATAAGGTTGTATGGGGTCGAGGGGTGTAAGTGTTTGAGAAAAAAAGTGTAGAGGTATATTCTGCTTTCAAACTTTAATCAAAGATACAAATTCTTCTACTGGACATAAGCCCCTTGATTAAGCAAAAATTTGTGTATATTGGCCTGAGTTGAGTCATGAAAACCTTGCCATCAATTGCTTTAGGTCATTGTATATTTATTATGGTTAGATATATTTTAATATCATTTTTGTAGAGTTTGGACATTTGAGGGTAACCGTTCATCATGTTTACCAGTAAATGGTACTGTTCCAGCTAACTGTACATTTTATATGGGTTTATGTCAAAAAATTGCAAATTGCAGCAATGCTTCAGTTTGTCAGTCATCTAAATCTAACTCCTCCTCATCACATTTCAATCTGGGTAGTTATAATGGAGATCCATTTCATTCTTATGCCGGTAAGTATTAAGTAATATTATCTATTTGAGTATTGTCGGTATCCCCGTCCATTAATTTCTCAGTCTGTCCATTTTATCACAGTTCTTGTATATGCTAGAGGTTCCCACTATCACAATTCATGTACAATACTACAGTTGACAAAATAAAGATTAAAATATAAATACATAGCATATACCGCAGTACAAAGGTTTATACAAATCTGTTCTAAATAATTGATGTTATTGAAAGCAACCAATAAGCAGCAAGCCACAAAAAGACAATGAAAAAAGGAGAAACAAGTACTGAGACAAATCAATTCTCCGATATTACATGTTTGTGCTGGTGTGGTGTGAGCATGGGTTCAATGTCGGCCGTATATGCCAGTCGGGACATAGGGTTCCGAAAAAAGACCGGAACTGGAAAATTTTGAAGTGGAAGCCCTGGGTGTGAGACTTTAATTGGGGTTGTGTAAACCGCCATCTGCCTTTTAACTTTTTTCCTGATTGTATTAAAAGAAAACTAATACAGTTTGCGACATATGATTTTCACATGTTTCTGTTTTTGCAGTGCCACCAGGTTTTAATACAACATTTGGTTCGGGAGAATTATTTAATAAATCGTGTCCTATTAAAACACAGATTTTTTTTGAGTGTAATTCAAATTCAATATGGCCATCGAAAACTGCAGTAGAAAGTAAAGTTCCTTTTAATCCTGTAATAGTATTTGTAAAAGAACAGTGTCTGGTGAGTTACATATACCGGTATTGATAAATATTCTTATTGTGATAATATGGATAGGATTAAAAGAACCAATAAACCTGTTGAAAGAAACTTTGGGCAGTCCCTTCTTGGGCAGTTTTTTTTACAATTAGATATCATATCTTTTGAAATTTTTTACTAAGTTTAATCATGGTTTAATATGCTATCATCAGAATTGCATGTACTGGTATATTTAATTCATAAAAAGCTGTGAACTATTCAGATTATTACCAGCAATGCGGGAAGAATGGATTGGTCCATCTGTCACATTTTTTGGACAAAATAACTCTCCTTTAATTTAAGCATAGCTTACAACCTGCCGAAAACTGGAATGCGAGCTACCAAATCTTATGATCTTTGTGCAGGCCCGAAGCCAGAAACCCTAATTTAGCCGACATAGGGGGGGCGGGGAAGATAATTTTCCGACAACAAAAAATCAATGATCGACGGTCATCGCCGACTGCCGTAAACAGGAGGAGGGTAAAGCACGAAAATTAGAAGCTGTGACAGTGAATTTAGGCCTTTATGACATGTAGGTGGAGAATGTGTCGGAAAATTAAGAGTTTCCAGCCGACATTGACTATCTTTCAGCCAAATTTAATCGATATGTCATACTAAAACTCTCTCCCGGCGAAAATGCGAGCATAGCTAACCAGCGATTTTTTTCCGACGCAGACAGAAAAATTCTCCAGCCCCCCCACTAGCCCCGGGCCTGCCTTTGCGTGTCAAAACAAGTACGGCATGTTGTGAGCTAGCCTTAAAGGGTCAATCCCGATAATGATTTTTGAGAATAAAACTGCTTTATTTTGTGTTAAAATCCCTTAAGATCTCCTACCTTACGGCCGAGCAACTAACACATTATATGTGATACATTTTAAACAACTTTAACCCGCCAGTCGTTATCTGGAAAAAGAGTCCTCTGTCCCAAGCTGTATTATGCGGTGATTGGATAAAACCAGACTTATTTTATAAAAATAACGTGTCAGTGGAATTGACTTTTTGTTATCAAGTACAGCACATGGACCATTTATCGTGTAGACCTCTAAAGGAATGGGAATCGATTATCGGGTCACCCAACGAAAGAATTGACCCGAAATCTTAAAAGGGATGTTGTTAGCTAGGCTTAAAGGGTCAATCCCTATAATGTTTTTGAGAATAAAACTGCTTTATTTTGTGTTAAAATCCCTTAAAATCCCCTACCTTAGGGCCTAGCAACTAACCCAATATATGTGATACGTTTTTAAACAACTTTAACCCGCCAGTCTTTATCTGAAAATAAAGTCCGGTGTCCCAAGCTGTATTACGCGGTGATTGGATAAAACCAGACTTATTTTATAAAAATAACGTGTCGGTGGAATTGACTTTTTGTTATCAAGTACAGCACATGGACCATTCACCGTGTAGACCTCTAAAGGAACGGGAATCGATTATCGGGTCACCCAATGAAAGAATTGACCCGAAATCTTAAAAGGGTTACATGTCCGGATAAGCTGTTTTAACGCTCACGTCCAAACGACTCAATATTTTGAGTCAGGGTATATATACCATTCTTCTATATTTTGACGTTTAAATTTCATACGTACTCAGACTTTTATTTTTGAGACTCTGTTCAATTCGGGACTGTCCCTTTAAAGTAGAACATTTAAACATGGTGTAGCTGTTTATCAGGTGAATGTCTTGACTAAGTTCGATGATGAGCATTGAATGTGTGATCAAGACTGGGTGTCAATGCTTATTAGGTGAATGTCTTGACTGAGTTTGTTGATTCACATTCCCTATGAAGGCTTAGTAGAGATAAGCAATTTGATTGATTGACGCTTTAGGACTTGATAACTTCTAATTAAAGGAGAGTGATTAAACTTTGTGTATAGTTACATTACATTAAAGCCTTGACTAAGTTTAATCATGGGCATATTCTGCTAAGGGTAAGTTTAAATAAGCAGGTTGCTTGTGCGACGCTTTTCAAACAGATTAATATGAAATTAATTATTATGGGTTGCCTCTTAATTTTGAAATTGAAGCGGAGGACATCAGTCTGACTGTTGGCTTGATATTATGTTTTGACAAAAATTGCCTCTTAAATTAATTAATTTTGTTATGTATTATGATTTCAGTATAATATAACATTTGAATATGCTGGTGCATGTTTAGCTATACTACCTTCTGAAAATATAACTCAACTAAGTGGTGGAACAGTTTTATTAATCATGTATGTACAACAGCCCTTGATATTATTGTACACCCATAGGTCATCATTTACATCCCTCCGTCCATTCCATCAATCACAGTGGAGGTCAAATTTATGTAAATTTCTGTAGGCTACTTATATGTGAACCTACTTGAAATTCAGGGTCAAACATCCCCTTGGCATTGAAACCTCGGAACTGCTATTCAGGCCACAATTTTTTAAATTGAATTTTAAAACTTGCTGGGCTTATTCAACTCATCATAGATATGATGAATCCTATTGAAATTGTGAGTTGACCAGTCATAAAATATTGAACTTGAGTGTACTTAATATTGTAGTTCAAATACAGGCAGAGACAACTTTTATTGGTTGGTTATTATTTGTAAACTGTTTATTTATTGCTGTCAGTATCAATGAATACAGCTAGATAGGGCGATAACTAGAAATGCATGTCATGAGATCAAGTGTTCAAATTCTGTAATGGTTCGAGGGGGGTGGATGGCTGAATGGTTAGCATATGAGCACTTCAACATAAGGTCTGTTTTTGAGTCAACTTGCATGGGTTTCCATTCTTCGGTTGTACGTAGGGTTTTCTTTGAGTCCTCCGCTTTCTTGCCACTGCTAAAGACCCCTACGCACATGAAATTTATTGAAACAAAATTGAAATTAGCTAGTTTGTGTCAAGTGGACGTTAAACCCCATTTCTCTCTCTCTCTCTTATGATTCGAATCAAACAGATCATTAATAAACCTGACATGAAGTATTTCTAGCTTCAAGTTTGAGAAAAGTAAATTTCTTGTGTACATCATATCTATCGACTTGAGGATACCATGGCGCTTGCAATTACAGCTGCATTGGTAGTAGCAAACCTTTCTTTTTCATTCATAGCAAAATGAGCTAATCAATTAATTTAGAACAAAGACATGATCCAAATGACTTTCATTCTTCCATCTTCAAGTGAATTATTGAAATAAAATTAAGCCATATGTAGGTCCCAAAATGACACAGTTTATTTCAAGTGGACATTTAACCCCATTCATCTGTGTCAAGTGGCCTGATATTGATATCAAGCTTCTATGTAACAAGGAGTTCCACCACCCCCTACTCTCAAATACTAAACACCGGTACCTTTAGCATGTACTCAAGTTATCAGTATTTGGAGTTGGATAAACTATAAGTGACCTTGTTTTTGTGTTTCAGATTTACAGTTACATTGATAGTTTACTTTACATTTGGTGCCATGTTGAACATTGCTCGAGGTCGTCATGGAAAGGATGTAATACCTAATGCTGATTTCTGGACGACTTTACCAGTTTATGTTGCTGTAAGTTTGTACTTAATTTGTTATGTATTATAGACCGAAATGTAACTGTCTTGGATTAAGTGGTGTCAAATGAGCATGATATGCTGTGGAGAATAGGCAAATGTCTTGACAGAGTTTGACTTTCAGCCAAGACTAAGCATAGATTATTTGATTTGCCGATGCTTTGTAACACGATATCCCTAATTGAGTAAAAGTGATGCAACTGAATGTATTCCTGCCGTAACATTACACCAGTACCTTGACTTAGTTCGATGATGAGCATTATCTACTCAGGTTAAGCGAAGTGATAAGTTCAATACATGAACTTTATAAAATGATGAACGTGCAAGTAATTGATGAGTGTCATCCCCTTTTTGAGTGTTGCAACATGACATGCATTAATATTATTGTGATATTTTTTTCAGGATGGTATTTTGTTTACATGTAGATGTGGTAAACTAGAAACATCCTCAGATTATGATAAAATATAGCATCCATTTACCGAGCTGATCAAATTCTGTAAAGATTTTAAGAATCAAGGGATGTTTATCTTTGTATGTGAGTCAGTAAGAGATTAAACATACGCCTACCTATGTGATTCAAAGCACATATCATGTCAATGTTAAACACTGTACTAACGATGTCAAGTAAATTATTTCAAGTAAATTTTATTGAATAGCCTATTAAGATAGAACCACTTTTGTCAGATTTTGTGTTCGAATTAGCCTATATATTTTATATCTTTATTTAATTATTGTATTGACATTGTCTTGTTTTACATTATATCAAACCATGCCCTTTTAGTGTTCGTTTTGGTGATAAAGGTACTATTTATTTATTGACATTAGGTTTTAAAGATACTTTCCCCAAGTGATTTGAGGATATATTTTGACTCAAAACATATTCAAACTAATTAATCTATCAAAATATTGCTTCAAATGCTTCTCAAAACATTGTATTTGTGAGGGAATACCCCTTCTATAAAAATATATATTAAAAGAGGTTATGTTTGTATCGTGTGCTTAGGCTAAGCAGAAATAAGCAATTTGATTTGTCAATTGTCAATGCCTTAGTTAGAACAACGACTCTATTTGGATGAGAGTGATGGAACTTGGTGTATAGTTTCTTTACATCAGTACCAGTACTATGTTGGATAATCAGCAATTTTTGCTAAAGTTAGGCCAAGTGGTAAGCAACTTGAATGCTAAATGCTTTACAAAAAGTTAAATGAGCAAGTACTTAATGAATTTCATCTGTTTCTTTTGGGATTGAGACAAAAGACATTAGCCTCACTCGGCAAACCTTGGCAGATTCCGGTACCCTACATCTAACCTCGACTGTATGACAGTATGTGATATGTACCTACGCCCAGTTTCCCATACATTAACGATGGGGCTGCCGGTTTACTTTAAAAGGAAAGCGTGCCTCTTTTATAAAAAAAGTCCCAAAATGATGTCTTTTGTAGAGTGTATTGTAGAGTGTATACAATACACTCTCCACAGCAATCTCCACTAGCGCAGCCATTTTTCATTCTGGGCCTTTAAAATAGTTCCAATATGGCAGAATTCGTCATACAGCCGGGACATTCATCAAACCTCGACAGATTCTACGCATCTAATCTTGGCTGAATGACCATTTCCACCATATTTAAGAGGTTCCGAATGAAAAATCGCTGTCCCCATGGAGGTTTCTGTGAAGAGTGTATTATATCAACAAGCGCCATGTTTTGCATTGGGTTTGGGGAATTACCAGGGAATTTTATCAAACCAGCAGTCTTGAGACAATATCTATGCTCATTTAGGTATATACACTCTACAAAAGACTCAATTTGGGACTTTTTTGTATACTCTACAAAAGACACAATGTTGGGACTTTTTTGTAAAAGCGACATGTTTTCCTGTTTAAAGTAAACGGGTAGCCGCATCGCAAATGTATGGGCGTAGGTACATATCACTTACTGTCATACAGTCGAGATTTGATGTAGCTTTGGTACCGGAATCTGTCTAGATTTGCCGAGTGACAGCCAAGATTAGAGATTAGATGTGTAGAATCTGACGAGGTTTGCCGAATGACATTAGTCTGTTGACTTATTTTATGGTTTTTAGTATTATTCTGTTTTCCACCAGAAGTTGTCTTCAACTAACCTTTATATTTTATAGATTAATGTATTTGTATATATCAGAAGATAGATAGTATTTTACTATAAAAGTGTTCAGAAAATATTTTCAGAAATATATACAAGACCAGAGTGCTCACAGTATAACCTGTATAATTGTATGTATAGAATAATAGAATTATTGTTTATATGCCCTCAGTTTATCCTGTCTGATTTGCTTGGATTGTTCTGCTAGGAAAAAGACAAATTGAACGTTGTTGTTGTTCTTTGTGTTTTTAATGTGCGCTTCCACCTAGAGTGATATTGAAGACATGTTGTCTTTCATTATACAATAGCATGTCTTTCCTGTGGGAGGAAACTTGAGTACTCGGAGTAAACCCACAAGGTTGACAAAGCCAGGCCCCCCTCCCCCGGTTGTGATAGTTTGGCAAGTAATAATAAAATTGACACAGCTCATCAATACCCCTACGCCATCACCCTCCTTTTCCATGGAGATCTTTGTAGATTTTGAGGTGGAAGGATAGGTCCAGAGTTCAGAGGTTGATTAGGTTGAAATGTAGAGCGGAAAATTGCATGTTTATTTCTCTCGATGAACCTCAAATGTGCTATTGAGTAAGTAAGAGATTTCATCCCATCTGTGGTAGAAATTTTTTTAACCAACTTAAATTTGGGAACAAGTTAGAGCTGTCTAAGAGACAAGAATTAACATCAAAGTCAATGAGGAAAATATTGGTGGCCTGTAGGCATATCCCCGTCAAATGTTTTTAAACTATTAATTTTTTTCATAATTTTTGCAGTTATTATTCCAAACCCTGAAACCTAGTTAGTGATCACTCTAATGTTACAACATATCTGTATAATGGTTGCCTGTAGTATTTATTATTGAAATAACAAAAAGATGATGTTAGTGAGCATATATTTCTAAAGCTTGCCATACGTAGTTTCATTTTCAGAGAACAGTCTATTATTTAAATGTTCAGTTAATGACTATTGTATAGTTTCTTGCCATAAGGAGTCTCATAAATATGAAAAAATTTGGAATTAAAGAAAATTTTGTTCTGAAATGCATGATCGTTTTATGGCAATATCTTTTTAATTTTGCTTTATGGTTATTTACTTGTACATTACAAAAATGTTGAAATCTAATTAATAAAAATAATGGGCCTTATTTAGCCATAGTTGTTCACAATGTTAATTTTTATTAATGACTATAATAATTACCTTTACAATGAATGTCTTTCCTTTCTGCCATATTTGTCAAATAAATAATTTAATATTTTGTTGCAATATATAATATTACTACAAAAAGGCAAAAATGTTATTTATATAAGATAATTTGTTCATGCCTTATAATATAATAGCAAATAGATGAAATATTTTTTATATTAGAGGATTTATTTGTGCCTTATATCATATGTTTATTATAGTTATGCTTATCTGGAAATTCTATTTTGTTGAATAAATATATCTAATATTAAACTGTCTTTTGGTATTGTTGTGCCATAAAACTCCATTCCATTCATGTGGCTGTAATTCTATAACTGTGTGGACATGCAGCTTGTATTTGGGTTGAAGCAGGACACAGCTTTTCAATTTTTATGCGCTCAAATATTAAGTTATATTTATAGCACAGCTCTCATGAGTTAACAGGTTTAACACCAGCCCGCAGGTCGAGGTGTTTAACCTGTAACGAATGAAGCGTGCTAGGCAGATCCAGGGGGCGGGGGCCCTAGGCGTCCGAGCCCCCCCCCCCTAAATAACAGTATAAAAATAGATATGCGCCACAAATCACCACAACACCTCGATTTTTTCAAAAATTTACTCGAGGGACCCCCACGGGCCCCTCCTAACAGCATTTCCTGGGTCCGCCTCTGTGTCCTTGTAACAATATTTTATATTGTTGTCCCCCCTTATTTATTAGCTGCAGATACAATTCTAAAATTATATTAAGATAAATGAAACCGTTTAATGAAAGATGTGAAAATGTGACAACTTTGCCGGACCAGTATTATGACTATATTAAAACATAATTCTTAACATTTAAGCCAATAAATGGCACCATTCCTGAATATATCTGATCTACTTGTCAAACCACAACACTCTCGAGCTCTGCGTTAATGACAAAAACCTTTTTATCGTACCAAAAGTGAATCTCCAAATGTGTAGATGGTCTTTTAGATAAGCTTACTCTGTATTATGGAACTCAATCGATCCTAACCAACCCCTAAAAAAATCCAAATCAACTGACATTTTCAAATGTAGGCTTGATACATATCTGTTGCAATTTGGAATCGAAGATCAAGCCCTATGGTCCTTGTTACTATGTTTTTCGTTCGCGATATAAATTTCTGTATTATCATAAACAAATGAAATGTACCAACTGATATATAATATGCAGTGCGATATGAGGAAAATATGCCCAGACAACAATTTTTATGCCCACTCTTTATCGAGTCTATATTAAGAAACCCAATTATTTATGATCTTTATCAGACTAACATTGTTTTTATAGTGTTTTTTTTTATAAACAAAAATTTATTCATAAACCAAGGGGATTGGGGAACAGCTAATACCTATATAAAACACTCTAGTTTAACCTATCGTAATGTACATTGATTGCTTATGAAAGTAAAAAGTATAGTTGTGGCTAATGTTTTTTAGATTAAATAGAGCGTTCAAACTAAAACTAGACGTGGCACCAAGGCCACATGATCTTGCACTTTGTTGAAAGAAGGGTTTCGCATCATCTATGTGGAACAGTTTGCATTCGCTGGACAAATCTTTTAAAATTCTCAATGATGCCTCACCACCTCTGACTAATATACAACTACAACTTTAGATCATAAGGTCTGTCACTGAATCAAGTGGTGTTGTTTCTATCCCAAGCTTGCTCATGTGTTTTATTATTGAAATAATGAAAAGATTGTACCTTATTTTAGTCCTAAAAATACCTAGCTTCTGTTGAGTTGATATTATCGCCCCTCCCCCCTCTCTCTTTCTCTCTCTCTTTCTCTCTCTCTCTCTGACTCCCTCTGTGACTGGCAATAAAAATAACCATTTTAAACAAATATTTTATGAAATAGTAAACATACAGATTGCAAACAATTATTGTATATTTCAAACAATATAAACATTCACTCCCTAAGTTATTATGAATCATTCATCCATGAATAAATAAATACAATTATTGTGGCAACTCAAGGTACACAGTTCAAGTATTTTTAATCTGTGTAATTTACACAGTTCAAGTATTTTTAATCTGTGTAATTTACACAGTTCAAGTCTTTTCACTCTATTCAGTTGGAATCTGTGTAACGTACACAGTTCAAATATTTT
The DNA here is from genome assembly GCA_917208275.1 of Patella pellucida. Classification (NCBI taxonomy): domain Eukaryota; kingdom Metazoa; phylum Mollusca; class Gastropoda; family Patellidae; genus Patella; species Patella pellucida. The sequence goes on from OU795037.1 coordinate 11,828,154, forward strand.
CACTCTGTTCTGTTGGAATCTGTGTAACGTACACAGTTTAAATATTTTCACTCTGTTCTGTTGGATTCTGAATGTATAACGTACACAGTTCAAATATTTTCACTCTGTTCTGTTGGATTCTGTGTACACAGTTCAAATATTTTCACTCTGTTGTGTTGGATTCTGCATGTATAACGTACACAGTTCAAGTATTTTCACTCTGTTCTGTTGGATTCTGCATGTGTAACGTACACAGTTCAAGTATTTTCACTCTGTTCTGTTAGATTCTGAGTATCACCTTTAACCCACACTGTCTTACTTTCACTTTCTGGCACTTTTGCCTCATTCTGACTTTCAGAATCTTGTGATATTTTATGAAGAGTTTCATCAATTTTGTCATATCTTTCTTGAGCTTGGCGCCACTTGTTAACTTTTCTCACACTTCTACCATCTATATTATCTATTGACTGTTCAATGGATACAGATGAACCCAGACCAGCAGCTTTATTAGAACGATAATTAACGTTAATCTGAAATAAGAGACATACATTTTGTCAATAAAATTGTTTCAAGTGTTAAATGTTTTTGTAAATATAACAAACTTCTTTCTTTTCTATTACACTTAATACTTTGATACCAAATTGTTATGGAATCACAGAAGTTCAGTGAATAATGTGCTGGCTCACTAACCAAGAATTGTATTGGCAACCCCTTGTCAGTGGTACATAATCCGTATAAAACAAAAATAGGGTGTAGTGCCGTGGGCAAATTCCCTCTTGGCACACTGCATGGCATATATGTCCCTCTCCAAAAGCCTGGTTGGTGGAGAAAAATAGGACATTAAGGTGAACTCAATTTCATTTTAGTAAGGTGTAGCTGAATTGTGTGAGCAAAATTTTCCTCATAGCACACTGTATGGCATATGTCCCTCCCTCTCTGCTAGCATGGTTGGTGGAGAAATGTAGGATGTTAAACCCAATTTCATTTTATTTCACTGAGACTTATTTCAACTGACACAATGACTGAATACAGAAAATGCTTTTCCTTGAAAAGTAATCCAGTGGTATGATTAAAGCCTTCTGAGTCTCAGTTTTCTGTGTCCTATTTGACTTCAAAACATCTATAAATAAATTATTGTAACAGTTGAAGATATTACTCACGGGGTCAACTATACCAGAACTTGATTTTCCTAAACCTTCGCCTTCTTTCCACCCCATTTTGGATAGCAGTTTATGACCAACATTTTTACCAGATATCGGTCTGAAGAAAAAACAATAATTGTTAATTGGGAGTAAAATGTACCAGAAATGTACTTTTAGAATAGAAAAAAACCCAAAGAATTAGGACAAGGAGAGATAATTTGATATAACTAGATCTATAAAACTTAATTTAGGATATATCGATCAAGGTATAGTACATAAATTGACCCAGTTGACACAGGAAAGTTGGATTTTAAACCCCATTTCTTCTTTATATTAATTAAACATATAGACATGATTCATCATGCCTCTTAATACACACTATGCCCCAAACTTTAAAAGGTCAATATCTCAATGGAAAGATAAAATCTTTGAAATTTAAGATTAAAAAATTCTGAAATTCAATAGGGTCCTTCCTTAAAATCTCTTGAGAACACTATCCTGTATTATGTTTAAAAGGTGTCATATTAATTTTAAGATAAATATTGAGTTATCTCTGTGTTTTGTGATTTAAATATGCTGAAGTTTGAAAGGGTTCCTCTATGAACAATCCCGCTAAATTTAAACAGATTTCGATTCACAAGTTTTTAACTTGAAATGTCAAATTATGCCAGGGAAGATAAGTTTGCAACCGCAGTCACAATTTACAATCAGGGAACTTCTATATATACCCTTCCAATCCCTTATGAGTCTTTTTTTAAATAGATCATTCAACAAAAAATGTACAAGCATGTCATACTTATGGACAGAAGCTGGTGCTTCGGCTTTGTGACCAGGTCCATCACTGCCAACTTGCTTACGTCTTACGGCAGCCTTGTCTTCATATGCTGGATTGTTTATTGCCTTATCATTATTCTCATATGCCATGTTCTAAAATATACAATGAACTTTAACTAATAAAGAAGTACATATTGAAGTAAAGCAACAATCTTTATAAATTAGTGATACATATTAGTTAAACATAGAAAGGGGTTTGTCAGACCCCTACACAAATCACTGTAAAGTAATCTATGTTAGATGGGACAAAGTAAATTTTAAAAAGATAATTGAGATTTATGTCCCAAGCTTTCGAATAACATTGAATGAAAAGTGTTTGAATTGAAAAACTTGCATTAACATTTCGTGAATTTGAAAGTAAATTGGGCGATAACCTAGCAACATACTTTTGACATAATGTTAATTTGAATAGGGTTCCTCCTAATGTCCCTATGAACAATCCATCTATGTGTCGTCATTCGGAAAACCTCGACAGATTCCGGTGCCCTACATCTAGTCTCAGCTGTATAATGAAGTCCGCCATTTTGGAACTATTTTAAAGGACCCGGATAAACAATGGCTGCCCCCATGGCCATGGAGATTATATCAACATACTAAAAAATGGCTGCCCCAATAGAGATTATATCTAGAAAAGACGCCATTTTGGGACTATTTTGTGAAAGCGGCATGTTTTCCCATTGAAGTAAATCAGTAGTTGACTAGCCGCATCGCAAATGTATGGTCGTAGGTACATATCAATTACTATCATACATCCGAGTCTAGATGTAGCTTACGGAGAATACCGGAATCTGTCGAGGTTTGCCGAATGTATGTGTTGTATCATGTATCATATCCACCATCAAAATGTGAATTGAAATACATTCAACAATAAATTATTGGTTGAAGAATTAATAGGGTTCTCCTTTATGCAACAATCTTCAATATGACCAAGTTTTAAAAATTTTGTAGACATAGGGTGTACTCGATTGAACGTTCTGGAATTGAATTCTCTCAATTACCAAAATACTGTCAATCAAGTGAAAAGGAGAATTTCGGAGTACAACTGCATAAAAACTATGTCAACCAATCATGATAGCAGAAACATATTTGTTACTTATAATATGTCACAATTCTACACACACCACCTCAGCTGATGGGACTGACAGAACTGTGATAGGACTGAATTCTGCGTCACTCGATTGCAACTCTGTCAATTCGGGATGTTCTGGACTGTGAATTGATCATCCCCAATGTGAATGTAAACAAGAGGATAACTCTACAATTTGAAAACAACCTGACAAATAGTTGTAGTGTTAACAAGAAGGTAACAACCATCTGTCCACATCGAATGGAGGTGATGGACTTATAACTAAAGTCTAAAATGTAACAATTCTTTGGCTACTGCCACTTCTAGATCTGATACAAATAATTTACTCACTTTCAAACCATATCGTTTTTTAATAGTGTTTAATTCTGCTTTCTTTTGTTTCTTCTTCTCTTCCACAGACAGAATAACTGAAAAGGTTTAATTCATTTTCATATTATATAACATACATCATTCAGTAAACTTAATATCAACTAGATTATTTGGGGACTAAATGCTGCATCTGTATCTTATTATTACAGTGTTGGGTAGAGAAACACACAAGAACAGAAATAAAACCTGATGGCATTACACAATGGTTTCTCTGGGTTATATTCCTGATTGTTTTCAAATTTGAGTGAAGTCTGTGTCAATACAGGCCTGGGACTGTACAGCGTAGTAGACACTTAAGGCTAGCCTCCGAAACAATTCACTTAATTTGAATTGTTCGTTTGTTTGTGATTTCAGCATATTGTGTCTTGTCCATATATATTTGTTTTTATGTAAATTATGTGTGGTGCAGTCCCCCTGCACTTACTATTTAAGAACAGTAGGACAGTCAGATGTCTCGCATTCTCAGAAGTTTCAAGACCAGCTAGAGAAATTGAAGTGGTCAATTTGGACTAATTACACAAGACTCCTGGATTATTTCAAATTGGGTACCAAAAACTTTTGTTTTGGGTTAACATAATTATACTGGATGTATTGCAGAGAAGCACCATTTTGGTCCTGCGCTGCCCTGGGACCCCTGGGTCAAATATGATATTCCTAAAGCTATCTATCATCAACTATATACCTCATTGTTGATAAACTTAAGATTCAAAGCATAATGTTTTTAAAATATCAATCAGCCATCAACCTCCTTACCATACTCCGAACAAAATTATTTTGACCAGACAGAAAAGAATTAATTTTCATTATCACCCAATAATACATTTGACAGTAGATATCGCTTGTGTGTTAAATGTGATATATATACACAGTGTGGTGATATCACTTTACATAAATTTGATTGGTCAATCAAAAAGGAACTTCTTTCTTTTATTTTAAAGAAACCACTTAGTTTAAGTAAAGAGTGACTTTTTAAAAAAAAAAGTGTAACTGCTTTTATTCAATTGACCTTGAAGGGAAAAACTGGGTCAGTATACAGGGCTATACAATAGCTAAACTGCTGTCAAAAAATGATGTATCACTAGCTGTAATGTAATTCGGTTCAGTAAAAGTGAAATCTATACCAAAGAATTATATTTATTTATTTTTTTGCATGTAAGAAAGGATTGGGTGATAAACAAAATCTCCAACTCGTGTTTTTTGATACCAAAAAATATCAACACTCGTTGATAAAGTAAAAAAAACTCGGCAGAGCCTCGGTTGTTTTTACTTTATCAACTTGTGTTGATATTTTTTGATCTCAAAATACACTCGTAGGAGATTCTCTATTTACCAGTACTTACCAATATTATTTGGTTCATCTTTTTTAACCCTGGCTTTCACCTCCCCAGGTTCACAATCTAAACATGTATCATTACCAGGATGTATATGTAATAAAAACTCAGTACTACCAACTTTCATTGTATCCCCATGATTTACGGCTGCTTCATGACTTACTGTATTTGGCTGTAAATATATAAATCTATCGGATTAGTAAAATCTACGGAAAAGGGATACAATCAAATTTAGCAATAGATGAAGCCATTTGTCATAGAGATACAATACAATCAAATTCAGAGCAGTATATCTGTGGCCAATTTCTTTAGCAGACTTTTTGTAATAAACTTTTCAGAAAGAAAAATACAAGTCACAGGGGTTTTCTGCTCTCAGCAAAATAAATATAATACAAACAAATGAGTACAGGGGAAGGAAGATCTAAGTCACATTTTTTGTTTTTTCGCATAAAACGTAAAACACACTTTTGGACGAGAATGTTTGCAGCGAACCAAACAAAGAGGAGGTTTAATTGCAACTTCAAAATGATGTTTAACACAAATTTTAATTACCAGTAGAACTGACTTCAACTGTTCAGGCAAATTATGGTTAAATAAAGGGTACAATGGACCTGTATTTGTCCGGGAGGTAATTTCAGAAGGGACTTGGTTCGATGTGACTCTGATGTTTTAACCTGAAATTGATTTTCACAAAAAATTATAAAATTAGCTACCAGATAGCGCCATTAACTAGGGTTCGTGGAAAAAGTGACTTAAGATCGTTCTTCCCCTGGATATACCGACCATACGGTTATTCACTAGAAGGAGGGAAAGAAATCTATCATACCTGTGATAGACGAGTAGTGTTAATATATGTACCATGTTGACTTCCTTCATCCTTTATCATATAATTATTGTTATCAAAATCAAACCATATACTACAATGATTCTATAATTAAAATAATATCACATATTATCATAATCGAACCATATATATACTAATAGTAAGTGCAGGGGGACTGCGCCACATATGATTTACATAAAAGACAAACATAACGACCAGACATACTCCGAAACAACAAACAAACAAATAAACAATTCAAAAAAGAGTGAATGGATCCGGGGGGTAGCCGTTAGCGTCCACTGCGCTGTACAGTCCCGGGTCTGAAGCAACACAAACTTCACTCAAAATTGAAAATGATCAGGAAAACATTATAATGTGATGTCAGCATGAGTCATGGTCTGCCATATGCTACAAGAAATACGAATGCAAGCACACTGTAGTAAAAATTCCAACTATACAATTAACCACATCGGTGAAATGTATAAAAAGGGTAGTCTAAAAACATTAAATATATGTATAGTAAATGTGTTGAGGGAAGTCATTCTATATTATAACTATTGTTATCATATCAAACCATATACTACAACGATTTTATAATATAAAAATATCACATATAATTATTGTTATCAATATCATAATCAAACCATATATACTTTAAGTCAATCTATATTAAAATAATACCACATATAATTATTGTTATCATAATCAAACCATATACTATGTCATTATATAATAAAATGATATGGACTTCTAACCGCCTGCTTACTTATCCTATTAATAATTATATATTACCATTACATAATTTATTTATCCTATTGCTATTATTAGGGGTGGCTGCTGAATCTGAATCTGGTGAAATTTTTGTTCTGTGACGTCATTTTGAGCTGGTTCCGTGGTTTTCAAAATGGCGGCCCAAAAACAAGTTGTCCAATATGTTAAAATATATGTTTTCATGACCGTGGATTCTAAAATTGCACTCCCATTTATAATTTAATAACATCCTATACCAATATTAGGCCCTAATAATTAGGGTAATAACTGAAAAAAAGTCATTTTGAAAATGGCCATGGAACCAGCTCAAAAAGAAGTCAGAAAACAAACATTTCACCAGATTCGGATTCAGCAGCCAAAATCGCATTAGGAAACACTGGTTCCCAAAATTCGACCTCCATTTGCCCACCCCTACTATTATCATAGCCATGTATCTATATTACAAATATTGAAATCAAAATAACTGTATTCACTTGTATTACTTTGATCAAATAATTATCATGCTAACAAGAGTTACTTACCCTACTTATATTGAGATCGTTAATTATTATAACATGATTTTTGCCTTTTTCTCTACCAACAGTTCCACCAGTACATGTTATAACAGAGAGATCACCAACATCTAAACAATCTGATACTTGTACTATAGCTCTAATACACGGAGGCCAACTAACTGATGCTTCTATAATAAAAAGAAAATATATATTTTATCTCTTATTCATGGGAACACCAAATTAATTTTTAAATTCCAATCCAACAAATCAAAAAAAAATAATGTATCTGTTTGTTTGATACATATTAAGATCTAATCATTTTAAGAAACTAATAAAGTCTATATTACCATTTGATACAAATTAAGATCTTATTTTTTTATCTTAAGAAACTAATAAAGTCTATACTACCATTTAATACATATTAAAATCATATTGTCTAATTAACTTAAGAAACAAATAACATCTATAATACCATCTGATATAAATTAAGATCTTATTATGTAATTATTTTAAGAAACTAATAATATCTATATTACCAATTGATACAAATTAAGATCTTATTTCTTATCTTAAGAAACTAATAATGTCTATATTAGCATTTGATACAAATTAAAATCTTAATTCTTATCTTAAGAAACTAATAATGTCTATATTACCATTTGATACAAATTAAGATCTTATTATGGAATTATTTTAAGAAACTAATAATATCTATATTACCATTTGATACAAATTAAGATCTTATTTCTTATCTTAAGAAACTAATAATGTCTATATTAGCATTTGATACAAATTAAAATCTTAATTCTTATCTTAAGAAACTAATAATGTCTATATTACCATTTGATACAAATTAAGATCTTATTATGGAATTTTTTTAAGAAACTATACCATTTGCTAGTTGATATTTCTCATCACCCGTATAAGGTATAAACTCATTCAATATCTCAATTGTACCATCCTCTTCATTTACAATATCTTGGTCGTTATCTGAGTCTGAATCACTGGAGGAATCCGAAGAAAGTTCACCTGACTCAAGTTCTGATTCTCCTGTACAAATATCACCTGAATCTCCATCAGACAAATATAAAACCTTAGAAGAGTCTGTAATTTCCTTCTCCGAAGAAACCATTTCATTTTCCCAATCTTTGAGATTGTCTTCAGTACAAGTATTAGGTTTTTTGGATTCACATGTTTTCACTGGATCAGTATTTGTATTTTTATCAGAGTCTGTTATTTCATTAAGTTGCATGATATCATCGACATCCATACTTTCACACTCTGTTTTTTCTAATGTTGGATCACACAAATCTTTATGTTCAGATACAGACTTTTCTTTAAAAGGCACAGAGACTGCTCCAGATTTCCCTGGAAAATCATCTCTATCTTTGATCACATTTTCATCCTGTGCCTCAGGGGAATAGTGTTTAATTGCTGAAGATTTTTTTTCCTTCCTAGACGAATTTCCTTTTCTGGATTCTGAGGTTTTTCGTTCCCTGTGCTCATGACTTCTATCCCTCTTCTTTTCCTTTCTAGATTTCTTTCTAGATTTCTTCGACGTTTCTGTACTTTCAGATCTCGTTCTTTTGTGTTTCTTGTGTTTCTTCTCGTCCTAGGAATTAAAAGAAATAATAACATATAAATAATTATAATTACCTAAAGCATTTTTCCTCTGTGACTGTATCTGTAAGTTACTCATGGTGCTAGTTACCTCATCAATATCTGTACTCATCTAATAACAAAATAATTTCCACTATATTTGGTTAAATGTTAAATTAGCACTATTAAGGAGAAAGACATTAACCAAGTGAAGTCAATCATTTCATGACCAAACTATCTTAATTCAATTATTCGCAGGGGTGTTGAGAAGTGTGAGGAATTCAAACCTGAATGTTTGCGGCACATTCAATACAACGAAACGTAATGGTAAACAAATTTAGCTATCTAGCCAAACATAATGACAAAGTGTAATATTCACTCAAAAAGTCAAAAACAAACAAAAAAATGCTAAAAAGCTTGGCTGTTTTACCTATTCATTCGAAGAGAAACAAAAATTGTTAAAAACTTAGGATGTCTTACCTTCTTTTTGGGTGTTTTACGCTTCTCACTCCTCCTACCTCTATTACCAGATTGATCTTCCACTTGTTTTGTTGGGGTCGGGTTTTTTGATATATCTATTTGTGAATGAAACTCATATGTCTGTGTCGTGGTATCATAATAGAAATAGGTTCCTGACTTCGGATCATAATATAAGTTGTTTTGCTGAAGGAATAAAAATACCCCAACACATGTGAATAAATAAATGGTAAAAAAACCTTGATAACCATCCCATATTAGTTTTAGCTTTATAACTAATAACATTATTTAATGGTTTATGCATCATTTGATCTTTAAAAGGTCTTGTGGCAGGTGAAGATGTGCTTTGCTTGAACTTAATCCAGACGCCATGAATAGGTCACAGGAACATATATTGAAAGAATACAGTCAATGAAAAAGTGAAAAAATCTTTTACAATTATGGGCATTTCAGGACTTATGCTTAACACTCTCTGCCCTTAATACAGGCTGTGGACCAATCAATTTCCCGGGTTAGATAATAGGATTAGATTATCCAGTCTGTAAATGACTTAGAGGTTGGGTGGCGTTTGTATTAATTCTTCCGTCTACTTACTGTATCTATGTAATATCCTGAATTATAATCATAATACATCTGACTAGTTTCATCATAAACATACTGGGTAGAATCGTAAGATTTGCCCGTTTGGTTGCCAATGTGAGTTGTAGAGTCAGCCTGTCCATATAAAGCTGCCTCAGCAGTAGCTTTCAAAGCATCTGCTATGCAACTTGTGTCTATGACATTATCCTTAAAATAAAACATAACTAATTAAATATATTGTTTGATTTTTACAAGTGTACAGAATATTCTTATACCATAGCAAATAGGAGAGAGAGAAACGGGGTTTAATGTCCACAAACTAGGTCATTTCGGGAGACATATCGTTCATAATTCGCTTGTGCGTCAGGGTCTTTAGCAGTGGGAGGACAAATGAATTTATTTGCAATGTGTCAACCAAGTATATGAGAGAGAGAGAGAGAGAGAGAGAGAGAGAGAGAGAAATGAGGTTTAATGTCCACTCAACTCAAACTAGGCCATTTCGAGACAAACATATGGTTTAATTTTTATTTCAAAAATAATCGCTTGTGCGTGGAGGTCTTTAGTGCTCAGTTGGAGGAAACCGGAGGACCCGGAGAAAACCCACGAGGTTGGACTGGCGACCCTACTCCTTGCCGCGTACAACCGGGGATTCGAAACCACGCCAGTTGACTCAATGACCAACCAAGTATATAGTATCTTCTTTGATAGGCATTTAGTAATTGAGGATATTGACACAAGGTACAATTATTGATACCCAATTATACTCTCATCTTTATCAACCAAATATGTCACTTATAATATTAAATTTAGTAATTGAGTATCCGTAAAATTGTACCTAGTGTTAAGTATATAGTAATTTAAATATCACAATTTCAAATATTTAATGGTAAATATATGTTTCATTCAATATCCCACTGACAAATTTTTCTGGTTTGTTTATTTACAATATTTAACTTTGAATGGTGTATCTGGGGTATAACCATTTCATTATCACTGATGTAATAAATTGATTTAAAAAATATCTTTACTGCAATGCAAAAATACAGTTTCAAACACTTAAGAGTTGACATGAAGACAGCAAGCCTCCTCATTTGACACTAGATGCTAGAATATTTACTTCAGCTTACCTCCCTTTTTTCTTGAGTGTCCCAACTAGGTAAGGCTTTTGATTCAAACACTAAAATACAAAAAAATAATAATCATACAGTTACTTCACTGATTTGTGAAAGTTGCAACAACACATATTTATCTTGTCTGATGTAGCACTAGGGCAGTCTAATGCCATAATGATATTGAAAGTACAGGTAGCCAAAATTGAAAAAGTGTGAATAAAAGAGGTAACTATTTTGCACCCCATGCCACTAAAATAAAATCAGAGCAAATGTGAGTAAATTTAGAGAACCAGTAACTGATTTTAGTATAAATTTATGGTAGAGAACCAGTAACTGATTTTACTATAAATTTATGGTATTTGAATTCTTTTAGCACCTTGATGACAAATCAAATCTTGACATTACTATAAGTTAATGCAAGGATATGATGAAGGTAGGCTATTTAATTAATAAGTAAATTCATTCCAATGTTCAAGAGAGAGAGAGATCAGTGGGGCTTTAACATCCACTGGACACAAACAAGGTCATTTTGGGACTAACACATGGTTAAATTTTATTTCAATAATTTCGCTTATACGTAGGTTTTTTTTAGCAGCTGTGGGAAACTGGAGCACCCAGAGAAAACCCATGAGGTTGGACAGATTACCCTACTTTTTGTCACTTACAACCTGGAATCGAAACCACACCAGTTGAATCAATGACAGACCTTATGATCTAATGCATACACGCTTACCATTCAGCCATTAAACCCCTCCTTCGAATGTGTCATCATATCAAGATGTATGATGACTCCATTAAACATTAAAGTCAGACATGGTAAAAACAAATGTATTCCTGTCAAAAATAATATCATGGCTCATAAATGCAGTAAATGGACATTTTACTATCAGATACTTTAACGATAAACATAACATGAATATAAAAAAATTATTACCTATTTCAAAGTCATCTGCACAAACTTGTACACCAATTTCTCCAGTACAAACAGCGTTTGGGAGTTTCTCATTTGCTAACTTGGTTGTTTTTCGGTATTGATGAACTTCTTTACTTAACGTTTCTAATTGTACTCTTAATTCTTCATTATAATCATTGACTTTTGATAATTGTCTTTCTGCTTTAGCTAGTCTAGAAACCAGATCTTCATTGGTTGTTTTATAATGTGCCAATTCATACTTCAATTCAGAAATATTTTCATTTAGAGTTTCCACATCGACACTTACAGATTCTGTACCAGACATGGCTCTGTGAAAAATAATATTGAAAATATTATATTTGTAAAGGTCATTAATACATTATCATATATCAACAATATTTCTTGATAATAGGACTATAAATACTATAGCCCATAAAAATAATGAAATCAAACTTAAATATAGGCTACACTTGGTAATGCAAGACTTCCTTTGAGCAGGCTAAATGTAGGGCCTATATATCAAAAAAAGTTAAGCTCCCTTATAAAGAATTGCTTTTTGCAATTATCAAATAATTGGCCACAATAGTGTGTTTCCTGTTTCATAGCTCCAACTAGCTAAATAGAATATTGCAACATTTGATTAAAGCCCACCCATCTATCCTGTGCACTAAACCATACAGTGTAGGCCTACTTGCCAACTTGGCCTGTACTACATACAATGATAAATTCGTAGGACTGTACATAGGGCCTACTACATTTGTAGGCCTACCGGTACTCGATTCTTTTAATTAGATAAATTAAAATTTGGGGTATTATATTAACTGCACTAAGGGTTCAACATAAAACTACACAATTCAAAGTGACAAAGTGTTGAAATATTAACACACCAAATTTAAATCAAATGCCTATACGTAGGCCTAAACACAATGTGATTGACAATGACAGTCGACAGTCCTTGCCAGATTCGAATCCAATCCGTACTGTAAACATGAAAAAAAACAGGCTAGGTTATCTTGCAAAATACTGAGAAATTTATTATATGAAATGTATCTAGATTTACATAATGGGTCTTTAAATACCGAACACAATTTGGCGAGCTATTCGGCTAGCGAGCTATTCGATCAATCCAGCTGGCAACCTATTCGTTGGCAACCTATTCAGAATAAATTCAAAAAACGCCCAAACTCATCTATTTTTATCAACCAATAAAATCCATCGTAACGTCTATCAAACGAAAGTAGAATATATTGTTATTTTAAAAGGAAAGAACGTTAATATTCCGAGTCAAAATTCGGGTCATCGTACAAAATTCTGAGCATCCAGCTATATATATTCTGAAAGGTAATTGAATCACCTTTCTGCACAGTATTAGTAAAAGTTGGCACAATCATATTAAAGGGGTGCGCTCTCATCCTAAACTACGCCGACTTTTCAATATTTTAAATATAAAGATAGGCCGGTAATGTTTTCGAAGTCGAAATTCGGACCATCGTACAAAATTCAGAGAACCCAGTTATATATATTCTGAAAGGTAATTGAATAGGCTTTCCAAATATTATTAGTAAAAGTTGGCAAAATCATATTAAAGGGGTGCGCACTCTTCCTAAACATAGCCAATTTGTTCATTTTTCAAATTGTAACTAACGACAGGCCGGTAATTTTTCCAAAGTCCAAATAAGGCCCATCGTACAAAATTCTTAGCATCTAGCTATAAATATTCTGAAAGGTAATTGAATAAGCTTTCCAAATCTTATAAGTAAAAGTTGGCACAATCATATTAAAGGGGTGCGCGCTTATCCGAAACATGGCCAAGTTTTCAATATTCGAAATGTAAAGAACGGTAATGTCCGGAGTCAAAATTCGGACCATCGTACAAAATTCAGAGCACCCGGCTATATATATTCTAAAAGGTGATAAGATAAGCTTTCCAAATATTATTAGTAAAAGTTGGCACAATCCTATTAAAGGGGTGCGCACTTATCCTAAACATAGCCAATTTTTCAATATTCTAAATGTAAAGAACGGTAATGTTCCGAATCAAAATTCGGACCATCGTACAAAATTCAGAGCACCTGGCTGTATATATTCGAAAAGGTGATTCAAAAAGCTTTCAAAATATCATTAATAAAAGTTGGCACAATCATATTAAAGGGGTGCGCTCTCATCCTAAACATAGCCAATTTTTCAATATTCTAAAGGTAAGGAACGGTAATGTCCGGAGTCAACATTCGGACCATCGTACAAAATTCAGAGCATCCGGCTATATACATTCTAAAAGGTGATAAGATAAGCTTTCCAAATATTATTAGCAAAAGTTGGCACAATCATATTAAAGGGGTGCGCACTCATCCTAAACATAGCCAATTTTTAAATATTCTAAATATAAACCTGTACTTTTTTCAAAATCAAAATACGGACCATCGTACAAAATTCAGAGCATCCGGCTATATATATTCTAAAAGGTGGTAGGATAAGCTTTCCAAATATTATTAGTAAAAGTTGGCACAATTATATTAAAGGGGTGCGCTCTCATCCTAAACATAGCCAATTTTTCAATATTCTAAAGGTAAAGAACGGTAATGTCCGGAGTCAAAATTCGGACCATCGTACAAAATTCAGAGCATCCGGCTATAAATATTCTAAAAGGTAATACGATAAGCTTTCCAAATATTTTTAGTAAAAGTTGGCACAATCATATTAAAGGGGTGCGCGCTCATCATAAACATAGCTAATTTTTCAATATTCTAAATATAAAGATAAACCTGTACTTTTTTCAAAGTCAAAATTCGGACCATCGTACAAAATTCAGAGCATCCGGCTATATATATTCTAAAAGGTGGTAAGATAAGCTTTCCAAATATTATTAGTAAAAGTTGGCACAATCATATTAAAGGGGTGCGCTCTCATCCTAAACATAGCCAATTTTTTCAATATTCGAAATGTAAAGAACGGTAATGTCCGGACTCAAAATTCGGACCATCGTACAAAATTCAGAGCATCCGGCTATATATATTCTAAAAGGTGATAAGATAAGCTTTCCAAATATTATTAGTAAAAGTTGGCACAATCATATTAAAGGGGTGCGCACTTATCCTAAACATAGCCAATTTTTCAATATTCTAAATGTAAAGAACGGTAATGTTCCGAATCAAAATTCGGACCATCGTACAAAATTCAGAGCACCTGGCTGTATATATTCGAAAAGGTAATTCAAAAAGCTTTCCAAATATCATTAATAAAAGTTGGCACAATCATATTAAAGGGGTGCGCTCTCATCCTAAACATAGCCAATTTTTCAATATTCTAAAGGTAAGGAACTGTAATGTCCGGAGTCAACATTCGGACCATCGTACAAAATTCAGAGCATCCGGCTATATACATTCTAAAAGGTGATAAGATAAGCTTTCCAAATATTATTAGCAAAAGTTGGCACAATCATATTAAAGGGGTGCGCACTCATCCTAAACATAGCCAATTTTTAAATATTCTAAATATAAACCTGTACTTTTTTCAATGTCAAAATACGGACCATCGTACAAAATTCAGAGCATCCGGCTATATATATTCTAAAAGGTGGTAGGATAAGCTTTCCAAATATTATTAGTAAAAGTTGGCACAATCATATTAAAGGGGTGCGCTCTCATCCTAAACATAGCCAATTTTTCAATATTCTAAAGGTAAAGAACGGTAATGTCCGGAGTCAAAATTCGGACCATCGTACAAAATTCAGAGCATCCGGCTATAAATATTCTAAAAGGTAATACGATAAGCTTTCCAAATATTTTTAGTAAAAGTTGGCACAATCATATTAAAGGGGTGCGCGCTCATCATAAACATAGCTAATTTTTCAATATTCTAAATATAAAGATAAACCTGTACTTTTTTCAAAGTCAAAATTCGGACCATCGTACAAAATTCAGAGCATCCGGCTATATATATTCTAAAAGGTGGTAAGATAAGCTTTCCAAATATTATTAGTAAAAGTTGGCACAATCATATTAAAGGGGTGCGCTCTCATCCTAAACATAGCCAATTTTTTCAATATTCGAAATGTAAAGAACGGTAATGTCCGGAGTCAAAATTCGGACCATCGTACAAAATTCAGAGCATCCGGCTATATATATTCTAAAAGGTGATAAGATAAGCTTTACAAATATTATTAGTAAAAGTTGGCACAATCATATTAAAGGGGTGCGCTCTCATCCTAAACATTGCCAATTTTTCAATATTCTAAATGTAAAGAAAAACCCTGCACTTTTTTCAAAGTCAGAATCCGGACCATCGTACAACATTCAGAGCACCCAGCTATATATATTCGGAAAGGTAATTAAATACGCTTTCTAAATATTATTAGTAAAAATTGGCACAATCATATTAAAGGGGTGCGCACTCATCCTAAAGATAGCCAATTTTTGAAAATTCTAAAGGTAAAGAACGGTAATGTCCGGAGTCAAAATTCGGACCATCGTACAAAATTCAGAGCATCCAGCTATATATATTCTAAAAGGTGATAAGATAAGCTTTACAAATATTTTTAGTAAAAGTTGGCACAATTATATTAAAGGGGTGCGCTCTCATCCTAAACATTGCCAATTTTTCATTATTCTAAAGGTTAAGAACGGTAATGTCCGGAGTCAAAATTCGGACCATCGTACAAAATTCAGAGCATCCGGCTATATATATTCTAAAAGGTGATAAGATAAGCTTTACAAATATTATTAGTAAAAGTTGGCACAATCATATTAAAGGGGTGCGCTCTCATCCTAAAGATAGCCAATTTTTCAATATTCTAAAGGTAAAGAACGGTAATGTCCGGAGTCAAAATTCGGACCATCGTACAAAATTCAGAGCATCCAGCTATATATATTCTAAAAGGTAATAAGATAAGCTTTACAAATATTATTAGTAAAAGTTGGCACAATCATATTAAAGGGGTGCGCTCTCATCCTAAACATAGCCAATTTTTCAATATTCTAAAGGTAAAGAACGGTAATGTCCGGAGTCAAAATTCGGACCATCGTACAAAATTCAGAGCATCCGGCTATATATATTCTAAACGGTGATAGGATAAGCTTTCTAAATATTATTAGTAAAAGTTGGCACAATCATATTAAAGGGGTGCGCGCTCATCCTAAACATAGCCAATTTTTCAATATTCTAAATATAAAGATAAACCTGTACTTTTTTCAAATTTGCCCTGGCGGCGGCACTACCGTCTACTCTTATTTATAATGCCAACTGTAAATAGATCATGTACGTGTACATAAATGTACTCTAAATTTGATCAATATATTTAGTTGAATGTTAAGAAATTTGTACAATGATCTGAATGAGAACTTAAAACCATACCGGTCTTTCTTCACATTTAGTATATTGAGAGCTAGCCACTTTAAAATATTATTGAGCAAAATGTTACTAAAAGTATTTAAATATCTCTCAGAATATATTTAATTGGATACTTAGAATGTTGTACAATGGTCGACATTTTGATAAGGAACGGTCTTTCCCTTTAAAATTGTTTTAAAAAATTGGCCAAATTTAGAATGAGTGCTTTCCCCTATAATATGATTTTAATAACTTTTACTAATAATATTTAGAAAACATATTTCATCACCTTTTCGCATACATATAGTCGGGTGCTCTGAATTTTGTACGATGGTCCGAGTTTTGACTCGGAACATTGCCGTTCTTTACATTTAGAATATTGAAAAATTGGCTATGTTTAGGATGAGAGCGCACCCCTTTAATATAATTGTGCCAACTTTTACTGGTAATTTTTGGAAAGCTTATACAATCACCTTTTCGAATATATATAGCCGGTTGCTCTAAATTTTGTACGATGGTCCGAGTTTTGATTGGGAACACTGCCGTTCTTTACATTTAGAATATTGAAATATTGGCTCTGTTTAGGATGAGGGCGCACACTTTTACTATGGTTGTGCCAACTTTTACTGATAATTTGTGGAAAGCTTATTTAATCATCTTCTCGCATATATATAGTCGGATGCTCTGAATTCTGTACGATGGTCCGGATTCTGACTTTGAAAAAAGTGCAGGGTTTTTCTTTACATTTAGAATATTGGAAAATTGGCAATGTTTAGGATGAGAGCGCACCCCTTTAATATGATTGTGCCAACTTTTACTTATAATATTTGGAAAGCTTATCTTATCACCGTTTAGAATATATATAGCCGGATGTTCTGAATTTTGTACGATGGTCCGAATTTTGACTCTGGATATTACCGTTCTTTACCTTTAAAATATTGAAAAATTGGCTATCTTTAGGATGAGTGCGCACCCCTTTAATATGATTGTGCCAATTTTTACTAATAATATTTAGAAAGCTTATTTAATTACCTTTCCGAATATATATAGCTGGGTGCTCTGAATGTTGTACGATGGTCCGGATTCTGACTTTGAAAAAAGTGCAGGGTTTTTCTTTACATTTAGAATATTGAAAAATTGGCAATGTTTAGGATGATAGCGCACCCCTTTAATATGATTGTGCCAACTTTTACTAATAATATTTGTAAAGCTTATCTTATCACCTTTTAGAATATATATAGCCGGATGCTCTGAATTTTGTACGATGGTCCGAATTTTGACTCCGGACATTACCGTTCTTTACATTTCGAATATTGAAAAGATTGGCTATGTTTAGGATGAGAGCGCACCCCTTTTATATGATTGTGCCAACTTTTACTAATAATATTTGGAAAGCTTATCCTACCATCTTTTAGAATATATATAGCCGGATGCTCTGAATTTTGTACGATGGTCCGTATTTTGACTTTGAAAAAAGTACAGGTTTATATTTAGAATATTTAAAAATTGGCTATGTTTAGGATGAGTGCGCACCCCTTTAATATGATTGTGCCAACTTTTGCTAATAATATTTGGAAAGCTTATCTTATCACCTTTTAGAATGTATATAGCCGGATGCTCTGAATTTTGTACGATGGTCCGAATGTTGACTCCGGACATTACCGTTCCTTACCTTTAGAATATTGAAAAATTGGCTATGTTTAGGATGAGAGCGCACCCCTTTCATATGATTGTGCCAACTTTTATTAATGATATTTTGAAAGCTTTTTGAATCACCTTTTCGAATATATACAGCCAGGTGCTCTGAATTTTGTACGATGGTCCGAATTTTGATTCGGAACATTACCGTTCTTTACATTTAGAATATTTAAAAATTGGCTATGTTTAGGATGAGTGCGCACCCCTTTAATATGATTGTGCCAACTTTTGCTAATAATATTTGGAAAGCTTATCTTATCACCTTTTAGAATGTATATAGCCGGATGCTCTGAATTTTGTACGATGGTCCGAATGTTGACTCCGGACATTACCGTTCCTTACCTTTAGAATATTGAAAAATTGGCTATGTTTAGGATGAGAGCGCACCCCTTTCATATGATTGTGCCAACTTTTATTAATGATATTTTGAAAGCTTTTTGAATCACCTTTTCGAATATATACAGCCAGGTGCTCTGAATTTTGTACGATGGTCCGAATTTTGATTCGGAACATTACCGTTCTTTACATTTAGAATATTGAAAAATTGGCTATGTTTAGGATAAGTGCGCACCCCTTTAATATGATTGTGCCAACTTTTACTAATAATATTTAGAAAGCTTATCTTATCACCTTTTAGAATATATATAGCCGGATGCTCTGAATTTTGTACGATGGTCCGAATTTTGACTCCGGACATTACCGTTCTTTACATTTCGAATATTGAAAAAATTGGCTATGTTTAGGATGAGAGCGCACCCCTTTAATATGATTGTGCCAACTTTTACTAATAATATTTGGAAAGCTTATCTTACCACCTTTTAGAATATATATAGCCGGATGCTCTGAATTTTGTACGATGGTCCGAATTTTGACTTTGAAAAAAGTACAGGTTTATCTTTATATTTAGAATATTGAAAAATTAGCTATGTTTATGATGAGCGCGCACCCCTTTAATATGATTGTGCCAAGTTTTACTAAAAATATTTGGAAAGCTTATCGTATTACCTTTTAGAATATTTATAGCCGGATGCTCTGAATTTTGTACGATGGTCCGAATTTTGACTCCGGACATTACCGTTCTTTACCTTTAGAATATTGAAAAATTGGCTATGTTTAGGATGAGAGCGTACCCCTTTAATATGATTGTGCCAACTTTTACTAATAATATTTGGAAAGCTTATCCTACCACCTTTTAGAATATATATAGCCGGATGCTCTGAATTTTGTACGATGGTCCGTATTTTGACTTTGAAAAAAGTACAGGTTTATATTTAGAATATTTAAAAATTGGCTATGTTTAGGATGAGTGCGCACCCCTTTAATATGATTGTGCCAACTTTTACTAATAATATTTGGAAAGCTTATCTTATCACCTTTTAGAATGTATATAGCCGGATGCTCTGAATTTTGTACGATGGTCCGAATGTTGACTCCGGACATTACCGTTCCTTACCTTTAGAATATTGAAAAATTGGCTATGTTTAGGATGAGAGCGCACCCCTTTAATATGATTGTGCCAACTTTTATTAATGATATTTGGAAAGCTTTTTGAATCACCTTTTCGAATATATACAGCCAGGTGCTCTGAATTTTGTACGATGGTCCGAATTTTGATTCGGAACATTACCGTTCTTTACATTTAGAATATTGAAAAATTGGCTATGTTTAGGATAAGTGCGCACCCCTTTAATATGATTGTGCCAACTTTTACTAATAATATTTGGAAAGCTTATCTTATCACCTTTTAGAATATATATAGCCGGATGCTCTGAATTTTGTACGATGGTCCGAATTTTGACTCCGGACATTACCGTTCTTTACATTTCGAATATTGAAAAATTGGCCATGTTTCGGATAAGCGCACACCCCTTTAATATGATTGTGCCAACTTTTACTTATAAGATTTGGAAAGCTTATTCAATTACCTTTCAGAATATTTATAGCTAGATGCTAAGAATTTTGTACGATGGGCCTTATTTGGACTTTGGAAAAATTACCGGCCTGTCGTTAGTTACAATTTGAAAAATGAACAAATTGGCTATGTTTAGGATGAGAGCGCACCCCTTTCATATGATTGTGCCAACTTTTATTAATGATATTTTGAAAGCTTTTTGAATCACCTTTTCGAATATATACAGCCAGGTGCTCTGAATTTTGTACGATGGTCCGAATTTTGATTCGGAACATTACCGTTCTTTACATTTAGAATATTGAAAAATTGGCTATGTTTAGGATGAGTGCGCACCCCTTTAATATGATTGTGCCAACTTTTGCTAATAATATTTGGAAAGCTTATCTTATCACCTTTTAGAATGTATATAGCCGGATGCTCTGAATTTTGTACGATGGTCCGAATGTTGACTCCGGACATTACCGTTCCTTACCTTTAGAATATTGAAAAATTGGCTATGTTTAGGATGAGAGCGCACCCCTTTAATATGATTGTGCCAACTTTTATTAATGATATTTGGAAAGCTTTTTGAATCACCTTTTCGAATATATACAGCCAGGTGCTCTGAATTTTGTACGATGGTCCGAATTTTGATTCGGAACATTACCGTTCTTTACATTTAGAATATTGAAAAATTGGCTATGTTTAGGATAAGTGCGCACCCCTTTAATATGATTGTGCCAACTTTTACTAATAATATTTAGAAAGCTTATCTTATCACCTTTTAGAATATATATAGCCGGATGCTCTGAATTTTGTACGATGGTCTGAATTTTGACTCCGGACATTACCGTTCTTTACATTTCGAATATTGAAAAAATTGGCTATGTTTAGGATGAGAGCGCACCCCTTTAATATGATTGTGCCAACTTTTACTAATAATATTTGGAAAGCTTATCTTACCACCTTTTAGAATATATATAGCCGGATGCTCTGAATTTTGTACGATGGTCCGAATTTTGACTTTGAAAAAAGTACAGGTTTATCTTTATATTTAGAATATTGAAAAATTAGCTATGTTTATGATGAGCGCGCACCCCTTTAATATGATTGTGCCAAGTTTTACTAAAAATATTTGGAAAGCTTATCGTATTACCTTTTAGAATATTTATAGCCGGATGCTCTGAATTTTGTACGATGGTCCGAATTTTGACTCCGGACATTACCGTTCTTTACCTTTAGAATATTGAAAAATTGGCTATGTTTAGGATGAGAGCGTACCCCTTTAATATGATTGTGCCAACTTTTACTAATAATATTTGGAAAGCTTATCCTACCACCTTTTAGAATATATATAGCCGGATGCTCTGAATTTTGTACAATGGTCCGTATTTTGACTTTGAAAAAAGTACAGGTTTATATTTAGAATATTTAAAAATTGGCTATGTTTAGGATGAGTGCGCACCCCTTTAATATGATTGTGCCAACTTTTACTAATAATATTTGGAAAGCTTATCTTATCACCTTTTAGAATGTATATAGCCGGATGCTCTGAATTTTGTACGATGGTCCGAATGTTGACTCCGGACATTACCGTTCCTTACCTTTAGAATATTGAAAAATTGGCTATGTTTAGGATGAGAGCGCACCCCTTTAATATGATTGTGCCAACTTTTATTAATGATATTTGGAAAGCTTTTTGAATCACCTTTTCGAATATATACAGCCAGGTGCTCTGAATTTTGTACGATGGTCCGAATTTTGATTCGGAACATTACCGTTCTTTACATTTAGAATATTGAAAAATTGGCTATGTTTAGGATAAGTGCGCACCCCTTTAATATGATTGTGCCAACTTTTACTAATAATATTTGGAAAGCTTATCTTATCACCTTTTAGAATATATATAGCCGGATGCTCTGAATTTTGTACGATGGTCCGAATTTTGACTCCGGACATTACCGTTCTTTACATTTCGAATATTGAAAAATTGGCCATGTTTCGGATAAGCGCGCACCCCTTTAATATGATCGTGCCAACTTTTACTTATAAGATTTGGAAAGCTTATTCAATTACCTTTCAGAATATTTATAGCTAGATGCTAAGAATTTTGTACGATTGGCCTTATTTGGACTTTGGAAAAATTACCGGCCTGTCGTTAGTTACAATTTGAAAAATGAACAAATTGGCTATGTTTAGGAAGAGTGCGCACCCCTTTAATATGATTTTGGCAACTTTTACTAATAATATTTGGAAAGCCTATTCAATTACCTTTCAGAATATATATAACTGGGTTCTCTGAATTTTGTACGATGGTCCGAATTTCGACTTCGAAAACATTACCGGCCTATCTTTATATTTAAAATATTGAAAAGTCGGCGTAGTTTAGGATGAGAGCGCACCCCTTTAATATGATTGTGCCAACTTTTACTAATACTGTGCAGAAAGGTGATTCAATTACCTTTCAGAATATATATAGCTGGATGCTCAGAATTTTGTACGATGACCCGAATTTTGACTCGGAATATTAACGTTCTTTCCTTTTAAAATAACAATATATTCTACTTTCGTTTGATAGACGTTACGATGGATTTTATTGGTTGATGAAAATAGATGAGTTTGGGCGTTTTTTGAATTTATTCTGAATAGGTTGCCAACGAATAGGTTGCCAGCGGGATTGATCGAATAGCTCGCTAGCCGAATAGCTCGCCAAATTGTGTTCGGTTCTTTAAATAATTATGGAAAGGTTCATTTTGAGGATTCGTCTAGTCTCAACATTAAAATTGAGAACTGTTGTCACTACTTCGTACCAGTGGCACTGGCAGTGCCTGCTTCGTACTAAACAACACTGACATACGATTACATCATGTGTACCTATTTCAAGAATACTCGGAGTAGTCAAGCACTGATGTGTCGTATGCATAGAGTTATAACTCTATGGTCGTATGCAACACTGAGACACTGCACTTAACTAGTTTTTAGACGGACTGGCAATGGAAACGGAATATGTCCCAAGGGAGGTAACTTGTATAATTTGAACGACTGACGGATGAAGACCACCATTAATTTCCCCATTGACTTCAATGATAATTCTTGCCCCTTTGCCCACCTCCAACTTTCCCCCAAATATTCGATGGGCTGAATGCTTTTCACTATAGACAGAGGAACAAATGACCATGTCTTTGCACTAAAATATGTATGAGGTTGACCACCAAAGTTTCTAGATACACAAACTTGAAGAAGCATACCCAAAACATGTACATAGTTGCCCTTCCTATCACCGTAGCCAACCTGATAACTCGGTTATTCTCCCGCCTCAAAATCATAAATATTTACCAAAACCTGACAGAAAATATTAATTCAAACCCCCTTCTTCCATTCTAGACCAAAAAATCAACAAAAATGGGCACGCAAAAGGGGAGAAAAGAGATGGAGAATTGCTATAAATAGACGAATTACAATTTGTGATACCGGTACCGAGATCGTGAAATTTAATGGTGGTCTGCCTCCTAACGAGTGGTGAAATGAAATGGAATTTCGATGCCTACTATTCTAAAATGGTGAAATTTAATGATGGTCTAACTCCTGACGAGTGGTGAAATGAAGTGGAATTTTGATGACCACTATTCTACATCTACCGGGATAACAAACAAGACATAGCTCTGTAGTGAACTGCGAATGTTTTTTTCCCATGGAAATCACCATGTCCGCCTTATTATCAAATTCCGAACGACTATAGCCTACGTTAGGGACTAAGTTATAGCCTACTCAATGTTCTCACATAGTTTGGGAGACGTTTTTAATTTGTAGTCGAGTATTTACTATTAACACATCATGATATAGGCTACACTAGAAAGCACCTTTTATAATCAGTTTTTCAAAACATTTCTCGGCCCTATGGCTTAGTGGGCGTACCTTGCAGACTCGCGGGGTCAGGCCCAGGACCTCGCATCGTCCGTCGCATTTTCAACCAAATGTTGACCGATAAACGTTGAAAATTGCTCCATTACTGATGTCTTCCGTCTTACGTGATCTATATAGCCGGCTTGTAATTAGTCCGTGTGTATCTTGTCGGCGTGTTTGTATTATGGGTTAAAATTGTTTGAGTATGGTGCATTGGTCCTCCTGCAATATTTTAATGAACAAATGAGACGATGCTATGGACTAATGGACTACTATTACATTTTGATTAGGATTCTCTTGTCTTTACAAATAAAATGACGTACATGTATTTATAAGTTGTAGGGCCTACATACTTGTCCAAAACTATCTAACGCCGCAACCAGAAACGTACAGAAACATACTACATGTATATGCAATTTAACGTATGCATACTCATAGGCCTTCGTGTAGGCCTACAGGAAGCAAAAGTTTAAATACCGGTACAGAAAATTACAGGGACGTAGCAGCAACGCGATTAAATTTAATTTTACCTGTGTCTGAACTCAACGGGTTAATAGCTTGGAAAATTAATGAGACATTAATTTGGACATTGGCCAATCAAAATATCTCAAACTATACATTTTTATGACACAGTCAATTCAACGAAGTGGAGTCTTGTTGAATTTTCAGTTCAATTACTAAATGTCACTGAACCAATTTAACACCAGTCAAACATAAACTACATAGTAGGGCTGCATTTTAATAGTTGAAAGATGAGTGTCCTATATATAAACTTGATGTTCAGGAAATGAAATGAATAGGACAAACGTTAATTGAAGGCTTGACGTACATATATACTTGACTCAAGCATGCAATATATACTAGGGTTTTGATATTATATAATTAGTCCAATTTCATATTTGTTTTAAGAGATTGCGGTGTTTCAAAATGGAATCGCATAAAACTCGTTGTTCTAAATTCGCCAGATATGTATCGTTGGATCACAAGCAACATGAAGACTTTGTGACATTCCAGGTAAGGCTATACTGAACATGGCAGGTAAAACATCAGGACTCAGACTCAGTAAGGGGATAGCTCACTTACCTCCCCCGGAAGGTCCAGTTTTGATCCTGGTCCGGGTGGTCCCCCCCCCCTTGTCAATGTGGCAGGGCTTGGTAAGGCGATGGTTCTTTAACCAGGAGGTCCAGTACCTCAGGACTCAAACGCGTTTTCCTCTTGTCACCTAGTGGTGCAGAACGGGTTGGCTGAAATACTAAGGTACCGCGGGTTGTAAGTTAGAATTCTAAATAAGAGTAGAGCGCCATTGTCATGGACAAAATTTCTCGCATAGCACACTGCATTGCACAGACCGTCTTCCGTAGCCCGGTTGTTGAAGAACAGTATAAAGTGTTAATGAGAATTTCATCGCATTTCACTGTAAATATAATACTCTATTATAAGGTTTTTAATTAGGTTAATTTATTTGTATTATGAGACATAGTCCGCATAAAAAAATGTACCAAGAAATTTATATTTTATAGACCAATCGACAAATTATTTTTAATTTTATTGGCTTCATAAATACATATTGCATAAAAACCTTTCAAAACTAATAAATGAGAGACCTTTGCCAATTGGCAAATTGCACAACTACAGGTTGATGTATACGTGTAGAGACTTTCACAAAGATATCTTGAACGTTTTATGAGACAAAACTCAGGATAAAAAAGAAACAAAAGAACAGTTTTAAATTAGACTACAACGAATATTTCACGTGGTTTTGAATCTGAGAACGTAATGTTATAGTAATTTTATGCTAATTCTAAATCAGAAAGTACCCTCCCAAAAATGTCGTTTTGTTCCTAAAATACATATTTCTGTTAAAATAACAGAATATTTTGCCAAGTGTTGATTTTATTGGAGAGATGTTTCTCCTGTCAAATAAAAATAAAACGGTCAAGGCTAAGATTAGTAAGATTGTCTTCATACTGGTCTTCGGCTTAGAATGCGCAATAACGTGTGTTGTCGATGTTTCTGTACCACCCCATACCCAACGCCGGATTAACCTTGGTGGGGGCCCTGGGGCCTAGAACATGTGGGGGCCCCTGATCAGCGACCGCGACCGCCGAATACGCGAAGCCCCGCAAGGGGGGTCTGGGGCAGGGCCGCAGTATGGTTAAAGTGGGGGTGCAGCAGAGTGTTTGGGACGCCAATATAATGCCTGAGTTACTAAGTGCGAAGCGGTGCGTGTGTGAACGTGGGGTGGGGTGGGGTGGGGTCTGGAAGCCCATACCCCCGAAATTTTGAAAATTAGACTGTCACAAACGCGTTTTCCACCCACTTGGCGCTGCAATCAACGTCGCTCACGTGTGTCAATTTCGGCAGCGATATTTCTCATTATGATGTTAGGCACACCAAAATATGAAACTCCTTATCGTCTAAACTAGAATTAGTCCGAAACACCATAGGGCGACCAGAACGAGAATCTCTAATCATGTCATTTGGTGGCGGCGCCGACCAAGAAAGAGGTGATAAGAGAGGCCTTTCGCCGATGCGGGCGGCACCCTTGTCTGGGGTCCTCCCTCAGACATTTTTGAAAAAAAAAACGATGCTGGAAACTCGTTTCTCTGCCATTGGGGTGATATCCGAGTGGCAATTTTGTATTTTATATGGCGGCAGATTTTTTTTTGAGAGGCATTTGCTCCTGATGTCCACACCTTGGGTCCACGCCTGTGGTGGCGCCCGATAGCCTCCACATAAGAGATAAATATAAGAAAGTTTGGTTTAGCTATAGGCGCCATTAAAACCGACCGACGCATCAGTGCCTCAGGAGCATCACTGTGTGATCATAATCAAGTGTATTATTTTATAATTGAAAGGTTATCAATTTTTTGGAAAAGGGCGCCTTTTTTTCTGGAAATTTTCAGAAATTGGAGACCGGAAACATGATTTCCTGGCATTTCAGGCACTTGTGTGGAGCCATTTCGCCAAGATAAAAAAATTCTGCCACAAAATTAGCGCATTCTGGCGTTATTTCAGTGGACCAATCCATGCGAGTGCTATTAAATGATGGCATTTCTAGAGGAGGAGGCTGGGCGCAACTGAGATTTTTTGTGGGGGGCCCCCTAATGTGGGGGGCCCTTGGGCCTGTGCCCCATGGTTAATCCGGCCCTGCCCATACCCCCACAAAGTTGCTGGTGGGGCTTCGCTTCGACAATAATTTGCCATTTCTAAATATTTAAGTACAGTATTGGAACAATTTATTAATACCCACCTTAACCAGTTACATTATAAAATGTTTAGAAACCACCAGTCAGGCGACGAATGAACATTGGACCGGGAAGTTTATAATTTGAGTAGCTGTAAATTAGGATAGGTTTTAGTTTCCTGATACATGTACTTGAGATGAAAGTACAACCTGATTTTTATCTGCAACACTCTAAAATCGGTGTTTTTCAAAATTTGGTCAGAGACATCTCATGCAGAGCAATGGTCGCTCCCTGTAAGTTCTCTCAGCTCTCTCCCACATTGTTTTCAAAATGGGGGATTCATGTATTACTAAATAATACTTAATACCCCATACAAGCAGCGTGCACACGCTAACCATTCAGCCCACCACCCCAGTCAAGTAATAAGATTTAATAAAGCAACACCCGGTTTGTTGTTCGAACATAATCCGGGATTGTATTCTTTTGCAACTCGTTTAAACCCTTTAGTAGGAATATTTTATTTCTGAATTGCCTCTGCAATTATGTATCCCTTCGACATAATTTAGCCACGGATCCGAACGTTTATTTTCTTCGGCATTGGACATGGAACCATATAGAAAACATACTGCTGCAGATCCAAAATTCAAAATGCCATTTTAATTTCTTATTTTCAGTGTAAAAAAATGCCTTTACTATATGCTGTATATCGCAGTATTTTAGCAGCCTACAGTATCATGGTTGTGGTTGCATCGGGTTTAAAAAGTAGCGGTCCTAAAGTTTTTATATGGTTTACCTATTGGGCCTACTATACACTAACACTAAGTTTTATAGTCCGATGTTTTACTGCCTGGTTATACAGATTATATTGGAAAAATCCTAATGGTGAGATATTTTATAATAATACGAATAAATTAGGTAATATAGTCAATTATGTCCCGGGGTGTGGACGACCGTCTCTTATTAATGACATTACATACACTCTGCATCCTGAACTGATTGCAATCATTCTTGGAAGGGATTTCCAGAATGAGTGCCAAAAGAAACATTATGGGCATAAATAATGTTCTGTTATCATTGCATTTCCAAAATAAGTTTCCATGTTGATGTTTTGGTACCACAAACCAAGCTAGAGTCAAATATTGAGAATGGACAGACTCATAGACTAAGAGGTCTCGGGACGATTCCTCGGAATATCCCGGTCTGTTTTCCCATTGTCAGCTGTGCAGGACAGAGACAACCCAGTCGTTCGGATGGGACGAAAAGCCGAGGTCATGGCGTAGGGCCCACACGTAAAATAGCCCATCACTCTTTAAGTTTTATTAACAGCTGATAGAAATGCTGCTGCCCGGGGCAAAGTGTCTCGCAAGATACCCTACATGGCTTATACCCGTCATAATTAACACGGTTGCAGAAAATTAAGGACGTTAACCCCATATTATTTCATTTCATTTTTTTACAAGGAACAAATTTATTGACCGACTGTGATGTCACTTCTTTAACATATAAACCAGATTGCTAGAAATTTTGTTATTAGCTGATTATTACTGCCCAGGCCCGGATCCAGGATTTTGTCGAGATTGGGGGGGGGGGGGGGGCATACATTGGAGAAAAGGGTAATCATCATAGTGCCGCACGCATTAGTGGTCTAGATGACCAGTCTCTCTCGTCAATATGCCCAACCCCTCTCTATTTCTATTATTTATTTTATCCAGGAGAATATTACTGGAAGTATACTCCACGAGTTTTAAAGATCCAGTTCGTTCTTGTGAATATAGCAAGTACAGTCTCACCAGTCATCAGTATAATATTCTGGTTGGCTGTATATGATCGTAAGTTCACCATTTCATGGACATTTTGTCTTTATTTGCTACACGGTGAACAGTCCATATGCTGATTACACTATTTTGTGTTTTTACACATTTTTGCCTATACCGTTTTTAGGACTTCGAATTTTGTCTAATGGTTTGGATTGTTCGTACTTGGTTTTATTTTATTTTTATCCCAATAATATTCCTGGGGTCTATATCAAGGAATTTTAACTAAGATAAAATCCAAATTTTAGAAATTTGATTGGATAATATTAGATTGATTTTAGTGCTTAGCCAATAGCCAACCAAAATTGGATTTTATCTTTAGTTAAGATTTCGAGAAACGGGGACCTGAGCTTTTCTTTCTTACCGCCAAACTCGATATTTACATGTTTTAATGGACTCGTCTAAAGGTTTATTCTAATATTTAAAGTGTTACAGTTTGAAAATTGTTACCAGAAAAAAAGTTCAGGGATAGTACTGAGAGTTTCCTGGCAAAAATGTATTTCGGGCAAGCTGACTTTTCGGGCAGCAATTAAAGGGGAAAAAAATTAGGTCTCCATACCGCGCGACGATTGATTGGTTGTTTGGAATTCAGGTCAGCCAGGTAGGCTATATTGGACCAAATTGAAGTTGCTGTATTCACACACTGGAGTAGCATGAAAACACGTTTGCGGCAGTTAAATTTTTTCAAATGCATTTTTCTCTAAGAGCTCCAGCATCTTTAAGACAGTCGTATCTGCACTACTGTCTTCGTGATTGGAATTCGAGTCAGCCACCTTAATTAGCTAGGCTATATTAGACCACTTTGAAGTTAATAATCTCGTCATTTTACAAGGGTGGCAAATTAAGCTTGAGACTTATTTTCAATTTGGCCCTTGGCACGGATCGTGCGAATAATTTCGATCATTACTGCAGGAAGAAACCGAAGAACTCGGGGGAAACCTGCCTGATCGGACGTTGCTTTTTTCACCGGCTGCAATAGCAGGAAAACGTGTTCGCAGACTACCAAATCTAGGCCATTGTGTTGACGAGACGTTAAACTGATTTTTGTTGTTTCTTTCAGCTGAAACTGGTCCAACTTCTGTTAGTATTAATACACATGGTATAAATGTAGCTCTAGTTGTTCTGGATACAATAATAAGCCGACATCCAGTCAAATTAATTCACTTCTTTCACTCAGTCATATTCTGTGTGGTTTATGCACTTTTTACAGTATTATATTGGGCTGTTGGTGGAACTAATCATAAGAATGAACCATATATTTACAAAATTCTCGATTACTCCGGCAAAACTGATGTGGCCATTATGTACGTACTTTTAGTCCCCTTTGTGGGTGCACCTCTTTGTCATTGTTTCATCTTTATCATCTTTAAACTACGAAATGCAATATATAATAATACTTGCTCCAAGGAAGACACAGACGCTGCTCTAGAAGACCATGAAATGGAAAAGTCGGTAATAGTTTGAGTTTATAACATTGAAATTTATTTAGTTTTATATGCACGGAGCTGGAAAGAGATACTATTGGATTGAGCAGTCATTCAAGTTTCATACATGAAGCTGGGCAGGGATATAATTTGATTATAAACACTCATCAAAGTGCACGATTATTTTAAGTTATTCATAAATATTTATAGCTTTCATTTTTATAAACTTTTGTTAACATCAACATTAAATTCTTCGTATAAAACATTTATTTATTTATTAAATTATTCACACTCAAATAAGCTTCACACCTTCTAATTATTTCATTAAAAATATTTTTTAATTCATTTATTTTAAGCTTAAGAAATATTGTTAATATCAAAAATCTGCATTTAAAATTTCCTTTATAAATTATTTTAATTTATTCATCGACTTTTGTTAATATCAACAATAAATACTTGGCTTTAAAACGTTTCTGTATTCATTATTAGAGCTTTGAAGAACAACTGTAACAGTCCTTTTAATAATAAGTTTATATAAGTGCATTGTAAAAGGGGTGTAAGTTATCTCCTGAAATCTGAATAATGTTTTGTAAAGAGGATTTTAATAACCATTATTACATTTAACATTTAAAGTGGGTTTATAAAGCTTGACATGCACTTAAAATGAGGAACATTTACACTCTTAATCAATGTCCCCAAACCTGGATTTAAATACCCAGAATAAATGAATGAAATTGGGAATTAACTTCTTATTTTTTTGCACTGACTGGGATAATGAAGACGAACATACCCTAGACACTGCTAGGAGGGAAATTTTTCTTTGACAAATACTGAAATCCACTTTAAAATACACTCATGACAAAACCAATCAAATTTCGGAAGAATGGTTTCATGATTTATGAGCTCATTCATAACAAAGATAATTTCGTTCTACATTCATTTTGTTATCTTCCTTATAAATACTGTTTTTCAGCTTAATTGATTCTTGAGTATTAATCACAATTTGGAACTTCAGAACAAAGTGAAATTAAATGTAGGCTTTGCATTTTTTGTTGTTGTTATTTGACAACTGCAAGTAATTAAATATTATATTCCATTTGATTAAATCTGCTTTATTGACCATGAGTATATTAGAGGATATGCTGTGTGTTAAATATAGCTTATATATATATACATGTAATAGGTAATATAAAATAGTTAAAATAAAAAAAAAGGAAAAACTAAAATACAATTATTATAATCATAAATCATGCATTATAAACAATAATGAGTGAGAAACGGATGCTGTATAAAATGAATATATAGTATGCAATCCATATATATAATAATGAACAATATAAACAAAACTATGTAGTCTATATGCAATATATAATGGAAATATAAACTAAAAAATATAGCCTATATGCTATATAAACTAAATTATGTAGTCTATGCAATATATAATGAAAATAATATATAATGATGCAAAAATAACTTGAACTACGAAGTTCTCTACATGATAATTTAAGTACTGTCGACTTAAGTACTTTCTATAAATCCATGAGACAGATATAATTAAGTTCTTCAATTCTAAAAATATAATATATTAAATCAAACACTCCTTTTTTTAAAATTAAAGAACTACCGGTACAGTATTTTAAATTCAAATTAATGTAAGTTTGAGTTTGATGGATTTCTAATCTAAAAAAACACTCTAAATAACACGAAAAAAATATTTTTAAACAAACAAATCTCATCTAACAATTAATCACTAAAAAGAAAGAAATGTAATTTAAAAAATATTTACAATACAAAGTATATTTGTGATAAGTTCGATATGTAATTTCTCACAATACATGGATGTGATAATATTACCATTATACACTAGACCAACGCTAGACCAAACGCAATAAAAATTGGAAATGAATAAACTTCAATCAATCATTAAATGTAAGTATATGTACTTTCTTTTTTTTCAATACAAAATATTTCCTTATTTAGAATACTGATCGATTCCATTTTGTTTGTTCATAACATGTTCAAATGTTTGTTAACAACATAAAATACAAATATTCTGGTATTAAATTTGGGACTAGACATCAAATTTAAAATAAAACAATAACATGAAAATTTAAACAAATAAATATATAAAAAGTACCGGGATTCTTAATTTTTTAATTCAGAATAAATTGTATGAATACTAAGACTATACCATATAATATCATGCTCTATCTGATATATAATAACACAATTTATCAAATTATACAGACAACAATCTGTAATATTTTTGGGATCTGATATTTTTGTGTGAAATTGACTGAAGAATATATATATATATAGATAGATAGAAAAGAGCGATTCTTCCAGTTATCCCAAGTGGTTTAAAGTAACTAGTTTTGTTCGTATTGAACTCTTCAGACTGGTTAGACTCAAATTTGAAGTTCTATTTAAACTTTTCCAGGACCCCAGTAAGAGAATTTACCAGGGTTAGTTTTTGACAGGATTGCCAGGATAATTTTACCGGGGTTTGGTGTACTTTGGTGGGGTTTTGTCTTACTGGGGTTTAGTTATAATGGCAGGGTTGGCAAGATTGTTTTACCGGGGTTTGGTGCTTCACGATTTTGCTGAATGCCAACATTTGGTATAATAATGGCTAAGTTCAGAGTTTGGTTTTATACGACTAGAAAAGGAATACGAAAAATATGTTTGGAGACAAGGCAGGGGACTAGTTTCGTTCATATTAAACTCTTCAGACTCGTTGGATTAATAGGGGGGGGGGGGGGAGAAAATATATACCTCTACATTGTGACACACAGGGGTGTTAGTTAATACAAAAGGGGGTGGGCCGTATTTATACTCTATTTTTATCCATGTTTATTAAATTATTAAAGTATAATATATTAATATTTGTATATATGTTCTTGCTTACAGAAAATGTTTGCTTGGCCTGTAATAAAGTTCAAATGTCATTCATATAATTATATAATATCACAATTATAGATGATTAAAAATAAATGTTGAAAGCTGTTTAAAAAAATAAATAAAAAACATGTATGTTTCAACGGTTGCACAATATTAACAATAATCAGAAACAATCAAACAAATTGATACAAACTAGCTTGTCAAAGATCTTCAATGGTAGTTTGTACTAACTTTTAGACTATAAACAAACCAAAAAATACTCATGACTTAACAATCGCACATTATTGACAGCACTAACATTTAATTATAGAAATATTCGAACAAACAATGTTAGAATATTTTTCTATTTTGACACAAACTGGTCTCATTACTCATTAGAGTAAGTTATTCTGAATGAGGAGTTTTTGAAAAGCAGTGGAAAATTTGTTTGACTAGCAAATTGAAAGTCGATTTCTGGGATGGTTTGGCATAGGCTTACTTGTCCAATCTGAACATCCGAAAATACGTAGATTCTTCAGAAAGCAATAGAAAATTCTTTTGCCTAGCAAATTGAAAGTTTAAACAAGTAGATTTCTGAGATAATTAGGCATTCTTGTCAAATCTGAACATCCCAATATAACTGTTAAGTCTAACCCCATCAATTAGAAAATAATATTTTTACCAACTGGACAAGATCTAAATAATCTCAACGGTGCAGTGATGCCTATATAAATGGCAAGGAAAACATCATCAGTTTAATTAATTCAGTGATACAAACCAGAAAAATCTCGTATAAAACCTGATTTCTAGTGGCGCAAAGTGTGATTAGGCATTAATACTTCGATGTCGTGGACCCAGAATTGGTTGGCGTTCAGAATCTGTATCATATGCTCCACTTTCACTGTTAAAGCTGTCTGATATATCCTGTAGCTTTTGTAGTTTCTGTTTACGACTCAAGTTAAGAATACCACCCTGAAATAAAATATAATGTAAAAGATGAAATAATGCTGCCTTGTTAATTAACAATCTATTGTTAAATGGTAGAGAGCAAGCCATTATATTACGCAATGTCTTAAGCTTGAGGCCATTAAACAACTTAAAATACAGACACTCTGCACATGCGTTTACAGTGAAATACGTCAAGCATTATATGACGCAATGTCTTAAGCTTGAGGCCATTAAACAACTTAAAATAAAGACACTCCGGACTTGCGTTTACAGTGAAATACTTCAAGCATTATATTACGCAATGTCTTAAAGCTTGAGGCCATTAAACAACTTAAAATAAAGACACTCCGGACTTGCGTTTACAGTGAAATACTTCAAGCATTATATTACGCAATGTCTTAAAGCTTGAGGCCATTAAACAACTTAAAATAAAGACACTCTGCACTTGCGTTCACAGTGAAATACTTCAAGCATTATATTACTCAATGTCTTAGAGCTTGAGGCCGTTAAACAACTTAAAATACAGACACTCTGCACATGCGTTTACAGTGAAATACGTCAAGCATTATATTACGCAATGTCTTAGAGCTGAGGCCATTAAACAACTTAAAATAAAGACACTCGCACGTGCGTTTATAGTGAAATACGTCAGGCAAGTCTAATATTTGACAAGGTATGATTTGCAAGTTGCCTGTACTATTATTTGAAAAAATGGTACGCCAACATCAAAGGGTGACGTCACATTTGTATTTTAAAGATAAATAATATACAGTACTATTACATAACATCACTATTCAAGTGATATCCTAACACCCTTCCCCGTCTTCTATGCTAGAAATTTTTATGACTCAGGAAAATAAAATTATTGGTATATTAAGTGATTACCAGGTAGTTTCTCGCAATAAAACAGATAAACAAATAAATCCTTTCCTCGTCAATCCACCATTGGTTTAGATTTTAACATCTTCACAAAACAACTATGATACACCAGATGTAATAAAATCATCTTTTCAATAATGTTTGCCCAAATTAGAGTCGCTTAATCTAACTAATATACAACAGGCGCAGATATCAAAGGGGGGGGGGGCAGGGTACTACACCAGACCGCTAATGAATGGGGCACTCTGATGATTTCCCTTTGCTCGAATATATTCCCCCACCACCTCGACAAAATCCTGTGCAATATAAATATTAAATAAAATCAACGAACCCTTTTCTTATCAGTTATATTCATGAGAAGTGTTGTAGCCACACAAGCTAATGTATTGCCCAGTAAGAATATCATAACATACTTCCATCTGGTTAATCTCTCAACAGCTGTTAAACTAAAATATATTATAGGTACAGTAAAGCAGCATTAGGTAAGATTTGATATAAACTCGATAGTTATTGCTATAATAGTTAGAAAATAGATAATGAAAAGGGTATATGCTGAAAAGTGAAAATGTCAGTCTAGTTACTGCACTCTGAGCCTAGATATCAGCAATAGAATTATAGGTTAACCTTGATTGTCATTTTGTTACAATAATAAAAAAAAGTCTTGAGTATCCATTTTTACAGTAAAAGCATCCACTAGAAAACATATTTGAATCCAATAAATATCGTAGGCATCCATTGACATCGAGAGTTGATTAGCATCCTGGTAAGTTAATAAATAGTTTCTATATAGGCAGATTTAGCTCATTTTTGCATAATGTAGGTTTAAGTGGTTAGCCGGTAATTATCAGTTTTATTATTATCTATCTATTCATAGCACTACATTATATTTCTAAGCATGTTAGACTAATAAGTTTGTTCTATGTAAGATTTAGATAAAGGGCTGCCTGTTAGTGCTATACTAATTCAAAAATAGATACTGAAAATTTCATTCAAATATTACTTTATTTTTGGCTTGTTATGTGAATAAATGTCTAAATGATGCGTACTGGCATAGTCTTATTAATTTGTTACAAATGGAAACAAAACACAAATCAGTTTTGGGAGGAAGGTTTGTATCCTAGACATTAAGCAAATTTATTTATTAAATAAAATATTTTCAACTCAAATAATTCAGTACTATTTCAGAGAAGAATGTAGCTAAACAGTTTATTCTTACTTTTTTCCGAGAACTTCTCCAACAACAAGATTAGATATACCAATACCAATCATCTGAACTGATGTTGTAACACCCATAGCTGTACCTATCGTAGCTTGGCTTACTACCAGTGGTATAGATGGCCATAAACTTGCCTAATAACAAAATAACAATCTATCAAATTAATTTATATAACTTGTATACAGATTAAATACAAAAATCGAACAACTTTAATTATTTTGTCTAACCCCCCTCTGGTCTCTCCACGTGTTCCAATCTAACTAGATCCCTATCTATGCAAACAAAATATTCAAATTCAAATAAAAATCTATAGTTGAGTGGATCTAGGGTGTAAAACATAGAATTCATTGTTTATTATTATTATAAACCAAATCTCTGTCTCTATTGAGATTAAGGGGGTTGGATTGCTGAACGGTTAGCACTGCAAGCTGTATCGTAAGGTGTGTCATTGAGTCAACTGGCATGTTGATTCCTGTGTTGTATGTGACAAGGAATAGCTAGGGTCGGCTGTCCAACCACGTGGGTTTTCTCTGGTTCCTCCGGTTTCCTCCCAGTGCTAAAGACCCCTACGTGCAAGCAAATTATTGAAATAAAATTGAATCATGCTAGTCATGAAATGACCTAGTTTATGTCAAGTGGACGATAAACCCCATTTCTCTCTCTGTATTGAGATTTTAAAAATGCATGCCAACTTACCGCAGCAAATGAATAAGTAATTCCTAACCAGAGAGTAGCAACCAGTGGATAAACAGATGTAAAGGCTAGGATACCAAATACAGGAATGGTTAATAATGCACAAATGAGAGCTAATATTCCTCGTTTACCAATAACATCCTATAATTTATAAATAAATATATATATTACAAAAATATCCCCTGCTTACCAATAACAGCCTGTAATTGATAAATAATTTAGAAATTAAAACACATTTATATCATAGATATTCCTCAATTATCAATGACATCCTGTAATCTATAAATAAATATATTTTACAAAAATATTCCCAGCCTATAATTTTATAAATAATTTACAAATTAATACACATGTATTACATAAATATTGATATTACTGAGTAAAACATTCTAGTTGTTTTTGTATAAACATATTTTATTCAAAGATCATGAATAGGATTGGGTAACAGGCAGAGCCTATGTGAAAACCCTCTCCCTTAACTGAAGGGATATCGCTGGTATTTCAAATCCAGTTAGAACATTAAATAGATCAACTACATGTACATCAAGTCATGCTAACCATTAAATAGACCAGCTACAAACACGCAGGCCAACCAATTAAAACATTCTATTGTTCAAAATGTTCAGTGCATTTGACTGAATAAGATCACAACTTAGTCAATCATGAAAGATAAAATATGATTCATGTGTTTTTTATTATCATGATTCTTGTAACACAGCAAGACTAACACAACTGTGTCAATTGATTGTAATTCTGTTAATTCAGAACTTTTCAGACACAATATCGAACACACCCTAGACCTAGGTGTTAACATTTTTGTGCTATTTAATGAGACAAATGATGCATATTTCACCCATTTAGAACAAATATTTTGTAAAATGCGCAGGTGAATAATTAAACAATGAAAATAAGCTAAACCCAAGAAATAACAACGAAAACAAGAAATCAATTACATATATAAATACTTACAATAAGACCTCCCAGGAACGGGGAAACAACCATAGACACGTCATAAACAGCTCCCGCAAGATATGCAGATGTAGTTTTAGGCAGACCATACTTATCTTTAATAAATTTACTGTAACATAAAAATTAGTGATTTTTATTCTTAATTATATTTGAGAATTCATGTAAATTGAATATTATGTGTAAATGGTCCAGAGCAAAGTCATCATCACATACTTAAAACACAGTCTCTAAAAAGGATTAGAAAATACTCAATAGCGCAAAATCAACCTTTCGCACATGAATGGCTGGCTTTTTGTCTGTGACTTACTACTTTTGACTGATTGGTTTTAATTAGTAATATGAATAAATGTTATTAAAAGTTCATGAAGCGTTAAAAGATTTGTTACCTAGCATCTGCAACAAATGGGAATACTCCATTATAGAAGAACATAATAGCTAGAACAAGAAGCCAGAAGGGTAATGAAAAATGCCGGATATCTGTAAATTTCTGGAATAGAACAGATATTATCAATATTAAAATATTGCCATTAGGTAAACCAGCTATATCATATCAGGGTAGCCCATTAAATAGACCAGCAATTTTAAATCAGACTTGTCCATTAAATACACAAGGGATGTCAAAGTGTGAAATAACTTATTTAACTTCCACTTTAACTGAAGGGATATCGCTGGTATTTCAAATCCAGTTAGCCCATTAAATGGATCAACTACCGGTACTTCAAATCATCACTGAAAAGTAGTAATTGTGAGTTTTGTACGTTTTCGGTATCGAAATCTAGTGATTTGGGTAAATTTGTAAGAATATCAGTAAAACTCAACCATTAAATAGACCAGCTACAAATACGCAGGCTAAAAAATTAAATAAACCAACTCAGGCTAAACCATTTAATAGACCAACTATTTCAAATCATTATATAGACCAACTATTTCAAATCATTAAATAGACCGACTATTTCAAATCAATAAATAGACCAACTATTTCAAATTATTAAATAGATAAATGGATGAGTAAAATGCATGTAATGATATTAAATGTAGAGTCTTTGGTTGAGGTTATGTTTTTATATCTAAGTCTAAGGTGATTACAAATATCAGATCAAACTAGCATATTAAGTACACCAGCTACGCCATTTCAAATCAAACTAGCATATTAAATAGACAAGCTATGCTAAGCTATGCTAAGCTATGCTAAGCTATGCTAAGCTATGCTAAGCTATGCTAAGCTATTTCAAATCAGACTAGCTACGGTATTTCAAATCAGATTAGCATATTAAGTAGACAAGCTATACTATTTCAAATCACATTAGCATATTAAGTAGACAAGCTACGCTATTTCAAATAAGACTAGCATATTAAATAACCAGCTATTTCAAATCAGACTAGATTGTATGATTGAGTATTTTATCTATTTTATCAAAGCGATTTGTCTTAAGCATGTAAGATAACAAGGTCTGTCAATGAGTCAAGTGGTATGGTTTTTGATTCACAGCTTGTACGTGACAAGGAATAGGGTGGCTTGGTCAACCTTGTTTGTGTCGAGTGACATTAAACCCCATTTCTCTCTCTTGTTTCCTAATTGAAGGCCCAGTTAGGACAGGAAGAATAGTGTTATGTTAGTCAGTACTTACCAACTTTTTAGAATCAGACCTTAAGGTTTCATCATCACCTCTCTGTTCTGTTCCCCATTTATCTAAAGAACTAACAACAATGGCCGAAACAAAGCCAATTCCACACAACATGGCTCCTAGAGATATGAAAATTATTTTGTAAATTCCGACACAATTGGGGACAGAACATAATGAGAATTAAGAAAATTTTAGACCGCTTCAGACCGCCAGAGATACGTGAATAGGATATTGCATTACAGGACCATTTACTAATTTGTGTGGGCCCCACAGCTTTCCACGTGACAGGGTGGTTTGAGGCTGTCTAAGTGGGAAGGGGTTAGAATAATATGTAAGGACAAAAATGAAATTTACCATCAATTCACCAAAACTAAGTTATTCTGGGACTAACAAATTTGTCAATTCTTTATTTCAGCCATTATCTTTCATACTTAGCTCTTCAGCAATGGAAGAAAAATTGGAGATTAGTCAATTATAGGATCAACCTCACAGCTTGTATAGATGATAGACCTCACAGTATAGCATGTTCATTCACTTGGCTACCCATGCCCACAATGTATAATGACATAATTCATATATTTCATTATGTACAGTAAGTAATTCTTACCTCCCCACATAGTCCACTGTAGACCATAAATTTGAGCAAAATTCTGAGTTAGGAAAAAGTTTAACACACTACCAAGTCTTGAAAAAGCCAAAGTTATACCAAAAGCCATAGCTAGCTCCTTGTTTCTGAACCAGTAAGCTGTTATTCTGTTCTGTACAACTGAATATAATAATGGCCACAATATTAGTCATTAATTTTTATGCTTGTAAAAACATCCACAGCAAACCAGCTTATTTTTATTTCAATAATTCGTTTGCATGTCGGTAGATTTAATAGTGATAGAAAACAGCGTGAGGTGAGACAGTTAAAGCCATGCAACTTGGTCATGCAATCTCCAACATCAAGTAGAAATCAGGTTTCTCTGGTGTTTGTTTTGTATTGTGGTAGGAACAACTGAGTGTTAACATAAAGGACCAATAACACTCAATAATATGTCCCAATCACTATTCTGGTCAACAAATTGTACTATTTTACAATATTCCAATTAATTGGTGATGAAAATTCTATATTAACACACTGAATTAAAAAAATTGGAAAAATTCAACTTCATGGTTTGAAAAGATTTACGATAAAACTTTCAAATGTAACTTAAATTTAAAAATATTTTCGAACCCTCTGGACAAGTAAAATAGGATGTAATGGATAATTTACACATTAAGTGGGACACTTCAGCATCTAGTAGTTAGAATAAGGCTTTTATTTATTTTCTAGCCAGCAAGAGTGTTATTGTTCCTTTAATGTATGTATGTGATATAATAGGTTAAACAGATTCCAAATATATATTTAGAGTAAATATCTTTGATATGCTTGATTCTGGATGTGATGCGAATACAAATGGCCGGTTATTGTTAATGAATAAAGTAGATAGGGGTGATACATGTAGGTCACTTCCCTTATAATTCCTCTGCAGGACTAACACATGGTTCAATTTTATTTCAATAATTCACTTGCGCGTAGGGGAGGAAACTGTAGGACCAGTCTTAGAATTTATATTAAGATATTAAACCCTAGATTTCTTATTAAACCTACTTGTTAATGATCCATTTCCTGAGCCAAAGATCAGACGACCAACTAACATTAACGGCAACATGGCTGCTGTTCCTTTCATCATCACACCAACAGCAAATGTGGTTGATCCAATGACACACAAAAGTGAGAAGAGGAAAACTCCAACTAGAAAAAAACCAAACCTTTCAAATATTGTGTGTATTTTTACCAATAATATAACAAAATAACCTGATATGCATGTAAAAGATACCATTGCAGCTGGAATTTTATATAAGAGTAGGCCTTAGCACCACTGTCTAGGTAAAATTTCCCCCATGGCCCAGTCTTGCAAGTGTATGCCAGTCTTCATTAGCCCAGTAGAAGCAGAACAGTAGGACTTTAAACCTCATTTCATTAGTTATCTTATCTAATCAATCTCTGCGAAGGTTTCAGAATATTTCTCTCCATTTCTAAAGATTTTCAAGACACCAAAGTTTACATTCTATTCTTTCAAATGTGATGAAAAGAATGAGTAGTAATTCATCATAACAATGAATTCGAACTACATTAACCTTTGTAGTAATGTCTGGTCATAACATAATCAAATCACACATGTAAATACACCTCAGGTTCAAAGTCAAAAATTTATAGGCCTACCATTATCCTCGCAAATTTATCACCAGTTCTGGAGGTTATGTCAGTATGTCTAATATAACAAATATGATCATTATCTCCACCTGATTATCAATTTACCTGTGCCTTTAGGAACATGTTTATATTAATTAACATATGTTGTCAATACTTACATCTGTTTCCTAATTTATCTATAAGGAATCCAGCAGCAATTACCACAACAGCATTACTAAAACAAAAGCAAAAATTACAAAATTAATATACATTTATGTTGGCAAACACAAATTTATGAAATGAAACTATTTTAAATATATCACTTAAAATTTCCCAAAGTTAAACACATGGAGGTGTTAAGAAAAAAAAAATCTCAATAGTCTTTATTTCTTTCTTTGAAATGCAGTCACTGTCATGTCAAATATAAATTAATAG
Organism: Patella pellucida; assembly: GCA_917208275.1. Lineage (NCBI taxonomy): Eukaryota > Metazoa > Mollusca > Gastropoda > Patellidae > Patella > Patella pellucida. Next base: position 11,870,773 of record OU795037.1, read on the forward strand.
AGATTTTTCTTTTTGAGGTGTTAAGTCTATATTCTTTCGAACCTAAAATGAGTTAAAAGTTTATGTAATATGAGTGTAAATAGACTGGTTTACATTCAGTTTTTTAAAATCTTTATCAAAATTTCTAATCAGTTTTGTTTGTCTAAATAAGTGAGCAATCCAGTACACCGAAAGTACGGTTTGACAATTCACTTACTCATTGATGTTTAGCCCAACGCATATGCAGGTGTTTTCTGGTTTAAAATTGTTCACTGTGTCTTAAAGCCCCAATACCACTCTTGTTGTAACTAAATAATTTGTCCCTATCTTTATTCTGGTCAACAAATTGTACTATTTTACAATATTCCAATTAATAAATGATACAAATTTCATCCTAACCCACCTAATTTTAAAAATTGGAAAATTCAACTACATGCCGTAACATGGTTTGAAAAGCCTTACGTAAGCACTTTCAAATGCAACTTGGATTTAAACATATTTTCGAACCCTCTGGACAGGTAAGATAGGGTGTAATAGATAATTTACACAACAGGTAGGACACTTAACCATCTAGTAGTTAGAATAAGGCTAATTTTTTTTTCTGGACGTGTCAAGCCAGCAAGAGTGTTATTGTCCCTTTAAATATTGGATATCGTCAACACATATTTTCACTGTTTTAACAGAATCACTATTGATGGAAACAAACCAATAATTCCTGTTTTAATGTCTAAGACTATGGATGGATAATATTGAGTTAGAGCGTTACGTACTTAAATACTACAACATTTCATAACAAAGGGACATAACCCTGAAATAGATCCATGAACATTTTTGAAAATCAACTGGAATCCCCCCCCCCCTCTTTTAATATCAGTTGATATGGTTTAATTAACATTAAAACTCACGTCCAGGCATATATAGCATAAAGTAGATTATAGTTATCTTCAGACATTCCAAGACATTCTGTACAGTTATTACATGTTACATTTGGATTGGATGTGTTACCATAGAGACTAGAATCAAAGGTTTTGTCATCGTGGAAGCTTTTGGAGTCATTTGTACAATTATTGCGCTGAAAAATAAAAATAAACCAATAATTCACATGTTATGCTTAACATAGATCAAAACGAAAAATTTCAATTTTGGCCCCAATGTAAACAAAACCTTATGGGATGTAGGTCGGGCTAATTTAACAAACTTTATTTCATTCTAAAAATACAGGTATGTTGCCACACAACACTTTTTTTTCATACACTAGGAATCTGTTATATCTGAAGACTGAAGCAGAAAGCTTACCCTTATACTGAAAAAATTATTTCTTGAATATATGATCTCCTAAGGTGTAGTTTCAGAGGAAATTCACTTTCATACTCAAAATATTCAATCACCTATCTATTCAAATTAAGTAAGAATAGATTGAATTGATCAAAATTCAGTATTTGGATATGTGCACTAGCCACCAATTAGGCGTTAGGAATAACGCAGTAGATAAATCAAATGACGCAGGTATCTGTGACACAAACAAATGTTCACTGTAGCCATGGCCACAATCTTATAGCATATAAACAAATTAGTTTATTGTGATATCATACAAATATGTAAATTCACTGTGATATCTCACAGAGATATTAAAGTTTCTACAGGCATCATACAAATATGTAAATTCACTGAGATATCACACAGAGATATTGAAGTTTCCGGAGGCATCATACTAAGGTGTTGAAAATATTTGAGTTACCTGTGTGAAAGTATCTTGTAAAACACTGGGCATATCAAAACAAAAATATGATCCAAATGTTAACATACAGTTAAAAAACAACACCAAAAATCGAAAACCACCTGAAAAAAAACAAAAGTAAAAAGTTAATAGTGGCAGTGTTATGGAATACTGGCTAATATATTGGTTCTGATCAATGATTTCACACACAATTATAGAAGGTAACCATTTTAATTTGAATTTATTTGAAAATAAAGCTTACAGAAATGACATGGGATTTAACATCCTACTGAGTGAGTTTTTTGCTCCAACTGGGCTAATGAAGATGGTCATCACTTACATGTAGGTAAACAAATGGGGCTTTGACATGTAATAGACACTATAACTTACAGCAGTTGTGTAATTACATTAAATGTAATGTGATGATATTAACAAATGATTCATCAATGTCTAGTTTTTTTGAAAAACTACAATTTTCTACAATTACATTTTACAAAAATTGCAAGACCAACTCTTTCAGGCATTAATTCTGATAAAAAATAAATTATTTTTCTGATGTAACCTAATGCTTTGCCATTTCAATCTGAAAGAGTTACAAAAATATTAAAATCATCCTGCGCAAGTCTTAAAGATTTACATGTATTATTGTATTACAAAGCTGCAACATTGTCATGATTAGGAACATACTGGGGATCACGATGGCTAAGTGGGTAATATGACGGCCCACTTGCCTGGAGGTTTGGTGTTCATTCCCTGCATTTGCCGAGAAAGTTCATCCAGATTTTCCGATGTTGTTTCCTCTTGTCAGTGATGCAGATCGGAGGGTCTAACAAGGACAGCTCTCTAGTCATTCAAATGGGACAAAAAATGAGGTTCCATGTGCACATTGGTGTGCACATAAAAGATCCCTTGGTAGTTGGAACTTGATATTAGACTAGGCCGTATTGCCACTGCTCGGGCAAAATTTTAATCATAGCACACTTTATGGCATATGCCCGTCTTCATTAGTGCAAATCACTTTAGGAACAAAATGTTAGTCTAAAGGACAATATTGGTGTCAATCATTATCACATATGTGATAGAACTGGTTAAACATGTTCCAAATATAATTTTTAACACAGAGATCATAGCTACGATAGATGAGTAATAACAATAAGATAAATAACAAAGAATAGGGTTACAGTAGTCTAAAGTGCACCAACTTTTAAGGCTATTATAACACCAAATAAAGAAGTCAGTATACTATGAACTATGACTCTAACATCCTTATTTGCTGGTCTACATGCACTGACTGAGTTATATAATTGTAGGTTAATGGGTCAATGATCAAGAGACACAACGACCTATATGTCAAGTTATTTATATATATATATACATGTACCGGTATATATATATATATATAGCCTACACGTGTATTCCACTCAACCATGAGTAGTTACATAATACTAGGTTTTCTACAATCAGTTAAATCTACGTTATGTAAAAAAACTAGGTTTAAAGTTCAGCTTGTTGGTTGCCTCGATTGATTATGTGACATAGTTGTCATTAAATTTGTGTTTCAAAATAATAAGCGGGAATGTCAGTTCATTCACAGGAATTTGACCTTCTATCCGTATATATAAGCATACACCATGTCATACAGTATAAAAAAAGAACAGGAATGCAATGCCTTTTCAAGACTCGACTTTACCTGCTCTCGCTTCAACTCGTTTTTCCCCCACAATTCGTAATGTCAGGCCATCAAACCTCTGCCGATCTACTCAGATATGTTTTTTCTTCAATCCAGTTGCTTTGATTTGCATAAATACTCCCACAAAACGATATCATAGCCAATTGTTTCCAATATTTACATTACATTCGCTCATAACTACTTCCGTCCTGGAATCCATGACTTGATTTGAGTGACGTCACACATTTCGATACGCGGTGAATAGACGCATTCGGCGTACCTCATATTCGAGTATTGACGCTTCATAAATTAAAATTAAAAAAAAAACCATCTGATTTTCCACACAATGTTTTAGAAAATATAAAAAATTTAATAGCCGGTTTGGGCTCGTCAAAAGTCCAAAGAGCAGTTATGAATTCCAGAAATATTAATTTTAAGGTATTTACCAAACAACGGTATCAAATATCTTTTCCATAATTGGTGGTTGACGGACAAATTATGTATTCTATAAATAACCTGAAGCGAAGACAGGCGATGACAGCGAGTTATCCGCCCCTGGTAGTGCTTGTTCACAATTTTTGTTTTTTATAAATTGATATTTTACCGCTGTGAGTAGTTTTGTATTATGCATTAAAAAATGCAATACACACTTTAATCTATTTTGGATTTTATTTGTGACTAATTTTATTTTTTGATTTTTAAAATTCACCGCGTATCGTTCGAAATGTGTGACGTCACTCAAATCAAGTCATGGATTCCAGGACGGAAGTAGTTATGAGCGAATGTAATGTTAATATTGGAAACAATTGGCTATGATATCGTTTTGTGGGAGTATTTATGCAAATCAAAGCAACTGAATTGAAGAAAAAACATATCTGAGTAGATCGGCAGAGGTTTGATGGCCTGACATTACGAATTGTGGGGGAAAAACGAGTTGAAGCGAGAGCAGGTAAAGTCGAGTCTTGAAAGGCATTGCATTCCTGTTCTTTTTTTATACTGTATGACATGTATGACATGGTGTATGCTTATATATACGGATAGAAGGTCAAATTCCTGTGGTTCATTGCTGCCTTTTGGTTTAAACTGTTGACATTGGAATACAAAATCAGCCCTATATCTTAGATTAATGATCTTGCTTTACTTTATTATCAGATAATAAAACAAAAAACCTATGAAAATCGCAGACATTAATTAAAAATTATATACTTGTAAATGTAAATATGACAAATGTTTGTAGATATTTAATTTAGCAGTTGGCATTCTATCTTTTTGACCATAATACAAATACAATCAAATGTTTAATATTCAAATTCTCGTTAAACATGAAAATAAAACTTGGCCCTTGGCCTTAAATGATGTGTTTTCCATATTTTTATAGATGTACATGTAGGCTACATAGGTCTACGTATGTTGCTAAGGACAGCTGTCTAGTCGTTCAGTTGGATAGGACGAAAATCGAAGTCCAATGAACACATTGGCAGTTTGAATTCGATTATAAGATTAGGCTGTAGTGCGTCTGCATGTACAAAATTTCCCTAGCATACTGTATGGCGGATGCCAGTCTTCATTAGCCCAGTGTAGGAGCAGAGCAGTAGGATGTTAAAGCCCAATTAATTAAAATTTCTAATAGTAATAGTCATAGTCCTAATGGTCATAGGCCTACGAATTATGAGCGGCAAATATTTCTTTTAAGATAAGACTCCATATATGTGATATCCTGGCATTAAACACAAATCCCACCGGAATTAGGGGTGTGTGAGCCGGGTGCACCCCCACCCTTGGATCCACGCCTCCTATGTTAATTTGGCAAATTGAAGAGTATAAATGTAATTTTTACTTTTGGTACATTGTTTGCTGCAGTCCTGGCCAATGATGCCATATAGCAATAAGTAATTGAAGGGTCGAACAAAATTAAAACAAAAAAAAAAATATTTCAAATCTATTTTCTGTAGGCCACTGTACTGTGACTGTGATTAGAGTCGAGAGGAAGTCTGTTCACATGGCAATTTCTTAAACGTGTGTACCTGCCCTTATTTTACAATCTTTGGCAATTTTAAAAATTATTTGAATCTTAATCACACATGCCATAAAGTGTCATTGTGTAAGATGATAAAATGTATTATTAGTAGTATACTTACAAGTGTCAGCTGAGAGTTCCGCCATTTTCACAAAACCACTGCCTATCACATGTTCGTCACGTGGGCATGAAACAGTTTCGTTCCATTGTTGATACCAGCCCGGTGTCGTTTCGCACACCCACCTAAAATCATCACTACATTAGTTAGTGATAACTCTTCAAATCAATTTTATATGTGATATGAAATACGCATAATCTTAATATGGGGCATATTTTGTGTAAGAATAGAGAGGTTTCGCTAAATATTGTTCACCGAGAACTTCCTATTTATCAATTATTAATAATTCTTTACGGAATGGAAATTGGAATGAGCGGCATATCTGGGTGGCTTGAACTCCGCTTGACAATAGAATAGAGAAGTTTTATGAAATGACGTTTAACGTCCTAATGTTCTGCTCATAAACTGGGCTAATGAAGACTGGCGTGCGCCATACAGTGCGCTACGGGCCCGCAGCCAGCTTGTAAAATTTGAGGGGGGGGGGGGGGCACAGATTATTTTGGAGGTGCTGAAGCTAAGAACACTCTTAAAAGAAATCATTATTGTTCTCGAAATATTGGGGGGGGGGGGGGAATTCGATTTTTTGGGGGGAAGACCCCCCCCCCTTGCATACGGGCCCGGTTCGCTATGAGGGGAATTTTTCATGGGCAGCGGCGCTACGGCCTACTCTTATATCGAATTCCAACTGCCAAGAGATATTTTATGTGCACGCCAATGTGTACACATAACCTCGGTTTTTCGTAAATCCGAACGAAAGACAGCCGTCCTGCATCACAGATGGGGAAATGAAATAAAAAGGAGTTTAATGTCCTACTGTTTTGCTCCTAACCTGGGCTAATGAAGACGAGCATATGCCATACGGTGTGCTATGAGCAAAATTTGCCCGGGCAGTTGGGCAACGGCCTACACTATGATATATCTGCCAAGGTATATTTTACGTGCACGCTAATGTGTAAACGGGGTCTCGTTTTCCGTCCCATCCGAATGACTAGACAGCTCTCCTTGTTAGACTTTCCGTCCTGCATCACTGACAAGGGGAAACCACGCCGAAAAATCTGGATGAACTTTCTCTGACAATGCACCCTTTTTTCTTTTTTTTTTAAATTAACAAACTGTTGATTCATAAAATATAATACATTGCATTTATATACACATAAAATATAATACATTGCATTTATATACACATTCTATGCTATGAATGGTACAATAATTCAGATAAGTTTAAAGCAGTGTTTAAGTTTTATGTACATAATTTAAAAAAGAAAAGAAAAAAAAGTACCATTAAATTTCTATGGAATTCAGACCTGTAGTAAGGTTTCTAATAGTAAAAAAGGAACCATTTAAAATTTGCAAATCGACTATGAGCGTTCGGAGGAAACCTGGCCCCGCGTTCATAAAGCATTCTTATAGAATTTGATCAAAATTGTTCCACTCGGGGCCTGTACAAGGGGGCGCCGGTCCTCCCGCTCCGAAATTGCTAACGATCATTAAAGTAAATACAGTTCCTTATATTAAATAAAACAGAATGGCTATTATTACGACGAGATTGAGCGAATTCCAAAATGGCTGTCAATCTCCCCAAAACCAGCTTTGAAAAAGAAGCCGTATTTTCAACGTTTTCAGAACTGGAGGAAGCAATTAAGAGATGGAAAGGGTTAGGGTTAGGGTTAGGGTTAGGACTATTTTTTGAAAAAGAAGCCGTATTTTCAACGTTTTCAGAACTGGAGGAAGCAATTAAGAGATGGAAAGGGAAAGGGTTAGGGTTAGGGTTAGGGTTAGGACTATTTTTTACGACTTTTCAGTTTTTTAACTTCTCCGATGGAGGGCTCTTGAAACATCGCCGTAACAACAGCCTGGGGACTAGTTTTACGACTCGTCATAACAATAGCCACTGCCTAAATTAAAACGCTATGCTATCAGTGTGCACATATTATTCCCACGGTATCTCATTACTTTATAAAACATTTTTTTTGTACTAGTCTAAAAGAGTTTCAAATAAATTTAAAAAATCACGATTTTTTTTGTTTGAATACTTATATTAAATGCTTATTAGACGACTAGATAACTATGATGATTACAACAGTCTGTTAGAATGGAAAGGTAATGCCCCCCCCCGCTTAATGGTGTCTAGACACGGACCCGGTTCCCCTTATTTCAACAAAAAGATAGCCAGCCCCTTATTAAACGTTTGTGGTTTTAATATATTAAATACACCAATAAAATGTTATGTTTAAAGTAATGTGTTTCTGGATCAAAGATATTTCTCATAAAGAGTGATTGAAAGTTGAGAATGCTTTGTGAACTTGGGGACGGTTCTCGAAGGGCGAAAGGCTTGAAAGTTTCGAGGGTCCGCGTCTTACCCAACGTGATCTCCAAAAAGTTTTTCAGGCAACATGTTAAATAAAGTGATTTCACACAATACAGTCAAGAAATATAAAGTTTTCTCCAGGGAAACCCCTAATGAAAATAGAATCAAACGGAACTATTACACTTAATTTATGAGCATCCCTGCGATTAAGAAATTTTCAAATAAATATTTTATGTATAGAAAAAGGCAATTATTTTAGTATTGCACAAGAAATTGTATTAATGTTTTTTCTTTAAATCCTGAAAACAAAACAAAATATATTTAAACTCCAAAAATCATTATAAATATGTTTTTTAAAATTGTCCATTTTATTATGCCTTTTTATGGAAATAATTCGGGCATCGATTATTATTTGTGAGTGCAGATACCACTGTCTGATTGGATGTTTGGAAACCAGAGTGAGACTTTGGTTACAAAACCATTTGATACTTTTGGAGTTGCTTATTCACAGACTGGAATAGCAGGAAAACGCGTTTGTGGCATTTAAATTTTCAAACTTTTCTCCCAACGGTTCCGTCTTCGAGGACTGCAAACAATTGATTGGAATTCGTGTCAGCCATCTTAATTAGGCTATATTAGACCACTTATTTGAAGTTGCTTTCTTCACCGGCTGAAATAGCCGGAAAACGTGTTTGCAGTCGTCAAATATTCCAAAGTTTTCTTTGGAGGGTGTATCCATACAAGCTAAGCTCCGCTTCTTCGTAAACTTGTCAGAGTGTCTCCTTCGCACTTTTTTTTCAAAGGGCAGTCGGGCAGTGACGGAGCAAAATTTGGGCAGTTCCCACTAAAATTAATGTATTATTGTAAGCAACTCCACATAGGAGGATTAGCATCGCGACAGCTAGAGACATTCTGTGATTTATTTGCGGATGATTAAACAATCTATTCGTCGGCTACCAATTTAAATGATCTCCAAATTAAATTACTCAACTGGTGTGGCCACAATTCGATGATGGCCAACGAACTAAAACCAAATGCATGCTAATAACTAAAAGCAGAAAAGAAAACGACTTTTAACACCAAATTTACGGATAAAACTTCATAACTATGCGTTTGAAAATGTCCCACCTTTTAAATTGCTTGGTGTTCAGGTCGATAATCATCTGCAATGGAACGATCGCGCAAATAATATTTAAAAATTATCAATCAAAATTTTTTTCAGTTACTAAAAACCCAAAGAATTCCTCCCTTGCAAATTTCGATCAATATTTTATTTATTCAGCCATATCTCGACTACTGTTCACCTATAAGGGAAAACTGCGATATTAAATCTCTCCAACGACAATAAAAAAAAAAGAGCGTTCAAACTTATTTTAGATATATAGCACACAAAAGATTTATCTCCTGGCATTGCAGATCTAAACTTATTAAAAATTAAGGAAAGGCATTTATATGTTCTCCTACTTTCATAAAATAATTTACCATCGTTGTCTGGTGTATTTAACTAATGTTCTTCCCTTTTATAATACACCCTATATAATATTAATAACAGATCAATTGTTCTCGGACCCCATCTCTCTGTTGTTAAAAATAGAAAAAAATTCAGAGGATCTCAGTTATTGAATTCATTGCCAAATAATATTAAAAATATTATACTATTCGAATATTCGACGGGTCTTGAAATTGGTATTCGAATCTATTCGAATATTTTCAATATATTGAAGGTGGGTTTTTTCAATTTATTATAATTCTTAAATCTATTATTAAATACGTGAAATCTCTGTTGACTCACGAACATCGCACAAAAAAATATTTTTGCAATTGCCAGTTGATCTTTTACGTAAACTGCCAATTTGTACACAAGAACTCGGCCTTCCACGACATTAAAGCAATATTTCCCATCACCAATGTATAGGAATTCTTCCGCGATGCATCCGAAACAAAGGGCACCTCGTTCATTCGTGGGTCTAACACGGCAGCATTTCACGGGAATCATTGTCGTCTAGTCGGTTTTCTATATAAGCAGAAAACAGTCTCTTCATGTTGGTGATGAATGTGACCCAGTGGGTTCACCCAGCTGTTTCTTCATGACGAACCCAAGCAAATTCATCACAATGTCATACAGATGACGTCGTATAGTGAGTTTCGCTACACATGTGTTCAGATATAATGTAAAGTATTTCAAGGATGTCACACACTAATAATTAGCTTTCACCCAGAATCAGAATTCAGCATCGGGGTCCCTGGCTAGTTACCGAATAACTGTCTCTAAAGGGGTGGCACCCTTACAAGCACAGTGTGTGTGAGAGAGAGAGAGAGAGAGAGAGAGAGAGAGAGATGGGGTTTAACGTTTACTCGACACAAATCAGGTCATTTCAATTTTATTTCAATAATTGGCTTGGTTTAAACAGTATTTATTTCGAGAATATTATTCAAAAATAAAAAGAATAAATAATAGGATACAAAAACAAGCCAAGTAGGCTTATATTAATTTGCTTCCTTCTGATTTAGGTGTATAATATATGTACAATGTAGAATTGTATTTCATATGATAGAGACAAAAACTATTTACAAATGTTCAAATAAGAAGATAAGTAATTTTAAATAAAAAAAAAATAATTAAAAAAATAAATAAAAAAAACCCAAAATAACAAAAAAATAAATAATGAAATTTAAAAAAAAAACAAAAAAAAAATAATAATAATAATACAAAAATAATAATAATAATAAAAAAATAAATTAAAAAAATTAATAAATGAAATAAAAAATAAATAAATAAATCTTCATCCCAAGGTTGTATTTTACGGAGTAATACGTTTCGTATCTTTAATATATTTGTAAACGCTTTAAAGGGACAATAACACTCTTGCTGGCTTGACAGGTCCAGAAATTTTTTTTAGCCTTATTCTAACTACAAGATGTTTAAGTGTCCTACCTGTTGTGTAAATTATCCATTACAACCTATCTTACTTGTCCAGAGGGTTCGAAAAAAATTTAAATCCAAGTTCCACGTGAAAGTGCTTACGTAAGGCTTTTCAAACCATGTTGCGGCATGTAGTTGAATTTTTCCAATTTTTAAAATTAGGTGTGTTAAGATGAAATTTGTATCATTTTTTAATTGAAATATTGTAAAATAGTACAAATTGTTGACCAGAATAAAGATTGGAACATATTATTCAGTTACAACAAGAGTGTTATTGGGGCTTTAAAAAATATCGCTGTTGACGTCTGGGGATAATTCGGCATTGCCATAAAGAAGGCAAGTTATATTTCTAAAACACATTGGCAATAAGTCAATGGTATTGTTTCGCTGAAGTGTGTAGTATGAGATGAGAGCAAAAGGTGTTCAGTGGTTTCGAGGTCGAAGTCACAGTCACAGCGAGGATTGTCATATATATGCATAAGGAACTTATGGTATCTTAAATCATTTTTATTATTACGCAGTTTACAATGGATAATTTGGAATTGTCGTTCACCATAGAAAAATAGTTTGTTAGCTTTGGTAAATAAGGTTGGATACCAGAGACAGACAAGGCCTTTTTTATTTCATTATCTAGACTAATCCACGCTGTTATAGTAGACGGCAAAAATGAATTTTTATAAATATTACTTATACATTTAATTTGTGTAATGTAGTCGGAGTTACGTAGGTTGTAAGGGTTGTTGGAAGAGGTAATTGGCGGAATAAGACAACACAGATTATTGGGAGCTATGTTACTTACCATTTTATAAAACATTATTAATTTATGAGCTTGGCGTCGCACTGATAAAGATGAGAATCCGGATTCGGTATAAAGTGTATTGTGGGAGGTTCCACGAGGCAGGCCAGGGCCCGGTTCCTAGAAAATTCTTAAAGTAAGCACAAAGTCATACTTCACTTTTACTTACGCAAGAATCTTATAAAAATACCGTCCCTAGAAAATTATCAAGACCATTCTTACGTAAGCACAAGTCAAGTACAAGTCTAAGCACATTGTGACTGGTAAAGCTTACCATACACTGAGACTACAATTAAGGTTGGTAAGCAACCCTATACCTTGCTTGGGACTTGTGCTTAGACTGGCTATGTTTAAGAACGAAGTTGTGCTTAAGTTTTTTTCTTGGAACGCATAATTACGTTCTTGTGCTTACAATGAAGTCTACTTAAAATCGAAGCACAAGGCCGTTCTTAAGAATTTTCTGGGAACACAAAATAAGGTAAGTTTACTTAAATGCAAAGTCGACTAAAATCTAAGCATAAGAACGTGCTTAAGAATTTTCTAGGAATCGGGCCCAGTTATCGTTCGTAACGCGTCTAAGTGGGGCTTTTCTAATTTTTTTTGAGTCAATTTCAGTAGTATTATTCCAGACTATAATTGGCTTGCACGAAGGGGTCTATATCACTGCGATATCACTTAAGTGGAAGCAGACGTTAAACACCAAAAAGAAGAAGAAGGGTCTATAACAGTGGGATTAAACCAGATGGCCCGGAGAAAACACACGAGGTCGGGCAGGCGATCCTACTCCTTGTCACGTCCAACCGGCGAATCGAAACAACGGCAGTTGAACCAATGACAAATCTTATGATACATCGCGCACCAGCCAGCCCCCCCCCCCCGACATACAATCTGCAGTTAGGTAATCCATAGAAATATATACTGTAAATATGGCAAGGAAAGTTACCTTTAATAATATTTGAACGCAAATAGAATAAATAATGTAGATATTCGAAATTATTCGAATATGGTGATTGCTATTAGAATATTCGAATATTATCTTCGACGAGCGAATATTCGAATATTCGTGCCGAACACTATCAAATATAAGCTCTATCAACATGTTTCATAATTAATGTTCCTTGTCCATGTATATTTTATAGATCTAAGTACATATATTTTGTATAATACTATTCATACCTATCTCCGAGAAAATACTGATCATATATATATATATATAGGCCTATGTATAATTCTATTCATACCTCTCATAGTGTAAATAATTTTGGCATTTATCAAACCGCACATCTAAAATATTTATTATCATTATATAAAACATTTGTTCCAGATATTATGAAAGCTTGATGTTGTTAAAAGGGCAATATGTAAGAAAGGCCTCCGGACCTAATTTTCTATCCTTTCGAAATAAAGTGATTATTATTATTAGCCTATTATTCAACTAACTATATACTGAGTGCCATAGAAAACGCATCACTTAGTTTTTCGTTTAACAAAATGATCCTGTAAACATATCTTATTTATTTTGCTTCTTACTGTGAACAATATTCAAATAGGAACACATCAATAACAACACATTTGTAGACTCGTAGATGTTTAATCTGTAATCAACGGTACAAAGTCAGAGTGGACAAACTAAAAGTACCACACATATGGTTGATTTCATGCGACTTCGCTGCACAGCGTAAAGTACAAATGTGTTGTTATTGACCCGCTCTGCATAATATGTGGACTCCAGGGCCCGGTTCCTAGAGAATTCTTAAAGTAAGCACAAAGTCATACTTGACTTTTACTTACGTAAGAATATTATAAAAATACTGTTCCTAGAAAATTCTCAAGACCATTCTTACTCAAGCACAGGTCAAGAAGTACAAGTCTAAGCACATTGTGACTGGTAAAGCTTACCATACACTGAGACTACGATGCTCTTTAACGTAATAAAACAACTTTGGTATGCGAATTACGTCATAAATTTGTCGTCCGCTTCATTATGGTTTATTTGGATGCGTTTGACATGTCCCCTATAGGGCCTACACACATAATATAAAATGTGACAAAAGATATAAAAAAAATAATTGTGAGAGCGCCTGATCTTAAAGTAGTCTGTGTGTTTGTAGCCTATTGTTTACTAATTTGCAAATAAATGAATTGGTTTCAGGGTAGGCCTATAATGCCCTAGATGCGAAATAGCATTCTTAATTTCTTTTGGAGAAGGATTTTCTCTGTCTTGTAATTGTCTCTTTGGTATCAAAAGGTGTCGGAAATGGCGTCGAATAAGTCTACGGTCAGCCATCTTTTTGAAGCAGAAACAGACTTAAGGTTGGTAAGCAAGCCCTATAGGGGCCTAGCTTGCTAGGGACTTGTGCTTAGATTGGCTATGTTTAAGAACGAAGTTGTGCTTAAGTTTTTTCTTGGAACGCATAATAACGTTCTTGTGCTTACAATGAAGTCTACTTAAAATCTAAGCACAAGGCCGTTCTTAAGAATTTTCTGGGAACACAAAATAAGGTAAGTTTACTTAAATGCAAAGTCGACTAAGAACGTGCTTAAGAATTTTCTAGGAATCGGGCCCTGGGCAATTAGGGCCCCTGGTGAATTTGGCCCCTACTGAATTTGGACCCAGGCGAAATTGGGCCTCTGGCAAATTTGGGGCCCGGGCAAAGCAGGGTATCCTGCTAGTAAATAAACGAAATCTAAACAAATGAAAGACATCTTTCACTAAGGGCTAACATATGAGGATAGAAGCTTTAAAAAGGTGCAACCACTTTTACCAGTTAAGAAAATAAATTTAATTAACTATTTAGTATATCTGATGTCTGGAAAAAAGTACAAATCAAAGATAACAGATGGCAATCTATATTTCGGTTCGTTTTGTTTTACACTTTCGATGACCAATACACTAAATTAAGATCTGACCATTTGTACTGGAAGGTCACGTCATGGGTCGTACGAGCGCCTTTAGATCCAATGGCGCCAGACATATATTAATTAATTAGCGTTGACGTTTGTGGTGGTTTATCCACAGTTCTGTGCATCGCACACCATGAAGTCGCCGTAACAGATGGTTTCATTGGCTAATCCATCATGCCATCCAGAACGCAAGTTATATAAGAACTCTTCCAGATCCCAGTGTAGTACACACAAATAAAACGAAATTTTGAACTATAAAAAACGAAACGAAATAAAATCTGTGTTTTAATCAGATCGAGATTAATGTTGGATTAAACTGGTATTACCAGAGTCTCTCGCTTACGTTCGAACATCAGCGCTATCCTTGAATATTTAATTATACCAATTTATTCAACACATTCTGTGCGCGTGTTTACATTAACTTGGCTAAGAACAATTTCACGGGCCAATTATTTGAAACGCATCACACTGTACTCCCGTCAACCATTTCCAAAAACTTTGTATTTACCTACAAGACAGGTCGTTTCTCTTTTTTTGGGTAACAATGCAAGACACCAGTGAAAATGCAATACTACATGTACGGCGACTTCTTGGTGTGCGATGCGCAGGACTGTGGGTAAACCACTAGAAACGTCAACGCTAATTAATTAATATATGTCGTACTAAAACTCTCTAGCTAACCAGCGATTTTTTTCCGACGCAGACAGAAAAATTCCGACAAGAACGGCCATGGGGGGCGGCTCCCCCCCCGGCCCCCTACTAGCCTCGGGCCTGGTCGGATTTGTCCATTATATAGTACTGGTATGCTCATCTAGGCTTAGCATAAGGCCTTCGGTTGTCAGTCACCATTTACAACACAACACAGTATTCAATTTAATTAATCATTTCGTCGTTTATGTTTCAAAGGGTAAGAATCAAATCAAGCATTACGGCTATAATGCCGACATTGTCAATATTCATACCCATCCCAAACTTAGGCTCGTATGACGTAGTATAGGTGGATCGCTGTGTGCATAGAAATATATACATATAGTCTATTTATATCTTTCTATAGCTGTGTCATTTTCGTAAGTTTTTCTTAGCGTAGTTTTTTTTTTAAAGTTACGAACTTTTCTTAGACTGCCCCATGATCTCCACTGATCACCTCGGAAAGTTTGCTAATAACTACTACTTTCTCCACGACTAAAACAACGATTCCAATCGCAGCGCGAATCGTGATAGTCGGAAAAAAGCATAACCGAGGTAATTGTCGATGTATTTTACATTGCCTTAATCGAGTTCTGAATCACGAAAAGGTGTTGGCTTCCTTTTTTGTTTGTCATACACAAATATCACGTCCATACAAGCTTTATTTGCATGTTTTTGAGATATAGTATAGAAACCGTCACAACGAATATCATGATATTCAAGTGATGTAAATATCCTTTTAAAGCCCCAATACCACTCTTGTTGTAACTGAATAATATGTTCCAATCTTTATTCTGGTCAACAATTTGTACTATTTTACAATATTCCAATTAAAAAATGATACAAATTTCATCTTTTAACACACCTTATTTTAAAAATTGGAAAAATTCAACTACATGCCGTAACATGGTTTGAAAAGCCTTACGTAAGCACTTTCAAATGCAACTTGGATTTAAACATATTTTCGAACCCTCTGGACAAGTAAGATAGGTTGTAATGGATAATTTACACAACAGGTAGGACACTGAAACATCTTGTAGTTAGAATGAGGCTAAAAAAAAATTCTGGACCTGTCAAGCCAGCAAGAGTGTTATTGTCCCTTTAAAGTACTCAAATTTTCCGGGATCCATGTTCAATACTGTTCAAATAACACCGTGTTGTAATAGTAGCATTGATAATGATAATATCAAATATTTACCATGAGGATAATGTTAAGACACTAAAAATTTTTTAAATCAAGATACAGTCATACACATGTGATACCCAACAGTCATCCTTTATTTGCATGTATTTGAGATATGGTGTACAGATGATTAATATGGTTGTACATGTATATAAAGTTGTTAGTATTTTATCAACAATTATAACCTGTTACTCAGGTAAG
The DNA here is from genome assembly GCA_917208275.1 of Patella pellucida. Taxonomy (NCBI): domain Eukaryota; kingdom Metazoa; phylum Mollusca; class Gastropoda; family Patellidae; genus Patella; species Patella pellucida. The sequence continues at coordinate 11,887,275 of OU795037.1, forward strand.
TTATCAATATTTGTATGCCATGATGTTAACTGATTTGGCAATAGCATATTTGTTGTCCCCTCTTTGAAAAATACGTACAATAAAACTGTATATATTTGGTATTTTGAATCCTTAATAGCGCTGTACATGTTATTTACCACAAGTCGGCATGTGTGGATTATTTTTCTCCATCAGACATTTTGTCCCATTTTGGTGTACATTCTTTGTAACACATCTCTGCATATCAGTTCATGGAAATGATCATTTCGTACCTAGATAAAATTCCATCAGACTGAGACAGGCGCGGATCAGCCACAAAAATATATTTTTTTTAAAAATTGAACACTTTTTATTAGAAAATATTCACGTCCGCCCAGACTTGACAATATGAAGGGGCCGAGAAACTTAAATTTAAAAGCCTGAATCTGACCCTAAAATTGCGAGTTTTTATACATTGAGTTGAGTCATGACTTTCATTCCATTGTGGACAAAACAGTGGAAGGTAGGCCTACACTACAGCGATCAAGTGCAGGTAAAATACTTTCGACAGGTCGTCATTCGTAAGACTTTTTTTTAATACGCGCATTTAAGACAATTGCTGCGTGAGACGTAACACCTGGTGTGTTTAAAATCGGGTAATAAGAGATTAACAATAACCTAAATTCATCATCAATCGATTTATTTAACTAGCCTAATTGTCGAATTCCCTTCCTTTCGTTTCTCCCTTTTCTTGCACATCAAGTAAGGCACCAAGTTTGGAACAAAACACATAATGTCGCCAGGAGGGTAAGTTCGATTATTGGTTTTTGCTCTTCATATTGTAAAATGTTAAGAACATAATATGGTATGTGAAGGGAGCATTCCCTTTTCAAGATTTTATGGACATATTTTATGCGATTTTATTGGCGATTTTTAGACCTATAGTATTGAAATTTAGCTTCTGGAAATACGTCAGAATGCACTAAATTGAATATAAATTACCAATTTTTTCTGGGGGAGGGCCCCCATACCCCCATTACAATGTTAGCGCCTACGGCAATTAGTTAAGCAGTTATCCAACCTAGACCCCCCCCCCCTGCAAAAAATCCTGGATCCGCCCCTGTGAAACAAAGCTTTATCCGGAGAACTGCCTGTAAAGGTTCCACTATCTTCTGCCATCTTGAAAAGGTTCATCCAATACTACACATTTTAATTCCTCAAAACTACCCCCATTACTGCCCAATATAGATTATGATTAGGCCCTACTATTTTGTTCATTGCGCCAATAAATAACTGTATTTGCTGAATATGTCCATTCCTGTGTCATCATAATATGTACTTATCATTATATTATATATCATGCTTGCTACTAATAATACAGGTGCCCATTGCTCTACACTACATATCGCGAAACCCCGCATCCTCGGTATCCCCAGTGGTTTCATTCAATTCTATTCTACAAACCTCTCGGTTAATCTATGGGGGAGACATGTTTTCAAATTATCCGCCTTTGCTGATTGTGCTATTTTTATCAACCAATCCCATACATCGTTAATGGCAAAATGAAAGTAACTACGAGTTAGCCTAAATGAGAGAAGTCCTAATTATTTTAACAAAAAATAATATTAATGCAGATGGGACGTTTATTGTTTTATGGGGTACGCTTGGCAAGTTGCCCGTACGATTATTTGATATAATGCCTATTAATGGTACGCCATCCTCAAAGGGTGACGTCACATCTGTATGTGAATTTTCTTCTTCTGTTTGGTGTTTAACGTCTGCTTCCACCTAAGTGATATCGCGGACAATTCTTGTGAATCAACTTGCCAAGTGTAAGTTCAATAATAATAAACATAACAGAATGACACATTTCAGACAAAGAACGAATAGTAATAATAATAATAAAAGTCTAACATATAGATGTTATACATATTTGAAATCAACAACACATACTACAGATTTTGATAATACAATTAATTATAAATTAATTTAAAAATATATACATTATTTAGATAAATCATTCAGTAAATGGACATGAATATCGTTATCTACCCATATAAAATCGAAGGCTAAAAAACTGGTTTATAAAATGTTTTTTGATTGGTTCATAAACCTCATCTACAACCAAGGTCAGGGCAGATCATTTGAAATCGTGGAAACCCTATGGATTAATTCAGGGTACAGTGGAGTAGAACGGAATGAGGACACTGGGGATATCCGAGGATGGCATTGTCCATTTAAGCAAATGGAAAATTTGAAAACTTAAAGGGTCCATCTCGATAACATTTTGGGGGTTGAAACTGCTAAATTTGGTATGAAAAGCCCTTAATAGCCTCTAACTTAGATCCGAGCAACTTCTTCAAGCTATGTGATACGTTTTAAAACAACTTCCAATCGCCGGTATGGCTCGGTGGCCGAAGACTTGTGCTCTGTTTGCATTAAACAGAAGTGTCTGGATAAAACGAGTCTATATGTGTGCAGCTTTCAATCTGACCCTATTGACTCACTTTTAAAGCTCTCTATTGATTAAGTTAAAATTGGTATCAAATATAGTCGCGCTTATCAAAAAAACGACCATAACAATTTAAAAAAAAAATTAAAAGAGCTAGTGTCCAGGGCCCTGTTTCACAAAAACTTAAATCTCCTTAAAATCATTGTGAACTAAAATTTCATCCTAACTTACAATATAAGCGTTTCACAAAACTATTTTAAGCATTGTAGCTAAAATCCACTAAAATAATATTGTAAGTTACAATTGTATCCTAACTTAAAATAGTGGCGTTTCACAAAACTATTTTAAGGGCAATTTTAACTAAAATCGATTGTAACTGAGGATAGCTGTCACCCTCTCATAACTTAAAATCACTACATTAACAAACATTGATTAGAGCTACACTGTTTGATCTATTGCGACATACAGATATAATTGGCACATAATTTTAACATACAATCATTCACAAAAACAATTTTCATTCAATTTCTTTTCATAGCATGGGATATACAGCTACTGTCCATCCGTTTATTTTATTGTAAGGTAATCTAAGCATTTGGATGGCGACCCATATTAGAACTCCAAGAAAAAAACACCCAAAACTCCAGTAGACTACACACTAAAAGAACATTTATATCCAATGTCATGGAAAGAAGAGCAATCTTATCTATAAAGAAAATATCTTCGTGTTTAATATAGCAAATTTCTTTGTATAAGAAGGCCTAAAGGCCTATAATACTAGACATGCCATATGTAGTATTTACTCATGTTTTGGGGGTTATGATGATTTGTAAAAAGATAAATCAATAATCTAGAATGTGTTTATTCAAAAATGTAATAGGCCTATTTGAAATAAAATTTTGATATCATAAATTTATTATTATTTCTTAGTGAGTGAAGTTACGTTAATAAAACAACATAAATTTAAAAAAATAGGCGCCAAAGCTATTTTATCTTGGGAAAAAAATCATTTAATTAAGTAAGATAGATAGACTCTTCTGCCTTTCAAAGTATCATTGAAAGTGTCTATGAGAATGACATTTCAAATCTAGGCATCGGAACATTGGCTTTTTGGCGTACTTATTTAATTTCAATATTAATATCCTTTAAACTACGACAAAAACATGCAGCCTAGATTAGTCTTTTGAGTGACGAATATCATAATTTGTTTGTGAAAATTCTCAATAGTTTCCTCTTCCCAAATTACTATAAAACTACGAAATTCAAGCGCTTTAGTTTATCGATACACATTATTTCCACTGAAGCCTGCGAGGAAATCAAATGCCAAGTTCAAGGTCAACCCACCAATACATTTCGAAACTAATAATACGCAATAAACTCATTTATTTCATCTCTCTACGACTTTCTGACCATGTGCAAACATTTCTACAACGTATGAAACTCTCCCTATTGATAATGTAACCGTTAATTCAGTCTGTCAACAGTTTTCAGTTTCGAAGCGTATTTGCTTTCACCGCTAGTGCCCAAAGCGGAAATCTGCACTGCGCGGGCGCAAGCGATTTTAACTAAAATCTATTAAAATTGCATTTTAAAGGGGCTAAATCGCTAACATTTTGGACCTAGAAATTGTCAAAAGTGGGTCTCAACGCATATAATACTGTAATATGAATGTATATAAACTGATTTACATTCAATGGTTTCCTTTTTTACCAAATTTCAAATCAGTTACGTTCGGCGAAATAAGCCATGTAGTCTTAATCTTGTGCAAATATCTATAGCGCCTGGTTAGTCCAGTCAATATACGCCGTATGGTATGTTGCAATATGTCTAGCCTCGCTCCGTAAGTCTCTTATTAAAACTGGAGCTAAAGCACACTATGGTACACGACTCGTGTACCAATGTTAAAAAAATTATTTTATCTAAAACATCGGATATCAGAAGCTTATCTTTTCCCGATAAGTTTACATCATCAATATTGATTTAAAGTGGCCAAAAATTTGTGTTTTCGATGTTAAAGATTTAAGAGTATTTTGAGTTACGGACTTAGGTCCTTTAAGTTACAATCGATCTTCGTGAAACGCATAAAATTTAAAATCTCATTTTGATTTTAGTTAAAATCGATTTTAGTTTAAGTTTTCGTGAAACAGGGCCCAGTTAAGCTTTTTTTGCATTCACGTCCAAACTACTCAAGATTTTAAACTGTAATTTTCAGACAAGGTAAACACACTTTTCCTCTATATGTTGGCGTTTAAATTTAATACGTTCATGAACGTGTAATTTTCAGATTCTTTGAAATTCGGGCTGGCCCCTTTAAAAAGGCCAATAATTCCAAAACTAAACGTGTTTGCTCAATTCAAAACACACGTGAGAGCTACTTGACCCTGGTATAGGGCGGAAGCGACATTGCAAATACCATTCTTATATAATTATATTATTAAATGAATGATGAGATATTATTTTTATTTACAGCTTTAGATGTATGTAGAGATAACTCCAATGATTGTCAATCATGTATTAATATAAGTTATCCAGTACCATTACCATATAGAGAGACATGTATGAAAACATGTGGTGTTTGTATAGGTAATTTTAATGATGTGTATTAATTAGGGTTCGGAATAAGCGGAGAAAATTTAAGTTCCAAGTACCCCGCAACTTATATTAGAATGTATCTGTCTAGAAAATTGGAGGGCCCACAAAACAGCGGTCATGAGAGAGAAAAAGAGAACTGGGGTTTAACGTCTACTCGACACAAACTAGGTCATTTCAAGAGTAACATATGGTTTAATTTTATTTCAATAATGCGCTATGCGCGAAGGAGCCTTGGGCAGTGAGCGGAATCCGGGGGACCCGGAGAAAACCCACGAGGTTGGTCAGACGACCATACTCCTTGCCACGTACAACCAGGGATTTAAGCGGTTATGAGAATATGACAATTATATAATATTGGTACCATAGGAACAATATAAAACTATATAATACAATTTATGATTGTGTCTGGTCAGTACCTATATTAATTTTGTTTCCTTGATTTGGTACGTATCTTGTGTATGGCACAATTAGTGAAGTTTCCAGTCAACAATCGAATGCATCTTTATTTATAACACCCCTTGTAGTTGAATAATCTGAAACTAAAAATATGAAATAAGTTATAAACAACCATTCATTTCAGAGATAAATATAGCTCTTAGTAAATCAACCGCCCAGAGTTCGTTAGGACATGATTATGGTCTGTCAGATAAAGCTGCAGATGGTAATACTGATGGCGATTATAATAGTCAGTCATGTACTCATACAAGTATAGGTTCACCTGGTTTATGGTGTGTTGATCTAGAACAGATATATAATATCAGCAGTATATTAATTTATAACCGAGATAGTAGTAAGTATACAGCATCATAAATCCTTTAAAAAACCCAACATAGTGTTTATCATGGTAGGCTTATTAGTTACTTTAGTAACGGATTTTGGTCGGCTTTGGCTACATCTGTCTGTCAACAAACTCCTGGTTATACAGCGTCAGACAATGATCACATGTGCAATTGTCTTTTTTTATCTCGTCATGATTTGTACATTTTCTACATTTTAACATCAATGATCACTGGCAATTGTTATTTTTTGAATCAAATGTTATGGTTTAATTAACAGGACACGTTGGCCAACATTTATTTATGACTTACAATTGAATTTCATTTCATTTCTTGCGTTTTATTTTATATCTATAGTACAAGAGAGGTTGAGTGGATTTGAGTTAAACATAAGTCCGGATGATGTATGTAATGAACAAGGAATTACATCACCTACGTCATGTTATATAAATACACCACCAACAAACCAGTCTATATATACTATAGAGATATGCAATCAACAACCATCTACATCTTTATCTGCTAGAACAGTGTCTATAAGTGCTACTGATGTACTTACATTATGTGAGGTTGAAATATACACAGGTAAGTTTCATTTTATCCTGCTAGAGCAGTGTTTATCAATAAAATAAAAACCAAGTACGAACAATCCAAACCATAAGACAGAATTCGAAGTCATTAAATACACGACAAGCAATGGTAACAGGTGTCCGGAAGAGTAAGCTTACCCTGCCTGTCGCCACACCCGCCATAGCTGCATCGAAAATAGTATACGTGTCAATTAAATACCACTAGAATAATAGCCGAGAGAGACACGTTATATTTACCAATCAAATCAATAAGACGGACATAAAACTTTTTAAAGGTTTTTATAAGTTTAGTGCGCAAGTAGTTGAAGCTTAGATGACAAATGCATCGATCTACTTAAAAAAATAGAATAAAAGGAACAAGCTCTCGCGTAACAAATTATCTGAGACACAAACACTCCATAAGTTGGTGATATTGGAATGTTGCTACTAAAAAATGAAAAGTTAACAATCGGAAGTTTAAAGTCATCCCGTTTATCGTACAATTTAACACCCAGTTTATGACAATTGTCAAAATCGAGACGCTGATCCAAGTAGGAAATGTAATTGTCACTGTTAGTGGTATTTTTAATTTCAAGCTCATCAGGATATATGAATTCTACATAATCACTAAATTTAGGATTATTAAGGGCTAAAACGTCACGATATATCGATAAGAGAAATTAAAAAGTCTGACTGATCGTTTATTTGTTTTTACGAGCATCTGAATGTAATCGTTCGAATAGAGAAACAGATCAGCAAGCAAAGATGCACAGTTGGTGCCTATTGGGATGCCAACCACTTGCTGATATATTTCCCCTCCAAATTCAACAAAGATGTTATCAATTAATAAACCCAACATCTGAATTATCTTGATGGTCGTGTATTTGTTTTTTCAATCACTGTGATACTTAACGAAATATGTGGAATTGTAATTTACAACTAAATATTGATATCTAGCAGTACCCGATTTAGACGAATAATGTCTTTCAACCGGGCTTTTAATTTACTATGGGGAGTTTTAGTGTACAAAGTAGAAAGGTCAAACGTTGAATAGATGAGACTGAAGCAAGGGATCTAGATTGCAAACCACCAAGTATTTCTTTGGATTATACCACTTTGAGAGTATACGTTGTCACAGTATTTTTGAATACCCTAAGCTGTTAGTATAGATGTTACTGTTGTACTTACAGTGTGTAATACTCGGGGAATTGTCTTTTATCAAATTATCTTTACTGAATTTAATCTAAAAGAGTGATATAACAGTTGCCCCAGTAAAGGATCACATTTGCAACCAATAGCAGGTGTTATGAGAAAGTCGATAGGCACTCAGACTGGAGTGTGACTTGTGTATTCCGAATTCAATGTAATGCCAGTACAGGTTCTAATTACATATATCATCTATATTTCAGTATATTGTAATACTGGATACTACAGTACATCAGATTCTACATGTGAACCATGTAATACATGTTTTGGTGATACATGTGATCCTGCTAATGGTGTTTGTACTGGAGATTGTAAAACAGGTTTTTATGGTACACACTGTCGACAGCAATGTGGGGATGGCTGTTTGAACAACCAATGTAATAAACTAAATGGAAGTTGTACATGTCAAGATACATATTATGGTGAACAATGTACGTCAGTGTGTAGTAATAATTGTAACAATGGTAAATGTCATTTTTTAATCTTCATCACCACAATGTACAGATGGTTGTATTGATGGTTATAAAGGTTCTTACTGTCAATCAACATGTCCTGGTAACTGTGCAAGATGTGATGAATCATCTTGTTCTATCTGTAACTCTGATTGGTATGGTACAAACTGCGAATCACCATGTTCCAATAATCTCTCTCTCACTCTATCTCTCTCTCCTTCTGGGATGTCAATATGAATTACATTTAGCGTGTAGCAGGGCCGTTTTTTGAGGATTTTAAGGGGGGGGGGTACAGCACAGAGGTGGGGCGCCATAGCCACCACGTCACTGAAGGGCGCCCTTAAAATCGATCGATTGATCAGTGCCTCAAAGACAATGTTGGTGTCAGTCACTAACACATGATTGAACCAATTAAACACATTCCAAATATAATTTCCAAAGATCATTGCTACCATTGTCGAGTAATACAGGTTTCCAGAACCCCCGCTAAATACGGCCCTGGTGTGTAGGTAAGAGTGAACTAACCATAGTTACAACCCTTTCCTTATGTCTCCTCTGGACCACGTTACAACCATTCCAGGCATTTATTGGGTTTAGACAAAATAGTTTTACTATGACTAATTCAGCAGTCTTTTTGTGTCAGATGAAAAACGTCCAGTAACGTCTGTCGAATTGGTGAGCCGCCCTGTGGCTGGAGTTATTGGTGCTTTGATTGGGATAGTTTTGACCTTGGCTGGTGTTATAGCATATTGTCTGTTTGTAAAGCGGTAAGCTTTTCTTTTATTCAGTTTGATATATGATATTTCAAATGAAGTTATTTCCATATAGATAATTTTAAATCAAAAATGTCCAATCCACGTGCTGTTGTGTGAACCGGATACACAATGCTTTATAAATTGGCCGAGGAAAAACTGGAGAGTAAGTATATCCCCATCGCCCGCCAGGGCCCATGAGAGGATGTGTGGGGAGGGGGGCAGCTCAGACTATGCCGTAAATTTTTTAAAATAAATTGTTTGTATAATAAATTAATCAGAAAATACACCGTTAGTAGAAGAATCGGGTGATTTTTCTTCCAAAATCGTATACATCTAAAACGTAGTGCACTTATCTGGTATGCCATATATTGTTGCGTTAAATCTTAGTTTCTGTGTTTTAGCAAAGTGATGTCCAGTTACAACAGATATACGGCAAAATGACACCAGGGACAGTGTATCTTTCAAAACTTTTCGAGCCTAGTTGCTTGTCCCAAGGCCCGACCCGTCCCATCTCTAGCTATCTATATTTTGATATGCATATCTTTCAAACTGTTTACATTATGCAGAATTCCAAATATCCGATTCTGCTTCACTGACAAGTCGGCATATAATTATGATGAATTCGTCCAGCAATATATTTATATAGGTCATACAAATGTTGTTTGTTTTACAGACGAAAAGCAACCAAACAAAGGGGAGACGACTACAGTGCAAATGTTGGACAACATAATTTATCCAACACCACCGATATTGTTCTGGGAAATCAATCAGATGGCAACCAATCTGTTCATTATGAAAACCAATCATTTCATCAACAAATTGCAGCTAATTTATATGATACAGTGGAACATACATCGCCTGAAACGCATAACATCTACAGATCATTAGAGTAAACTCAGAAATGATGTGTCTATGACAGCCAAACAGTTCAACCATCAATCCCATAGGGTTTTATAAAGCCCTGACCAAACCCATCTCATCTATACAACACATTGGAACAATTTATCAATTTCATTTAACAAATTTCAAATTAAGCTAAATTCTTTATAAACATTCATTGTGATGATGACAACTGTGTAAATAAAATATGGCATGCTTTCCTACAAATAGAATGGCATGTTTACGGTTAGGGGATAGGGTTAGTCTCGAGTCCAACCCAGGAAATTGTTTCAATGACATATAGTAATTGAACTTGAATATATAGGTCAAAATTATATGGAATACAAAAATTGCTGGTTATTACTGAGCGAAGTTTCGACTAGGCAGATTGTGACGTGATGTAATAGACAGTTTCGGGATCACTCACTTCTACGCTGATGACACCCAATTAAATGGTGACACCTATCAAAATAAAATTGATGAGTCTCTTCATCAGGTAACACTCTGCTCTAGATCTGTAAAATCGTGGATGAACGAGAGTAAGCTCTAATTGAACGATGGCAAGACGGAAGCCATGCTTGTAGGGACATCTAAACGACATAGGTCTACTCCAAATCCAAGTGTGGTAATCTTTAAAAACCAATATTCAGTTCACATCATGTGTGAAGAATCTTGGTGTACTACTGGATTCTTCCTTAACCATGGAGAAACAGATCGAACAACTTTGCCGTACGTGCAATTACCATCTTCGATGTATTGGCAATATTCGACACCTCTTGACTGTGGAAGCCTGTAATCTGCTTGTGCGCTCCTTGATATTTCGTGGCTCGATTACTACAACAGTGCTTTGATTGGAATTCCCCAAAACCTGTGTTCAAAACTCCAAAAAATTCAAAACACCGCTGCCAGAATAATAACAAGTATTCTCACATAACTCCCATCTTAAAATCACTACATTGGTTACCAATAGAAGCCCGGGTAACTTTCAAGATTCTTACATTAGTTTATATGTGTCAACATGATCTTTCCCCATCTTACCCCACTGATCTCATTAAAGCATATCAACCAAATCGACTACTTCGCTCACAGAATAAGCCCTCATTGGTAGTGCCGCAAGCTAAACTGAAATCATATGGGGATAAAGCCTCCAGTGTCTGTGGACCGCGTTTGTGGAATAACTTACCATTGGAGATACAGAGTTTTCAATCATTGGCTGTGTTCAAATACAAACTCAAAACTCATTTGTTTGTGACATATTATCAGGACTAGCTATTACCTTCGCGCTCAGAGCATGCTATATGGATGGAGTTAGCGAAATTACAAATGTACATTATTTATATTTATAAAAATTCTTAGAGTTTTCATAACTTTTACTCTAAAACTTCCTAAAACAACATTTAGTTAAAAGTTACTCTTTAGAAATATTTATAAAGGGTCTAAGAGTTACTTTTAACAAAATGTTAGACTTGGGTCCTAACCAAACTAAATCTGTCACAAAAAGAATCCCACCGATGTCCATTCGATATCTCCTTATCAACTCGTCATTGTTGTACTCCACTAAGATATTTCTTCTTGTTTTAAACTCTCTTAGGCTGCGTAAACGGACGGCCATGTTAACCAAGATAAGAGTACTTTTAACAAGTTAGGAGTTCTATAGGAGGACTCCTAAATATGTGTCATAGTGAGAAGTAATTCTTAAAGTAAAATGTTTTATAAATATGTCTTAGGAAAATCTACAAAGTTAGGAGTAATCTTTGACAGTTAGAAGTTGGTTCCAACTCTTAGAATTTTTATAAATACCGCCCCTGATGTTTGGAAAAAAGTACCAATCAAAGATAACAGATGGCAATCTATATTTCGGTTCGTTTTGTTTTACACTTTCGATGAACTATAGACTAAATTAGGATCTGACCATTTGTCATGGGTCGTGCGAGCGCCTTTAGATCCAATGGCGCCAGACATATATTAATTAATTAGCGTTGACGTTTGTGGTGGTTTATCCACAGTTCTGTGCATCGCACACCAAGAAGTCGCCGTAACAGATGGTTTCATTGGCTAATCCATCATGCCATCCAGAACGCAAGTTATATAAGAACTCTTCCAGATCCCAGTGTAGTACACACAAATAAAACGAAATTTTTGAACTATAAAAAAACGAAACGAAATAAAATCTGTGTTTTAATCAGATCGAGATTAATGTTGGATTAAACTGGTATTACCAGAGTCTCTCGCTTACGTTCAAACATCAGCGCTATCCTTGAATATTTAATTATATCAATCTATTCAACGCATTCTGTGCGCGTGTTTACATTAACTTGGCTAATAACAATTTCACGGGTCAATTATTTGAAACGCATCATACTGTACTCCCGTCAACGATTTTCAAAAACTTTGTATTTACCTACAAGACAGGTTGTTTCTCTTTTTTTGAGTAACAATGCAAGACACACGTAAAAACGCAATACTACATCTACGGCGATTTCTTGGTGTGCGATGCGCAGGACTGTGGGTAAACCACTAGAAACGTCAACGCTAATTAATTAATATATGTCTGTTAACATGTTGTTGACATATAGATCCAGTTACGTTTTGGTTCTAATATAACACTTTTAATATACCAATAAGATTTATACCCTAAGTTGATTTAAGTACACACTTACATATTATGCGAATATGTTTAAAACTACTTACTTGCCAAATCATTAATTAATACAATAAAATGCCATCTTATTCCTTGCCCATAAATTTAAAAACAATGTCGCCACGACTATATTGCTACACATGGCGTTAGTGCAGCCCTCCGTCAGTGTCTATATAGAGTAATTGCCCTTTAAGTTTTATGGAGAGGGTCGGATTCAGGCCCGAAGCCAGAAACCAAAATTTAGCCGACATAGGGGGCGAGGAAGATAAATTTCCGACAACAAAAAAATCAATGAACGAAGGTCATCGCCGACTGCCGTAAGCAGGAGGGGAGAGCACGAAAATGAGAAGCTGTGAGAGTGAATTTAGGCCTCTATGACGTGGAGGTGGCGAATTTGTCGGAAAATTAAGAGTTTTCCAGCCGACATTAACTATCTCTCGGCCGAATTCGTGAGGATAATAATATGTCGTACTAAAACTCTCTCCCAGCGAAAATGCGAGCATAGCTAACCAGACAGAAAAATTCCGACAGGAACGGCCATGGGGGGCCTCGGGCCTGGTCGGATTTGTCCACTATATAGTACCGGTATGCCTATATAGGCTTGGCAGGCCCCGACTGAAGCATAAGACCTTCGGTTGTCAGTCACCATTTACAACACAACACAGTTTTCAATTTAATTAATCATTTCGTCGTTTATGTTTCAAAAGGTAAGAATCAAATCAAGCATTACGGCTATAATGCCGACATTGTCAATATTCATACCCATCCCAAACTTAGGCCCGTATGACGTAGGTGGATCGCTGTGTGCATAGAAATATATACATATAGTCTATTTATAACTTTCTATGGCTGTGTGCAGTATGCATTCAGATCGTTGGAATTTTACAAAAGTGTGAATTTAATGATGCAGCACTAATTCGTATCTTTTTCGTAAGTTTTTCTTAGCGTATTTTTTTTTTTTTTCTTAAAGTTACGAACTTTTTTTTTAAACTGACCCCTGATCTCCACCGATCACCTCGGAAAGTTTGCTAATAACTACTATTTACTCCACGACTAAAACCACGATTCCAATCGCAGCGCGAATCGTGATAGTCGGAAAAAAGCATAACCGAGGTAATTGTCGATGTATTTTACATTGCCCTAATCGAGTTCTGAATCACGAAAAAGGTGTTGGCTTCCTTTTTTGTTTGTCATACACAAATATCACGTCCATACAAGCTTTATTTGCATGTATTTGAGATATAGTATAGAAACCGTCACAACGAATGTACATAATTATAAACTTCTGAGCATATTAGAGTAGCTAAGTCTCTAACTCAATATCATTCAAAGTCTTGGCCATTGAAAACGCCAATTATTTGTCAATTTAAATCAGCATTGATGTTGTGATTTTACCGGGAAAAGGTGGATTCTAATATCCAATATTGAAGACAAAATAAACGTTTTACCATTAGTAGACGAATCGTGTACCATAACGCGTTTCAACGCCATTTGTAACTCGATGTGCGAGGCTAGACATATTCCACGTCTAGATCTGGAGAGCATGCGCAATAAATACTATCGATGTAGGCGTATTTCGCCGAACATTACTGATTTGAAATTAGAGTAAAAACGGAAACGATTGAATGTATTATATGCGTTGTGACCCATTTGTGTCAATTTCTAGGTCCTAAATATTAGCGATTTAGCTCTTTTAACATCCAACTAGTCACCATCCCTTTAAATTTGTGCTTTAATAAAAAAGGTGCAATATCATGCTATTCAAGTCATGTATGTAAATATTCTTTTCAAGTACTCAAATCTTCCGGGATCAAAGTTCAATACTGTTCAAATAACACCGTGTTGTAATGGTAGCATTGATAATGATAATATCAAAGATTTACGACGAGGATAATGTTAAGACACTTAAAATATATATTTTTTCGTCGACAGAGTTTTAAATCAAGATACAGTCATACACATGTGATACCCAACAGTCATCCTTTATTTGCATGTATTTGAGATATGGTGTACAGATGATTAATATGGTTGTACATGTATATAAAGTTGTTAGTATTTTATCAACAATTATAACCTGTTACTCAGGTAAGTTATCAATATTTGTATGCCACAATATTAAATGATTTGGCAATAGCATATTTGTTGTGCCCTCTTTGAGGAATACGTACAATAAAAATGTATATATTTGGTACATATTATTTACCACAAAGAGATTTTGTCCCATTTTGGTGTACATTCTTTGTAACACATCTCTGCATATCAGTTCATGGAAATGATTATTCCGTACCTAGATAAAATTCCATAAGACTGAAACAAAGCTTTATCCGGAGAACTGCCTGTAAAGGTTCCACTATCTTCTGCCATCTTGAAAAGGTTCATACAATACTACACATTTTGTTTCCTCAAAACAACCCCCATTACTGCCCAATGTAGATTATGATTAGGCCCTGCTCGCACCAGTTATGAGATGTTGCTGTCATTTTGTTCATTGCGCCAAAGAAATAACTGTATTTGCTGAATATGTCCATTCCTGTGTCATCATAATATGTACTTATCATTATATTTTATATCATGCTTGCTACTAATAATACAGGTGCCCATTGCTCTACACTACATATCGCAAAACCCCGCATCCTCGGTATCCCCAGTGGTTTCATTCCATTCTATTCCACAAACCTCTCGATTTATCTATGGGGGAGACATGTTGTCAAATTATATGCCCTTGCTGATTGTGCTATTTTTATCAACCAATCCCATACATCGTTAATGGCAAAATGAAAGTAACTACGAGTAAGCCTAAATGAGAGAAATCCTAATTATTCTAATTGCGTATTTTTTAAACAAAAAATGATATTAATGCAGATGGGACGTTTATTGTTTTATAAGGTACGCTTGGCAAGTTGCCCGTACGATTATTTGAAATAATGGTACGCCAACCTCAAAGGGTGACGTCACATCTGTATTTTAAATTTATGTAGGTTCGGTTCATGAATTTTATTGATAATCGTTTGTTCGTTCCCTGAGTTTTAAGTCCACGTGATATCGTAGACAAGTTCTTGTGAATCTTCTTCTTCTGTTTGGTGTTTAACGTCTGCTTCCACTTAAGTGATATCGCGAACAATTCTTGTGAATCAACTTGCCAAGTGTAAGTTCAATAATAATAAACATAACAGAATGACACATTTCAGACAAAGAACGAATAGTAATAATAAAAAAGTCGAACATATAGATGTTATACATATTTGAAATCAGCAAAACATACTACAGATTTGATAATACAATTAATTATAAATTGAATAAAAATATATACATTATTTACATAAATCATTCAGTAAATGGACATGAATATGGTTATCTACCCATATACATTCGAAGGCTAAACAACTGGTTTGTAAATTATTTTTTGATTGGTTCATAAACCTCATCTACAACCAAGGTCAGGGCAGATCATTTGAAATCGTGGAAACCCTATGGATTAATTCGGGGTACAGTGGAGTAGAACGGAATGAGGACACTGGGGATATCCGAGGATGGCATTGTCCATTTAAGCAAATAGAAAATTTGAAAACTTAAAAAGGCCAATAATTTTAAAATTAAACGTTTTTGCTCAAATCAAAACAAACGTGATAGCTACTTGACCCTGGTATAGGGCGGGAGCGACATTGCAAATACCATTCTTATATAATTATATTATTAAATGAATGGCGAGATATATATTATTTATATTTACAGCTTTAGATGTATGTAGAGATAACTCCGATGATTGTCAATCATGTATTAATATAAGTTATCCAGTGCCATTACCTTATAGAGAGACATGTATGAAAACATGTGGTGTTTGTATAGGTAATAATGATGTGTATAAATTAGGGTTCGGAATAAATGAATGAATGAAATAGGGTTTGGCGTCCTACGCTTAAGCACCTAACCTGGGCTAATTGAAGACGGGCATACGCCATACAGTGTGCTATCAGGGAAATTTTGCCCGGGCAGCAACTGAATTCCAACTGCCAAGAGTTCTTATACGTGCACGCCAATGTGTACACGGAACCTCGGTTTTTCGTCCCATCCGAACGACTAGGCAGCTGTCCTTGTCAGGCCCCCCTTCTGCATCACTGACAGAGGGAAATCACGCCGGAAAATCGAGATGAACTTTCTCGGCCAATGCAGGGATCGAACACCCGACCTCCAGGCTAGCGAACCAGGGTTCGGAATAAGCTGAGAAAATTTAAGTTCCAAGTACCACGCAATTAATATTAGAATGTATCTGTCTAGAAAATTGGAGGGCCCACATAACAGCGGTTATGAGAGAGAAAGAGAAAAAGAGAACTGGGGTTTAACGTCTACTCGACACAAACTAGGTCATTTCAAGAGTAACATATGGTTTAATTTTATTTCAATAACGCGCTATGCGCGAAGGGGTTTTTAGCAGTGAGCGGAATCCGGGGGACCCGGGGAAAACCCACGAGGTTGGTAAAACGACCCTACTCCTTGCCACGTACAACCGGGGATTTAAGCGGTTATGAGAATATGGCAATTATATAATATTGGTACCATAGGAACAATATAAAACTATATAATACAATTCATGATTGTGTCTGGTCAGTACCTATATTAATTTTGTTTCCTTGATTTGATACGTATTTTGTGTAAGGCACAATTAGTGAAGTTTCCAATCAACAATCGAATGCATCTTTATTTATAACACCCCTTGTAGTTGAATAATCTGAAACTAAAAATCAGAAATAAGTTATAAACAACCATTCATTTCAGAGATAAATATAGCTCTTAGTAAATCAACCGCCCAGAGTTCGTTAGGAAATGATTACGGTCCTTCAGATAACGCTGTAGATGGTAATACTAATGGTAATTTAAATAATGGTCAGTCATGTACTCATACAAGTCCAGGTTCACCTGGTTTATGGTGTGTTGATCTAGAACAGATATATAATATCAGCAGTATATTAATTTATAACCGAGATAGTAGTAAGTATACAGCATCATAAATCCTTTAAAAACCCAACATAGTGTTTATCATGGTAGGCTTATTAGTTACTTTAGTAACGGATTTTGGTCGGCTTTGACTACATCTGTCTGTCAACAAACTCCTGGTTATACAGCGTCAGACAATGATCACATGTGCAATTGTCTTTTTATTTCGTCATGATTTGTACATTTTCTACATTTTAACATCAATGATCACTGGCAATTGTTATTTTTTGAATCAAATATTATGGTTTAATTACCAGGACACGTTGACCGACATTTATTTATGACTTACAATTGAATTTCATTTCATTTCTTGCGTTTTATTTTATATCTATAGTACAAGAGAGGTTGAGTGGATTTGAGTTAAACATAAGTCCGGATGATGTATGTAATGAACAAGGAATTACATCACCTACATCATGTTATATAGATACACCATCGACGGTACAAGATAACTATACTATAGAGATATGTAATCAAAACCCATCTACATCTTTATCTGCTAGGACAGTGTCTATCAATGTTACTGATGTACTTCAGTTATGTGAGGTTGAAATATACACAGGTAAGTTTCATTTTATCCTGCTAGAGCAGTGTTTATCAATAAAATAAAAACCAAGTACGAACAACCCAAACCATAAGACAGAATTTGAAGTCCTAAATTACACGACAAGCAGTGGTAACAGGTGTCCGGAAGAGTAAGCTTTCCCTGCCTGTCGCCACACCCGCCATAGCTGCATCCAAAATATTAGGCGAAATGTCGGTAAAATAGCGTGATTGGCCAATGAAGTATCGGTATGTAAAATGCACGCGATGAACTGTATTAACGATGTAGTAGACATCACCAGGGAGATAGTAATAGTATACGTGTCAATTAAATACATCAAGAATAATAGCCGAGAGAGACACGTTATATTTACCAATCAAATCAATAAGACGGCCATAAAACTTTTTAACGGTTTTTATAAGTTTAGTGCGCAAGTATCCTTGTAGTTGAAGCTTAGATGACAAATGCCTCGATCTACCTAAAAAATCAGAATAAAAGGAACAAGCGCTCGCGTAACGGATTAGCTGAGACACAAACACTCCATAAGCTGGTGCTATTGGAATGTTGCTACTAATAAATGGAAAGGTAACAATCGGAAAGTCAAAGTTATTCCGTTTATCGTACAATTTAACACCCAGTTTATGGCAATTGTCAAAATCGAGACGCAGATCCAAGTAGGAAGCGTAATTGTCAGTAATTGTCACTGTTAGTGGTATTTTTTAATTTAGAGCTCATCAGGATATATGAATTCTACATAATCACTAAATTTAGGATTATTAAGGGCTAAAACGTCATCGATATATGATAAGAGAAATTAAAAAATCTGACTGGTCGTTTATTTGTTTTTACGAGCAATTGTATGTAATCGTTCGAATATAGAAACAGATCAGCAAGCAAAGATGCACAGTTGGTGCCCATATTGGTTGCCAACCACTTGCTGATATATTTCCCCTCCAAATTCAACAAAGATGTTATCAAGTAATAAATCCAACATCTGAATTATCTTGATGGCCGTGTATTTGTTTTTTCAATCACTGTGATACTTAACGAAATATGTGGAATTATAATTACAACTAAATACTGATATCCAGCAGTACCCGATTTAGACGAAAAGACACTGTGAATAATGTCTTTCAACCAAGCTTTTAATTTACTATGGGGAGTTTTAGTGTACAAAGTACAAAAGTCAAACGTTTGAATAGATGAAACTGAAGCAAGGGATCTAGATTGCCAACCATCAAGTAATTCTTTAGTATTTTTTAATATCCACATTTGATTTATACCACTTCGAGGGTATACTTTGTCACAGTATTTTTGAATCACCTCTTTAACAGCTGTTAGTATAGATGTTACTGTTGTACTTACATTGTGTAATAGATACTCGGGGAATTGTCTTTTATCAAATTATCTTTACTGAATTTAATCTAAAAGTGTGATATAACAGTTGCCCCAGTAACGGATCACATTTGCAACCTATAGCAGGTGTTATGATAAAGTCGAAATGACACTCAGACAGCAGTGTGACTTGTGTATTTCCAATTCAATGTAATTCCAGTACAGGTTCTAATTTAGATATCATCTATATTTCAGTATATTGTAATACTGGATACTACAGTACATCAGATTCTACATGTGAACCATGTAATACATGTTTTGGTGATACATGTGATCCTGTTAATGGTGTTTGTACTGGAGATTGTAAAACAGGTTATTATGGTACACACTGTCGACAGCAATGTGGGGATGGCTGTTTGAACAACCAATGTAATAAACTAAATGGAAGTTGTACATGTCAAGATACATATTATGGTGAACAATGTACGTCAATGTGTAGTAATAATTGTAACAATAGTAGATGCCATTATTCATCTTCATCACCACAATGTACAGATGGTTGTATTGATGGTTATAAAGGTTCTTACTGTCAATCAACATGTCCTGGAAACTGTGTAAGATGTGATGAATCTTCTTGTTCTATCTGTAACTCTGATTGGTATGGTACAAACTGCGAATCACCATGTTCCATTAATTGTACTGAAGGATGTGATATTGTTGATGGAAGATGTAATAGATGTACATCTGATGCGGTTGGGTTGTTCTGTGATATAGAATGTGGATCTGAATGTCAGTTAGCTACAAGTGGAGTAACAGAATGTGAACAAGACGAAGTTTGTACCAGAAACTGTAGTGAATCAACTGTAGATGATTCATCTGACATGGTGACGTTAAGTTGCTTGTATGGATGCATCGGGGGTAAGAAAGAAGCGGTTTGTTTAAAGGGTAAGTAAATGATAACTAAATTCTCAAGACGTGGTGAATCTTCTAGTTCTATCTGTAAGTCTGATTGGCATGGTAAAAACTGCGAATCACCATGTTCCATTAATCTCTATCTATCTATCTCTCGCTCTCTGAGATGTCAATATGAATTACATTTAGCGTGTAGCAGGGCCGATTTTAAAAAGGGGGGGGGGGCGCAGCAGACAGGTGGGACGCCAAAGCCTCCACGTAACTGAATGGCGCCCTTAAAACCGATCGACTGATCAGTGCCTTAAAGGACAATGTTGGTGTCAGTGACTAACACATATCTGATGAAATTATTAAACACGTTCCAAATATAATTTCCATAGCCGAGTAATACAGGTTTCCAGAACCCCCGCTAAATACGGCCCTGGCGTGTAGGTAAGAGTGAACTAACCATAATTACAACCCTTTCCTTATGTCTCCTCTGGACCACGTTACAACCATTGCAGGCCTTTATTGGGTTTAGAATATGACAAAATAGGTTTACTATGACTAATTCAGCAGTCTTTTTGTGTCAGATGAAAAACGTCCAGTAACATCTGTCGAATTGGTGAGCCGCCCTGTGGCTGGAGTTATTGGTGCTTTGATTGGGATAGTTTTGACCTTGACTGGTGTTATAGCATATTGTCTGTTTAAAAAGCGGTAAGCTTTTCTTTTATTCAGTTTGATATATGATATTTCAAAAGAAGTTATTTCCATATAGATATATTTTTAAATCGAAAATGTCCAATCCACGTGCTGTTGAGTGAACCAGATACACCATGCTTTATAAATTGGCCGAGGAAAAACTGGAGAGTAGGTATATCCCCACCGCCAGGGCCCATGAGAGGAGGTGTGTGGAGGGGGAGCAGCTCAGACTATGCCGTAAAAATTTTTAAATAAATTGTTTGGATAAAAAATTAATCAGAAAATACACTGTTAGTAGAAGAATCGGGTTATTTTTCTGCCAAAATCGTATACATCTAAAACGTAGTACACGTATCTGATATTGTTGCGTTAAATCTTAGTTTCTGTGTTTTAGCAAAGTGACCTCCAGTTACACAAGATATACGGCAAAATGACACCAGGGACAGTGTATCTTTCAAAACTTTTCGAGCCTAGTTGCTTGTCCCAAGGCCCGACCCGTCCCATCTCTAGCTAGCTATATTGTGATATGCATATCTTTCAAACTGTTTACATTATGCAGAATTCCAAATATCCGATTCTGCTTCACTGACAAGTCGGCATATAATTATGATGAATTCGTCCAGCAATATATTTATATATGTCGTACAAATGTTGTTTGTTTTACAGACGAAAAGCAACCAAACAAAAGGGAACCGACTACAGTGCAAATGTTGGACAACATAATTTATCCAACACCACCGATATTGTTCTGGGAAATCAATCAGATGGCAACCAATCTGTTCATTATGAAAACCAATCATTTCATCAACAAATTGCAGCTAATTTATATGATACAGTGGAACATACATCGCCTGAAACGCATAACATCTACAGATCATTAGAGTAAACTCAGAAATGATGTGTTTATGACAGCCAAACAGTTCAACCATCAATCCCATAGGGTTTTATAAAGCCCTGACCAAACCCATCTCATCTATACAACACATTGGAACAATTTATTAATTTCATTTAACAAATCTCAAATTAAGCTAACTTCTTTATAAACATTCATTGTGATGATGACAACTGTGTAAATAAAATATGGCATGCTTTCCTACAAATAAAATGGCATGTTTACGTTTAGGGGATAGGGTTAGTCTCGAGTCCAACCCAGGAAATTTACAATGACATATAGTAATTGAACTTGAATATATAGGTCAAAATTATATGGAATCCAAAAATTGCTGGTTATTACTGAGCGAAGTTTCGACTAGGCAGATTGTGACGTGATGTAATAGAGAGTTTCGGGATCACTCACTTCTCCTACGCTGATGACACCCAATTAAATGGTGACACCTATCAAAATAAAATTGACGAGTCTCTTCATCAGGTAACACTCTGCTCTAGATCTGTAAAATCGTGGATGAACGAGAGTAAGCTCAAATTGAACGATGGCAAGACGGAAGCCATGCTTGTATGGACATCTAAACGACATAGGTCTACTCCAAAGCCAAGTGTGGTAATCTTTGAAACCAATATTCAGTTCACATCATGTGTGAAGAATCTTGGTGTACTACTGGATTCTTCCTTAACCATGGAGAAACAGATCGAACAACTTTGCCGTACGTGCAATTACCATCTTCGATGTATTGGCAATATTCGACACCTCTTGACAGTGGAAGCCTGTAAGCTGCTTGTGCGCTCCTTGATATTTCGTGACTCGATTACTACAACAGTGCTTTGATTTGAATTCCCCAAAACCTGTGTTCAAAACTCCAAAAAATTCAAAACACTGCTGCCAGAATAATAACAAGTATTCTCACATCTTAAAATCACTACATTGGTTACCAATAGAAGCCCGGATAACTTTCAAGATTCTTACATTAGTTTATATGTGTCAACATGATCTTTCCCCATCTTACCTCACTGATCTCATTAAAGCATATCAACCAAATCGACTACTTCGCTCACAGAATAAGCCCTCATTGATAGTGCCGCAAGCTAAACTGAAATCATATGGGGATAAAGCCTCCAGTGTCTGTGGACCGCGTTTGTGGAATAACTTACCATTGGAGATACAGAGTTCTCAATCATTGGCTGTGTTCAAATCCAAACTCAAAACTCATTTGTTTGTGACATATTATCAGGACTAGCTATTACCTTCGCGCTCAGAGCATGCTATATGGATGGAGTTAGCGCAATTACAAATGTACATTATTTATATTTATAAAAATTCTTAGAGTTTTCATAACCTTTACTCTAAAACTTCCTAAAACAACATTTAGTTAAAAGTTACTCTATAGAAATATTTATAAAGGGTCTAAGAGTTACTTTTAACAAAATGTAGACTTGGGTCCTAACCAAACTAAATCTGTCACAAAAAGAATCCCACCGATGTCCATTCGATATCTCCTTATCAACTCGTCTTTGTTGTACTCCACTAAGATATTTCTTCTTGTTTTAAACTCTCTTAGACTGCGTACACGGACGGCAATGTTAACCAAGATAAGAGTACTTTTAACAAGTTAGGAGTTCTATAGGAGGACTCCTAAATATGTGTCATAGTGAGGAGTAATTCTTTAAGTAAAATGTTTTATAAATATGTCTTAGGAAAATCTACAAAGTTAGGAGTAATCTTTGACAGTTAGAAGTTGGTTCCAACTCTTAGAATTTTTATAAATACCGCCCCTGATGTTTGGAAAAAAGTACCAATCAAAGATAACAGATGGCAATCTATATTTCGGTTCGTTTTGTTTCACACTTTCGATGACCTATACACTAAATTAAGATCTGACCATTTGTACTGGAAGGTCACGTCATGGTTCGTACGAGCGCCTTTAGATCCAATGGCGTCAGACATATATTAATTAATTGGCGTTGACGTTTGTAGTGGTTTATCCACAGTTCTGTGCATCGCACACCAAGAAGTCGCCGTGACAGATGGTTTCATAGGCTAATTCCTCACGCTATCCAGAACGCAAGTTATATAAGAACTCTTCCAGATCCCAGTGTAGTACACACAAATAAAACGAAATTTTGAACTATAAAAAACGAAACGAAATAGAATCTGTGTTTTAATCAGATCGAGATTAATGTTGGATTAAACTGGTATTACCAGAGTCTCTCGCTTACGTTCGAACATCAGCGCTATCCTTGAATATTTAATTATACCAATTTATTCAACACATTCTGTGCGCGTGTTTCATTTACTTGGCTAAGAACAATTTCACGGGTCAATTATTTGAAACGCATCATACTGTACTCCCGTCAACGATTTTCAAAAACTTTGTATTTACCTACAAGACAGGTTGTTTCTCTTTTTTTGAGTAACAATGCAAGACACACGTAAAAATGCAATACTACATGTACGGCGATTTCTTGGTGTGCGATGCGCAGGACTGTGGGTAAACCACTAGAAACGTCAACGCTAAATAATTAATATATGTCTGTTAACATGTTGTTGACATATAGATTCAGTTACGTTTTGGTTCTATAACACTTTTTAATATAACAATAGGATTTATACTCTAAGATGATTTAAGTACACACTTACATATTATGCGAATATGTTTAAAACTACTAACTTACCAAATGATTAATTATTACAATAAAAATCCATCTTATTCCTTGCCCATAAATTTAAAAACAATGTCGCCACGACTATATTGCTACACATGGTGTTAGTGCAGCCCTCAATCTGTGTCTATATAGAGTAATTGCCCTTTAATTTTCATGGAGAGGGTCGGATTCAGGCCCGAAAGTTAGCCGACATATGGGGCCGAGGAAGATAAATTTCCGACAACAAAAAAAAAACGAACGAAGGTCATCTTCGACTGCCGTAAGGAGGAGGAGGAGAGAGTACGAAAATGAGAAGCTGTGAGAGTGAATTTAGACCTCAATGAGTTTTCCAGCCGACATTAACTATCTCTCGGCCGAATTTGTGAGGATATGTCGTACTAAAACTCTCTACCGGCGAAAATGCGAGCATAGCTAACCAGCGATTTTTTTCCGACGCAGACAGAAAAATTCCGACAAGAACGGCCATGTGGGGCGGCTCGCCCCCCCCCCCCCCCCCCGGCCCCCTACTAGCCTCGGGCCTGGTCGGATTTGTCCATTATATAGTACTGGTATGCTCATCTAGGCTTGGCAGGCCAAGTCTGAAGCAGAAGGCCTTCGGTTGTCAGTCACCATTTACAACACAACACAGTTTTCAATTTAATTAATCATTTCGTCGTTTATGTTTCAAAGGGTAAGAATCAAATCAAGCATTACGGCTATAATGCCGACATTGTCAATATTCATACCCATCCCAAACTTAGGCTCGTATGACGTAGTATAGGTGGATCGCTGTGTGCATAGAAATATATACATATAGTCTATTTATATCTTTCTATAGCTGTGTCATTTTCGTAAGTTTTTCTTAGCGTAGGTTTTTTTTTTAAAGTTACGAACCTTTCTTAGACTGCCCCATGATCTGCACTGATCACCTCGGAAAGTTTGCTAATAACTACTACTTTCTCCACGACTAAAACAACGATTCCAATCGCAGCGCGAATCGTGATAGTCGGAAAAAAGCATAACCGAGGCAATTGTCGATGTATTTTACATTGCCCTAATCGAGTTCTGAATCACGAAAAAGGTGTTGGCTTCCTTCTTTGTTTGTCATACACAAATATCACGTCCATACAAGCTTTATTTGCATGTATTTGAGATATAGTATAGAAACCGTCACAACGAATGTACATAATTATAAACTTCTGAGTATATTAGAGTGAGTATATTAGAGTAGCTAAGTCTCTAACTCAATATCATCCAAAGTCTTGGACATTGAAAACGCCAATTATTTGTCAATTTAAATCAGCATTGATGTTGTGATTTTACCGGGGAAAGGTGGATTTCTGATATCCAATATTGAAGACAAAATAAACGTTTTACCATTAGTAGACAAATCGTGTACCATAACGCGTTTCAACGCCATTTGTAACTCGATGTACGAGTCAAGCGGGAGATCTGGAGAGCATGCGCAATAAATACTATCGATGTAGGCGTATTTCGCCGAACATTACTGATTTGAAATTAAAGTAAAAACAGAAACGATTGAATGTATTATATGCGTTGTGACCCATTTGTGTCAATTTCTAGGTCCTAAATATTAGCGATTTAGCTCTTTTAACATCCAACTAGTCACCATCCCTTTAAATTTGTGCTTTAATAAAAAAGGTGCAATATAATGCTATTCAAGTCATGTAAATATCCTTTTCAAGTACTCAAATTTTCCGGGTTCAATGTTCAATACGGTTCAAATAACACCGTGTTGTATTAGTAGCATTGATAATGATAATATCAAAGATTTACGACGAGGATAATGTTAAGACACTAAAAATATATATTTTTTCGTCGACAGAGTTTTAAATCAAGATACAGTCATACACATGTGATACCCAACAGTCATTCTTTATTTGCACGTATTTGATATATGGTGTACAGATGATTAATATGGTCGTACATGTATATAAAGTTGTTAGTATTTTATCAACAATTATAACCTGTTACTCAGGTAAGTTAAAAATATTTGTATGCCATGATGTTAACTGATTTGGCAATAGCATACTTGTTGTCCCCTCCTTGAGGAATACGTACAATAAAAATGTATATATTTGGTACATATTATTTACCACAAAGAGATTTTGTCCCATTTTGGTGTACATTCTTTGTAACACATCTCTGCATATCAGTTCATGGAAATTATTATTTAGTACCTAGATAAAATTCCATAAGACTGAAACAAAGCTTTATCCGGAGAACTGCCTGTAAAGGTTCCACTATCTTCTGCCATCTTGAAAAGGTTCATCCAATACTACACATTTTATTTCCTCAAAACAACCCCCATTACTGCCCAATATAGATTATGATTAGGCCCTACTCACACCAGTTATGAGCTGTTGCTGGCAGTTTGTTCATTGCGCCAAAGAAATAACTGTATGTGCTGAATATGTCCATTCCTGTGTCATCATAATATGTACTTATCATTATATTATATATCATGCTTGCTACTAATAATACAGGTGCCCATTGCTCTACACTACAATCTATGGGGGAGACATGTTGTCAAATAATCCGCCCTTGCTGGTTGTGCTATTTTTATCAACCAATCCCATACATCGTTAATGGCAAAATGAAAGTAACTACGAGTTAGCCTAAATGAGAGAAGTCCTAATTATTTTAATTGCGTATTTTTTAACAAAAAAAAAAATATTAATGCAGATGGGACGTTTATTGTTTTATAAGGTACGCTTGGCAAGTTGCCTTGGCAAGATGCCCGTACGATTATATAATGGTACGCCAACCTTAAAGAGTGACGTCACATTTGTATTTTAAATTTATGTAGGTTCGGTTCATGAATTTTATTGATAGTCGTTTATTCGTTCCCTGAGTTTGAAGTCCACGTGATATCGTAGACAAGTTCTTGTGAATCTTCTTCTTCTGTTTGGTGTTTAACGTCTGCTTCCACTTAAGTGATATCGCAGACAGTTCTTGTGAATTGTTGAAATAGCTTTATTTTACGTCCGCTTCCACCGAGGTGATATCGCAGACAGTTCTTGTGAATCAACTTGCCAAGTTTAAGTTCAATAATAATAAACATAACAGAATGACACAGTTCAGACAAAGAACGAATAGTAATAATAATAATTAAAAAAGTCGAACATATAGATGTTATACATATTTGAAATCAGCAAAACATACTACAGATTTGATAATACAATTAATTATAAATTGAATAAAATATATACATTATTTACATAAATCATTCAGTAAATGGACATGAATATGGTTATCTACCCATATAAATTCGAAGGCTAAATAACTGGTTTGTAAATTATTTTTTGATTGGTTCATAAACCTCATCTACAACCAAGGTCAGGGCAGATCATTTGAAATCGTGGAAACCCTATGGATTAATTCGGGGTACAGTGGAGTAGAACGGAATGATGACACTGGGGATATCCGAGGATGGCATTGTCCATTTAAGCAAATAGAAAATTTGAAAACTTAAAAAGGCCAATAATTTTAAAATTAAACGTTTTTGCTCAAATCAAAACAAACGTGATAGCTACTTGACCCTGGTTTAGGGCGGGAGCGACATTGCAAAGACCATTCTTATATAATTATATTATTAATTAAATGATGAGATATATATTATTTATATTTACAGCTTTAGATGTATGTAGAGATAACTCCAATGATTGTCAATCATGTATTAATATAACTTATCCAGTATCATTACCTTATAGAGAGACATGTATGAAAACATGTGGTGTTTGTATAGGTAATAATGATGTGTATAAATTAGGGTTTGGAATAAATGAATGAATGAAATGGGGTTTAACGTCCTACGCTTAAGCACCTAACCTGGGCTAATTGAAGACGGGCATACGCCATACAGTGTGCTATCAGGGAAATTTTGCCCGGGCAGCAACTGAATTCCAACTGCCAAGAGTTCTTATACGTGCACGCCAATGTGTACACGGAACCTCGGTTTTTCGTCCCATCCGAACGACTAGGCAGCTGTCCTTGTCAGGCCCCCCTTCTGCATCACTGACAGGGGGAAATCACGCCGGAAAATCGAGATGAACTTTCTCGGCCAATGCAGGGATCGAACACCCGACCTCCAGGCTAGCGAACCAGGGTTCGGAATAAGCTGAGAAAATTTAAGTTCCAAGTACCACGCAACTAATATTAGAATGTATCTGTCTAGAAAATTGGAGGGCCCACATAACAGCGGTTATGAGAGAGAAAGAGAAAAAGAGAACTGGGGTTTAACGTCTACTCGACACAAACTAGGTCATTTCAAGAGTAACATATGGTTTAATTTTATTTCAATAATGCGCTATGCGCGAAGGTTTTTTTTAGCAGTGAGCGGAATCCGGGGGACCCGGGGAAAACCCACGAGGTTGGTAAAACGACCCTACTCCTTGCCACGTACAACCGGGGATTTAAGCGGTTATGAGAATATGGCAATTATATAATATTGGTACCATAGGAACAATATAAAACTATATAATACAATTCATGATTGTGTCTGGTCAGTACCTATATTAATTTTGTTTCCTTGATTTGATACGTATTTTGTGTAAGGCACAATTAGTGAAGTTTCCAATCAACAATCGAATGCATCTTTATTTATAACACCCCTTGTAGTTAAATAATCTGAAACTAAAAATCTGAAATAAGTTATAAACAACCATTCATTTCAGAGATAAATATAGCTCTTAGTAAATCAACCGCCCAGAGTTCGTTAGGAAATGGTCTTGGTGATTCAGATAACGCTGTAGATGGTAATACTAATGGTAATTTAAATAATGGTCAGTCATGTACTCATACAAGTCCAGGTTCACCTGGTTTATGGTGTGTTGATCTAGAACAGATATATAATATCAGCAGTATATTAATTTATAACAGAGATAGTAGTAAGTATACAGCATCATAAATCCTTTAAAAACCCAACATAGTGTTTATCATGGTAGGCTTATTAATTAATTTAGTAACGGATTTTGGTCGGCTTTGACTACATCTGGCTGTCAACAAACTCCTGGTTATACAGCGTCAGACAATTATCACATGTGCAATTGTCTTTTTATCTCGTCATGATTTGTACATTTTCTACATTTTAACATCAATGATCACTGGCAATTGTTATTTTTTGAATCAAATATTATGGTTTAATTAACAGGACACGTTGGCCAACATTTATTTATGACTTACAATTGAATTCCACTTCATTTCTTGCGTTTTATTTTATATATTATATAGTACAAGAGAGGTTGAGTGGATTTGAGTTAAACATAAGTCCGGATGATGTATGTAATGACCAAGGAATTACATCACCTACGTCATGTTATATAGATACACCACCAACAGTACAAGATAACTATACTATAGAGATATGTAATCAAAACCCATCTACATCTTTATCTGCTAGGACAGTGTCTATCAATGTTACTGATGTACTTCACTTATGTGAGGTTGAAATATACACAGGTAAGTTTCATTACTTATCCTTCTAGAGTCGTGTTTATCAATAAAATAAAAAAACCAAGTACGAACAATCCAAACCATAAGACAGAATTCGAAGTCCTAAAATACACGAGAAGCAGTGGTAACTGGTTTTCGAAAGAGTAACCTTACCCTGCCTGTCGCCACACCCGCCATAGCTGCATCCAAAATATAAGGCGAAATGTCTGTAAATAGCGTGATTGGCCAATGAAGTATCGGTATGCAAAATGAACACGATGAACTGTGTTAAATCCAGACGCAGATCCAAGTAGGAAGTGTAATTGTCAGTAATTGTCACTGTAAGTGGTATTTTGAATTTCGAGCTCATCAGGATATAAGAATTCTACATAATCACTAAATTTAGGATTATCAAGGTCTAAAACGTCATCGATGTATCGATAAGAGAAATTAAAAAGTCTGATTGATCGTTTATTTGTTTTTACGAGCATCTGTATGTAATCGTTCGAATAGACAAACAGATCAGCACATTGGGATGCCAACCACTTGCTGATATATTTCCCCTCCAAATTCAACAAAGATGTTATCAATTAATAAATCCAACACCTGAATTATCTTGATGGCCGTGTATTTGTTTTTTCAATTACTGTGATACTTAACGAAATATGTGGAATTATAATTACAACTAAATACTGATATCCAGCAGTACCCGATTTAGACGAAAGACACTGTGAATAATGTCTTTCAACCAGGCTTTTAATTTACTATGTTGAGTTTTAGTGTACAAAGTAGACAAGTCAACCGTTTTAAATAGATGAGACTGAAGCAAGTAATTCTTTAGTATTTTTTAATATCCACATTTGATTTATACCACTTCGAGAGTATACTTTGTCACAGTATTTTTGAATCACCTCTTTAACAGCTGTTAGTATAGATGTTACTGTTGTACTTACATTGTGTAATACACGGAAATATGTAGTCTTTTACAAATTATCTTTACTGAATTTAATCTAAAAAGTGATATAACAGTTGCCCCAGTAAAGGATCGCGTTTGCAACCAATAGCAGGTGTTATGGTCAATGATAAAGTAGAAATGGCACCCAGACAGCAGTGTGACTTGTGTATTTCCAATTCAATGTAATTCCAGTACAGGTTCTAATTTAGATATCATCTATATTTCAGTATATTGTGATACTGGATACTATAGTACATCAGATTCTACATGTGAACCATGTAATACATGTTTTGGTGATACATGTGATCCTGCTAATGGTGTTTGTACTGGAGATTGTAAAACAGGTTATTATGGTACACACTGTCGACAGCAATGTGGGGATGGCTGTTTGAACAACCAATGTAATAAACTAAATGGAAGTTGTACATGTCAAGATACATATTATGGTGAACAATGTACGTTAATGTGTAGTAATAATTGTAATAATAGTAGATGTTATAATTCATCTGCATCACCACAATGTACAGATGGTTGTATTGATGGTTATAAAGGTTCTTACTGTCAATCAACATGTCCTGTAAACTGTGTCAGATGTGATGAATCTTCTTGTTCTATCTGTAACTCTGATTGGTATGGTACAAACTGCGAATCACCATGTTCCATTAATTGTAATGAAGGATGTGATATTGTTGATGGAAGATGTAATACATGTACATCTGATGCCGTTGGGTTGTTCTGTGATATAGAATGTGGATCTGAATGTCAGTTAGCTACAAGTGGAGTAACAGAATGTAAACAAGACGAAGCTTGTACCAGAAACTGTAGTGAATCAACTGTAGATGATTCATCCGACTTGGTGACGTTAAGTTGCTTGTATGGATGTATCGGGGGTAAGAAAGAAGCGGTTTGTTTAAAGGGTAAGTAAATGATAACTAAATACTCAAGACGTGGTGAATCTTCTAGTTCTATCTGTAAGTCTGATTGGCATGGTAAAAACTGCGAATAACCATGTTCCATTAATCTCTCTCTCTCTATCTATCTCTCTCTCTCTCTCTGGAATGTCAATATGAGTTACATTTAGCGCGTAGCAGGGCCGTTTGTAGGATTTTAAAAAGGGGGGGGGGTGCAGCATAGAGGTGGGGCGCCATAGCCTCCACGTAACTGAAGGGCGCCCTTAAAACCGATCGACTGATCAATGCCTTAAAGGACAATGTTGGTGTCAGTCACTAACACATATGTGATGAAATTATTAAACACGTTCCAAATATAATTTCCAAAGATCATCGCTACTATAGCCGCGAGTAATACAGGTTTCCAGAACCCCCGCTAAATGCGGCCCTGGCGTGTAGGTAAGAGTGAACTAACCATAATTACAACCCTTTCCTTATGTCTCCTCTGGACCACGTTACAACCATTGCAGGCCTTTATTGGGTTTAGAATATGACAAAATAGTTTTACTATGACTAATTCAGCAGTCTTTTAGTGTCAGATGAAAAACGTCCAGGAACGTCTGTCGAATTGGTGAGCCGCCCTGTGGCTGGAGTTATTGGTGCTTTGATTGGGATAGTTTTGACCTTGGCTGGTGTTATAGCATATTGTCTGTTTGTAAAGCGGTAAGCTTTTCTTTTATTCAGTTTGACAATGATATTTCAAATGAAGTTATTACCATAAATCGAAAATGTCCCATCCATGTGCTGTTTAGTGAACCGGATACACCATGATTTATAAATTGGCCGAGGAAAAACGGGAGAGTAGGTATATCTCCATCGCCAGGGCCCATGAGAGGAGGCGTGGGGAGGGGGAGCAGCTCAGACTATGCCGTAATTTTTTTAAAATAAATTGTTTGTATAATAAATTAATCAGAAAATAC
This sequence comes from Patella pellucida, assembly GCA_917208275.1. Lineage (NCBI taxonomy): Eukaryota > Metazoa > Mollusca > Gastropoda > Patellidae > Patella > Patella pellucida. The sequence continues at coordinate 11,919,835 of OU795037.1, forward strand.
ACTGTTAGTAGAAAAATCGGGTGATTTTTCTTCCAAAATCGTGTACATCTAAAACGTAGTACACGTATCTGGTATGCCATATATTGTTGCGTTAAATCTTAGTTTCTGTGTTTTAGCAAAGTGATGTCCAGTTACAACAGATATACGATAAAATGACACCAGGGACAGTGTATCTTTCAAAACTTTTCGAGCCTAGCTGCTTGTCCCAAGGCCCGACCCGTCCCATCTCTAGCTAGCTATATTGTGATATGCATATCTTTCAAACTGTTTACATTATGCAGAATTCCAAATATCCGATTCTGCTACACTGACAAGTCGGCATATAATTATGATGAATTCGTCCAGCAATATATTTATATAGGTCATACAAATGTTGTTTGTTTTACAGACGAAAAGCAACCAAACAAAGGGGAGACGACTACAGTGCAAATGTTGGACAACATAATTTATCCAACACCACCGATATTGTTCTGGGAAATCAATCAGATGGCAACCAATCTGTTCATTATGAAAACCAATCATTTCATCAACAAATTGCAGCTAATTTATATGATACAGTGGAACATACATCGCCTGAAACGCATAACATCTACAGATCATTAGAGTGAACTGATGTGTCTATGGCAGCCAAACAGTTCAACCATCAAACCCATTGGTTTTTAAAAAGCCCTGACCAAACCCATCTCATCTATACAACAAATTGGAACAATTTATTAATTTCATTTAACAAATCACAAACAAAATAAATGTATTATTAATTAAGCTAAATTCTTTATAAAAATTCACTATGATACGGAAGACCATTAGGGTCAATCAAGTGAAAAAAAAATATTCTGACTATCTTGTAGGTCATCTTAGGCTATTTTGTTTTCATTTGATTTACCCTAATTGGCTTCCGTACTATGACGATGAAAACTGTGTAAATAAAATATGTCACGCTTTCATATATAAATATAATGGCATGTTTACGGTTTGGTGTTAGGGTTAGTCTTCGACTGTAGCCCAAAATCTCGAGTCCAATCCAGGAAATTGTTTCCATGGCATATAGTAATTGAACTAGAATATATAGGTCAAAATTATATGGAATACAAAAAATGCTGGTTATTACTTAGCGAAGTTTCGACTGGGCTTCTCTAGTCATTATCAAGCAGATTGTGACAAATATATATTCCAACTTAGGAATGGAATCCTACCGAAGCAGACTATTTGCCGTAGCCCCCCGTCCCCTTTTGAGCAAAGTGACCGAGGCTATATACATCTAAATCGAGACACATAGATAAGCTTTTCAAGTGCCTACGACAAAACTTATTCATTGATAATCTAGTTGCTGGCATTTTTAACATTTTTTTTTATTCACTCTTGTGTTCTTATTATTTTATTTTATTTTATGTTTTTTTATTTTTTTTATCATATTATGATTTTTATATCTATGTATGTGGCATATACCACGACTGTGTAAATAATTCTACTTTTAATCAGTTAATTTGTACAGTTTTACAAAGTATAACTCTCGTTAAATACATCTAGATTCATATAATTATTTATCCCATGATTATAACATTCACATTATTAGTTATTCTTATCTAGTTTTATATTGTATAATATTCCACGTTTTTTTTAAAAATCCATTTTCATTAAATTATTCCTTACATATATTTTTTTTTGTTTCATCCAGTTTTATAGGTGTTTTGGTGAAAATTTATTGTTGTTACTAATTCTGTATTGTTCCTAGTCTATGTGTTAATCGTCACTGTTATTATGATTGGGAATATTTATTTACTTTGATATTTAACACGGCAAACGGGAAATATTGTTCCGATATTTAAAATAAATGGTAGTCAATTAATAATGTTACTATCCACCATAGGAAAGGTATTCATCTCTATACTCCCGTTGATATAAAAAAATCTTAACGAACTCTTGTGTTGGATGTCAAAACAACACAAACTTGTGCTAAGGTTTACCAAATAACACACGTTTTTGGTGAAAGTGGTGTAGAAATCAACACATCACTTGTGTCAAAATTAAAGAAACTGGTGTCGTTTCATAGTAGCCATTGTGTTCACAAACTTGTTTTGTATTTTGCCATGCTATACCCAGAAAAGCATCATTTCCCATGTCTCTATGATTTACCCTCCTTTAGTTCTGGTCCAACTGTAATTGGTGATGATAGTGGACAGCTTGAAAGATTTACTAACTTTTTAATTTTTTTATTCATTAAATTATAGAAACAAATAAAATACGATACTAATATTTAATCCAAATATGAAAGGGTTTATAATTACATGCAGTAATATTAAAAGTATAAATTATGCAATAAGAAATTAATCGTTTTTTAAATTATTCAATAAAGGCTAAATTAATAGCTGTGGTTTATCCCGTTATACAACGAATTAGTAAGATATCGTCACACCACTACCGTACTTTTATCCATCGGATATGCGGGACGTGTTCTCGACTTCCTGTGACGGTGATATCGAAGATAAGTTGTCTAATATTACATGTGGAAGGAATGAATGAAATGGGGTTTAACGTCCTACGCTTAAGCACCTAACCTGGGCCAATTGAAGACGGGCATACGCCAACAGTGTGCTATGAGGGAAATTTTGCCCGGGCAGCGGCGCTACGGCCTACTCTTATATCGAATTCCAAATGCCAAGGGATCTTTTACGTGCACTCCAAGTTGTACACGGGACGTCGGTTTTTCGTCCCATCCGAACGACTAGGCAGCTGTCCTTGTCAGGCCCTCCTTCTGCATCACTGACAAGCGGAAATCACGCCGGAAAATCGAGATGAACTTTCTTGGCCAATGCAGGGATCGAACACTCAACCTCCAGGCTAGCGAACCAGCGCCTTATCCACTTAGCCACCGTGATCCCCACATGTGGAAGGAAACCGGAAGGAAACCGGATTACTCGGTGTAAATGTAAACCCACGAGGTTAATAATAATAATAATAATAATAATATCTTTATTAGGGTAAGAAATTAGGCCAGGCCTTTTTACAATTCTGCCCTTGAAATATAACAAAAACAATATAAGAACAACAAGAACAACAATGAGATCAAATAAAGAGATACAAAATTTAAAATTACAATATTAAAATATAAAATTTGCAATAAGGTTAACTACCTTCTCTATTATGAATTAAAATAATGTACATAAGGTTTACTGAGGTTGGAAGTTGAGAAGGTTCTCTTATACCCAAGTCACATACTTGGAATAATCGATCGACCGCAAACCACTAAGACCCTGGTACAGGGATTATGTTATAAAATTAAGGGAGCAATCAAATAAGATATATGCTTGACACATCCAAAAGGTATACCAAAAGAATAACATTTTGCAGGGGTCCGCGTAGTTATTTGTAAAATGGAGCAATTGTATTGTGGCAAAACTAGAAACCACAGTCGTATAAGACCTTGTCCAAATTTATTTTACATTCAATATACACAGATATATTAAAGAGAATCACTAAGCAAATTTTGGTATTCCCACCCCCATCCGATACATATATTATTATCTTATATATTATCTTTAGAATCATTTTGAATGAGTTAATTAAATGACAAACACCCACCTTAGATTTTGAAAGAGATTAGCTAATATTAACTTAAAAATTCAGTATACTCATCTGCAGTGGAATGATTTACCCAATACTATCCAATAGCACCCCAATATCGCCATATTATATACTATCAAATACTACAACATAATGAGGAAAAATGGACATATTCCTTGATTTTTTTCCCCTCAAAAATAGCGAGATATATCGCGGAAATATACTTCAAAATACCACCAAATACTTATATTATCAAATACCACCAAATACTTATATTATCAAATGACAACCTCATATTGTCAAAAAACATCATTATAATAAATGCAACAAATATTCGATAATTTGCACAAATTTGAAATTTTTACGCAGTTATCACCCTTTAAGCGGATTTTTTTAAAATTCTACACAAAAAGGTCAACAAAGATCACTAGGAAAAGGGGGAAAAGAGAAAGGGGGGAAAGACTAAAAATAGCTTTAGCGTTAAAATTTGTGTGGCATTTTGGTCTTCTTTAGATTTTCAACTAACAATTTATGGCAACATTGGGTGTTCGAATGGTTAACGCATAAGCGTTTTATCACAAGGTCTTTGATTAAGTCAAGTGGCGTGGTTTCGATTTTCCTTTGGCAGTCTTGAAATGACCTTTGAGGTGTCGTGTGGACGTTAAACCTCATTTCTCTCGATCTCTCTCTCTCTCAGCGGGGCAAAATCATCAAAACGTGTCTCTGGCTATCGCCACGTTATATATCGTATACAGATAGAAGTCCTAACTATGTAAGACTGGTGGCTACGGACGGTAAACGACATAACATGAACTTGATAAATATTCAGAAATCGCTTAAGCCAGGCGCAGACGGTCAACTTTTTCGACCAACTTTCAGGCAACAGTGAAATCGCTGGTCGTTAAAAGAAAAAAATCGCTCGTCTGCGCCAACAATAGTTGTCCGCTGTTACTCCGATTGCTTCTCGGTTGCCAAATATCAAACATGTTTGATATTGGACAACAGAAAATCGGTCGTCGCCGAGCGACTGTTCATCTGTTGCTTTAAACTTGTTCGTCTGCGGCGGCAGTGCGACAACAGGCAACACGCAACCGGTAAACTGTCCAATCAGCGAGCGCTCTACTGTCATGTGATATTTCAAGATGTAACATGGTCATTGGAGATGGAAGACATGTTGGTGGAAATGTGTGCTGAGCGACCAGTATTGTATCGCGTATTGCTTTTGTTGTTGTATGTACGGGGCCATGTTAAATGATCACGTGATATCGACAATCCGGATGCATCCGGGGAAAATTGCTTCTCGTTGCCAGTCAGCGTACACGGAGACCTCGAGTTGCCAATTGCTCGGAGTTGCCAGTAGTTGCCTATTGCAGCAACAAGCGACGAAAAGTTGACCGCCTGCGCCTGGCTTTAAAAATTCGTATTTTTTTGTAAGTTGTCACCGCCTCCTTACATTTGTGTTTGAATAAAAAAGGGAGTGTCATATATTTATTTCAACACGTGACGATTCAAGTGATGTAACTGTTTGCATAGTATTTACTGAAACTTTCCGGGAGCAATTTTTAGCCCTATTTAAAACAAACACTGCAATGTTGTAATAGTTGATTTGGTAATAATAAACAGTCCGTATTATGAGCCCTTTAACAAAATTTATTCATTTATAGTCTAGGTCAATAACATTTTGTTCATATATTTATAGTCTAGGTTAATAAAACCGTTGATAACCTGTATTCATACGACAAATTAGCATCCGTTATGTGTTGGCCAATCTTTTATTGGTTTAGACACGATGAAGAATGCATTAAACAATGGATCTATGTACAATGAAGCAGGATCCATTAAACAATGGCTCTATGTACAGTGGAGCAGGATCCATTAAACAATGGCTCTTCTTCGTTTTCGGATCACGTCATACTTGTTTTACTAATTCAATAATAGGTATTACAAAATAAATGTATTGAAAATTTCAATCAAAATTACTTTATTCCGAGCCAATGTTTGTAGTTTTGATAAGATGCGCGCATTGGTTGCATATCGTGAGGTTAGCCTAGTTTCTCCATTTTTCAATTAAATTATTAATTTGTTGAACCTTTCTAATCTATTTCCAATCAGATCCATTACACTGTGGGTTGATTTTGATCTTTTTATATTAATAAATGTCTATTTAATAAGAAAGACCACTACTGCGCAGTTTTCTATCTTTAAGTTATTGAAATAGAACTACTATCTTTAAAGCACTTTGTTTGATCAACAAACCTCAAGCTGACATATTTATAGCTATAATATTTAATAATACTGGCGGAACATAAACAATACAGTTAGTGGACATAGTTTAACGTTCATAAAGGAGTTTTTTTTCCTATCAATTTTTACCCTCGAGAAAGTCGAGAGGCAGATACTCTGATGCGGGCTGTCCGGCAAATGTCTGGAGTTCAAACATCATCACAATACTTCCAGCAGCTTTAAGGCTGACATACCTTTAGGGCTCAATACTGACGACGAATGTATTTTTTACAGAAATTATTACAAGTCTTATTATACTCCTCGAATAATCTGGTGTTACCCCGTGTCAGAGCCATATTCCCCTATAAATCAACATAATATTTGTTTAATATTCGTGCACATCGATCACTCTTGAACATTAAATCAGCTAATATATTATGTAGTTATCTACCCGACATTAATCGATATCGTGTATAGCATGTTTTTTGAATAATTATGTTTGATTTTGAGGTTCATCTGTTGACGACCGTGATGTCCAGCTGACGGAATGTTATGACATGTGGCATAATTTAATGACCGAGATCTGAGTCCCTCCTTCGAAACAATACAATACTTTTTCTATCTGAATAAAACATATTTTTTATTAAACCAAAAAATATCTAACTCATGATAACCCTCGAGAAAGTCGAGAGGCTGTTCGTTAACCCCAATGGAAAACGACGGAATTCAAATAATACATATTTAGTCTTTAAAGGTGTCTTTGTCCGATTTCCCGGTTTAAAATGAATCTGATAATACGCATTTGTCATAACCCATTTTGTTTAACAAAAACCCACTAACAGTCACGATATACATTCTTCAATTGCCATCTTTTAATGTTATCCTATGCAGTGCTCTATAATCAAAACACCACCAAACAGACCCATCTGATTACCGAATCGAAGCCCCGGGGACTCATCGGTTATTAATTTATGAATCTCTATTCCTGTCCATAACGCACAAGACCAATGCAACTTGGTGTCTGGTCTAGATCTTTGCGGGTCCTTTTTTAACATATCCTAGTTGGGGCAGAAAAGTAGGACCTTAAACCCTATTTCATTGTATTTCATTTTTTGAACAGGTAAAAGACGTATACGAGTTTTGACATGTTGGACAGTTAAAGGGACAATAACACTCTTGCTGGCTTGACAGGTCAAGAAAAAAAAAATTGCCTTATTCTAACTACAAGATGTTTAAGTGTCCTACCTGTTGCGTAAATTATCCATTACAACCTATCATACTTGTTCAGGGGGTTCGAAAATATGTTTAAATCCAAGTTGCATTTGAAAGTGCTTACGTAAGGCTTTTCAAACCGTGTTACGGCATGTAGTTAAATTTTTCCAATTTTTAAAATTAGGTGTGTTAAGATGAAATTTTTATCATATTTTAATTGAAATATTGTAAAATAGTACAAATTGTTGACCAGAATAAAGATTGGAGCATATTATTTAGTTACAACAAGAGTGGTATTGGGGCTTTAAACGTAAACGCTCTAATGGATCCACCCCCAGTCTTCCCCTGGCTGACGGAAACATACCACGTCGAGCTCGACTCTACATAAGCGTCACTCTACAGTAAATCATACTCATTAATTGAGATAATCTTTATCGTCCTTTTTAGTAGATGCCATTAGGAAATTCACCCATACAGGTAACATTCCTATTCGAGCTAAAGGTAACATCGATTAAAATATTAACCCTCGAGTGCTTATGAAAGGAATCTGACAAACGATACATGTATAACGATGCTGTCAAATTAGAGCAAAGAAGATGCCACATATAACTGCAACTAAATCACTATTCCCTGATAATAACTTTGATATAGTCTGTTGATTAACACGTTGTCTGGTTGATGGAAAGTACTTTAAATCTACTACAGAAATTTCGCGAAGTCAAATCTTTGACCCTTATCAATATCACTTTAAAAGTCAAGCGATAACATAAATAATAGTCTCTACACATTTCTTCCGACTTACATCATGTTTATCCTTTAGTATATCTCTACAACATCTCCTCCAAACATATCATAACCTTGTATTGCGAACTTCCCTAATAAATAGGCTATGAGGATCATATCACAATCTATAAATGTATTTTTGACCGGATCGAGTTTTGGTAATAAAAGTAGGCTCCCTTAATATGTACACTATATCGTATGCATTACATCTTTAATAATTTTCACCTTAAAGATACATTATGTAAGAGCATAATCAGATCTTGCGTTTGCCTACAAATGCTATATAGATAATTAATTAGACATTTGTTCACATACCAAGCCCACAAGCTACTCGGATGGTTTTGGTTTTTAACGGATTTAAAGCGAGGATTTCATATTTTCTAAGAAAGTCAAAACATAATTATTTCTATGTCTTTTGATCAATGGGTTATCAACTCACTATTATACGACCATGGGCATTAATTCCCTCCCTCAAAAATCAGTGACACAGGGAATAATAACACAATTACCGCCCTTATATTCCCATTTCCCTCCATACATTAGCCAACACGAAACGTTGGAATTTGAAGTTGAAAATGATATGTTTGCTAATTTCTCAGCTAGCAATAGTTAATTATAGGATTATTAGGATTATTCTTTAACAATGCAGGACTGTTTATAGATGCAATCTATTTTAATACATTTTAAAAAAATAACTTCAAAATTTGAAACTGGAACTTTAAATACGATTACCGGTCAATAATTTGATTGTAAAATAGGTAATCGAGACGATTATAGATAAGTGGATGAGTTAGCTCGAGTTAAAAGTATGATTGTGGATTTTTAAAAACTTTGTGTTTGTTTTGTATTAATAGATTATTGGACGACAATTAATGTTTACATATAATTCTGTATTAACAGAAATAAAATGTTTTATTGAAGATGAATTAAATGTGCTCAAAATGTTCTAATCATGTTTCTCGAGTAAAAGCAATCTTACAAGACCCTCACTTTCATAGTTTATATTACATCCTTATTCTATTGTTGTATATTTATAAGTATTTAACTATATCAATTTACATTACTTACAATTCAAGAAACTAAGAAGACATGGTGATTAGTTTGTTAATGCTTCCTATATAATATATATAATACATGTACCAATGCCGGTTGTACGTGACAAGGAATATGGTCGCCTGTGCAACCTCGTGAGTTTTTCCGGGTCTTCCGGTTTCCTCCCACTGCAAAAGACCCCTACGCGCAAGCAAATTATTGAAATAAAATTATACCATATGGAAGTCCCGAAATGACTTAGTCTGTGTCGGGTCGACTTTAAACTCCATTTCTCTCTCTCTCTCTCTCTCTCTCTCTCTCTCTCTCTCTCTCTCTCTCTCTCTCTCTCTCTCTCTCTCTCTCTCTCTCTCTCTCTATATATATATATACATAAATAAATAAAAAATACGTCCAGGTAAGAAAATCTTCCACTTTACTTCATTATGACATACATTAAATTATAAGCTAGCTATCTCATGCCTTCTAAGGGCGTCTTCAGATATATATATATATATATTCTAATGCGGTTCTCATAGACGTATTTGCACGCTTTGAAAGACTGAAATGTAATGTCATGACCGATTGCAGTATTCACATATTAACATTGAACCTAGTCACCGCCTCCTTAGTTTGAATAAAAGAGGGAGTGTCATATATCTATTTCAACATGTGACGATTCAAATGATGTAATTGTTTGCATAGTATATACTGAAACTTTCCGGGAGCAATGTTAAACCCTGTTTAAAACAAACACTGCAATATGTTGTGTAATAGTAGATTTGGTAATGAATAATAGCCCGTATTCTGAGCTCTCTAACAAAATTTATTCATTTATAGTCTAGGTTAATAAAACCATTGATATTTATAGCCTAAGTTAATAAAACCGTTGATGACCTGTATTCATACTACAAACTAGCAAACATTTTCAGTCAAGAATACGGCGTTATCTTTAACGTTCAAGCTAAACATGTAAATCAAGATAAGTTGTTTACTTCCTTCTTGTTTCTCATATACCCTTCACAACTAGGCAGTCTTCATTTGCATTCAGGATATGGTGTATGTTCACTATGGATGTACATGTTGTTAGTATTTTATCAACAATTATAGCCGGTTACTTAGGTAAGTTATATTTATACAGAGTACACTCTCTGATTTAGTTGTAGAAAGCGCTGCTTATCACTAGGTAAATACAAGTTAAAGCCACAATACCACTCTTGTTGTAACTGAATAATATGCCCCAAACTTTATTCTGATCAACAAATTGTACTAATTTACAATATTTCAATTAATTGATGATACAAATTTCATGTTAAAACACCTAATTGAAATGATTAGAAAAATTCAACTGTATGATAATGAAAGGCCTTACGTAAACACTTTCAAATGTAACTTGGATTTAAACATATTTCAAACCCTCTGGACAAGTAAAATAGGATGTAATGGATAATTTACACAACAGTAAGGACACTTACACATCTCGTAGTTCGAATAAGGCTAATTTTTTTCTGGACCGGTCAAGCCAGCCAGAGTGTTATTGTCCCTTTAAATATTTACTTGTCATATCTATCTTTGTTGTACAGCGCGGGGTTAATGACAGTAAGAAAATCATCTAATTATTTCATGTAGTATGCGGTAAACATTTTATATAAGGGGGGAAGGGACCACTGTTATGTTACTAGAACAAGAAATATAGACAACACCCTCCAACCATGACGTGCGATGAGGTCTTATCAGTCCATGTACTGTATGACATACATTGTATACTGATTTGGTAATATATTAGTTGGTCTCTCCACAGCGTGTCTATTTAAAATATATTACAATTTAATGACTCATTGCGATCGAGAAAGTTCCCAATAAATTAGAAGTGGTATCGCGTGTTCTAGAACGAGTAGTATTATATCCTTGCTCGGGCCCGATCTCCGATCCATACTTGCATCAAACTCGAATTATTGTCCGAAGTTATGGGGTCCATACACGATCAATAATTCCGTCAATATTATTGACTCAATATACTGACTCAATATATTGACCCAATGATATTGAAGGTGTGTGGGCTATATTGATGTAAAATATTGTCAATGACCATCATTGCGTCAATACATTGACGGATCAAAATCATTTTGATTTTTATTGATGGTTTATCAAAATATTGACGGGCGGTCAATTATTGAATGACAATATTGATCGTGTGTGGAGAATCTGTCAAAAATTGCGTCAATATTTTCATTCCATCGTCAACCTTGGAAGAGTAAACATGGCATCCATTTTGAAAAAAGACCAAAAATGATGGAATTATTGATGGAAATATTGAATCGTGTGTGGGCAATTCCTGTCAATATTATTGACTCAATATACTGAGTCAATATATTGAGTCAATAATATTGACGGAATTATTGATCGTGTATGGACCCCATTAGGATGTAACTTTGACACAATGGTTACCAATAAAGTGACACATCACCAATACAAATCAGAGAAACTGTATTCTTTGTTTTTTTAAAATATTTTTACTAAAGAATTTGTCTCATTCTGAAAATGGGCATTTTGTTTATTCCAAAATAACGCAAACATGAATCTTTCTAATGCGGTACTTTTAAAAAAAAAATGTTGCTATGTATTTACAGTTTGGTTTTAAAGGGGCCCATACACGTTTAATATATCCGTCAATATTATTGATCTAAAATATTGACTCAATATTGACTCAATAATATTGACAGGAATTTTCCACACACGATTCAATATTTCCATCAATAATTTCATCAATTTTTGGTCATTTTTAAAAATGGATGCCATGTTTACTCTTCCAAGGTTGACGATGGGATGTAAATATTGACACATATATTGACAGATTCTCCTAACACGATCAATAAAGTTATTCGATACATTGACCGTCTGTCAATATATTGATGAACCATCAATATAAGTCAAAATGGTTTTGATCCGTCAATATGTTGACGCGATGATGGTTATTAACAATAGTTATCATCAATATAGCCCACACACGTTCAATATATTGAGTCAATAATATTGACGGAATTATTGAATGTGTATGGGCCTCTTAAGATATATTGTTTATCACACCGACACGTAGAAAATTACCGCCATTTAGATGTCCTTATCGCTAATTATACCCATACTTTTTCTCGACTCTTTGATGGAAATGGGAGGGTATACACCGATACACGGCCACTTTTGAACTGATACACGGCCACTTTTCAAAAGTCAAAAGTAACCGTGTATCAGTTGAAAAATGGCCGTGTATCAGTTTAAAAGGGACAAAAAAACAATATCATGATTTACATATTTATTTTAACATCTCCAACCAGTTTTAAACATGTTATGGTAAAATAGTCATCATTTCCAACTTTCTCAGCATTTTTCGAATATGCGTCACTCTCCGCATATTCTTACATTTTGTCTCGCATTTCTTTACATTTTGTTTAGTCGCACTTTCACATTTTGTCGCACATTTACATTTGGTCGCAGCTTATGCTCATTCGCAGCACGTAATCCATCTATATAACTATTATAAATTAATCTCTTGGCATTTTCAACACTAAAAACTTTCACATTTTGTCGCGGTTTATGCTGATCCACAGCACGTACTCCATATATATTACTAGTATAAATTAATTTTCTGCACTACAAACTTAAGAACTCGTCTTCATTTAATGGCGGTTCTTGATTTTGTGGATGCCAATACCTCGCGGAGTTAATGAATTGATCTGAGCGGAAATTAGCAAATGTACCTTGCTTATCAAAAAAGTTAAAATCTAATCTCTTGTACTGATCTCGAAGTGTCATCATATTCCTATGCAATTGGTATTTTTCTTCGTGTTTTGTGGAATTCGACTCATCTGCATGGCTTTAATTTCTTGTTCTGTGATGGATCGGGCTTCTAAATCTTCGCGATCATCGACATCTCTTGCAGAAATGATATTCTTGGTCTTAGAAATATATATCTCTGTCAAACTATAAAGTAGGATTTTTCGACGAATTCCCGCATTCATTTCTGCCATCCACTACAATCGACACAGCCGTTGTCAAAACATCAAGAAATGGCCATTTGGACAAAATGATTGGATGCCGTTTGCTTTTCTCAACCAATCAATATCCCTGTTATTGTCCCTGACCTGATTTGAACCGTGAAATGCACGTGAGTTGTACTGAACATCATTTACCTGAGTAGAAATAAGAGTTGTCAATGAGATAATTGTGGGGGGGGGGCTCTGAATGGGAAACTTTGATAAATTTGTGAAATGCAAAATGCTTTTGAAATTAGGAAAATAGAAAAAATCGCTATTTCTCGCAAAAGTATTTAGTTATATACCTTGTTTTCTCGGTGTATGGGTTGATACACCGTCTCTTTTTTGAGTGGAGATCTCGTCGGCTTCGCCTCGGAGCCTCACTCAAAAAAGAGACAGTGTATCACGCCTCGGAGATCTCCACTCAAAAAAGAGACGGTGTATCAACCCATACACCTTGAAAACAAGGTATATAATTATTACATATAAACCCCGGTTAACAAATTGTCAAGTACATGTATATGAAAATAAAGAGGCAAAGGGACAATGCCACTCTGGCTGGCTTGACAGGTCCAGAAATTGTTTTTAGCCTTATTCTAACTACGAGATGTTCAAGTGTCCTATCTGTTGTGTAAATTATCCATTACATCCCATTTTACTTCTCCAGAGGGTTCGAAAATATGTTTAAATCCAAGTTACATTTGAAAGTGTTTACGTAAGGCCTTTCATTATAATACAGTTGAATTTTTCCAATTTTTCCAATTAGGTGTGTTAAGATGAAACTTGTATCATCAATTCATTGAGATATTGTAAAATAATACAATTTGTTGATCAGAATAAAGTTTGGGACGTATTATTCAGTTACAACAAGAGTGGTATTGGGTCTTTAAGGTGCAGTTACTCCTATTTAAGTGCAGTTAAATTGTTAAATAAAGAAAGAAATAAAAGAAATGGAATATAAATATATTTTGAGGCAAGTGTTTGAGCTAAAATATAAATTTGAAAACATAAACCGGTGTCAACCCTGCTTCATACTCGCCATAGAAGACTCAATAACTCTTTATTCGGTGTTATTTATTTTTAGTTCTTAATTCATAGTTCATGATCCTAAGCTTTTCATTTGTTGTCGTATTTCAACATTTGTTTACTAAAACTAAAATTTGTATCTTAAAATTAAAATTTGTATCTTAAAATTAAAATTTGTATCTTAAAATTAAAATATATTTTACAAATCAGACCTTTGTCATATCAGATTTGTAAGACTGTATCTTTGTTTAATCATTTTAGAAAATAAAAAAAAATACACCAACAGTTCAACAAAAACATACAATGAAAAAACAAATCTCGTACAACAAATTTCCAAATATTTTTGTCAAAAAAACTCGTGTTGGTTAGTCAAAACGAGACGTAATCAATCTAATACAATAAGTCGGCATTCCAGACCATAATGGGGAATTAAGCCAGCACACAATAAGAACATTCGCTAGATGACCACAACCTTGAAATCACATGCGTTGTACGGCTAATTTAAGCCTGTGGTTGAAAAAATAAATTGGAAGTAGTCTATTTTTAACAATTAGGAGAGTGTCAGATAGGGCCATATTTATTTGCTCAAACGAAATAGTGTTTTATCTCTTCTAAATTTGGGGGTGGGATGACCGAATGGTTAACACGTGCGTGCTGTATTATAAAGCCTGTCATTGAGTCAACTGGCTTGGTTTCGAAACCCCGATTGTAGTGTACGTGACAAGGAGTAGGGTCGCCTGTCCAACCTCGTGGGTTTTCTCCGGGTCCCCCTAGTTTCCTCCCGCTACTAAAGACCACTATGCACAAGCGAATTATTGAAATAAAATTAAAAAACCCAACATATGTTAGTCCCAAAATTAACTAGTTTGTGTCGGGTTGACGTTAAACCACCTTCCCCACTCTCCCTCTTCTAAATTACGTAATCATGAATGCAACAGGAAATCGCTTATATATTTAAATAGCGATAGAAAAATACCTTCCGGTGATGCAGTACACGATAACTGAACCCGTATTTTGACTATTGAACACCGCCCTACACCATCCTCATTCAATAAAATTCTGTGCGATCCAAATTTGATCTGTTTTGAAGGTATTTTATTATGATTATGTCAGAATATAACTTCTTTGTGATATCTGGAATTTCGTATGATGGTCCGTTAAAGACCTCCTCTCCCAGTCCACCCATCACGTAATAGAGATTTAACTTAAAAGTATCATCTAACTTTGATCTTTTCTCAGGGAATGTCAATTATAAACTGACATTCCTAAAGCCAGCAATAAACTTTCTGAAGATTTTGCTAGGTTTCTGATACGATCAACGTTTCACAGATATTGGTTGAATTTTTCCAGATGAAAGAATCTGAAAGGTGACCCATCACTGACACATAATTATGATGTTCGCTTATAACGGGAATATGAGACAACTACGAGGAAGTAATGTTTAGGCAATTGACTTCATTTAAAATGTAAGGGAGCTATACTATGACAAAACAACTATCTTTCCTTAAAGATACATTATTTGAAATAAAGAGATGGTCGTTCTGTTCAAAAATAGATTATCAAAATGAATATAGTGAAAATTTCATTCTGTGTTGAGATGTAATTTGTTTCATCAATTAATTGGAATACTGTAAAATAATACAATTTATTGGCCAGAACAATGAATGGGACATATTATTCAGTTACAACAAGAGTGTTTGGGGCCTTTAAGAGATGTAAGCATTCATGTTCATATTCTTATCAAAAATAAAACCAAGATTTCGAACACTATTAACCGGGTTAACAACAATTACCGATTGAGATATTATTAACAGATATTTTGGATAAATGATGATTAGAACCGATTTGCACGAACTCTGTTTTTTCACCATTTAGCTGTAAGAAGTTCTTTTCCATTCAGCACCTAATAGCATCAATGCACGATTCAAGTTTAGACATTCGAAGATATTTATTTTCAGGTTTAATTGAAATGTAGAGTTGAGTATCGTCAGCATAGATTTAATTCAGACTTTGTTTTATGGTAGTGAATTATTTCATGAAAGTATCCACAGAATCTTGTTATCTCGATTTTGTCATTTGTTATGTACATTTGTTAAAAGTTGTTGCTGTTAATAAACTTTAATTTTGAAGTTGCGTTTTAAATGAGTTTGAGTGTACACTGGAAAGACATCCCCGCCATTGTTCAGTGATATACGTGCTGTTTGCATTAATTGCAATTGTTGCTGAATATGTGCATTTTCAGTTCCATTGTCCTTACTGGAATCCATCACGATTTTAACTAGCCACAACGTTTGGATTGATATTAGTAATATAAAACCATGCAAATTAAAAGATACAAAAATGAAACACATATTTTAGGTAGTGTGAATTAACTTTAGAATCCACGTTGTGTATATAACTATTTCCAAGAATCAATTGACTCTGAAACACTTTGTTGGTTATATTTATAACGCCCATAATACAATTGTTATAATATACAGAAAACTACACACACTGGTGTGGCATTAAATATAAGCTAAATATAAGTTATATATTATCATCTAGCGCGTGTTCTGTGGCGAGAGCCATTCCGGTCGGTGTCCTGGCCTCTGAGGCGGCTAGTCACACGGCTAGAAACGCCGGATGATGTCCAAATACACTTTAACCCCGCACGATCTTTATAAAGAGGATATGTGCATGATTCATGCACTGACGCCCGGGAAAGTGGCCAGGTACACCTTTACGTGATTGGTCAGCTGCACAGAAACTACCCTGAATTTCAACACAGTATACTTATAACACAGACACCCATGAGGACGGGTATCCACTTTTTTAACGCAAGGGATGACCATATTTGGATTACCAGACTATGATGGCGTTGCCGATTTTAATCTACCAGACACACCCTTGTTGGCCTTGTTCTGGTTGCCACTGGTTCTAGCTAACAACATGAACGCATTAACCAGAGCATGTTTTACAGAACGTCAATAAACTCTACAGTATATATTTAAGCCCTATAGTATAACAATAATACCGAAATCGGATGTAGTTGTCAAGATCAAATGAAAACTGGTATAGGACACCATCTCTAGTGACCGAGTGTGGGATGGATCATTAAGCTCAATTGGACGTTAAATTCCATACCCCCCCCCCTCGGATTTTAGCCCCAATCCAAATGACGGGACACTGTTACTTGTCAGTGTGTAACAAAACAAATACCATTCTCATATAATTATATTATTAAATGAAAATGATGAGATGTATATTATTTATATTTACAGCTTTAGATGTATGTAGAGATAACTCCAATGATTGTCAATCATGTATTAATAGAAGTTATCCAGTACCATTACCTTACAGAGAGACATGTATGAAAACATGTGGTGTTTGTATAGGTAATTATTAAATGTATTAATTAGGGAACTGGGCTGAATAATCAGAATGACCGGATAAAAGCATGAAATATAATTAAATGGGGTTTAACGTCCTACTGTTCTGCTCCTAACCTAGGCTAATGAAGGCGGGCATACGCCATACAGTGTGCTATGAGTGACATTTTGCCAAGGGATCTTTTACGTGCACGCCAATGTGTACACGGGACCTCGGTTTTTAGACCCATCCGAACGACTAGGCAGCTGTCCTTGTCAGACTGTTCGTCCTGCATCACTGAAAAGGAGAACCCACGCCGGAAAATCGAGATGAACTTTCTCGGCCAATGCAGGGATCGAACCAGCACCTTACCCACTTAGCCACGTGACAATAGTACATGACAATATGATGTAAATGTGTTAAATGGTAACTATTCATTTCAGAGATAAATATAGCTCTCAGCAAATCAACCTCCCAGAGTTCGTTAGGAAATGGTTATGGTAAGTCAGAGAAAGCTGTAGATGGTAATACTAATGGTAGTTTTAATAGTGGTCAGTCATGTACTCATACAAGTTCAGGTTCACCTGGTTTATGGTGTGTTAATCTAGAACAGATATATAATATCAGCAGTATATTACTTTATAACCGAGATAGTAGTAAGTATACAGCATCATAAATCCTTTAAAAAACCAACATATTGTTAATTATGTACTCATACAAGTCCAGGTTCACCTGGTTTATGGTGTGTTGATCTAGAACAGATATATAATATTAGCAGTATATTAATTTATAACCGAGATAGTAGTAAGTATACAGCATCATAAATCCTTTAAAAAACCAACATATTGTTAATTATGTACTCATACAAGTCCATATTCACCTGGTTTATGGTGTGTTAATCTAGAACAGATATATAATATCAGCAGTATATTAATTTATAACCGAGATAGTGGTAAGTATACAGCATCACAAATCCCAACATATTGTACATTTTGGAATTCAGATGATGCCACACTGGTACCATTGGAGAAAGTTAGACAATTAAGATAACCACCGTGAGGTATTTCATGGTAATTCAATTCTTTCGGACTTCGGTTTGAGGGTGGTTTCTAATAAGAACCCTTATCAGCTGAATCCAATGAGCTAGGATATCCCTTCCAAAGTGACTGCTAATAAGCTGGCTGACTCAAGAAATAATTAATAACGGTTGTAGACTAAATGTCTCTAGTTACTCATAATAATCTTTACATTAAATACGAATGAATTAGAATACAATTCCACTTCTATCTGCATATACATGTACTCTTAAAAAAAGTAGGGGGTATTGAAATGCAAATACCTAGGCAGGTTATCATATGATAGTTTATTCTATCCATGTCTGCTTTCCTATCGGCTATTGCATAAGATTTGCTGTTTTGCGTACCTTTGCTTTAGTGTGTTACGTCAACGTCAACCGACAACACTGCAAGAATTTATCGTTGCACTGCAAGAGGAGTTGGTCAGATTGCCCCAAATTGTGACTGGACGGTTGATTAGGAGCATGCCACGGCGAATTGCTAAATGTCTGCGGATTGGTGGAGCAATTACTTATTATTAAGACAATATCAGTGTATCTCTTTGCGAGTGAAATGGGACCGTCAGATAAGTCGCCCATATAAAATGTTTATGACCATGTGTAGGCAACTGGCCTATTATTAACATACACTGGTTACTCCTAATAAAAACAGCAGATAATTTCCGCAGTTTTGTATTGTTTCTGAATATCCCCTACATTTTTTGAAGAGTATATAATAAAGCGTGTTCTGTTTGCAGACCACAGCATATTAGGATGTATTTAAGTTTCGTTTAGCTGTTGAATAAGTATCGCGTTTCGAGTTAAAAATCTAATATTTCAGTGTGTGTAGCTGGAGAGAGAGAGAGAGAGAGAGAAATGGGTTTAACATCCACTCAATACACCTAGGTCATTTCGGGACTAACATATGGTTCAATTTCATTTCAATAATTCGCTTGCACATAGGGGTCTTTAGCAATTGGACGAAACCTGAGTGCCCGGAGGAAACCCACGAGGTTGAGATGGCGTCCATATCTTCATGCCATATACGCTCACACCCGGGCTCGAAACCACAGCCGCAAGCCAGAGATGACCGACCAGCTAGAAAATATTTTCACAATTCCAGATTTTTTTATTAGATAATTTTAAAAACCAATAAATTGATTTCTTTGTCGTGTAAAATTAAGAAATTATTTTATAATTTTAATATTTAATGATATATAAAAGTTATCGATAAAACGGCGAAAATAAAGTCAATTTTTTGTTTAAAATGTTGATTTTGTGCATGAAATGTTGACATAAGAATGTAGAAACAAGAATCATTAGTTTAGAATATTGCGTTCGGGTCTAAAATGTAGAAACAAACCCATAATTTATTTAAACCCAGTTCATTAAATTTTAAATATTATATGAAACTGTACTGTAACACTGTCTGAGAATAAACAATCCTATAGTTTATTTAATCTATTTCCTACACCTCAAATACGAACTAATTTTGTTTTTTTGATTTCCTATTTTGTAAAATAAGTTTTAAGTTTGTAAAATAGTTTTTAATTTTGTAACACAGTCTGAGAATAAACAATCCTGTAGTTTATTTAATCTATTTCCTATATTAAAATATGCACTAGATAATCCAAATTTGAAGAACGAAAGACATCACATCATTCTTAAATTATCACCTAATAGTAGCAAAAACCTTTCATACAAAATATGCAATACAAAAATCCCAATCATTGCACTTAAGACATAACAGCACCGAGTACAATAATCACTTGTACATGGTTAGCACGTGTGCGCTGTATCATAAAGCCCGTCATTGAGTCAACTGGCGTGGTTGACGAGAAGTAAGGTCGCCTGTCCAACCTCGTGGATTTGCTCCGGGTCCTCCGGTTTCCATCAACTGTTAAAGACCCCTGCGCTCAAGCGTTATTGAAATAAAAGTAAACGATATATAAGTCCCGAAATGACCTAGTTTGTTTCGAGTGGATGTTAACTCTCCTCTTTCTCTCGCTGCCCCCCGCTCTCTCTCTCTCTCTCTCGTAGAACATGTGTATCAAGAAATAGTCTTGATTACCTATGTCTGAAATTTTAGAACTTAACAACACTTTTTTAAAAATTAAAAATAGAAATAGGAAATCGAAAAAACAAAAAACAGTTTAGAACTGCACTGTCCAAATTCTTTATCTTTTATATTTTAAAATAATATATGAAACTGTACTGTTGCACAGGTTCTTAATATATTTTACAATACTGTATGTAACTGTGCTGTGACACT
Organism: Patella pellucida; assembly: GCA_917208275.1. Taxonomy (NCBI): domain Eukaryota; kingdom Metazoa; phylum Mollusca; class Gastropoda; family Patellidae; genus Patella; species Patella pellucida. The sequence continues at coordinate 11,940,374 of OU795037.1, forward strand.
GTCAGTTTATAAGAATCGTCTTGAAGCCGCCCTCTTCATCTTGAAGCCGAACTGCATGAAATCTGGATTTTAGATACATTCGACCAAGTTTTCAACATTCTAACATCAATGTATTATGGCCTAATTAACAGAACACGTTAACCTAGTTGACCCATATTTTGTTATTATGGCATACAATTAAATTCAATTTCATTTCTTGCTTTTTTTTATATTTAATAGTACAAGAGAGGTTGAGTGGATTTCAGTTGAACATAAGTCCGGATGATGTATGTAATGTACAAGGAATTACATCACCTACGTCATGTTATATAGATACACCACCAACAGTACAAGATAACTATACTATAGAGATATGTAATCAAAACCCATCTACATCTTTATCTGCTAGGACAGTGTCTATCAATGTTACAGAAGTACTTACATTATGTGAGGTTGAAATATACACAGGTAGGTTTCTTTACTTATCCTTCTAGAGTCGTGTTTATTAATGTTACTGTTGTACTTACACGGTGTAATGCACAGGAAATTGTAGTCTATTATCAGATTATCCTTACTGGAGTTAGTCTTAAGAAAGAAATATAACAATTGCACCAATAGCCGGGGAGCTATGGTCAATGATATCATATATTGATAATGACAAGGGAAGCTAAGTCGAAATGACATTATTAGTAATAACCACTCTTGTATTAGACAGAATTGTGACCTATGTTTCCAGTACAGGTTCTAATTTAGATATCATCTATATTTCAGTATATTGTAATACTGGATACTACAGTACATCAGATTCTACATGTGAACCATGTAATACATGTTTTGGTGATACATGTGATCCTGCTAATGGTGTTTGTACTGGAGATTGTAAAACAGGTTATTATGGTACACACTGTCGACAGCAATGTGGGGATGGCTGTTTGAACAACCAATGTAATAAACTAAATGGAAGTTGTACATGTCAAGATACATATTATGGTGAACAATGTACGTTAATGTGTAGTAATAATTGTAACAATAGTAGATGTTATTATTCATCTTCATCACCACAATGTACAGATGGTTGTATTGATGGTTATAAAGGTTCTTACTGTCAATCAACATGTCCTGGTAACTGTGTAAGATGTGATGAATCTTCTTGTTCTATCTGTAACTCTGATTGGTATGGTACAAACTGCGAATCACCATGTTCCATTAATTGTAATGAAGGATGTGATATTGTTGATGGAAGGTGTAATACATGTACATCTGATGCGGTTGGGTTGTTCTGTGATATTGAATGTGGATCTGAATGTCAGTTAGCTATAAGTGGAGTAACAGAATGTGAACAAGACGAAGCTTGTACCAGAAACTGTAGTGAATCAACCGTAGATGAGTCATCTGACATGGTGATGTTAAGTTGCTTGTATGGATGTATCGGGGGTAAGAAAGAAGCGGTTTGTTTAAAGGGTAAGTAAATGATAACTAAATTCTCAGTATAAAAAGAGCTTAAAGATGCGGTATGTAAATCTACTTGTTGTATTTCTTTATTTTGGATTCAAATGCTGCATACACTATTGTTGAAACGATTATTAACATAACAAAGTCTATAATTCACTTTCTATTAGAACACCCGCAAGATAAACGATAAAAGGGTAATCGAGACCAAATTCTTTTTTTCGCGTTAGTTGAAGTTTTTTTTTCTAAACAATATTCATTCACAGAAACTGGATTGGAGAATAGGCAGAAGCCTATAGACCCCCTTTACGTAGGTTAATGTCTGTCTTGGTTTAAATTTTCTTCAGAATACCAGGCTGAAGGTCCCGAGTCTCCCGACAACACAATTATAATATCTGTTGTGACGGTTGTATTAGTTTTAGCCATAGTAGCTGTTTCCATTTTTGTGGTATTCCGATACAGAAGGTAAGAAACATTTTGTTGGCTAATGAGAATATTTTACTAGTTTTGAACTTTAGAGATACAGATTGGATTGTAATATGTGTTAGGAACGTTTTTGAGTTTTAATCCATTTGATAAATAACAAATTTGTACACATTTAAATTTATAAAGTGGATTTGTACAGTTGTTTCGCATAAATGGAATGAGGTGTATGTAGAGCAGCGTTTCTCAACCTGGGGTGAATTCACCCCCAAGGGGGGAATGATTCGCGTCCAGGGGGTGAATGACCACACTCCCAGTGTAACTTCAAAAATGGTCATATGTGACAATCACCAGGAGCAAATTTCGCACTGAACTGGAAACAACTAATTTCATTAAAATATAAATTGGTGTTCATTGAATCTTAACTTCGATCCGTATTCATTCCATATTCAATATTGTTTTGTTAATGTGGTCAGGGGGTGCAGGCCCGTGCAAGGATCAGTTGTTCATGTCGGATGGCTTCTATAGAAAAGGGCCATTTTCAAGTTCCTCTGAAACGCCTGGAAGAGGGCCTGAAATGGCTGGACAACACGTTTGCGGGTTCCAATTTCTAAAAATTTCCTGGGGGAGACCCGCCCCAAACCTTCCTCGATGGACGACGGTCAGTAACCTCCTTAAAACTAGGGGGGGGGGGGGTAAATGGGTCGGTTGGGAATTAATTTAATGGTGAACGGTGAGAAAAGGATGAGAAACGCTGATTTAGAGGTTCATAATTGTGTTTCTGTGATTGTAAGAACACATATAGTAATTGTTTATTTTACGTTGTCGAGCGGAATGCCAGGTAGGAAACTTTTGCCCGGATAGCGGCCTTTCTGTTGCACTGCCATAGGCGGTACACAATTACGCATATTTAACGAAATTTCGAAACTTCCGTTTCTTCAATATACTAAGTTTAACATTTCTTATAATTATATAACCGAGTACATATTGGATAATAATCCAATTTAAGTTTAATTTAAAATTTGTATAGTTACGTAATCCTGTCTGGATTATCACCCTTATTGTTATTATTTTATGAATATATAAATACACTTACTTTGTACGATTTCTTCTGCATTCCTGTTTGCATTGCTTGTATGGGGTATTTAGTATTATGTTTTGTGCAATTATACAACTTAAAAATTCTGATTGGCTGTTTAAACGTATAGTTTTTAGCATTGTTTCACCTTGATTATCGCCCTTTTTCTTACAATATTTTTGACGTCATTGATACAGAACGACGTATTTACGTTACACCATTCAGTTAGCAGATGACTACCGTCTTAGGAAGTCTACATTTCCTTTGCTTCTTTGTATTCAGTTTTGTTTGAGCGTTTTTCTTGTGATCGGTGGAATATGTTCCCTCAACACATTTACTATACATCTATTTATTTGAATATTTAATGTTTTTTAGACTACCTTTTTTTTCTATACATTTCACCGATGTGGTTACTAGTATATTTGGAATTTGTACTACAGTGTGCTTGCATTCGTATTTCTTGTAGCATATGGCAAACCATGACTCATACTGACATCACATCATAATATTTTCCTTATCATTTTCAATTTTGAGTGAAGTCTGTGTTGCTTCAGACCCGGGACTGTACAGCGCAGTGGACGCTTACGGCTAGCCCCCGGATGCATTCACTCTTTTTTGAATTGTTTATTTGTTTGTTTGTTGTTTCGAAGTATGTCTTGTCGTTATATTTGTCTTTTATGAAAATCATATGTGGCGCAGTCCCCCTGCCCTTACTATTAGATTCCAAACGATCACTGGTTTATCACCCGTACACCAATGTGGTTATGGATGGACTTGGATTTTTCTTCGCTACCCCCTCCCAGTGAAGACCGGCTTAAAAACTTCGGAGGGTTTCGCTCAGCCTTAATTGGGATTGGAACCAGGCATATGTTAGTCTAGTAACCTTATCACTCGACTACCACGATTCTTAATCTGAAGGAAAATGACATTCTATTACAAATTTATGTTGTAATTTATTTTGCAGGAGACGCAAGGCTAATGCCCCACAAAACGCTAATGATCAACAAAACGGTACAGTTTCTTATGTTACGCAAACGAATATTGATGATATACCAGCCCCTGTCGATACTACACAAATTTCAACAGGTTTAAGATTGTATATTTAAATTTTTGTTTTTCTATAATTTCAATTTGAACATCATTTCTGCCAATAACTCTTGTCAATAAGATTTCCGACATCCCTTTAGCTAGACGTTAGAATCTGTCCCCGAGCATAATAGACGTGATCAAAGCTTAGTGTTAGACAACAATGGTGGACTGGTTATGTCTGCGATATCATTTCGGTGGAAGCGGACCTTAAATAAAGCTATTCCACACACACGGTGGACTGGTTTTGTAATCACTCTTATTAAATTATAAACCAATAGTACTAAAGAAAGAAAATAATGCTATGCAATGTCGTGATGAGTTAATGGAATAGCTAGTTTTACGACAATGCTTCTGGGAAGTTATCAAAACAATCTTACTAAAAAAATTAATTCATGAAATGAAATGGGGGTTAACGTCTTACTTCTCTGCACGAACCGGCCATTGGGTGCCGGAAAAAACCAACGAAGTTGGTCATGCGCACTTACGCATTACCACATATGGGATCGAAACACACAACATGACTTAATGACAGACCCAATCAACGCATTAGTCGATTTGACCCCGCCCCCAACCCCCTATACACACATACACTCCATAGCACTCGGAACAGGGCTTTAAAGAAAACTGTAATAAATAAATTGCTTTTATTAATGAATAGTATAATATACATAGCTGTCCTTCCATTTCTAGCAAAGACACCTACAAGTGAAAATTCAGTTTATGTCAACTTATCAGATGATGACGTACACGAGATAGAAGAAGAATCATCAAGGATTTCTTTGAAAAACCTACTGAAATATATTAAAGATAAGAAGATAAAATCTGCATATGAAAATGAATTTGAGGTTTTTCAATCTTTACTTTCAGCCAGTTTAATACATATTAATCTCTACATTTCAAGATGCTTTGTCTCAGACAATAATGACTTGACTTTGATTCATTTCTAGTTTGAGTTTATATCCAAGGAAAAATTTTGGGTGTTTGAAATACATTAGTACAATAAGTTATTATATAGAGTATTAATTGTGAGTTATATGAACATTCCATAAATTGGAAAATCGAAATTCGAAGTAAAAAAGCTAATAATGTAAAAGTGATAATTGGTATAATAGTACTTTATACTTTGTCAAGTTCATGTGACTTCCTAAAGAAGAATTAACGTTGAATTTTCCCAAAGAAAAGTTAATGTTAAATTTTCCTAAAGAAGAATTTATGTTAAACTCCCCTAAAGAAGAATTAATGTCAAACTCCCCTAAAAAGAATTTTCGTTACATTTTCTAAAGAGAGGTTAATGTTAAATTTACCTAAAGCAAAATTATGTCAAACTTTTCCAAAGAAGAGTTTATATTAACTTTTCCTAAAGAAGAGTTATCTTAAAGCTCCAAAACTACTCTTGTTGTAACTGAATAATATGTCCCAAATATAACTTGGATTTAAACATATTTTCGAACCCTCTGGACAAGTAAAATAGGATGTAATGGATAATTTACACAACAGGTAGGACACCTCGTAGTTTAAATAAGGCTATTCTTTTCTGGACCTTCAATTTATTCATTTTTTTACAACATAATGTATACATTGCAGGAATTACCGAGTGGTTTGTGTTCTTCGTATGATTATTGTATGAATGCTGTAAATAAACCGAAAAACAGATATAAAAATATTTGTGCTTGTAAGTAAATTGCAAATTAATTCGTAAGTACAACAATTTTTACAATCATATTTCATCTGTGCTCCGTTTGTTGTAATTTTTCGCATAGTTATTGCCCCTGTAATCGACACCTTGTAAAACAATCGCTGGTATACACGAAAAGGCGCAAGATTGCTGTTTCTCTTTCTGTTACCCCTCAATATCGATTTTCGTTGCCTGGCAAGGCTGGCTCAGTTCTATATTACAATGTTTTACATCGGTGATCCGATATCATATCGGGTTGGCAGTAATATTTTCAAACCGCTCTTTCAAATGGGAATTTAGCGAAATGCTTTTGCAAACTAGGATTCTAACATAGAACCTGAATAGTTACGTCTTGTAACATTTTAAGTTATTCTCTCAAATTTTTGAGAAATCTAGTATTACCTAATAGCTTTAAAATTAGTGTTTTGGTAATTCTTATGATTTAAATACGACAGCTTGGTGTTTATACGAATGGTTTAGAAATGCGGACGTCTCTTGGGTTTCTACATGCCAATGACCCTATACTAAAGCTTGTATAAAAAATATTGTTGGCAAATTTTATTTCAGTTGATCATTCAAGAGTTAAAATGGACATCATGAATGAGGATCCTAATTCAGATTACATTAATGCCTGTTATATTACTGTAAGTTTAAAGGAAATAAATTTGGGTAATTTTGTGTTCTCATCAATAGACTAAGATAAAAGTACACGTGTGGATAAAAAATATAAAAATGAAACACAGAATACGGTAAATTAAAGGAGCTAAGTCTCTAACTCAATATCATTAAAAATCTTCAATTTTGAAAACACGAATTATTTGTCAATTTAAATCAATATTGATGCTGTGATCTTACCGGTAGAAGATCGGCTTCTAATATCCAATATTAAAGACAAAATAAACATTTAAACACGAATCGTGTACCATAATGCGTTTCGGACCCCGTTCTAGCAAGAGACTCGAAGAACGAGGCTAGACATATTGCACCAAACCAAACGGCGTATGTAGACTTGAATAATCAGACGCTAGAAATTTGTATTCGATTGAGACTGTTAGCTTATTTCGCGGAACATAACTGATTTGAAATTAGAATAAAAACGGAAACCATTGAATATAAATTAGTTTATATACATTCATATTACAGTATTATATGAGTTGCGACCCACTTGTGTCAATTTCTAGGTCCCAAATTCTAGCGATATAGCTCCTTTAAGACTGCGTATTAGGCCCTTTCAAGTTCCATAGACATTTTGCTGTCTATATTAATTTTGATCACCAAGATAGCGGATGGGGAATATTGTTAAATTAATTATATTTTTTTTGCAAAATCGTATTATCTGTAAAAAGATTTACTTTCAGTTTAAGAATATTAAAGTTAAACCAATTAATTTTCAGGGATATGGTGATCAGAAAAATAAATATGTTGCTTCTCAGGGTAAGTATACTTGTTCAATATTTATATTGTTTTACATATTAGTCAGTGATGTAGCGAAGAATTGGGTTATGGGGAAAGGTGACAAAGCAAAGCCTATATAAACTCGTCACCTAGTTTTTGTTGCACCTTTTTATAAGCAAGTATTTAGATTATAGTAAAACGCTACAATATATAAATTTTTTATCTTTTAAAACAAAGTAGGAACCGTACAATCGATGCGCAATTTGTCCAAATTTCACTCGACCGCAAACGAATTGACGGAACCGTAAGCTTTGGTCGAATTGCTTCACCCCGAGAGGAAGAACAACCGGAAGATAAGGGTTTCGATGCGCAATTGTCTTAGTTCCATGTCGATCGCAAACGAATTGACGGAACCGTAGGCTTTGGTTGAAGTGCTTCACCCCAAGAGGAAGAACAACCAGAAGATAAGAGCTTTGGCACATTTTCTAGTCCAGAGAGACTGACAACTATGAATGTCAAACTGTTTCATATTCGAAATACAGCAATGAAGGATTTCTTTATTATGTTTGCAGGTCCAATTATCGACATTGTCAATGATTTCTGGCGAATGATATGGTTTGTAGAAACAGGGAAGATAGTTATGTTGACTAACCTGGTAGAAATAGGAGTGGTAAGCCAAATGAACGGGATTAAATATATTAAAGTCTCTTATCGTCATGAATCTTTTCTTGTCAACAACAGTGTTGTCAACTTTGGATCTCTCCAAGGAATATCAGTCCAGAGCTGGATCCATTTCGTTAAGTATATACCAATTTAGGATGAATTTAAACGTTGTCAACATCCGGTATCCTCTGCAGATGATGTAAACGGAATATGATCAAAACACGCCATTTTAGCATGAATTCCCTGGCACGTTTGATTTTGCCAGAGAAATGTCATGTGGAAGTTTATTTATTATATGGTTACCTGGCTATTTTGCTACCTGGATTATGGTTCTTGGCTATAATACGTCCTTATAGCATTTTATGGGCTCTAAAATATTCTATTCTATGATCAACAACTAGTGTAGCATCGATGTCGTGGCCGTGGATCGTTTGATTTTGCCGGAGAAATGTCATGTCGAAGGTTATTTATTATATGATTACCTGGCTATTTTGCTACCTAGATTATGGTTCTTGGCTATAATACGTCTATTTAGCATGTTATGGGCTCTAACATATTCTATTCTATGGTCAACAGCTGGTGTTATTAATTGGATATATTGAGACTGGTATTCTAAAGTCTCAGGCCTTCTTATCACATATCACTGGAATCAACCAAATGTACAATATTGATGGATTGTCATATCATAAAAAGAATGTTATATTAAGTATTTTTGTGTATGTTTTCAGCACAAATGTTTAAGATATTGGCCAAAACTCGGCAAAGAGAAAACATTTGGGGAAATATCAATCAAAATGACGAAAGAAGATATATATGCTAACTTTACCGTTCGAACACTTCAGGTTAACAAAGTGAGTGAACTATTATGGTTGTATTTTACATTATCTAAACCCTACTTAAAACAAACCTAGGGTCATATTCTTGAACGGTGGGTGGGGGGTTATTGAGCAACTGATTATATGACATATTCTAGAGGGCAACGCTACTTTGATTTTATTTCTTCAAGTTATTTTTATAAAACAAAAGACAATACAGGATAAGATAGAAATATACTGTAAAGATTGAAATGGGGATTGTGGGGTGCGAGTAGATAGTGTGTAATAATTCGGTGTTGAAACTAGTAATACACTAAGTTGTATATTCTTCAGGGCGATAGTAGATCTAGAACCATTAAACAGTATCATTATACATCTTGGCCTGATAAAGGTGTTCCAACTGATACAGCATCATTGGTAGAATTCAGAAACAAGGTTCAAACATCAAATACTGCCCATTTAGGACCAATGGTTGTACATTGCAGGTAAAACCTTCTATCATTTACTTTATATTACATAATCAGAAGAAAGAGAAACGCAACTGTAATCAACATGAATAGAGTTTCTTTGTGTATTAAATCTCTCGACTATGATGCTCTGATTTTTAAGTTGATTAAATCAGATGAATTGCGTGATGTTTGTGATTCCGATACTAGGCCTGAAGTAGGTTTATTGGTATTAACAACTCTAATTCTCCAGTCAAAAGGCAAAACCTAGTAACTCACCTTTTTTAAATACCAAAATTGAGATAGGAACAAATTTGTAGTTACTAGGGTATGTGCTGCTTTCTGTTGTTGTACTAGATATTCCAATCTTTTGATTTCGTAGTCAGTTACACCCATGCCACAACCTATACTAACTTCCTTCATTTGCCTGGTAAACCATGGCAAAACCTAGTTAACCAATACTCAAATCAATGGATAAGCTGGGGTTTGAAAATCATTCATTAAATCTTTCTTTGTTTCGTCAAAATAAGAAAAAGTGAGTTACTAGGTTTTGCATTTTGACGGGGGAATTGACAACAATTAACTCTACAATGTGTGACTATACAGAATATTCCACATCCATTGTTATTGAAGTGAACTCATATAGAAAAATGCTCTCGTCATCTACCAATTCTCACGCACTGTTAAAAATAATGAAGATACCGGTATTATTCACAAGTCATGAAGTTCTGATTGACATTAAAACACCCCAAAATTCAGAAGCCTACCGTGTTAATATATTAGTTGCTGGACGCTCTCAAGAAATGTATACGTCATGCATACATAAGAGAATGTAGGAAGCCTAATAATAAATATATTCAGGAGTATTGTGAACAAAATGATTTCATGTTTAGTGATGTGTTTACCGACTTTTATAAAAGGCGTCCAAAGGATGTAATTAAGTCTGACGGAATTCATCCTTATAATAATGTAAATGAACTAATAATGGATATTTTAGGTAGTACTGTCACACATTATCACGCTTATAACAGATCTAACTAACCCTTCTAGTTATAAAGTATTTCGCCAATATTATTACATGTATATTGTATATTACAGACTATTGTATTACTATTTCCCGCCATATAATACTTCCCCATATCATAATTGTTCTTAAAGTGCACATACGATGGGCGTCGAAACTTTTCGAACCGTGTAGCCAATGGTTACTATATCAACTTTACAAGTTCGCGACCATCTGATTGAAATCACCCCCCCCCCCTCAGACGCCATTGACGTCACAGTGACTGAATACGCATATTCTGAATGTTTATCCCTTAATTACCTATATACCTGTTTGGACATAATTAATTGCCTATGTATATACATTTTTTTGTTACCTAACCTCCGCATAAACCGATTCGTATTTCCAATTAACCCACCTCCTAATATTTGCTGTGTTTTCACAGCTTACACACTAAAATTATATATCTATACAGTTAGTTTGTTGATAATTAATTGTGTTGCTTGTGTGTTGATAAATAATTGTGATTAGTTTAGTGTAGTTTGTTTAATTTCCTGACCAAGAAAGGTCATTTAAATGTTTGTAATTTTATAAACAAAACAGTGAAACTCAAATTAGTTCTTGAAGGCTTTGATATTTTTGGTTTTTCTGACATTTATCCAACTCTGTATTTTTCCTGGTTTTCATTCACCTTTTAGCGGAAATAATAGTACATTTAGTTATTCTGGCAGCCGATTCTTGTACTCTTTTATATGTAAGCAAATCTATTAATTTGACTCAGACTAGAAATTATTTGCCCATTGACTTCAACGTTAAATGGCTGTAACATCACAGGCTGTAGCTTTTTGCTCAACATTCCCCTGGTTCAAATCTTTATAGGCACAATGGGGACTACATTTGGCAATCTGCTCATCATAAATTTGTAGAGGGTTGACCCTTTAGATTTTTAGCTGCGGGGATTTGGGATTGACTGGGGTGAAAATTTCACTTCCGACACAAGGATTGGTCTGTAGAAAGACACTTCCCACCCTATCCCTCCGCTGTAATATCATCAGTATTACCCAAAACTGCTCTAAGATTGCTAATTTGATCTTTTTTTTTATCATATTCTACACCAAATAGCCAACCTAAAAGTTAGGAAGAGGGGTGATAAAGTTAAGGGAAAAATTGTATATTTATAACAAGCACTACATTCTTGGAACGCGATATTCTTGAAGCAATTTGGATTTTAATTACTAAAAAGAAAACCACCTATATTAATGTTACTTATACAGAAAACTGGCATCTAATGCTAAATGACATGATAAATTTAGATTAATGATTGGATTTTGTATAGAATAAAGGAAGTAAACTTATCATTGTTGGTGACATACATATCAATCTATTAGACAGCAACTATCCTTATTGGTCGGATTCACTCAATTTTAACAATCCAACTCGTGTTACAAATTTCATTTTCTTGTGATCATAAAGCCTGTCATTGAGTCGACTTGCGTAGTTTCAAGTCCCCGGTTGTACGTGACAAGGAGTAGGTCTGTCCAACCCGGTTTTATTCCCACTTCTACAGACCCCTGCGCGAATTATTGAAATAAAATTAAACCATCTGTTAGTCCCGAAATGACCTAGTTTGTGTCGAGTGGACGTTAAACCCCATCTCTCTCTCTCTCTCTCTCTCTCTCTCTCTCTCTCAAAGATTTAATTAATAATTATGTTGTGTTTTAGTGCTGGTATTGGAAGAACAGGAACTTTTATAGCTTTAGATAATTTAATAAAAGAAGCTAAAGCAGAAGGTTCTGTAGATATTTATGAATGTGTTAAACAGCTGCGATACGAACGAGTTAACATGGTTCAAACTTTGGTAATTATTAAAGTTACATTATTCAAGATATAGATACGAACTAGTCATTCTTGCTATAATTTTAAAATTTCATTCAAATTACTCTATTACTAGCGAAGATATTGGCATTCGAAGATTTGGCCGACGTGTGCAATAATTTCAACCACGGTCCTGGTTGATCAAAGCTAAGACTCGAAGCGTCTAGACGCGCCATATTTGATTTATCACTGAAACGTTTTAATCTGTTTAATATCGGAGCAATCTGATGCCATCCAAAGTTGAATAAGGCCTGAGTCAGTTGAATAATGTCTAATTAATACTTTAGAAAACATTTCATGCCCAAATAAAGACCTGCACTAGGCAGATTTAGCTCTTGAATAATGCATGTTTAAACTTTCAATTTATCACAATTATTCACACAAAAATATAATAAGATTGATAGAATGTTTTGTAGAGAAATCATATCTCACGCGCTCAAATGAGTGAGTTGTTGACACATGAACAGATTTATCAATCCAAGACATAGGCGATTCTGTGTGAAAAACACAAAATATGGCCAGATCACTCCTGTTGGGTAAAGTCCTATTGCAACCAATCATTATCATTCATTACCTCATATTTGACAAATTAGATAGTTAAAAGCCGCCAAAACTCAAGCGTAAAAAAACTGACAGAGCTCTTGACGTTCGACAGACAGCCGCTACATTCGGGAGACACCACCGAGGTTCAAGAGATATCATCTAGGATAAGTAGACCCGATTGATTTGTAGGAGAGACCTATGGTGTAGGCAAATTAGGGGGTGGAGAGAGAGACATGTCAATTTAAAGTATTGTAATGTAACCTATTTAATTAAAAATGGATAATCTAGACTATATTCATTATGTTAACAACGCTAGCAATAAAAAACAATACATGTTTAATCATCTTACATGTATATGCATCATATATTTATAAACTATCATACCCAAGAACAACAAGCTCTTTATCTAATTCTTATATAATACAAGGAATAGCGACAAAGATCCTTCTTTAAATTTGAATTTGTGTAGATTTAAAATTTTGATGGAGAAATACTAATAACCAAGATTCAAGTACGGCATCTTTCATTACTATACATGTAAAATTCAAACAGGGAGTTAGGTTTATTGGACTTGATCTCTACTGATAGCTGAAATTAAAGATATAATCTTTTTTAAAGGAACAATATGCTTTTATCCACGATGCTATAGCTGAATGGTATATAGCTGGCAATATGTCTTTCCCGGTGACTTCATATCACGTCGAGTACAACAATCTACTAAACGTCAATGGTTCAACTGGTAAATCAGAGCTCCAGGAAACGTTTGAGGTAAGTAGAACTTATATAATGGAATAGCAGATCCAGGGTAGTATAGTGTATTAGTGGATCGAAATAGTCAGATTTGCCCCCCCCCCCGTTCGATTTTGATTCTGGAAGTTAGTACAGACGATTAATAAACTCCAATGTTTAAATAAAGAACAAAATCAATGTGTAAAACTAAAGAAGAGGGTTGGGGGTCTGGACAGCTTTTAAAAAAACCCAGATGTGTATCTGCATCAGGACTTGTGGTAATCTGACTTATAAGCCATTTTGTTTGAAAATATTGACAACATATCTGATACGTATCACAAAGAAAGTATCGTTCTCTATGACTTCTATTTTATAATTTTAGATGCTTGAAGAAATTTGTCCTTCGTTAGATACCAAAGATTTTTCAGTTGCTTTGTTGGAAGAAAACAAAACGAGGAATAGAGACATGACAGTACTACCACGTAAGTATATTAAAAACAAAAAATAAACAGAGATATGTGGTGATGCGAATGTTATGACAAATCAAGATTACGATGGCCTGAAAACAGCGCGTTCCCGTCAGATCAAATTCATGCCGTGACATTATTCATTTTCTCTTGCTTTTGACATTAAATTACCTTAAAACCCTACGCCCCTCTTGTCGTGTTAGACGATAAATTACACCAAAGCCCTACTTACCTGTTGTCCGATAATTTGTTATCGGGTTTAGCAGTTGCACCAGTTAATTATAACATTTCAATTAATCAAAAACGATACAACCGTTTAATAAAGACACAACAAAGTTGAACGAACATTTCTAAAGATACAACAACCATAAACAGTGATACACTAATGATACAACAACCATTACCAGTGATACAACAATCATTTATAATGGAATACAATGATACAAACAACCATTAATAATGATACAACAACAATTAACAAATATACAAGCAGTCCATTTGCTGATTACAATATTTTGCTTGAATACACTATTTTGCCTATAACGTTTTTTTAGGACTTCGAATTCTGTCTTATGGTTTGGATTGTTTGTATTTGATTTCATTGTACATGTATTGTGTTCTATATATTCAATTGTGATTTGTAAAAGGGAAGCAGTGCCAATGAACATTCATACAATATATTACTTTGTTTATTCCAGCTGATAAAACAAGAATATGTTTATATAAGAGAGAAACGGACTCATCTGAATCTGAGTATATTAATGCTGTATATTTACCGGTAAGATAAATAGAAATGTTTTTTAGTACTCGACATAGCTTATACACGTATTTACCTTGTCACAAAATTACAAATCAGATATTCAGCATTTGGAAATGATCGTTGGATTTCAAGTCTATGCTGGGTGAGTCAATAATCTCAACCTTCACCTTCCAGTCAAACGGTGGTATATAGTTATCTATTTCATTGAAAAAAAATGGGGGACTTCACACAGCAATGGAACGGAACGTTTGTATAAATATCGAAGCGCTTCTGATAGTGGCGCGTGCCACAGATAAATATTTCCATGGGTCATTCAACCTTAATTAAACCGTTTTATTCGAATTAAACCGTTTTATTCGAATGGAACAGTTTTTTTCGAACGAAACAGGTTTTATTCGAATTAAACAGGTTTTATTCGAGTTAAACAGTTTTATTTACTAAAATGTATTTGAGATCGTTCGTTTAATGTATGCACAAATGTATTAGAGAAGTAGATGTTAACAATAAATACCATTTTATCCTATAGAGTTACAGAAAGAAAAAAGCTTACATATTAACTCAGACACCATTACCCAATACAGTCATAGATTTCTGGAGAATGGTTTTAGAACGAAATGTTACTATTATAATCAACATGGATTCTACTGAAAAATCAGCGGTAATTATTACAAGTAAATTTATATGTATCTAATTTATTTAAAATATTAGTATTTTAAGTCTTTCTGTAGAAATGGGCGTATAGTATCTCTCTGTGTTGGGTGTTGCTAATTGTTTTTAAAAGCACATGTACAACAGTGGGTTGATCATTTGATGTATTATTAATAAAATATCTCGTTTTGATCATCAACATCTAATGCGGGTGTAGATCATCATGAATTCAACTCGTCTTACTTTTACTATTTCTTGTGACCACAAATTTCCTTGATCATTGGGTCATAATGGTGGTGCCTATCAAAATTCTAAATTGATATTTTATAGATCACGAACTCCCTCCAACCCTCTCTGTAAACGCCATACTAATAGAATGTTACAAAACTCAATTCAATTCCAAAATATTTCGAGTGCTCTTTCGAGTATCATTTTGACTTTTAAGGCTTGTAACAGTTCTTGGGCAATTTTCTGTAACTCCATGGGAATATTCGTTGGGGAATAAAACAAGAGTTATATCGATTTTGAACATTTTCAGATTTCATATATATTACAGTCGCCGGTAGAGCCCGAGCAATTTAAAGGAATTGTATTTTTAACACGCTATAAAAATTCTACAGAGAGAAATATTATAAATTACAAAATAATTTATCAACAATTGAAGTTTCAAAAATAGTTTTTATTCTTTTACACAACAAGTAAATATGTTTATGGAAAATAAAATATTTCAGAAATACAATATGCCTACTGCCAGTGGCGTACAAAGAGGGAGAGTGGAAGAGGGTGGTGACCCTGGGCATCCATTTCAAGCGGGATGTTAATCAAAGATTGAAATTTAAAAAAAAAAATGAAATTATCTTTATTGTACAAGCTCTTCTACTTAATTTATTTATTTACCTCTGTACGACTTGCACGAATGGGGAAAATAATAATTGCCTGGTTGTTTGTCTTTTTTTAATTATAAGTTAAAACGAACAATGTTCCTGTCTTACAGGATATAGGTGATTATCTCCCAACAAAAGGTGAACTAGTTTGTGGACCATTTATAATTACAATAGAAGATGAATTAACACATGATGGTGATTACTATAACATTATCACGTGTTCGATTAGAGACGGAAGTGACGTAAGTAATTAGATTTCATAATTATATTATAACACAAGAGTCGTATAATTTTGGCAGTTATCTAGATGACGTCGTACTCGGATCCTGGGGCCTGTTTCACGAAATTTTAAATAAGATAAAATCCAAATATTAGTAAGTTGATTGGATAATGTTAGATTGATTTTAATGCTTAGTCAATCAAAATTGTAGTATGCCCTGGTTCATAAGACGCTCGTACTTGTTTTTTTAAACATTACCATCTCTAAAAACAAGCACGGGCGCCTTATGTTGCTTTGGTCAAAATATTCCAAGATGGAAGACCATAAAACAAGGATAACATCTAGTTGCTATTTCTTTTGATGTAATTTTATTATTACTATGACAGGGCAACTCGGAGAAGAAAATAAAGGTGTATCAGTGCAACTTCTGGGATACAAAGAAGAAAATACCACAATCTGCAAATCCCATCTTTAAAATCCTTGACCATATAAAATCCTGGTCTGAGAACAATAATGAAGATGGACCCCTCTTAGTTCACTGTCTGTAAGTAATCAATACGTATTAAGTAAAAGGGGAAGTTATTAACGTTTCACAGCAAAATGAAATGAGGTTTAACGCAGGCCCGTAGCCAGGGGTCGGCACGGGGGGCAACTGCCCTCCCAATACTGTGTCTTGCCCCCCCCCCAATATCACAAGAAAATTGGCCTTTACCGCATAATTCATGCAGATGCCCATGCTATTTGGCCCTCCCGAAAACATCTTTGCCCCCCTAAAAACAACTTCCTGGCTACGGGCCTGGTTTAACGTCCTACTGCACTACTCCGACTTGTATAATGAAGACGGGCGTACGCCATACAAATTCCAACTGTCAAGGGCTCGTTTTTGTTCACGCCAAGGTATACACTGAAACGACTAGACATCTGTCCTTGTCAGGCCCTCCGTCCTGCACCACTGACAAAAGGAAGCCACATCGGAAAATCTCGCTGACCAACACCGAGATCGACCCCGTGATCTCCTGGCTAGCTACCTAGCGTCTTCATTTCTCTACATGTTGTGTATTTGTTGTGAAGAAACATATATGAGATGATATTTATTTTTTTCAATAGCAATGGTGTAGAGAAATCTGGTGTATTCTGTGTTCTAGCTGCTATATTAGAAAGATTAACTATAGAACAAGATGTCAGTATTTTACAGACTTTACTTCAATTACGATTTTATAGACCTCAGATTATGACGTCGTATGTAAGTATACATGTATAATAATTTATCGTGTTTAATTTGCAGTTGGACTTTGATAATAATTGATTCTTGTGTTCGTCTGGAAGACATTTAATTTTAACAAACACATACATGAATGGTGTGATCATGGTGGAGCCTATTATTAGTTATGAAATGATTTAACAAATTCATAGTAAAATTGCAATCAACAAAACAGTTGGCAGGAACACATGTCAATCATCTGTTTAATTTGGGGAAAATGTGATTGATGCATAAGAAAACCTTAAATTTAATCAAATTGAATTTAATTTTTTTAACTACAAACTCTGGTAATGTCTTATAAATCTCTACTATACAAGTGGAATAAACATTATCAAAATTTTTTTATATTTTATAGGAGCAAGTTAAGTTTTGTTTTGATGCTGTTGGAGTTTACTTAGATGAGTTTTCTACGTATGCAAATTCTTGTTAATAATATTCATTACCATCCAAATATATTTTTATATGCACACATTTTCACGTGGAGGTATATTGTCGAAGCCCCTGTTCATCAGTCCGTCACATAACATATACTTGTGGAAGTTTTAAAGCAAGTATAGTAAACATGTGTACGGAAATTATATATAGCCAAGCAATAACATTCCACAGCACTCAGGAAATCTGGACAGATTCCGGTACCACCGCAATCTGTCCAGATTTGCCGAATGATTCCACGGGTATCAATTTTATCCGGTTTATTTCCGGCTCCTTTAGACCGTAAATTCATGGATTATGGCCCCTGATTTCACAAAAAACCACGTGTAATTGTAAATATGTACATAGACTTTTTGTTCGGTTTTTTTTTATATTATTCATAATAATTTTATCATAATTTAGTTATATATAATCTTTTTGTGTACATTTTCTGTAATATAAGAGAGGGTGGTATCTGCCTAGCCTAGTCCTCAATACTTTTCTAAGAATAAAATATTGTTGATATTCAATTTTAATGAAACTTAAATGAATGTTTATAACCCACAGATCTCGGCCAGAATATCGGACCGTAACTTCCTGGATTAAGGCCCCTGGTTTTAGCTTGTAAACCTTCTAAAGGTCACAATTTTGATTTGATATTCAAAACTGTTTTAAAAAACCCATGTTACACCATGAGTTCGTATTTCGTGAAAATCGGACTGAAACTGCACGACAGACACCCCTCTCTACGAAATTATCTGATTTAATTAACTTAAAATGTATGTTTATATCCCAAATATTTATATATTTAAAATATTTTTCTTTCGATATCGGCTCATGGCAGACCGCAACATCCTGGATTATGGCCCCTGATCTCCAGTAAAATGTCGGCGTATCTTGCATGACAAACGCTTGTTATATTTTCTACGAATTTATATAAACTATTTTTATATGCATGTATTCATACCTTTTTGTACTCTAAAAAGACTATATACTATCTATGTATATTTTTATATAACTGTTATTTTTTTAAATCTTTATTTATACAAAACAAACTTTTACTTTCTTATATATAGTATTTAGATGAATTGTTATCATAGCTTGTTAAGCCTAGAAAAGGGCACTTTACAGACATTTCCAAGAACAAATTTAGCAGAATCTCTCTGGTGCTTGTAATTTTGTCCAACACTGATATAATGTTCTTTTGTGTGTTGATTGCTATTTTTAATATACATAATATCCGTCACAACGTTCAAAATGTCACGGACCAGAACATTAGGGTCTGACATTTTTTCAGGTACAATTTAAAAAGTCCTTCTTGCGAGGCTCATAGACTGTGATTTACTGTGTTTAATTTTTTATTAACTCAACTGAATGGGTCTGACAGCCGTACGCATACACTACGCCTGAAATGAATATACTTCACTCAAAATGATCAAATACTCACAAGGGATACAATTAGACACTTTTAAGATACTTATCGATACGATTTAAAACCCCTTGAGACCATGAAAATCACACGAATATATTAAATATACATTTTGGCATACATTTCGAGAACAAAAACTGTGCACTGGGTACAAGAAAGACACAATGCATCGGATTTTGGCGTCGATCTTTTGCCGAATTACGCCTCAGAGAACTATCTACGCTACTTCTATTCGAGAATAGATCCCAGACCTTAATGGCCACCATATTCAACAATTAGTGTACTGTTTTGTAACGCGGTCCTTCTCCGGTTCACATTTGTTCTGCGCAAAAAGACTAATTAAACCTTTTCAATTTTATCAAATAAAAGCAGAATATATTCTTCTCAAAATTCTCAAAATATACATATTGTTTTCGATTGAAATTTTCGATTGAAGGCTTCAAATGTTGCTCTTCAAGCTTCTTGTCTGTTCTTGAGCGGAGCTAATTAAAGATAGACAGCGTACATTTAGTATGCTGAAGCGGTGATCAGCTGACTGACGCTTTTCATATTTCAGTATTATTTTCATATTTCACAACTATTTACATATTTTACAATTATTCATATATTTCACAATTATTCACATATTTTACAATTATTCACATATTTTACAATTTTTTCTACATATTTAATATGTTTATATATTCATATTTCATAACAATAATTTCATAATCATTAATTAAATAAGCTTTAATTTCATGATTGAATAATAACTTTATTCATAACCATTGTTTGTTATTAACTTAATATAAAAAATATTACCTCTTGACAGTGTGGTAAGAGGTGTGGGTGGGTAGGGGGAGGATGTCAATTAAACACAACCTAGGTCATTGCAACAATTCGCATGTGTATAAGGGGTCTTAAGCTGTGAAAATCCACGAGGTTAGGTAACCCAAACTTTAATTGGCCAGAGGTTCCCTCACAACCGTTGGATTTGCATTAGTTTTTGGATGTTTGCCCAAGACCATAAAGTCTGTATGTTATAATTCATTTACAATGTACATTAAACTGATGAAAATTTGAAAGTTATGATGAACAACATAGATGTTGAAATCCCGAAATCTTTGTCATTAACGTTTTTGTTGAGAATAAACTCGCAAAATAAAGGATCAAAACATGTAACAAAGGGGAGACAACTCTTGTAATCTTGATGTATGGGTTCAACTGCGTGAGAGCTCTGGGTTCACTTTTCATTAATTCTCTACGATGATCGTATATATGGTTAGGGTTAGTGTATCACATTAATACAGACCTAGGGTAGGTGTAATATATATATATATATATATCAACTGGGGAAAAGAACTTGAAACATTGTGTGTTGCTGTATCATTCAGATTGTGTTTGTCATTGAATTAACTGGCGATTCGATTGCCCGGTTGTAAGTGACAAGGCGTTGGGTACCGGTCCAACCTCGCGAGCTTTCCCTGGGTGCTCTAGTTTTTCCCTACTGCTTAACACTCCTAAGCGCAAGCGAATTGATAAAATGAAATTCAATCTAGTTTGTGTCGAGTGAGCTACATGCCTATATCATTTTTTGAGTAAGTTTATGTCCATTTAGAAATCACATAATTTTGTAGTTTTGAGCCTTTGAATTGGCCAACAATTAATTGCGTGGGTCATCTTATTTCCAAATAACGTGGCAAGATAAGATATCTCGACAAAGAATTAAATAAATGGTCTTAAAGGTGTTTTAACTAAGGAGATGCCACTTAAAAAAAACATTCTACATTAGGAATGATACCATTACTATCCACACGTGTCAACAAATAAAAATAACTGAACGAAAAAAGTACAAGGTAACCATGGGCATGGTGTCATCGCCGCCATTATGAAATTGCGCAATTGTCTAAGGAACAAGCATTCCCATTTCATGCCCATTTAGGCTTTTCTCGAATAAATCGTCCCAAGATGAACTATAATAATAACAACAACACGACGAGTAGCACATGGAGCCCAGTTCCTAGTCCAAAAATAACGATATAATAAAAAAAACCCCACCAATTAAGGATGTCACATGAAATTGTATCGAAAACGTGAGACTCTTGTATTAATATATTGCTAAAAGTAATTATATGTTACGTATATCGGTGGGTTTAATAAGGTCAGAGATATGCTGTGGTCTAAACCCTAGTTTTGAAATCAGTAGTTATTCCCCTTTGTAAAGAAGACAATTTTAAAGATACATTATGGTAGATTAGATACAGAGCTGTCATTTCTCACTATAATAGTTAAAACTAGATAATGTAAAGGGAATTTTCTGAACAATTCAGTAAAATTGATCGACTCTGAACCGAGATTCTAGCGATTAAATTTTCGGCCTAGTCTCGATCACCATTTCTAAAGTCGGAACGATAAAAATATAGTCTCGATTATCCATATAAATGATGATGTAAAGGGAATTTTCTGACAATTTTAGTCAAATTGATCCACTGATTAACCTTGAGTCAGATACGCTACAACTCCAGATTGTTCACACAGTCCAATATAACCCGGCGTTACTGGGAGGGACCCAAAGCCCAAATAGGAAAATGTACTATCGAAGTGAGTAAATATACCGGGGAAAGCATAAGCGTCCACTATGTGCTCTGTAGTTCCGAATCCATAACGACATGGGCTTCTCAAAGCGGGTTTGGGGGCATCATGCTATAACATTTATCCCAAAACACATTTGGCTATTACGTAGAGGCACACCCAGGGCATTCCAAGCAAACGGCATCAATTTTTCCCACGTGCCAAGGGCATAGGGGAAGATGGACACTAGATAAATTTGCCATTGCGGGATTTACCATGGATTACCATAAGTTGCAAAATATGTTACAAATATATAAAAATAACCCTTTAAGACAAAATAAGAAGTTCTAAAAAAAACGATATCTGCAAAATAGTGTAATCAGCAAATGGACTGTTCACCATGAACAAAATACATAATAAACCGAGTTAACAGGTGTCCGAAAGATTAACCTTACCCTATCGGGAGCCACACATGTAAATCTAGTATTGAGGGTCTGATCAAAGAAATATGATAATATATTTTTCACAATTAACATAAATAAACAGTCTTAATGTAAATTCGTTTAATTTAAAAAAAAGTCTTATTTTGTAATTTATAATTGAATTTTATTTATTATGGGGGTACAGAGTACTTAGGGTCTATATTGGTCTTAATCGAGCACTGCTCTGCGTATAAGATGTCCAATCACATCTCAAACCACAATCTCGTTCCCAGAGTCAGCCGCGGGGCCGGAGGCCTCTGGGGCCAAAGACCGTCCATTATCTTCTGATTTTTTAACGTGTAAGCCCCGCCCATGCTGACCTCTGATTGGACAATCTTTTTGGGGGTCTTTTTCTCGAAAACAAGATGTCGGATCGTCGTTTTGTTTGTTGTGAAATGATTCTTGAGTCAAAGTCAACTCGCTGACATAACAAAAGTGGATCCTAAATGTAAAAATTTAAGTTTTCGTAAAGATCTATTTTTCTACGCGTGTGTATATTTTTAAGTGATTCGGTCATCTAGACACTAAAAATAAATACATGTCACGTGACAGTCGTGTGATTCGTCCCTTCCGGGGAAATGGCTACCCAGTGTCACCAGAGACATTTCTTTCTCCAAAATTTTTCTGGTTCGAGATTGCTCAAACCAGCTACTGTTCGAAATAACGAACGAGAAATCCATAGATGGATTTATCAAACTATAAGTACCCTGCGTCGCCCGTATTTAAAGAGCACATAAGATCATAATGTTCTATTACATATTATAATAAACAATGATTACTAAATCCATAATACGGAAAGTTCAAATCAATCTGATTAAAATTAACTGAGCTATTTACGTTTTAGTATGGGACAGCCAAAAACGGTTTTCAAATTTTCATGAACGACCTTAATCCGGTTGATTGGCTGATGACGTCACAGGCACTACACATACTATACACATTATCTATCCAATATATCACTGCCTGTATAATATATCACTGTATCAACATACCAACAGTTAACAAGTGTGTATTGTCGGTAATCATTAGCTCGTAATTATGTAAGCTACACATCACTATATAATTCAAAGCATTTTCAAACGCAGACCTTTCTCATCTTGAATTGTAATAGATTTTATTTGTTACTATAATATTTCCGAGTGTAATTCAAGATGCCGAATTATCATTGTATTATTGAGAGCTGTGGAAATTCAAGCAGAGAAAAGGGGAATAATATACCGACGTTTCATAAATTTCCCAAAGACGAATTATTACGGAAAGAGTGGATTGCGTTTGTCAACAATTTAATTACGGATTGGCGGATGTGGGTCGTTTCATCCCACGACCGGTTCACCCTGGGCTGTTTCATCCCACACCTGATTTTCTATCGGGCTGTTTCATCCCACTTGTTATTATAGAAGCAGTTAATTAACCGAGTTGTACTTATTGTCGAGAGTTGATATCTGTCGTTTGGGTCTCGGATATACGAAGTTTGGGACTCTGGTATACGACGTTTAGGAAATATAATATATATATTCAAAACACGAAAGAAAAAATCAAGAACCACGTGGTTAGTAAAAGGCTCAACCAAACGATAAAACATTAGTTGCACTTACGGTTCTTTGATAATCATCGTTTCTCATGAAATTATATAATATTTATTTAAAACGAATAATATGCTGATGACCTACACAAAAACAAAATAAATATTTACACGACATGCAATCTTTTTTTTACAAGCCCCTACAAATTGTTAATAATCAGTGAGCTGCACCTTGACGACATGCTTGTCGTAGATGTCAATACCAATCGATAAATTGGTGCGAACAAGCCACTGGTAAGTGGTAGGTCAATCAAGTTCGTTAACTATTTGATAAAAGAAAAACAACAAAGTATTACTAAATATGCACAAATTTTCAACAATACATTTTGGCAAGTTTTATACTCGCAGATAAAACAAAACAAAGGAGAACTAGCAGTGTTAATCGCGGTCTCAACAACCGCCAATCACCTAATTAAATAAATGCCAATTAAATTCTCAATTGAAATAATAAACGATAACCTGCCTTTTTTTAAATCTGGTGTTGATTATCGAACCCATTCTGCTCAGCGAGTTAAGATTATTGACGACAATTGATTGGTGAATCTGATTGTTAAAGCGCTTAAAAACATTGAATTAATTTAGAATTGCAAAATGCAAAACGTAATTTATTATTCGTTACATATAAAAAAATCGTTAGTCATTTATTATTATTCGTGCACATTTTCTGATATGGTCTGGTTATTTGAGCCTAAAAATAGAACACATCAAGTCTCCAATTGGGGCATGCACGCTTCCCTTTGATGACAGTTATATCATGGCATCTCATGGGTCGTATATACGATTATTTCACCGTGAAAGGTGCAAATGCATGCTTTCTGATATGGTCGGATTATTTGAACCTAAATATAGAACACAGCAAGTCTTCTTTGAGGTGTTGTATCATGGACATATACGATTATATCACGAGGTAATTCTGTTATTGAAACCCAAACTGAACGAAAACGTCTCTCGATTAAAACTGATGTAAATTTTGTGGAATGCTGAAGCAATTTTAGTTTAAATATCCTTTGTGTGTGAATTACTACTATAGGACAGGCTGTGTACATGTAATATCAATTCTTTAATATATAAAAGCTGTAAATAGATAATTTAATGAAATCAATTTATTTACAGCTAAAAAGATAATTTAATGAAATCAATTTATTTATAAAAGCTGTAAATAGATAATTTAATGAAATCTATGAATCTAGTCTCGCAACAATCGGATGGTTTTCATTATTAGATCCGGTATCATCTACATCGCCATCCTCTATGGAGCCACAGTCAGATAGATACGGCTCAAACATAATATATGGCGCTATAGTTATCATTTCTCGCGACGTATCTGTACCCGATACATTGCCAGAGCTAAAAGAACTACTGCTACAGGATAACTCTAAATATTCTGCTTCCATTCTCTCGGTGTATGATAGAATGACCAATAACACGTGTTAATGATTTATTTATATGATTACTACTTAAAACCATTTCGTTTCTTAAATGCCGACAATTAATTATTTCAATTGGCTTCATAGATGTCCGTAGCGCCGGCTACACCAATTCTACACCAATCGTGTTTCAATCAGAAGCCAATTGTTAGTTTACGGTCGGCTTATTCTGATTAAAAAGACAATGCTACTGCAATCGGCTTTATAAAACAAACGCTAAATTAAAAAAACAGATTATTCCGTAGTCAGTTGTTTTATTTAATTAGGGGATTAAGGAACCAGTCAGGCTGTATATAGGTAATTAAGGAATAAACATTCCGAATATGCATTTGTACACTGTGACGTCACTAGGGACCGAGGGGATTAAGAGTGTTTTCGATAATTGGCCAAGTCGTTTTTACGGGAGGTCTATATTTGCGACTTTGAGTGAAGATAGCTGATTTATTTTTAATCAGATTGATGTTAACTTTCCGTAATGTGCATATAATAACCACTGTCCATCACTACGCCGAGTTTCAGTTTGTCGTCTTATGAGCACTTTAAGCATTGTATTTCCGGGCAGGAGAGTTGAACACTATGGCTATGGGAATCAAGGTGGCTAGAGAAAGCCGCATAAAAATACATCATGCTCATAAGAGACAGAAAAACTAAAAAAATCTCTGAGATTAATTAGTTTTAACAAAACATAACGACAAAGAATCATTTCATTTAAGAATAAGATCTCTATATTTTAATTGCACCTCTAAGGGTGGATCATACCGTGTCTGATTAACCATTATCAGGTGATGACAGAAATGATTCCCTTTATTTTCATGTAAATAAATGGCACTCTTTTTTTTTATCTTGAAGCCTTTTCATTCTCTGTGCTTTCCGGCATTGGTTTGACGTTTACATTGGTGATGTTTCAAATGTTGCACACCCCCGGAGTTCATCATACACTTCCGAACCTAGCACTCAGAATGGCTTTGAACTGCTCAAGGATTCATGATGTTAAACGATGAACGATGGGTTAACAACGCCTTGGTATCCTGGCACTTCTCAGAATTGAAAGTTTTTTGATTCTTTAAATTGACGAATTTGCAATCAAAAAGTTCTAATTTAGCTACTGCAATCTAATATTAGGTCTAATTTACCTACTGCAATCTAAACGTAGGTCCAATTACAGTAATGTCATTTTTTTGTAATAAATTTACTGATGTTAAATTTAACTTTCTTCCTTTTATCGGTAAACCAAAAATATGAGCATATGCCTTGGGGCCGGCAGAGCCTTACTCTCTGGGAACAACTTCAATACGAGGTGGATGCCGTCGCAAGTATACAAGAACGAAACGAAGTATAGATCCTTATTAATGAAAATTGTTTATCATTATACCAAAACAGTGTATGGCTGATCATCTTTTGTGCAATGACACCGTTCAGTAATTCGTAAAATGTCGTAGTTTTACGCTTGAAATTTAGCCGCATTCCAATAAACTAAATAGTTCAAAGCCAAGCACAAATTCACTAGAGACTGTATGGAGTGGTACATCAGCTGGGAGGAGTTTCATTGATCCGCACCGAGTGTCGACGGAGAGTCCCACAGTGGCCTTCGAAGATGATGTCATTGATAGCTTTTTTTGCAAAGATTTGCTGGTTGGGATCCATTTTAGATATTTCGTTTGCCCAGGTTTTCCCTAAATATTCGTACTCATCATTTGGCTGTAGCAGGCGCTTACATGCTAACGATATTAGTTCGTCTCTTTTATTACTCTTATCAACTTTTCTGTGTTTTGTAGGCTTTGCTGCATACGTGAGTGTTGGAAGCGTTGGTAGTTCATATGCCTGTTCTGGAGATTCGCTTGTTTCTGACTCGTCGCCATTCCCCTGTCCTTGAAATTCTTGTTCATTCTGAAATGTTAATTATTTTGTGTTCACATTTCAGTTACCAGCAACAGACGCAGACTTGAAGAAAGTCAGCAATGATTTCAAGACGATGGAATTTCCCGCTTGGCCTAGGTGAGATTGGTGGAAAACATGTGGCTATGAAGAAACCAGCAAGTTCAGGGTCGTACTATTTAAATTACCAAACGTTCTGTATCATTGTGCTCATCGTGGTGGTCAATGCAAAGTGCGAATTCATCACGGTCGGCACTGGTATAAATGGTCGTGTTTCTAATGGAGGAGTGATCAGCCATGCGAAGTTCGGAATAATGTACGAGAGACGACAACTGGGGCTACCGGAACCGGAACCTTTGCACGAAGGTGATATTATAGATCTACCATATGTGTTTGTGGCTGATGACGCCTTTGCTATGACTGAATAAGCCATGTGGTGGTGTTGCAACACGCCTCATGGATATTCAAAACAGTATATTTAACTATCGCCTAAGTAGATGTCGTCGTATTGTCGAGAACGGTTTTGGTATCCTCGTTCCGAGGCTTTCAAAAGACAGATACAAGTCTCGCCGGAAAAGGCAAGTACTGTAATTACCGGAGGTATTAGGCTCATGGAAGTTTGTTTGAAAGGATGCCAACCCCAAGGTTCATGCTGGAAAATGGCGCACAATGCAGAGAGAAATGGAGGGTATATAACGTACACATAGCAGCAGAGGGTGCGAAGTTCACAAGGGATGCGTTCACTTGTTATTTTCCAGTAGAGAAGCTGTACCCTGGCAGTTTGGCCGGGTGAGCTAGAGGATAAAGGTACTGAACACTTTGTACGGATAGTGACTGCAGCGTATCTGGTGCACTGGTTGCGAGTTCCCGAGTATAGCCCAGCAATCCACGACTGGCTCGCTCAAATCGAGCTCGGGAATTGGCATGGTCATACAGTAAGACCTTAGAGGAAAGATGGCCGCACATACCGGCAGGTTCTATAAAGCGAACCAAGGGTCTCTGCATTGAAGATTGGTAGGTATGCTGCTGTATAGTCTTACAAGATCGTTCAAGATATGTTACGGAATTCCCCCGTGTGATGAAGAAATTGCTCGAATGCAAAGTTGTATTCCTGAAATCAAAACGATTGTGAATAAATAAAAAAATACTTAAACTTACATTTGGTTCCGTTTTTACTTCAATTATTGTGCTCTTTGATTGGGACGTCATCTCCTGATCAGTCAGGAATGTTAATGCATCGAAATACCACAGTGTAGGTTCGAATACTTCGCCACTTCCCGCTCCATATTTCATTGAGTCAGTAACCCTCTTCATTTCCTTTCGAAAATTCGTTCGTAGAGCATTAAGCTTTTTCTTCACATCATCTTTCGTGGCATTCGGGTATCGTTCTTTGTACTTGGCCAGTAACTTGGTATATGCATCATCTTTCTTGTTTCGATTGCTATAATCGTTTGACTTAATCTTCCATAAGCAGGGAAGCGCCCGATAAACATCAATTACCTCCAACACAAAAGCTCTTTCCTCTTGCTTGGATTGCGACATGATGTTTTCACATCGGCGTCTTTGTGTGAAATGAAATAATATTGCGTCAATGTTATTGATGACACCCACACAAGGTCAATGGTTGCAAACAAACTGACGGTTCGTCAATAAAAAATCTATGGACTTTCGATTTCTTCGATCATATTGACATCAATTATTTAGAGCTTCAATATCGCCTACACACGCTCAATATAATTGTCAATATCAAGTATCGACAAAATTATTGACAATTATATCGAGCGTGTGTGGACCGCTTTAGAGACTACAATTCACAACATCAGAAACTGATATAGTGTTCGCCTATAAATAGAGAGAGAGAGAGAGAAAGAGAGAGAGGGGGGAGGGAGAGAGATAGAGAAATGGGGTTTAACGTCCACTCAACACAATTAGGTCATTTCGGGACTAACATATGGTTTAATTTTATTTCAAAAATTCGCTTGCTCGTAGGGGTATTTAGCAGTGGGAGGAAACCGGAGTGCCCGAAGGAAACCGGAGTGCCCGAAGGAAACCCACGAGGTTGAGAAGGCGCCCCTATCTCCGTGCCACATACGCTCACATCAGGGCTCGAAACCACAGCGACAAGCCAGAGGTGGCCGGCCAGCTAGAGGTCGAAGCGTGGCACTCTAGATCATTAGGCAATCCCAAAACCCCTCCTATACATAGAAATATACATGTTATATTTTCCGTCGAATAAAAAATAAAACCCTAAAATTTAGAATGCCATTTCCGACAGCTTTAGCAAAATACATTGTGTCTATTGCATTAGAGAAATTTATATCCTAGAAAACCCCTGTCAACAAAATATTAATACTATTAATATATTATTTTTGTTTAAATTAAGTGATTCTGAATTCCAAGTTTTATTCATGCTGTTTCTAATGTTTTGTATAAAATAGTCTCAACAATCTAAGTCTGTTGATCAACATGCGAACGGTCAATAGACTGGGTTAGCGCGACTAATTTCATATCAAGACCAAATAACCGATTGGGAGTAATAGGGCAGCAACAATTCGATGTCCACTCTGAAAGGAAAGAAGTCATTAGCTTCTTCTTCTGCTTCTGCCTTTTAATGGCCACCATCAACTTGTTGATTTTTATGCCATGTCGAATGCGAGCCTTAGGATTCTATTTTAAGATACTGCCCGTTGACAGCAGATATATACATTTAAAACTATATACACTTGTTTGTTTATACTTAGAAATAAAACTAAAATTATGCAGAGCTTTTCCCATAACTGCTGGCCCAGGCTGAATTTGGTGATGCTAAATGTTGAAACTAAGACACGGCTTGTCGTACAAACATGTTGGCATATAATTGTCGATATATTTTGAGATTGTTTTGTGTAAGGTTGTGTTTGTAACTCTAAAAAAAGTAGTGTACGGAGCTAAACTGGAACTATTTATTTCCATGTATCACATAATATAAGCATCCAGAAATCAATGCTATGCTCTACTATGAAATTAAAGAGAGTTACAAAAGCAAGTTTTATGTCAATCAAAACACGATGTTTGGTTGAAATCAAAATTTACCACACAGTCGATTCAGATAAAGCCAAATTAATGTGTGTATTTCTAGCGGGACTTGTATCAATCAAACAGTGTAATATTTTTAGGCAATATTCATCGGTACGGGTTTAATAATTTTATTACTCTGGCAATTTCCTCTCCAAAGCTTGGCTTAATTCCACGGGGAGAATTAACCTTGTATGACCAGCCACCAGAACCTATTCCAAATACCAAACAATATCCACTAATGAATACATCGTGTTTGTCCAGACCCAAAGATGAATTACCAAAATAGCTGAAGCGAGAACAAGCTGGATAATAAAGACGTTTATTCAATCCCAATGAATTTGTCTCGACTAACCAGTCCTTGCTGAGCCATAGTAATACCCATGACATTTTGATGGCTGGATGGCAGAGGCATCCAATCTGTCGAAATGCTGGTAAATTACTGTAGGACTTTCTATTTGCATCGGTAAATCACGACTTTCACCGCTGGTGGGGTCAATTATTGATTTTAGCTGTCAGCCGAATCCAAACAAAGCTTCATTGATGAGCAAAAACCGTCTGAAGCCAATGCGGCCATGCTGGTTCGGCTATTAAATCATGGCATTTGGGGGTTTAATGTAAAAGGAACGCATTTATCACCCAGTTGGAGTTCTGTTTGTTTTCTAACAGAGGTGCATATCAGTAACTCAAACAGACCCCTCAATAGTCATATAGGTCCCTACCATGTATTACGTACGTAAATTATGTAAGTTCCACAACCTCACGAGGGCAGTTATGACGACACCATCCCATACTATCGAAATCATTTCTATATTACAAGTAAAAAGAAATATAAAATACAAAACCCCACAAAATTAATGAATTAATACAAGCCAGCTGACTGATTTTAAAATAGAATTCTAGATTAGCTGAAACATCTGTGTTCATCACGTAGAATATATGAATAATATATTGCAATTCGGGATACTCTTCTAATTTCTGACACCTGCTAAAGCCGATTCCCGTATTTCGACCAAAGAAAGCCTTAGGTAAAAGATAACAAATAAATACAATTGAATGTCACGCATATTTAAATCGTAATTTTTTTATTTATAATATTCGTTATTCTCGGAAAGACAAGATAGTGCCCGCTTTAGGTCATATGGTTTCATGTATAAACATAGAGTTGCCAAGCAACAAATATACGATATAATGGGGTTTAACATCATACTGTTTTGCCTCGAATATGTTAATGAGAGAGAGAGAGAGAGAGAGAGAAGAGAGAGAGAGAGGGGGTGAGAGAGAGAGGGATGGGGTTTAACTACCACTCGACACAAACTAGGTCATTTTGGGACTAACATATGGTTTAATTTTATTTCGATAATTCGCTTGCGCGTAGGGGTCTTTAGAAGTGTGGGGGGGGGGACAGGAGGACCCGGGCTGGGGAAAACCCACGAGGTTGAACAGGCGACCGTACTCATTAGTAGTGAAGCCATAGAAACAAACATTGCCAATTTCTTGTCCCAAAAAGAACAAAATATTGTGTACACCAGACATTAGGCCTACCCTCCACCTGGTTTGTTTTCTCCGGGTACTTTTGTTTCCTCCAACTGGTGACGAATCCTACGCGCAGTGAGTTACTGGGTAAAGTACATCATTATGGCAGTCCCGAAATGAACCTGTTTGTGTTGTGTGGACATTAAACCCTATATATTTTTTGTCATCAGTACGTAATAGATATTTAGTATTGTCTATATGATTAAATGTATGAATCCCCCCCCCCCCCCCAACAAGATACTTTATGTTTTTGATATTACTTTAAACTTTGTATTAGCAGAGAAAAAAAAGATAATGCGAAATTACCAGCATAATTTTATAGAGAATCGACGGGCACTAACTGTAAACCCGCACGTGTCTCTATCTCTGATTAACGCACGTGTTCATCGTTGACATGTTTAATGCTTAGTCAACGTATTGATGAATCTTGGAGCATTTTGAAATTTCCGCTAAAATTAAGGATGCTAATTTAATGATGGGAATAATCTGCAGTCACATGTTTCATTGTCAGACGGGAATATAATATGTATAATTGTATATAAATACAGGAATTAAATATGTATACATGCAAACATTTAGGCCTAATTGTATTTTTATATCAAGATGGTCGTTATACGTGTATCTATATTTTGTATTCATTATATCTTTATTTATATACAAGATGGTCGTTATATCTATGTTCTTATACAAGATGGTCATTGTATCTATGTTCTTATACAAGATGGTCGTTATATCTTTGTTCCTATACAAGATGGTCATTATATCTATGTTCTTATGGTCGTTATATCTTTGTTCTTATACAAGATGGTCGTTATATCTATATGCTTTACACAAGATGGTCATTATATCTATGTTCTTATACAAGATGGTCATTATATCTATGTTCTTATACAAGATGGTCGTTATATCTATGTTCTTATACAAGATGGTCGTTATATCTATGTTCTTATACAAAATGGTCGTTATATCTATATGCTTTACACAAGATGGTCGTTATATCTATATTTTATACAAGATGGTCGTTATATCTTTTTTTTATATACAAGATGGTCCTTGTACCTATACTTTTGTAAACGTATGTCTTTAATTTCGATAACCCAATCCATCAATCCTGCCCCCCCCCCCTAAAAAAAACAAATTAAAATGCACATTTTTTAAATTAAAAAGCTGTCGTCGGTTATTAAAATATATAAACCCAATTAAATATACATAAACAGTAGTTAATATATATAGTTGTGTAAAAAGAAAATTCGCGACCAATTAGAAAATTTTCTTATAGCTATTTTTGTTTGTTGAAAACCGGATTTGATTCCATTTTTTTATTTTTCTGTATTTTATACAAAACTTGATGATTTTTGGCGATTCGTGGAATATAAAAGGGTTACTAAGGAAAATAACGACCAGCTAGTTCCTTTTTTATTTTGGAAACAGTTGGCATCCATGGTTACAAATCCGGCCATAAAGTTATCAGGATCCGCGTCAAAACATCGCAGATTGTCACACGACGTCCGAAATTTAACACGTTTCCGGTCCGTTTTATGTCCATAAGTCACTCAATAATTGTACTTGTTGGTGGCAAAAGTTTGTTACAATCCAATTTCAGGCTTATACCTTTTCAACCAGTTCTCGTATATGAAAATATTCAGAGAAAGTTTGTTTGTTCGTTATTGGAAACGGTTGAACTTCGAAATTTAAAAAAATACCTGAAAATATAAGAAAATTTATTTTGCTATTTATTTTGTATATTGGTACGCTATATTGATGGTGATTGACAATTAGGAATATTATGGAAAGTATATTTTAACACGAAAGAAACATTCTAAAACATACCATACTTTTCAAGTTTGGGCTTTTACCTGCAGGAAAACTCTTTATTTTTCTCGTAAATCTAAACTATATAAGCCACTTACCGATGCAACGACATACATCTCTATATCGAGGTTTTAGAGCACACTTGTGAAAAAGTCAAAATGTCTGATTTTGAGGAAATTGCAATTTAAACTTTTGATTCACTACCAATACTGCATTAATTAATATATTTTATTGATATTTTCATACATTTTGAAATGAGCGACGGTATTGATTTATATATCAATAGAAAGAGAATTACAAGCTCTTCCTTTTAATACAATAAAATAATTTTTGTAATTCTTGACTTATAACAATTATGTTCTAACCCCCCGATATACTATATAGCAATATATAAACTGTGAATATCCTGCAGGGTTTGTTGGAGCCAATAAAACCGTTTCCATGCAATTGCCAGATCAGTAGTTGACATTAAATATTAATATATTAGGAAAATAATGAGTTATTTTAACAAAATAAATATGTACATAAATAATTACTATTGTAAAAACAAAATACATCGATAACATATTTTATTTCTACTGGTTTCAATTAAAGCCGAGATGGAAGATAGGAGGTATACCATATGTCAAATGAACCTGATCATTGTTGAATACTATAGCTTGAAATATGGTGTGTTTATCAAATGACAATGGGTGATTAATTCCTAGTTTGTGTTCACATCTGGTGAATATTCTGATCTTCATCATGATATGAATTATATAAACATCCACTAATAAATACATGCACGAGATTATTCCCGTTGATTTATTGCTAAATTATAAAGTATAATAATGGCGGGCCATTGATGAGGTCATCATTCTACAGTGCTTCCCGTATAAAAGGTTATTCTCGCCATTGTATGATAACATGTCCATGCTGACTTGACCAGCTTCATTTTATTATTATTACTCTTGACTTACATATCATAAAGCCTGTCATTGAATCAACTGGCGTAGGTTTCGAATCCCCGGTTATACGTGACAAGGAATAGGGTCGCCTGTCAAACCTCGTTGGTTTTCTCCGGGTCCCCCGGTTTCCTCCCACTGCTAAATACCCCCATGCGCACGCGAATTATTAAAATAAAATTAAACCGTTTGTTAGTCCCGAAATGACCTAGTTTGTGTCGAGTGGACGTTAAACCCCACGTATCTCCCTCTCTCTCTCTCTTGATTTACACATGAGTTATATCGAATAGCATCGTTCGTTTTTCTAAACGACTGCTAAAGAAAACCAAGCGGTTGACATGTCAGATAATATTTTACTTGGGGATTTGGAAATGGAAGCAGGCAACAGGGAGAAATGAAATGAGGTTTAACGTCCTACTGTTCTACACCAACCGGGAAAACGAAGACCGGGAAACGCCATGCAGTGTGCTGAGAGTTATAAAAATTTCCCGGACAGCATCGCTACGACTTTCTAATACCTCCATTTCCCACTTCCACTTGCTATTTCTTTTAGACTATTATGAAACACAAGATGTGAACTAAATGATATCTACCCATGCTCCTTATCTCTACCGAAACTCACTTTCTGCTGAAATTCGGAATCATCTCATAAGACATTTTTAAGTACAATATTTTAGGGAACAGTTTAAAATCTAAAATACCCCTCCCCCCCTTTAAAATTTATAAAGTTAACAAGAGAGAAGTAACGGATTTGATGAAGCGATACATTATACCATCCACCTACTCACAGTTTTACTCAAGAAACCCGGGGCCCGTTTCACGAAATTTTAACTAAGATAAAATCCAAATTTTAGTAATTTGATTGGATAATATTTGATTGGTTTTGGTGCTCAGCCAATCAAAATTTTAGTACAAGTATCTACTAAAATTTGGATTTTATCTTAGTTAAAATTTCGTTAAGATGTACCAGATTTGTATTCCCTGAAAAAATAGAAATTATATTAATATTCCGAGAGAGAGAGAGAGAGAGAGAGAGATGGGGTTTAACGTGAACTCAACACAAACTAGGTACATGTGTCTACTTAAATTTGGTTTTTATCTTAGTTAAAATTTTGTGAACATGCCCCAGATTTGTATTCCCTGGAAAAATAGAAAATATATTTATTCTCAGAGAGAGAGAGATAGAGAGAGAGAGAGAGAGAGAGAGAGAGAGAGAAAGAGAGAGAGAGATAGATGGGGTTTAACGTCAACTCAACACAAACTAGGTTTAATTTTATTTCAATACCGGAATTCGAACATTATATTTATAAAAGTGTGAAATTTAAAGTATGTGTGAATTTTCTCACATAAACTGTCAATTGGGACATCCTTTATAAACATCCATTATAAATATATTTTTACTAAAATCATACTTGCACTTGTGCATTGATTATCAGTTTCTGAAATGTAAATACACGTATCTATATCTGACAGGGAGTGGGGTTTAATATAGGCTATGCCTGTTCCCCAATTCCTATTCAGATACAAATCTGAATCAAATATTGCTTTTAAAAAAAACAAAAAAAAAACTTTCATTTGATTTTAGTTTATGTATTCTTTCAAACGTGATATTTTTTTTCAGAGTAATGATAATTTGTGATCTTGAATTATCAATTTATGTAAATGGCGTCTATTCTTTCCAACAATAATCACGGATAAAAATCTTTTAGAAAGATTAAAATAGTAAAAGGATGCAGGTGTTCACTAGCCAATCCAAGCCCTTGTTCGTCATTATGGCCGGAACTGTTGTCGTGTGTTGGGCAGACGCCACTCCAGGATGGGAAAACAATATTTCTTTGAGACGTGCACATGTCCAAGTTTAGGCATCCGGCAAACTGTTGAGAACTAGAAGCACAGGTGTTCCATTTACCAGGGTTCAAATCAATAATCTGGATTCCGTAATTTCAATTAATGAGTGCCATGTGAATGTTGCTGCTAGACTGGTTTTTCCTGACAGTGCTAGTAGCTCGATCGATAAGCCGCCATTGTACAGTCTATCAAATATTTAACAACACTGATAAAAGGAATAATAGGCATGGCGGTATCATTGGAAAGATTTCCAGTTTCCCATGACGGTTTGATATTTAAGGGGGGAAAAAGCTCCATTGATTAAAAATATAACTCGTGAACTTAAAAGACATTTTTTAATCGATGTGAACGTGGTACCTAAATTGAATAGAAAATGAATTCCCGTGAGAAATATACACCACGTTCACACTTTTCTTATCATTATTATATTCTGATAGTCACTTCAGTCTATTGATATTAGTCTATATAGGGTCTGTATACACATGGCGATCATTATTATTGTCCTTCAGATAAAACACAAAAGTCTTATTGTTACCATCGACAAATAAAATATCAAATAAGTTCGATTATTATTATTTTTAGTTATACAGAATTTGGTTTCAGATTGGAATTGCACTTAGTCTTTTCATGGTAGTCTAGTAATGGTTTTCTACTGGTGGAAATGAAATGTGGTTTAATGTCCTACTGTTATGCACAGACTGGGCTAATGACGATGGTTTCTACTGGGTGCTTCGGGATTTATTTACAACAATTAATGCCCTGCCTCGACTACTACTTGGTCATCGACAGGTTCCCAGTTCACAAATCTAAATTTTCTAGTTGCAGATTACTATTTAGAACCGCTATTTGACACATTTGCTATTAATATACCCAAAATACGATGAACCGTTCAATTTATAAATCTTGACAAACGTTAAAGACACATTAGTTAAGAATGGATGAAATGGGATTTAACGTCCTACTATTATGCACCTAACTTGGGCTAATGGAAAACGGACATTAATTAAGAGTTTAATAAAAAAAATGATAAAATAGAACATATTGAAAATTGCAGTCAAATTACTTTATTTTTAAAAAAGTTGTCACTGCTGGAAGTTTGGGCTAGAAATTGGCACCAACTGTCCCCGCACTATCTCGTTGATTAACAGAAGTTAACTCAACCCAATTATTCTAGATTATCAAGTAACATTCTCAATGGCTATGGTACCCTCAATTGATATGCCTTTCATCAACAATCTCCGGAACTGACGTCAGTGACTAACTGATTGATTTGATTATTAAATGAATGACTGTTTAAATCCATGCTGTATCCAAGCCATCCGAGGGTCTAAAAAGTTGACTTAGAGCTTGTCATGTAAATAAAAGTCTAATCCATGCTGTATCCAAGCCATCCGAGGGTCTAAAACTTTGACTTTGAGCTTGTCATGTAAATAAAGGTCTAATTTTTTAAAATTTCTATAACACCTGAAGCCTAACGAAAGACTTGCAGTAGGGTGATTTAGTTCCTAACTAATTTATCTTTAAAGCAACGTGTATAGGGCGATTTGTTCTGTCTTCTTAGCTAAAACCTTCTAACACGAATGAATGAATGAATGAAATGGGGTTTAACATCCTACGCTTAAGCACCTAACCTGGGCCAATTGAAGACGGGCATACGCCATACAGTGTGCTATGAGGGAAATTTTGCACGGGCAGCGGCGCTACGGTCTACTCTTATATCGAATTCCAACTGCCAAGGGATCTTTTACGCGCACTCCAATTTGTACACGGGACCTCGGTTTTTCGTCCCATCCGAACGACTAGGCAGTTGTCCTTGTCAGGCCCTCCTTCTGCATCAATGACAACGGGAAATCACGCCGGAAAATCGAGATGAACTTTCTCGGCCAATGCAGGGATCGAACACTCGACCTCCAGGCTAGCGAACCAGCGCCTTATCCACTTAGCCACCGTGATCCCCCTTCTAACACGAACGTATTCATTAGACCAGTCATTCGGTGCAGAACAGTAGGAAGTTAAACCCTATTTCATTTCTATTAAAATCGCTAAATATCTTTGATATTATTAATGTTTACCGCTTCAGGTTTCCAACCTATCATTATTGTCATACAGGCTGAAAGGAGCCTTCCGGAAATGCCCCCTGCGTTCCCGATTGGTTCTGTGTATAGTAAATTATATGGTGTATAGCTATAGTGATCTATATATTACAGTCAATCTAGTCTCGTGCTATAATTTAATATATACTATAATCACGATAGACGTCCAGACCCATTCGAATTATTTACTTATCTTATAAAATCTGGGGGGGGGGGGGTTCGCCTGGAAAACACTGCAATCAGAGTCATACTTTATATTTAAAAGAAAACATATATAAAATCTGATGGAAATGAGATCACGGCATTTATAAAATCAAAAATGTGTTTTCATTCTAATATGTTTATTAGTATATAGATAGGCTTAACTAAAATGGTTGAATGAATGAAAGGTTTAAAGGAGCGAAATCGCTAACATTTGGGACCTAGAAATTGAAAATAGTCGGTCACAACGCATGTAATACTGTAGAGCCTACCGGTAATATGAATGTAAAACTGATTTTACATTAAATGATTTCCGTTTTTACCCAAATTTTAAATCAGTTATGTTTGGCGAAATAAGCCAGCAGTTTGAACCAAGTGTACATTTCTACCGTCTGGTTATTCCAGTCAACAAACGCCGTTTGATTTGATCATCTATGATTTGATGTTATGTGTCTAGCCTCGTCCCTCGAGTCTCTCAATAAAACTGGGGCTGAAGCTCATTATGGTAAACGATTCGTGTACCAATTCTAAACAAAATATTTTATCTTAAATATAGGACATATCAGAAGCTCGTCTTTTCCCGGTAAGTTTACACCATCAATGTTGATTTAAATTGATCAATAATTCGTGATTTCGATGTCGAAGATATTGGAGGATTTTGAGTTACGGACTTAGGTCCTTTAATATCCCACTTTCTGTTCATCCATATGGCACAGAACAATATTTAAGAACTTAATGCCAATACTTTATAGAATTTTTGGTGTTTTTACATGTCAATATCGGTATCCTTATTAAACTGACACTCGGAACCAAAATAGGATGAAAACAAACATTCGGAACCACAAACTGACATTTTTGAAGCCAATGAACAAAGTACATGTTTACAGTGACGTTTTTTTTTTCTATAACTCGGCATGAATTCCATGACATCGTTTTAGGATACGACACGAGTTTTATTTTATCCCTAGCTTTTAATTAATTTGTTTATGGAAATAAAAATAGACTATTTAATTACATTTCTTAAAATATATAATAAATCAAAACATTAACACCATACAATAATTGTATGCCTTTTAGAATTTAATTACATTTTTATAGCTATCTTTCAATAATATCTATTTTAATTGCACGTGGAACCACGGCTGTTAAGTGCGTAAGATACTGGAACACTTAATTTGGTTGTCACGTATTCAATCCCCGCTTTGGTCAAGGTATTCATTGGGATTTTCAAATGTGATTTCCTTTTGTCAGTGCTGAGGGACTCTGAGAAGGACAGATATATACAGATGTATACATTTGCGTTCACGTACAATATCCCTGGAATTCGATATAAGAGTAGGCCATAGTACCGCTGCCTGGGTGAAATGTTCCCCAAACACACTGTATGGCGTTTGTCCATCTTCATTAACTTAGTCATTAACAGAACAGTAGGACGTTAAACCAACCTTTTATTTTTATTTTGCGATATATCGATAGACAGAAATGCACTAGGGCAACACTGAAAAAGAAGAAAAACGAAACTAGAGCGACCATAAAGTAAGAGAGAGAAAAATAATGGGGTTTAACGTCCACTCGACACAAACCAGGTCATTTTGGGACTAACATATGGTTTAATTTTATGTCAGTAATTCGCTTGCGCGTAGGGGTCTTTAGCAGTGGGAGGAAACCAAAGGACCTGTGGAAAAAACCACCAAGTTGGACAGGCGACTTTACTCCTTGTCACGTACAACCGGGGATTCGAAACCACGTCAATTGATTCAATGACAGGCTTTATGAATAAAGCGCGCACGTGCTAACCATTCGGCCATCCCCCCCCCCCCTAGAGCGACCATAAAGCATTTTTAAAAATTCAGTAACATTAATTATAAAGGGTTTCAATTTATATTCATGATTGCAAGCTAGATTTTCTGTGGTACATCTATGGACAGAAAATGCACAAGGGTGATTATTAGGGACGAGAGGGGCTATGAATTTGCTTTTGAGAATTGAGTAACATTTGTAAAACGAAGACTATCAAATTTCTTCATTAATTATATTCTGTGCTTTTCAATTTTTATTCGTGATTATTGGAAATTTCGCTAAAAGTTTAAGATTTTGTGGTATATTGATGGACTGAAGCGCACAAGGCGATAATGGGAAATACAACCAATCCGAACGTATAAAGAGTGAATATGAGGAACATTTGTAAAACGAAGACTGCCACATTCATGCATTAATTATATGGTTTTCAACTTTTATTCATGATTATTGGAAATGTCGCTGCAGGTTTGATTTTTTTTTCAAAGTGTTGTATTTCTCTAACAAGGATTGCACATGTTAAATGTGAATTACCAGATAATAAATTAATACAATTTCCTTTAATGATTCATTGTGCAGGTTGCAGAACTAGCCAAAAGCTTTCCCCATAGACAACCTTCGAAAAATTCAAATCCTCGAGTCAAAGCTGTATTAGTATGACGTGAATGCTAATTGCACTGTTTAAAAGTGCAAATTCGTGAATAATGGAAGTAATGAATAAAGGCAGGAATGCAACAGATACTCAAGAATTACGAACACATATTGACTAATTCCAGTTCTAGCACCGTGTCATCGTCGTCTTGCAGGACTCTTGGAACTATCGTTGATTTAGACAAATAAACAAGGAACCGGTGCTAATCTGATTATAATACAGATCTATATTTCGTTTCGTTTTTGTATATTTTCGATTGCCTACACTACATGAAGATCTGACAAGTTATAGTGGGAGTTCATGTTAGGTGTCAAACGAGCGACTTTTGGCCCTATGACGTTGAAGAAATCAGTCAGTGTTGAACTATTAAAAAACGAAACGAAATAGGATCTGTGTTTTAATCAGGTTGAACCGGTATCGGATATACAGGAATGGTTTTGGCTGTGTTACATCTAAATACATTACATATATACTGTGTATCTCAAACTTCATATTTACTGTTCCTATGCCAACGTAAACTTCTATGAGGACAGAAGAAATGCTCACCATTAACGGATGTAACCAATCAAAACATTTCCGTTAAAACCACCAAATAAACTATTTCTGAGTTTACATCATACGATACGTGTGTCAACAACAACACCCCCCCCCCCCGTTAGTTAGGACGATTTAAATCTGCTGTGCTATCCGTTCGTTATTATGTGGTATTAAATCAGGAATAAACGGTATAGGCTGTACTTAGTAATGGTCTGGAATGCCATGGAAGTCAATCAAACGCTGTCACGCGATTTACCTATAATCTTCAATCATCCCTGATTTTGGACTTTGGTTCCAGAATATTGTAGCAGACGCCTAATCTGAAGATTATGGCATTCGAGAATGGAGTCATGAAAGACTTCATATTTGGCAGGCATGAAAGCCGATTTGAATAGAATGTAATTGGGCCAATATGGTTGTTATTTCTCGATAATGACACAGTCGACAATGGTTACAAGTGATATTAAAGATGTCTGTTTAATACTAATCTAACAAATAATAACTGTTATTTTCTCTAATTGCCAGCAGGCTTGACAGAAAGCAAACCCAGCTTAATAAGAGTGGAGATAACACAATGACGATAATAGCCTTACAGACCATGTATGGCTTGTATTCTATTATATCGACTGACAATGTTTAACATGCCAAACTA
This sequence comes from Patella pellucida, assembly GCA_917208275.1. NCBI lineage: Eukaryota > Metazoa > Mollusca > Gastropoda > Patellidae > Patella > Patella pellucida. The sequence goes on from OU795037.1 coordinate 11,982,658, forward strand.
CACTATTCCTTATTAAACTGCATAGTAATATAACCAGTGAAATGAAATAGGGTTTAACATCCCGCGCCGACTGGGCTAATAAAGATGGACACATACAATCTGCTATAAAACAAATAAAATGGGGTTTAACGTCCTTCTTTTCTACATCGACTGGGCGAATGAAAAAAGACAGCAGCACCGAGGTCTACTCTTAAATCGAATTCCATAATTTGTAAAAAGTATGATAAGTGCAGTCTCGTGTAAAATGTGAGAATACTTTAATTTGAATTTTTTTTTGTTAAAGACGCCACTTTAAAAGTCATTTAGAAAGTCATTTTTAAAGATATTTGATCGTGAATGCAATGAGTTCAAAATCACATCATGACATATAGTAAAACGTTGAACGGGGTCCATTAAAGGGACAATAACAGTCTTGTTGGCTTAACAGGTCCAGAAAAATAAAATTAGCCTTTTTCTAACTACAAGATGTTTAAGTGTCGTACCTGTTGTGTAAATTATCCATTACAACCTATCTTACTTGTCCAGAGGGTTCGAAAATATGTTTAAATCCAAGTTGCATTTGAAAGTGTTTACGTAAAGCTTTTCAAACCATGTTACGGCATGTAGTTGAATTTTCCAAATTTTTAAAATTAGGTGTGTTAAGATGAAATTTGTATCATTTATTAATTGAAATATTGTAGAATAGTACAAATTATTGACTTGGGTGGTATTGGGGCTTTAACCTCCTTCTTTTCTACACCGACTGGGCTAATGAAAAAGGACAGCAGCACCGCGGTCTACTCTTAAATCGAATTCCATAATTTGTAAAAAGTAATATATGAGCAGTGTCGTTTAAAATGTGAGAATTCATATATATAGTAGGCTTCTTCAATTTTAAAAAAAAAACTTGTTAAAGACGCCTCTTTAAATGATATGCTTAGAAAGTCAGTTTTAAAGATATTTGATCGTGAAAACAGTGTGTTCAAAATCACATCATGACATATCGTAAAACAATGAACGAGGTCCATTACATTGTCAATAATACGAAGTCTTGTTTCAAATCGGACGATTTATAGAAAACAGAACCCATTTAAGAAACCTTTTTAAATGGTGGGTTTAGAAAGTTATTTTTAAAGATATATGATTGAGAATATTTTATGTGTGTTTGTTGAAATGTTTTGAAACATGCTTGATAGTGTGGCATAGTGTCTAAACATTGAACGAGGTAAATTAAACTGGCAGTGATCGATAACTCTCCATAGCCTCTAATTTGATGAAAAGGTTAAATGTCGAAATGAATATTAATGAAGTTTTCAATTCTTCGTTGTCCCCAAGAGAGGGATGCATGGTACCCCATATGTCTCCTATTTAGTCATCATCCCTGGTGCCGTAGCAACCTCGATACTTGCAATATGTCGTCTTGTAAGTTTCATTTCTATTGACATTTACCAAGAAATATTCCCTCAAATACAACTAAATCAGTTTTATTAAAATCCATCACTGTATTTTCGTTTTCAGCTATAAAAAGACAGGACACAATAATTATGGACTACATGTTATTTCTAAGTTTATTTTTGACGATGTTGGGTGATGGTTCTCCTGCCTTCAACATTTTTTGCTTGATAGAAATTATAAACTTGTTAGTAACTTGTATTTAATATAAATGTGGAATTTGTTATTCTCATGCATTTACTAAATGCCGCTTAAACAATGTTTTCAATTGAAATGAGGTTTAATGTCACACTTTTCTGCTCCATAATGCAGATACTGTTGTGTTTATTCTAGTGTGTTCAATTACTTAACGTCGTTTATAATGTACTATGTTTTACTGGCTAGTTGTGGTCCTAAGTAATTACATATATATTGGGTGATAAATATATGCAAATGAAATGAAATAGGGTTTGATGTCCAGCAATCATTGCTGGAACCTGCGCTAATGGGGATGGGTATACGCCATTCAGTGTGCTATGATATCCAACTGACACGGGTTCTTTTACGTGCACACTAATATGTACTGTCTCACAAATCAATAACCCCAGGCTTAACCCGAGGGTGTACATCGAAATTTTCCAGTATGGTTTACTCTTGTCAGTGGCGCAGTACAGGTCAAATAATTATTGGCCAAGATTCAAGATCAACAAATGTTTTGTGTTTTACTAAAGGGCCTAAATGTAAAATATTTTCTTTATAATAACAAATTGTTAACATGATCACACAACACAGATATATTATGCCATTTAGTCGCTATACAAATTATAAATTAAACTCAATTGTCAAAGAGTTAAATCTGTCCACTCCAGGTCTTTCTATAACCGTTATATATGTTACAGTCAATGTCTATAATCAGTTAATATGTACAATGGCTAAAATAACCAGTCAATGTGTACATTGCCCAACGAGTCCAGTCATCGTGTACATTGCCTAAAATATACAGGCATTGTGTACATTGCCTGAAAAATTAGCCCAATTATTATACACATTGACTGATTGTTGAAATCATTTGATTGAAAAATGACTTTGAAAATAAAAGGACTTTGAAAGCCCTCATTTAATTTAAAAAATGACTTTGATTTTAAAAATGACTTTGATTTTAAAAATGACTTTGATTTTAAAAATGACTTTGATTTTAAAAATGACTTTGATTTTAAAAATGACTTTGAAAATAAAAGGACTTTGAAAGCCTTCATTTCATATTAAAGACACTTTAATAATAGGTTCTTTGTCGGTTAATATGATTAACTATAATCGACACTCTGAAGCACTGGCTTCACAGGTTAGAAATTCAAATACGAAGATACAAGCCAGCGATGAACAGCGATCAAGGATTGTTCCACCCCAGAGAGTAGGATACCCTTATTACATTATCACATGTAATATTCTACAATATTCTAGTAATTATCTAAATTTGCAACAACTAGTATAAAAGGAAAAAAACGTAAATTTAAATTTTTATTTTATTATTGTTTTTCAGAGCCGCTATTATCGAAACTCAATGCAATTAATATATCAAATCCTTCCTTTCAAAATCACTATAAAATCTAGTAAAAATACTACTCACTAATTTTACAAATCATCAGCGCTAAGGGGACCATTGATCATTTGTGCAGTCAGTGTTGTAAGGTTTTTCGTATATTGGTGGAATTATAGGGTGTTGTGATTATGAAAATTATAATTAAATCATTGTAAATACTTCATAACAAGTTATTCATTAAGCATTTCTGTTTGTTTCAGATAAGTGGTTGTTGATAACACTTGTAACATTAACCAAGGTGGATCTTGTGGACTTTACCAAATTCCGTGTTCTTCGTCCGCTCACCTCCAAGCGTGCATGTTGCTTGGTGCACCTGTGATTTTGCAAAGTGACAATGGATCTGAGTTTACTGCCTCCGTGATCACTGAACTGAAGCCCATGTGGTCTGACTTGGTCTTGGTGCATGGCAAACCCAGACATCCACAGAGTCAGGGATCAGTTGAGCGACTTAACTGCGGTGTGAAAGATATGCCTGTAGCGTGGTTGGGTGATAATAATACCACTGATTGGCCTGTAGGACTAAAGTTTTTTTCAATTTCAAAAGAACAATAGCTATCACTCCACCATCAAGATGTCACCATTCAAAGCCTTGTTTGGTTCTGACCCAAAAGTCGGTGCAGGCCCCTGCCACTACCTGATGAAATAATGGAACGACTTGTGACAGAAGAGGATCTTCTCAAAGCACTCAAATCAGCAGCAGACACGTCGCCCAAAGCTCCTTCAGCAGAGACCTCATCAGCATCTGTGACAGCATCTGCAGAGACCTTATCCACATCTGCGACAGCATCTGCAGAGACATCACCCGAAGCTCCTTCAGCAGAGACCTCATCAGCATCTGTGACAGCATCTGCAGAGACATCACCCGAAGCTCCTTCCGCAGAGACCTTATCCACATCTGCGACAGCATCTGCAGAGACATCACCGACTGAAGCACAGCAACTTGATGTACAGCATGCCAATATCATGTCATGCCGGAAGAGAGCTGCTGATGGTATCCTGAAGCAAGCTGAGAGAATGACAAAGCGCAGTCGGGTAATCAATGTTGCTGCTAACTCTGGGGACAACGTGGTCGTCCCTATCCCCATAGTTGAACGTGGATAGGGTGACGCACGCAACATTATGGGTGTGGTTCTGGACAGAAATGACAAGATTGGTGTATAGACAGGTGTCCTGACAGATCGATTTTCAAGAAATCAATTTGATCTTTGCCCCCAGGGGCTTTACACTCCCAAAGACATTTCCACAGAGAAAGAAATTGGACTTAGACAAACAGTTCAAACAGAATCAAAATGTGGAGGTGTAACTGTTTTAAAAGTGGGAAACAGTTTGCCACAAAAAGTGTAAATGTTACAAGTTGGGTTTGTTAGGTAATAGCAGATGCCACAACAGCACCAACTGTCAAAACAAAAATTGTTGACATAATTATTTCATGGCACTTATATCATGGTTGTAAATCAAGTTGACATGCAATCAAGTTGACATTCTATTAAATTGATTAAATTCATCCTTCAAAGTGTGTATGATATTTGCCATTTATTTAGTTTAAAACAACAACTCTAGTGACAATCATGTTATATTATTTTTTTTAAATCAAAGTCAATTTAATCATGAAGTACATTTTCCTTTCAAAGTCCTTTTATTTTCAAAGTCATTTTATAAATCTTTCAACAATCAGTCAATGTGTATAATAATTGGGCTTATTTTTCAGGCAATGTACACAATGCCTGGAAATTTTAGGCAATGTACACAGTGACTGGCCTCATTAGGCAATGTACGCATTGACTGGTTATTTTAGGCATTGTACACATTGCCTGATATAGACATTGACTGTAACATATATAAACTGTTAATCAGACATTTATTAACATCAACTCTCGATGTCATCGGATTTCTCCGATATTAAGTAGAATAGAACTGTTCACCCATATTTTTTGATAAAACTTAAAAATGGAAAAGCGCGGCTTAGCCCCGAACAACCAGTACGGTGGTTACAATTGATGCACATTTTGCATTTTCTTTATTCGATCTATTATAGCAAGAATGGCTATCTCTTTTTCTCAATCTCCCGTGATGTATCTTTAATTCCCCTATCTTGGCCCCTGTACAGGACGTTTGACTACTACATAGAAAACTCTTATATATTTGAACACCCCGAGTTGGGCTTAAATTTTCCATTGTTCCTTCTGTAAAGCAATACAATTATACCACAATTTCAATGTTCCTTTCGAATTTCCGGCGTGATTTCCCCTTGTCAGTGATGCAGAAGGAGGGCCTGACAAGGACAGCTGCCTAGTCGTTCGGATGGGACGAAAAACCGAGGTCCCGTGTACAAATTGGAGTGCACGTAAAAGATCCCTTGGCAGTTGGAATTCAATATAAGAGTAGGCCGTAGCGCCGCTGCCCGGGCAAAAATTTCCCTCATAGCACACTGTATGGCGTATGCCCGTCTTCAATTGGCCCAGGTACGGTGCTTAAGCGTAGGACGTTAAACCCCATTTCATTCATTCATTCAATGTTCCTTCTGTAAAGCAATACAATTAATTACACCACAATTTCAATGCATATAATTTATTTATTTTATTTTATTTAACCTTTAAAAAAGAGAAAGCCGGTGTTAAGAATAAAACTGTGTCGGGTAATAAAGTATATCATTATCTGGTCAACATGAACTGATCTTTGACTTTTTAAAAGAAGTCGATCATGGTTTTAACATTGTATTTTTCTCTACCAGCTGACGAGCTTACGAGAAATATAATTAGAAAAGAACAGTGGAGCATCTCGAAAAGGTTGGTTTCGTGATAACGTGGGTTTAAAAGACTAAGCAAGTTAAAGCAATTTAATTCGGGGACATTCTCTCTTCAGTAAACTTGTAATGGGTGCCAGAATCTGACATCTGCGAGAAGTTAATAAAGAGCTTTGACTAATCACCTTAGTACAGATGGCAGTGCCTGTTTTGGTTCACAGACCAAATGTTCTATCTCAAAACACCGTATGTCATCGTCCACAGACTTCAGATTGTCGACACTACTAGCATCAATAGATGTCACACGTTATCCGTCACATCCCTGTCCGTCTGTTCACAAAATGGACGCCTTTTGTTTTATGGCTTGCTGGCTGCTATACATTTTCTTGTTTACTTGCTGGCTTTCAGAAATCAAATATTGAATGTATCAGCCATGGCCACAGGCTAAACGAATTTATTAACAACAATGGTTTATTTTAATGTTTTATAAAAACGAACATGATTTACTATATAAATAAATTTTAAAAGCTATTATTTATAATTGATAATACTGCGATATGTCACATATTAAAACGAAACTTCACAATAAATGGTTTATTAAAATAGATTGTGAATTTAATATCATGGATGATTTGAGTTTGAAACACACATGTGTTCATGTTTTTTAATCAACTGGAAGCAGACTACAGAGTTACAATATCGATCATGAGCTCGACATCTGTATCTATTTTGTAACATATTGAAAATAATCATTTTTTACATCTAAAAATAACATACCTATTGATATCCATATTGCTGGGGTTTAATTTTTCATTCTCTCGCTCTAAATTCATATAATCATTTATTTCCTGATAACATTATCTCGGGCTCACAGCTGACTTGCAGCCGCTCAGAACCCAACCAAGATTAGCCACGTGACGAAAAGGATATTGTAAATTGTCGGATTTCATCAATATTTTATGGTCATTTGCAAAATTCGCAATCTTCAGTTTTCATTAAGACAAGCGCGAAGCAAAATTTCTTTGTTTAGCATAGAAGGTTTAATTAGCAGAAAGCACGTGCACACGCATGACAGGTGCTCCGGCACGCGTGTACGTCACACGGCTATAAAAACGCACCCTATTTTGGCCACGCGAACAGGACTGACTTTCTTCCGTTCTACAGACGTGTATCTTCGACTGCATTCATCTGTCAAATTAAAAAAATTGTCTTAAAATTAAAATAAATCTTTTAATTACAGTGCGTGTTATTGTATTCAACCGAAATGTGACCTGCCCCCACACAACCAGTATACCTTTTCTCTGTCCACTTAAATCAGAATCAAGTAGTTTTATAAAGTTCATGGGTGATTGAAATTATGGGCTTTGATGATGCAGATGTTTGCCACTTCATGTATGAATTTTGTTTAATACAATAGTGTTTTATTTATTGTTGGTGGGCGACCCTTGAACGTTTCGAATCACAATATAAACCTAAATGGATGACATTGCATGGTGCCTAAAGAAATTGGAGAAGTTCTTTAAGCAATTTTAGCATTTACTATTTTGACTGTAAATACGGGTATTGCGGATTAATGAGATACATGGGGGAATTGTCAGTGCCAGATTAAGATACTATTCCACTTGTGAGACTCGTCCCCGCCCCCACCGTGTCCTCACGGCGAGCGCTTTAAACATAATTTAGCCGATAAAGACGACAATTGTGAAAAGACTGGAAGGAGGTTTGGTCGCCGAATGGCTTAACGCGTGCGCTGTAGATCATAAGGTCTGTCATTGAGACAATTGGCGCGGTGTCGATTCTCTTCTTGTACGTGAAAAGTAAGTGGGTCGCCTGTCCAACCTTGTGGATTTTATCTGAGTCCTCTTGTTTTCGTCCAAGCTAAAGGCACCTTAGCTCAAGCGAATTCTTGAGATAAAATTGAACCATATTTTAGTACCGAAATGACATGTTTACCGGTCGATACCTATAATTTGTTTCGTCCAAGCTAAAGGCACCTTAGCTGAAGCGAATTATGGAGATAAAATTGAACCATATTTTAGTACCGAAATGACCAGTATACCGGTCGATACCTATAATTTGTTTAATGTAGACAATTTCATACTTCTCTGTGCGGTTATTTAAACGGCTTTATGATTTTAGTTTAACCAAATATAGAAGTTTCTATAAAGTAGCTTTAAGATATCCATGCAAATATGATTAAAAGTTGCTTGGCCCAAGAAAAGGAAAGCCCGGATATTTTCTTATAGACAGAGAAATAAAATGAAATGTGGTTTAACTTCCTTCTATTCTGCACCGACTGGATTAATTAAGGCGGGCATACGCCATACTGTGTGCAATGAGGAAACGGTTGTTTTACGTGCGCGCCAATGCTAGGCCCTGTGTTATGCACTACTGGGAATGGGGAACCACGTCGGATAATCTAGGTGAACTTTCTCCGCCAACATCGTGATCGAGCACGAGACCACGAGGCAGGCCCGAAGCCAGAAACCAGAATTTAGCCGACATAAGGGGGCGACGAAGATAAATTTCCGACAACAAAAAATCAATGAACGAAGGTCATCGGCGACTGCCGTAAGCAGGAGGAGGGGAGAGGACGAAAATTAAAAGCTGTGAGAGTGAATTTAGGCCTCTATGACATGCAGGTGGCGAATGTGTCGGAAAATTAAGTTTTCAGTCGACATTAACTATCTCTCGGCCGAATTTGAGAGGATATGTCGTACTAAAACAAACTCTCTCCCGGCGAAAATGCGAGCACAGCTAACCAGCGATTTTTTTCCGATGCAGACAGAAAATTTCCGACAGAAACGGCCGCCCCTCAGCCCCCCCCCTATATATAACCCCCGATAGGCTAACTATCACATTTGGTTTTGTCGTATGTCGGTCCATATGACATTAAATCATAAACAATTATTTTCTTTATTAAAATGTCAATTTTCCGCATGTTCTAGAGATACACGTATGTTGATTTAGAGATATGTATACGTATAAAATATGTTTTATTTTGAGAAAATGATTTTGAAATTTTAAAAGCAATACTGCGGCCATAATTCTAAATAATGAGCTGTTCGTGATAGGAAGTAAAGTTCTCTGATTAGTATTCGTTTGACGTAAAAGTCCAGCAACGAAAGCGCGAATGGGCAACAGTAAGGAGTAGTATCAAGTCGATCGCATGAGACGTAAACCCGAGGAAATGATTTGGGAGATGCTAATTGTAGGCCGGTTGGGGAGGTTCGCGTGTTTCCGGAGTCCAAAATGGCCGCTTTATATAAATGAGTATTTTGGGGAATACTTACCCGAACCATAACCCTAACCCTTTTAAGAGGTGTAAAAGGTAAATTAGATCCAAGTTCAGTCTACTAAAAAGGGTTAGGGTTAGGATTTGGGTTAGTATTCCACAAAAATCTCATTTATATAAAGCGGCCATTTTTAGCTCCGGAATCACGCGAACCTCCCCAACCGGCCTACAATTAGCATATCCCAAATGATTTATTGGCAGATGGAAGCACATGCGCACTCGAAGCGCGAGATAATGATATAGACATGATTGTGTGATATCCCAATTAATGATTTACACAAATGAAATTCAATCACTATATCAAAATAAAAATTATTGACGTCAAACGGGATGTTTGATTTCACTGTTTATGTGTATGTATAGAGACCGTGTATTTCTCACAAAAAAATTTCAAGGCCGAGAGGGAGGGGGGAGACATTGTCTTAGGAGGGTTTCTCCTGCAAAAATTCCTTGATCCGTCCCTGTCCAGCCTACCACAAATATCGCTTGGGCAGTATTCATATTGTAATTAAGTTTTCAAGTAGACAAATTATTGTTAGAATCTTTGTAAACTTTTGTTTTTGATTCGATTCACACTAATTAGAAGAATTTTCTTATTATTAGAAGGGGCTCAACATCTAACTCAATATTATTCTCAATATTGGAAATAAAAACACAAATTGAATACAACATTGGTCCATGTTATTAGATATTGATGTTATTTTCATACCGTGACTTATGTGCTCTTAATGTCCAAAAAACATTTAACAAACAACGACTCGTGTACTCTGTAAATGACTACCGTTCGATTAGCATATTTGACCGAACATTATTGATTGTAAATTACAATTAAAAAAAAATTAAAAACTAAAAATAAATCTCTATATATACCCCTCATATGAAGAACTCCAAAACAATTAACATTTCCAAACAAAGTCTCAAAACTTATTTGTTTCAATTACACTTTTGATAATTGGTGGATCTCTTTATCAAACATGTGCCTTTGGAACCATTAATTTGGTGTTTAGGCGCTATATAAATACTTTAATGTTTCATGTTTAATATTACATCAGTGTGTGCTTTTAGACCTATTTTCGCTTCCTTTGGGGTTCGAATGAATAGAGGTACACACGCCTTTTAAAATCAATTTATTGCAGATAAAACAAGTTGGCGTGTTGCAGTTTATGCTGTGTTGTCGGAGACAGAAACTTTTGATTTTTTTAGCGTGGTTACCCTTTTTCAGTGGTGAAGGGTGGAAGACTCGATACGGAACTACGTCCAGTCATTCGAATGATGTGCAGGTAAAAAAAAACCCAGTAGGTGGAAACGCCGATCACGAGGAGGTGGAAACACCGCTCTAGGCTCATAATTACCACCATAGCACATTGTATGACGTATGCTCGACTTCATTAGCCCAGTTTGTACACGAAAATAGGACGGATACCCCACTGCATTTGAAATTTACATTTAAAAGTGTACGCACAGACCCGCCCCTACCTTCCTGCGTTTGTAGATAAAGAAATTAGGTATACCTCCAAATACGCCATCTTTCCATCTTAGTAATTATAAAACTTCATTATGATGAACAGATTTAACACTTTATCAGTATGCACTAAGCTTTGTACCGATGATTCGTTTAGTTGAAGCATAAAATGATTATCGATTTACTCAACTCCTCGCATATTAGCATGACTCGTTTTACTTCATTGCATCTGCTTATACCTTTGAAAGCGGCTTTTGTCCTCAATCCGCAGGTGAAATCGTTTATCAAAGTGACGCCTTAGTGATAAGTTGATAATTATAAAGAAGATCTAAGGGATGGTAGGTGAAATACCGACAGATGTGCACATAACTATAGTAAGCTGTACACAATGTCTCTATCCATACTTTTACGTTTAACAAAACAGCAGATGCGAGAAAAAACTAACATAACCCTCTAGTAATAATTTGTAATTTTTTTGTTTAAATATCTAAACTGACTGCATAGACTATGCCTTTTTTTATTTTTTTTTTCTTAAAACGGGAGGCTATCCAAAAAAACAAAATTCAAAAGATAATCGCGTTGACTTTTCAGGGTTAATTTCTTTTAAAAACGATTTTTTTTAAGTCGGAAGCAAAGACGTCAGTTTTCAGTAAATGTCAGAAATTGATAGGCATCCCTTGTTTATCGCATTTTACAATAAAATTAATCGTAGTACAATTTTATTAGAACTAAAATCAGATGTCCTTCTCTCCCGTCCAAATTCAAGTCCTAGTAACACACTTTTTCATCAAAATTGGATTGGAAGCAGAAAAGTTTTCACAGTTGAAACTTGTAAGGATTCTGTACGCACCTGTTCTGAATGCTTCTATGGTTTATTGTTCTTTATTTGTTGCAGTTGTTTAAATTGTCTTGGCTTCTCATGAAACAGTCTCAAAATGTCTCAATCTCCGGTAACTTTACTGGAAAGCGCACAGTTAAACATATACAGATCTTGTATGCATCTGTTCTGAATACTTCTATGGTTATTGTTCTGTTATTCGTCTCAACCTCGTGGGTTTCCTCCGGACACTCCGGTTTCCTCCCACTGCTAAAGACCCCTACGCGCAAGCGAATTATTGAAATAAAATTACACCATATGTTAGTCCCGAAATGACCTAGTTGTGTTGAGTGGACGTTACACCCCATTTCCATCTCTCTCTCTCTCTCTGTTATTCGTGGGCGCCATTTCGAGTATTTGTAGATCTCAAAGACTATTGTTTTACAACCCGAATAAGCGCCACACATTCACTAAAGGCGCATTTTGTAATATTCATATGTATTCGGAACAAATTGAAATAAATAAGTTGGATGGGAAATTTACAGATATTAATAGCAATGAGTACCAGGTAATTACAGCCGTACATACGTTAGTATATGAGATAATGCACAAATAGTAATTTGCAGCTCATGTACAAAAGGAAATTCAATGCACATACAATTGCGGCATAGATCAGTTTACTGAAAGAAATTCTAATTAAGTAAATGAAATAATATTTGGAGGTGCTGTGGTCACAAACGGCAATGAAAAATACAGAAAATCAAGACATCAAATCGGCTAAATAATTCGTAGATTTAAAAGAGACACGTAATGATGTATTTATTATCTACTATGCAGGACTCGGTGTTAGAATATTCTCGCCCTTAACGAATTAAAATAGTGCCGGAAGTGACGTTCTGAAGGTAACTATCAGCCTCTGCTTAGTGCTTATAAACAAAGCCATGAGGATAAAAGACTACTGGGAGATGCTAATTGTAGGCCGGCTGGGGAGATTCGGGTGTTTCCGAAAATTTCCTAACCTCCCCAACCGGCCTACAATTAGTATCTCCCAAGACTATTATAACACATGTTTATCACTTTAACGTCACAGTTGGCGTATTAATTTGTTAATAAAGGACCGGGTTTGTACTTTGAGTTGGGCATGGTGAAACTGTTTCGGTGGTAACATATAACATTTCTTGAGCGGTTGCAGATCTCCTGTAAGTATCCAATCGCCGTTTTACTAAACATGCATCCCTGCCCAGACGACAAAAACTTAATTTAATATTTTATTAATGTAAAAGCAATCAGATTTGGCATTTTTAATTTTGGCTATGACAACAAAAACAACAGAATAACACGCGTATACAAATAATCCCTTTAAAGCGATTGTACAAGATTTATTATGATAATTCTAAATGTGTCCATTCAATTTGGTTTCCCAGTAAAAATGATTAAAATTTAATCATACAAACATGAACAGTTATTAAGAACAATATTTTAATGTATTTTTAATCTATACTCAATATTACACATGTGATACGTTGCACGTGCTCTAATCACCTGATCCGATTCCTTTCAAAGTTCATCATTTAGATTTATTATTTTAATATACGTATTTTACTTATTATTAAAATATGAATACATGTATTATCAAATTAAATCCGTTGATCACGATGTCTTTTACTACACGTGCGGATAATCCTTATGTCACCACCTGATTTGTAGAAAATCTCGTGAACATGATTCTAATCTGATTTGATGGCCATTTTCATGATAAATATTATAACACGTTTTCTTCAACAATTAAAAATAACGTCACGAGAATGTATATTGGTTTGTATTATTGTATCACTATGGAGCCGTACTGCCTCAGTGCATAAGGCGCTGGCGCGCTCCGGTTCTTCCGGGTTTTTTTGCGCAGTTAGATCCCTGCATTGGCCGTGAAAGTTCATCCAGATTTTCTGGTGTGGTTTATCTTTGTCAGTGATGCGGGACGGACGGCCTGGCGAGGACAGCTGTCCAGTCGCTTGGATGGTACGAAAAACCGACGTCCCGTGTACACATTGGCATGCACGTAAAAGATCCCTCGACAGTTGGAATTGGATACAAGAGTAGGCCTTAGCACCGTAGCCCGGGCATAATTTTCCTCACAGCACGCTGCGCATGCCCGTCTTCAAGTTAGGAGCAGAACAATAGGACGTTAAACCCCACTTCATTTCATTTCTCTATACTGCGACAAAAATCACATCTGATCGCCAGAAATTGTACTCGGTCCTAAGCCCTACGTTCGGCACACCGAGAAATGTCTACTATTATAATAGATTTATGCCTTGAATGGTCGCCATGCACATAAATAAGTATACCATCTTTTAGATCTTTAATACACTCAAAACTAAAAACAGATTCCATCTCATTAACTGGAAGCGTTGTATTGTTGTGCTTCTCAATGCTCTCGGGATAAACTCGTCCATGTTGGAATTAAAATGTCGGTCACAAACAATATATCCGTCCTTGTAGGGCGTGCATCGTGTGTCAACGACAGATATAAATTGCAGGTTACTGATGCATGGCACCGGGGTTCCAATCGGCGATGTCTGTATGGTTAACAGTCATAGTGTAAAAAACTCAGGATTTTGATGCATGTACATTTCTCTAACGAGGTTGCTGAAAATGTTCATCGGGATCTGGCAATGAAAGGTTTTTGGCAATGGCATGAAAGTGTCCTGTTGATCGGATGGGCTAAAAAAAAACAGGGTTCCGTGTATACCAATGGCATATAGAGCGTTTAATATCTGTTGACAGTTAAGATGTTTGTGTGTTTAACAGGTGTTCCTCGGTGGTGTAAACTCAGTCGAAAAACTCGTAATTTCAATTATCACGTGATTAACACAACCAAACAATGACAGCTTGTTACTAGGTGCAAATTACCACCTTTATCTTTGTCTATCATTCATCATTTCAAAATATACCTCAAAATGTCACTACAGAGAGAGTTATTTACAGATTATTGTTTTATTTCAAGTATTATATTTGGAGTCATCCACAATTCATGGTTCAGACCTGTCAATCAACGTAAAGAGATTGACCAATCAGAGGGCCCGATTATATTTGGCTCGCGTAGGTCAAGATTGACCGCCATTTGTGTCCCACAAACAAACAAGGCTGTTCTTTGTGGGAAGTTAGTTATTTCTACATTTATGGTCAAAATTATATTACGCTGCGCATGGTGGACTTGTTACATGGACGAACGTCACATCGACCGCCTTCATGGTGCAAAACGTATACTTTTTTCCGAAACCAAAGAGACAATTACAGGGGTCAAAATTCACGACGACACCCGTAGTATTTTAAAGTTAAAAGTATTTAGTGAAATTGCCGGAGAAATCCAAAAATAACTACGGCATCTTAAACCGTGGTATTTTATCTAAAGAATACCACGACGCAACTTGCGTTTATTCTATTGTATCTTTCCAGAGTTCTCGTGATTGCATTTTTCTATTGAGTTAGATCTCGAACTCGACAACTAAAAGTAGATCGAACGGTGTGGAATTTTTTATTGGCTATTTTATAACAATGAATTTCATACCATCTACCGGGATTTTCATCTGTATGACACTAGTATTTAACAGCATAAAGTATTTATATCTAAAAAAATAAAACACGTATCCCCCAAGTCACCTGACCTAATTCCCCCGTAAATCGCATACTGATGGTTAGCTAAAATGGAAATGCACACTTCTCGTTGTCCAGTGTACTATTTAATCATTCAAGACGTTCAAAACAATTTCCAGAAAAAAGACTATATATGAATAGTTTTACTGGAAAATATGTCCCAATCAAGTAATTAGGTGGGGAAAATACTTCATACGATACAAGTTTTAGCGTAAATATAGACCGTATGTTAGAATGGTATTTCACGGGGCCGCACGAGGTACATCATGCGCATGCGTGAAGTTGTATTTTGATAATCAATTTACGGTATTACAGATATTTTAGAATCGGAATTCAACACCTCAACGGCGAAGTACTCATTTTAAACGCAAGTCTGGTACAATGATACTTATTTGGTGGAATTCACGTGAATAATTTTTAGTCCCAACAGGATTTTCTCTGAACTATTAGAAAGGGAGAACTGGCATTAAAAAAATATCTACGCAGAACTGCATGTTTTTGACACTAGTGAGAGTTCGTCATAATTTAGGATTTAAAAACATTTGTATGAGGTTTAACATTACGGTACAGACTGCTGGATCGCCATATTGAACAGGTTGATGTGGTCAAACTTCTGGGACATAGCAACAGTATCTAAGGGTTGCGGAGTTTATCTCCAAATCTCGGAACCATGCCATGGATGTCGTCATCAACGCCAAATTCAATTATCACAATTAAATAGCCAAATATTAATGTGTATCGCAGTAGATGTTTGTCACAGTATTGATCACAAAATATACAAAAAGTCTTTAAAAAAAGTCGTCGTACTCTTCTGTACTAACTGGAATAATGAAAGAGAGAGCGAGAGAGAGAGAGAGAGAGCGAGAGAGGGGAAGGGGGTTTAACGTCCACTCGTCACCAAATAGGTCACTTCGGGAATAATACATGGTTCAAATTTATTTCAATAATTCGCTGGCGCGTAGGAGACTTTAGCAGTGGAAGGAAACCGCAAAAACTTTAGCTGTGGGAGGACAACGCAAAACACAGGCGACCCCAATTGACTCAATAACAGACATTATGATGTAACGCGCACGCGCTAACCATTCGGCCATCCAACCCCCTTCCCTTGACGAAAGAACCACAATAAATGGTATAGTTTGATGGTACCCTTCTATAGTACCATAAAAGTACATCCCCAACTGGAGTCAACCCAATTCTCGTTTAATTCACGATAAAATTATGGGTTTATGTTTTCCTCCTTGACAACACCATCCTGTTCTTTAATTCATCTACGCAACCATCATATGAAGAGATGCTGCTTTAATGCCCCTTAATCCACGGAATGTCCGAAATCATACATTTAAACTACGACTTTCTTGCAGCAACTTACATATGTATACAATATTGCTCGACACATGACGAGGTTTCCCAGTAGTGTTGTGCGGAAGGCCTGGCAAGATCAGTGCCTAGTCGTTCGGGTGGTGCAAAAAAACTAGGTCCCGTGTACACATTGAAGTCATTGGACCTTTGACAGTTGACATTTGAGATGAGAAAAGGCCGAAAAGGCCGTAGCGCCTCTGTCCGGGTAAAATACCCCTCCCTAATAGCACATTACAATGTGCAAGCCCGTCTTTTATTTACTCCACACATCTCTGAAACTCCAGCTTGGGTCACCTTTTTCAGGATAACTTGTCCAAATTTAATACAATTAGATGAGAAACTAAACGATTCTAAATTAGTACTATTGTGACTTCTAGTTTACTGGCCAGGGGGTCTCTGGTTCCTCAACCAAAAAGTTCCCATCGAGTTTTCAGTCTGTTATCATGGCACAGAAAGAGGTTCTGGCAAGGAGAAATATCTAGTTGATCAGTTAGGGAGATAGGACGAGGTCTCCGATGTGCCATCGTCATTTCGTTAAAGATTCCCTGACAGTTGCAAATCGACATAAGAGTGGTGAAGCCATTACGACATTAAACTCTATTTAATTTCAATTTCTTGATATATGAATCAAGGAACAATTTAATACAATTAATTGTCGTTCAATTCACGTGTTATTTTCAAAAAATAAATTTAATTTAGAGGATATTATATTGATCTGATCATTTGAAACTGCTTATTAACTTTCATTTTACGTATTATACCAGATTTAGGTAATTTAATGGATTTCTTGAATGGACTTGTGAGTAAAGAGGTTTTATTTTTTCTAATACTATGAAAGTCTATAAAAGTAAATTAATTTCGCTAATGGATATGTCATTTTCACAGATTATTAGAAATTGGCGTGTTGCCGGTAACAATATCTATTTTAATCATGTTTCGCGCTTTTGGCATTACGAAGACAGATGGCTAGGTGACCCATCTGCACAAACAGCAGTCATATAATAACTTTTATGGTATTAATTTTCGGAGGATTTTCTGCGCGGCTTAATTCTTAATACACAGCTTCTGGGCTTTTCGTTTCTTTGACCTTATGAGACTGCTGTCAATCTGAAAAGAAATACACCAAGCACTTGACTTGAATCGTGTAGCTTATCCAAGGAGAAAATTAACTCTTGTGATTCCCGGCCAAATTTACTCAATCTTAGCTCACCTTTCGAAGAGGTCAGCTTTTCGATGAGTGTTGTTGTTAAAGAAAAATTTAAAAAAGGCGGAATGGTATTTTATTCCATGAGACGCAGACAATTTTTTTTAATTTGCCAGTCCTTTACTATCGTTCTTGTGTTATCCGAGGTTACGAGCAGAACAGTGGGACGTAAAACCCTAGTTCATTCGTTCTCGTGAAAGCACAAACGTAGCCCAGTAGGTGATGAGTTCCTTTCTAAATTTTCTGGCTGTTCTAGTGTTGTGGGATTTTATTAAAGAGTTAAATGTCGAACGTACATATTACTGCATGCTTTCTACTCCCGTAAGTAACAATAGTCATCTTCGTCACATCCCGCACCCATTCGTGTAGTCGTTACGGTTCAACCGTAGCAAAGATCATCATTTTAAAATTTTGGAATCTGTTTAACTTGTTCCATTACATATGTATTGTTTGTAAACGACATCATCGTCGTGTAACATTATCATGGCCTTGGTCTAATATTTGGTTCGAAATTCATGAACTGAAATAAAATGAAATGGGGTTTAATGTCCTACTGTTATGCACCTAAACTGGGCTAATGGAAGACGGGCATACACCATACAGTGTGCTATGAAGGAAATTTTACCCGGGCAGCGGCGCTACGGCCTACTCTCATATCGAATTCCAACTGCCAAGTGATCTTTTACGTGCACGCCAATTTGTACACGGAACCTCGGTTTTCGTCCCATCCGAACGTCTAGACACCCGCCTTTTCAGGCCCTCCGAAATTCATGAACGAGAAATACATCAGGTACTGGGGGATATTTGATACATTAAATCACCTCCACTTTGGTAATCTTATTGTTGTTCTTGGGTAGACGCTTTTCGTACATGCCTACCTCTCATCCAATTCGACATGTTTGTTCTTTGGACAAATGCACATCGACTGTTTTTAGTCATAATAATATAGTACGCGTGTACCTATTATCTACACAGAGTGAGCGAGAGAGAGAGAAAGAGAGAGAGGGAGAGAGGGGGGGAGAGATAGAGAATAGGTCCTTTGAGGACGCGTAGGGGTCTTTAGCAGTGGGAGGAAACCGGAGAACTCAGAGGGGGGAGAGATAGAGAATAGGTCCTTTGAGGACGCGTAGGCGTCTTTAGCAGTGGGAGGAAACCGGAGAACTCAGAGAAAACCCACGAGGTTGTAAGACGATCCTACTCCTTGTCACGCACAAGAGAAGACTCAAAACCACATCACTTGACTCAATGACAGACCTTATGATGCAACGGGGACGCGTTAACCATTCGGCCACCCAACGCCCCACAAACTACATTGAATATTTTTTTTCTGTCAACACATACGATATAATCAGACATTGTAATTTAAGTTCTCGAGTATTGTAGAACATACGGGATTGGCGGGGGGGGGCAGGAGCCTAAAGCCCCCCCCCCCTCTCCAAAAAGTAATGATTTTAAGAGAGGGTTTCCAGACCGTTAAAATCATATATATCATAAACATCTACTGTTGCCGGGGGTGCGGGTGGGATGGCCTAGTGGTCTAGAGTGCCGCGCTTCGACCTCTAGCTGGCCGGTCACCTCTGGCTTGCGGCTGTGGTTTCGAGCCCGGAAATAGGGGCGCCTTCTCAACCTTGTGGGTTTCCTCCGGGCACTCCGGTTTCCTCCCACTACTAGAGTCCCCTGCGCAAGCGAATTATTGAAATAAAATTGAAAACCATACGTTAGTCCCAAAATGACCTAGTTTGTTTCGAGTTGACGTTAAACCCCATTTCTCTCTCTCTCTCTCTCTCTCATCTACTGTTGCCACATTATGTACATATAAAATTACACTCACGGATAGTCAAACGTTTTGCATGTACAATAGACCGAGTTAACCTTATTCTAACTAAAATATAGCCCTTTATAATAATTTTTTTTGTTTTTATGTATCAAATACATCAATAAGAAACTATGTGCAAAGTTTTATGTTTCTGGATCAAAGATATTTCTCATAAACAGTGATTGAAAGTTGAGCAAATTCTCAACTTAAGTCTGAGAATGCTTTGTGAACTTGGGGCCTGAGGTCAGTTGCTCAAAATTAAGTTAGTTTAACGATCCGTTAAACTCTAACGGACATATCTTGGTAACGTGTTGTTTGCGTTAAATTTACTACAGAAAACACTATAGAAATAATTTTTTTTTTCCTTTACAAATATTAGCATAAATCTATGGGAAAAATTTGCACCACAGAATGTTCGTGGCCTTTATTTCCAGCAACAATCTTCCTCTCCGTTAAAGTAAACGGGTCGTTTAAAGATAACGGAGCTTTGAGCAACCGGCCCCTAGACGATAGATTCTTAACTACTACATCAGAACCCAAGTCATTGATAAAATTTTCAGTTAGTTTAGCAGAGCTTACGTCATACTCGTTATTAGCGACTTTGTTAACTTTTGGCTGGGGTAATGTAAAAAGTTCTATTATGAGTAGTCCCGATAATGAGTAATACATGTACATGACGTATGTAAATACACGAGACATAAGAAATGAAGAAGTAATAATGAAAAGGTGGTTGGACAATTGTAACAATGGGAAAAAAAATGAAATGGGGGAATAACGTCCTACTGTTCTGCTCCGACTGGGCTAATAAAGACAGCTAATGATAAAAAAGAGGGCAATCTACATTATAAATCATATTTTGGTTGACGGTAATGTCCTACTGTTCTGCTCCGACTGGGCTAATAAAGACAGCTAATGATAAAAAAAGGGGCAATCTACATTATAAATCATATTTTGGTTGACGGCAATGTCCTACTTTTCTGCCCCTAACGAGTAAGGTGTAGTGATGATTATTTTACCGGACATTGTCAACACAGTGTGCAAGGGAACTCGGTTTGAGTACCATTCTAACGGCTAGACACCGCCCTTGCTTGGCCCTCCTTCCTGCACCACTGAGAGTGGGTAACAACAACAGATTGTCCACGCTTGCACGTGATAAGAAGTATGGTTTCATTTCGAACTTTGCGGGTCCTGTTCCGGGTCCTTCTGTTGTTTCCTCCCACTACGGGAGAGCCGGTGGTTGCAACGCCTCTTTAAACAGGGGATCTCTGGTTCGCTCCCGGTTGTGACTAATATAGTTTTGCAGGATTGTCCGACGTGATTTCCCTTGTCAGTGGTACAGGGCCGAGAGTCCGACAATGGACGAAGAACTCGCTGTCCGGATAAAATCCCCCATTGCCTACTGTGTGACTTACGCCCTTCTTCATTAAATCCAGTTAGTGCAGAAGAGTACGACGACTTTTTTAAAGCCATTTTTGCAGATTTTGTGATCAATACTGTGACAAACATCTACTGCGATACACATTAATATTTGGCCTTGTTGACGTCATTGTTTGTGAAAAACAACCAAAGTTTACACGACCAGTGACACAATGACCTATTCTTATTTCGAATTCCAACTGTCAGATATTCGTTTAAGTGCACGCCAATGTGTACACATGACCTCGGTTTTTCGTCCCATCAGAGGGGATTACGATACATCTTCTCCGACCAACCGTCCCGCATCACTGATAAGTACCTCGCTGACTCCCCCAGAGTGATTCCAAAGAGAGACTGCTAGAAAGGGGCACTGGCAAAGATACGATCTCTGTTTTTGTTCTTTGTTCTTAAATAGGGTTTAACGTCCACTTGACAAACAACTAGGTCATTTCGGGACTAACATATGGTTTTAATTTTATTTCAATAATTCGCTTGCGCGTAGGGGTCTTTAGCAGTTGGAGGAAACCGAAGGTCCCGGAGAAAACCCACGAGGTTGGACAGCGACCCTACTCCTTGACACATAGATACGATCTCAAAAGCTAGCCTGTTTTGGACAACTCTTAAATACATATCCGCTTATTGGAAAATATATCAATCAATAGATCCTAACCAGTTCCGGGGACCACATCCCGCGATGTGATTGCTTGGGCCCAACCAGTCCCGGGAAATTAACGTAATCATAATATAGTAGTTCAGACAATAGAGTTTAATGTTTTATGTCATCTAAAACAATTTCACTAAAATAAATTAAATGAAAACATCACGAGGGAAAGGTTTAAAATACTCAAATTGTCAACGAGTTCTAAACGTCAATGAAATCGCTGCCTAAATTGTCTCAGATGCACTGAAATTAATCTTTATTTTAAACAAAAAAAACTCTGAAGGAAAACACCCCAGGCACTCAAGGGGGCGGAGTAAATACTGGTACGATCCGCGGTCAGTACGAACAATTTGAAATGGGGCCCCGCACAGTTGGTATGTCCCGGTCCCTCCACAAGGTTAATCCGGCCCTGATGTATGGTGTATGGTCGTCTTCATTATCCAAGTTCGGAGCAGAAAAGTAGGACGTTAAAGCCCATCCCATTTCAATTAATTTCATTTCTCACTTACTCTATTTCCCCCCCTCTCCCTCTCTTTCTCTCTCACTCTCACTAAGTATAACGTATATTGTTAGTGCAGGTGCACTGCCGATTATTGATTATTGTGCTCAGTTTAATGACGCCCAACACAATAATAGTTGTATTTTATAAATATTCAATTTATAACGTTGTATTTATTCCAGCCATTAGAAATGTCTAGCTTTTGGGGGAAAATTCTCACGGTCGAGCATCCACAAAGCAATATTATATCTTTAAAATACTCAACAAGTTTATTGTCTAAGATATTTTATTGCGAAAGCGTTATATACAATGTGTTATTGTTTGAGAAATAAATTCATTAGTCGGTCTATGTAATATATTAATAATCCTAAATACTGTTTATCATTAAAACGCAGGTGATACACTGGGGATTTTGAAATTTGAAAAGAAATTAGTAGTATTAAAGGATATATTTATATTGTATACCATGAACAGGTGCCAAAGATTTGTTCATGGCTTGCCAACATTATATTATATAAATAGTTAATAGAGAGAGGGGTTTAACGTCCACTTGACACAAATTAGGTCATTTCGGGAATAAAATATGGTTTAATTTTATTTCTATAATTCACTTGCGCGTATGGGTCTTTAGCAGTGAGAGGAAACCAGGGGGCGAAAAAAACGAGGTACTGTGTACACATTGGCGTGCACGTAAAATATCCCTTGGCAGTTGGAATTCAGTTGCTGCCCAGGCAAAATTAAACCCCATTTCAATCATTCATTCGTACTCATATAGAGCGTTTAAACTTGATTCGAAAAATGGAATGAAATGGAATTTAACGTCTTACTATTCTACTCCTAAACTGGGCTAATGACGACGGGTATACTATACGCCATACAGCGTGCACGGGACCAAACGACTAGACCGCTGTCCTTCTCGGGCCGCCAATAAATGAAAAGTATATATTCTTCTATACCGTTTGAATGACATTTAGTAATTGAAAACATTAAAATAAACACATCAGTTCTATGGACAATTATTGTTGATATGTATAGAGCTTTAATAGAAATACAGTAATTTTTAACCATAGAACTATTGTGTTTATATTTTCTTCGGCTTAACTGTTCAAGAATTTCATGATGAATCCTATAATTCTGCTTAGCCCCCCGCATATTTTGAGTGGCTAAGCACTAAAATCAATCTAATATCATCCAATCAAATTACTAAAATTTTGAATTTTATCCTAGGTAAAATTTCGTGAAACAGGCCCCTGTGCTACAGTTGGAGGCAGACCTCCATTAAATTTCACCATCTCCCCACAAATTGTAGTTATAGCTATTCTATTTTCGTCTCTTTCGTTTGCTTCTTCAAGTGTGTTTATCTAAAAAAAATTGATGGTCAACCTCATACAATTATTGTTAGTGCAAAGGCATGGTCATTTGTTCCTCTGTCTGTAGTAAAGAGCCTTTAGCCAAACGAAAATTTGGGGAAAGTTGAAGGTGAACAAAGAGGCCAGAATTAACATTGAAGTCAATGGAAAAACCAATGATGGTCTGCCTCCAGTTAGATTTGTAGAGTACCATTCCAACTGAAATTGCAGGCTTGAAATCTGGAAAAAAATGACCAATAGGATGTTTTAACCTATTTTATTTCATTTCCTTCTCATTGGGGAAAAAAAGGGTTTGGTAGTTCGGGTGGATAAAAACAGTATTTGCAGCACTTTGAAATCTAAATGCGAGTAAAATACTGTATGGTGTATACCTGCCATCATAAGACCGATTGGCCGTATTTAATAGCCCAGTAGGAGCAGAACAGCCGGACGTTAAGCCCCATTTAACTTCATTTCATAAACCCTTTTATTGCAGAAAGTTTTAACTACGTTTAACTATCTATATTTCATAGCGAAATGAAATAAGCATATACGATAATATGACCGACTTTGTAAGTAAACCTAATCCCTCTCTTACACTTTTGTCTATTCCTAATAGTGGCATTATTAAGAATTGTGAAATCGTATATATAAAGTATAAGTAATTGTAATACATTTTGATCATCTTTGCTAACAGGAAGATTTACATGTAAAACATTGCAATACGAGAATCACGCATGTTTGTTCAAGCCATATCACATAAAAGTCACTCAGATTTCCTAATGTGGTAGATGGGTGTGTTTTTTCTCTCTTTTCGCTCAATAACGGTATTCGCCCAGAGGAACTGTATTAATGGCCGTTCCAGAACGCAGACGTCGTATCAAGGAATCGGAAAATGTAAATCGTAGCGTGTCTGACGTCCCCGGGGACATTTATTTGCACGTGCTGTAAATAATTAATGTCCTAGAAGAGAGAAAGCCTGGTCGTGTAGTCAGTATTGCTGAGGCACGGATTCATATTGTATCGAATGAAATGAAAACCAATATATGACCTTAGCAATATATGACCATAGATTCCATTTGACGACTACCGTAATACGTTCTGGTTACTATGACGACCATGTTAGCGATGTCTATCAATCTAATCAAGGTAGTTAATAGTGGTGGTTTGCCGCTGGCGAACAAGTAATACTAGAATAGAAGGTGGCGTTACCGTATAGTTCAATGAAAATCTAGTTTCTAATCACTGAAAGCATTGGCCGAGAAAGTTCATCTCGATTTTCCGGCGTGATTTTCCCTTGTCAGTGATGCAGAAGGGGGACCTGACTAGCACAGCCGCCTAGTCGTTCGGATGGAACGAAAAACCGAGGTCCCATGTACACATTGGAGTGCACGTAAAAGAACCCTTGTCAGTTGGAATTCGATATAAGTGTATGCCGTAGCGCCGCTGCCCGGGCAAAAATTCCCTCATAGCACACTGTATGGCGTATGCCCTTCTTCCATTAACCGAGGTCAGGTGCATAATAGTAGGACGTTAAACCCCATTTCACTCATTCATTCATCCATTGCAATACAAGAAAGAGACCTGCTTGATTATTTTATAAAGAGGGGCCTGTTTGACCTCGTTCCACCACAGTGGGGCCTGTTTGACCTCGTTCCACCACAGTGGGGTCTGTTTGACCTCGTTCCACCACATGGGGCCTGTTTGACCTCGTTCCACCACAGAGGGGACTGTTTGACCTCGTTCCATCACAATCTGCAGTCATCATGGTATTTTACTTTTTAAACCAGATGGTTCACACTAAAGACTAGTTAGAACTTGTTTGGTAAACTTGTCCGTCACAGGATCTCGGTTGAATTGAAAGTACGTCATTCACACGTAAAGTTTGCTGCCCCGACAAAACGCTTGAACAATTAGTATACAGTGGGGTTTGACGGCTTACTTTCCTCTGTCAACTTAGCTTAAAGGGACAATACCACTCTTGCTGGCCTGATAGGTCCAGAATTTTTTTTAGCCTTATTCTTACTACTAGATGTTTAAGTGGCCTACCTGTTGTGTAAATTATCCATTACATCCTATTTTACTTGTCCAGAGGGTTCGAAAATATGTTTAAATCCAACATGTTTTTGAAAGTGTTTACGTGTTGTTACCATGCAGTTGAATTTTTCAAATTTTTCAAATTCGGTGTGTAAAGATGAAATTTGTATCATCAATTGATTGGAATATTGTAAAATAGTACAATTTGTTGACCAGAATAATGATTGTAGACTGGTGGCCAGTCTCCTCCATACACCAAAAATTGGCCAGTCCTCTCAAAAAAAAACCCCGAAAAAAAACGTTATCTCTAGAGACTGGGCAAATAGAGCTTCATTCTCATCTAGTAGGTCAACCTGCATTATGTAGGTCGTGTGACGTCGTGCACGTGATCACGACATATCTAACAACAACGTGACGTCAACCCTCAGACGGTCTAAGCATGACTGCTTTTCACTCCAGTCGAGACTCATGATTCATGTCACGTGACTCGGGGCTTGCTTGATAACTGTCAATCATTTCAAATAAGGAACAACGTAAAACATGACAGGAACGCCCATTTTATTGTGGAGCTCGCAAATTGTCCAGTCTCTGGTGCTGGTTACAGGTTTACTCAAAAAAAATTTTTATACAAATGGAAACGAAAGTGTTGGTTTACTAAAAATTAATACTTTTATATAAATCGAAATGTAAAATAAATAGAAGAGACTGGGCCAGTCTATAATGATTGGGGCATATTATTCAGTTACAACAAGAGTGGTTTTGGGGCTTGAAGACGACAGACATACGCCATGCATTGTTCGTATTGGGAAACTTTGCCCTGTCAGAGACACTGTACTACCACTTTAGTTAAGATTTCGAGAAACAGGGCCCATTTGTATACACGCGACTGCATTTTATAAACCGATTCCCACTGATAAAAAGGTGAAACCTTACTACATACATTCATCAATTTAATTCATGTACAACCCAACGACTACGCGATATGTCTGTCGGTTTTAAAATGGCCGCCAATCCAGAAATAATACATGCACCCGATTACACGTCAACGACTATAAGTTTTCCTTTGCCAGACCCTCCGTCCTATACATTAGATGTACCCTTTCTATATAATCTGACACATCTCACTGGTGTAAATTTCAAATAGGCATACTGATGTAAACTGCAAATGGCTGTCATCGATTTGAATAAATATTAGTCACTAATCAAATCTAGTTTTTGGGGAAAGTTTTTTTTCCAATGTTAACCGCTAGTTTTCTTTTTTTTAATGTTCTGAATACGTCGTAAATACATATCAATTTATACATAACACCAACGGGGCAGTTTATTGTGCGACTTGACATTCAATATTAATTTTGGAGATCTGTCATGGAACCATAGCCAATAGAAAGAAGAATAAATGAATGTATTTTAATGAAACAAAGAATAGAGTGAATGAATTAATAAGAGACGAGAGAAGAAATGTAATGTTTAAGATGTATGCTGGTTATTGCTCTCTAACCTCGCAGGTGTTCAATCATCAACCATTTTAACTTTCACAAGCTACGACTTGTAATTATTAAAATAATGATTTTCCACTCGTTAACAATTCCACGCTTATTTCCTTCTCCCAGGACTAAAGACAAGACAATGTCATTAGACAACATCGTCATCACGTTGCTATCGGAAGTCAACCTTCTCATAAAATATGGTGGCTTTGATTTTCTAGGGAATCCTTTCATTAACGCGTTTTTCTCGCAATTTTATTGTCTTGGCTGTTAATTTCCTGTCGAGAAGCGAGATGAAAATCTCCATTTTCATTACGTGATTTGGCTTCGGGATTGAGGAAAATCGAAGTCCAATAATGGTGATTGTAAATTGACCGCTGATAAATTAGGTCAATCGTCTATGGAATCAACTGTAGGAATAAATGGAACTAATTCGATGACATGTTTGCCTCTCCACTTCTTCTTCCGATGAAATTTCCGTTCTTGCCACTTGCACAGCTGCACCTGCATGCGTGAAACCCTAGTGCGCATTATATTTCATTACATAAAACAGAGAGTGTGGAAAGTACAGCTAAAAGTCGAATTAAAGAGAGAATATTTCGCAGATGGCGTTTCCGTTTGTTAATAAAAATAATAGGTCATTTTCATTAGTTTTTCTAATCACGTGTCTCAACGACACGCGTATCATTGAAAACTTATGAATCTTTTTTCAGAATGAAACCAATTACTTGGTTATTACTGTCTGATCTTCTGATACCAATATTCATACAGATATCTTTAACGAAACCATAGTAGCAGTCTAAAAACAAAAAAATCAAAAATGAAATGGAATGGCTAGCACGTGCGTGCTGTTGTATCATAAAGTCTGTCATTGAGTCAACTGGCGTGATTTCCATTCCCCGGACGTACGTGACAAGGAGTATGGTCGCCAGTCCAACCTCGTGGGTTTTATCTGGGTCCTCTGGTTTCCTCCCACTACTAAAGATCCATACGCGCAAGCGAATTATTGAAATAAAATTAAAAACCATGTTAGTCCCGAAATGACCTAGTTTGTGTCGAGTGGCCGAGAAAGTTCATCCAGATTCCCAGCGTAACAAGGACATGTATGGAGGGAAACCAAATTGGAAAAAGGCCTACCCTTGTAAAATGACGCGATTATTATTATTAAAAACCGAAGTCCCTTGTACCAATTGGAATGCACTTACAAGATCCCTTTGCAGTTGGAATACGATATAGGAGTAGGCCGTAGCACACTGTATGGCGTATGCCCGCCTTCATTAAACCCCATATTTCATTTCATTTCATCTCATTCCAGATTCCAGACTAACTAAATCAAAAAAATTTCTCTGGATATTGGAGCAACGGACTAATAAGCCCTGACCTAACAAACAGACCCTAAGTTAATCTGGTGTTAATTAAAGATGTATAGCCAATAGCTATAAACTGAAGTATGGGGTTATATTAAGTTTAACAACCATCCAAGCCTAATATTGATAGAAGTCTCTTGATATCGTATTTTGACTTCTAACTAGTATAAGAGAGAGAGAGAGAGAGAGAGAGAGAGAGGGGGGGGGGTAACGCCCACTCGACACAAACTAGATAATTTCTAACATATGGTTTAATTTTACTTCGCTTGGGAGTGGGGGTCTTTAGCAGTGGGAGGAAACCGGGGGGCCCAAGGGGAAATCCACGAGGTTTGACAAGCGACCCTATTCCTTGTCACGTACACCGGGGATTCGAAATCACGCCAGTTGACTCAATGACAGGATTTATGACACAGCGCTCACGTGCTAACCATTCAGCCATCTAACACCCCTGACTAGTATACGAAGATTTGTAATTAATAAAATCATAGTAGAATTATAATGGTATCAGATTGATTCAAAAACAGAATTTTCAATCTGAGTATTTACCAGGTATAATCCCTTCAGTATTTATCTGTTTTGTCGTTTCTTGGGAAAGGGGTGTTTTCCCGGCCAATGATCACCTCTGATAATTGATATTTTAGTTATTAGAGTTTATAAATGGGATTTCATCAAAATAGTTACAGCCAATAGTGGGATTGTGTCAAGCATACTCTGTCTCCCTTGCACGGCACTAGCTGAAAAGTCATATCAATTGGCGGGGGTCGTGGTGTCTTAGTGAGTAAGGCGCTGTCTGTGAGTGTAGGGCCTGGGAAGGAGAGGGTCTGGTCGTTCGGATGGTACGAAAAACCGAGGTCCAGTGTACACGTCGGAGAGCAGATAAAAGAAAACTTTACAGTTCAATTTCGAGGAAACGGTATGTCGTAGCGCAATCTGATTAAAATACAGATCTTTATTTCGTTTCGTTTTTTTATACTTTTTGATGGGCTACAACAATGACGTATATATATTAATGTCATTGGGTTAATGAAGATGTAACAAGCTGTACTGGAAGGGTGTGTCAGGATTCGAACGGGCGGCTTTTGACCCTATGACGTCAGACATTAATCAGCGTTGACGTTTCTAGTGGTATACCCGTCTTAAATAGCCCAGTCGGAGCAAAAAGCGTGGGGCGTTATACACCAGTTTATTTCATATAAATAGATTGTACAGAAAACACGTAATTTCATACAGCACCAACCTCGTGGGTTTTCTCTGGGTTCTACGGTTTTGTCCTACTGTTATAGACCCCTACTGGCAAGCGAATTATTGAAATAAAATTAAAAACATATGTTAGTCTCGAAACGACCTAGTTTTGTCTAGTGGACCTTAAATCCCATTTCTCTCTCTCTCTTTCTCTCTCTCTCTCTCTCTCTCTCTCTCTCTCAATGCTGTCTTTTGTTTGTGAAATATTCTGTGTCATAGACAGATGTCGCGAAACATGTTGATAAACATCTATAAAAATATCTTCTGTTTAATATCAATAAATCATATAAATTGTGTCAACATTTCAACCCAGATCAAAATGTCAGATTTAATTAGGTTAATCTGGACATGGCGTACGTCAAACTGGACATGGCCTACGTCAATCTGGACATTATATCAATCCCCTTGGGTCTTTGTTGTTTTGCTTTTTTTAATAAAAAATCACAAATAGAAGGAAGCTGTACAGGGGTTTAGAGAGAGGGATAGAAAGAGAGAGCGAGAGATAGGGGGGGGAGAAATTGAGTTTATCGTCCACTCGACACAAAACAGATCATTTTGTGACAAACTTATTATTCAATTTTATTTCAATAATTCACTAATGCGTAGATTCCTTTTGCTGTTGGGGAAATTGAAGGACCAGGTAAAAGCACGAAACCACACGGCTGAGAGTTACACTGCTACTTTGCGAGTTTTGTCCCCGCGTATTAACAGAAAAAATACGGCATTTTCTTTAAGGGGGGGGGGGTGTGCTTTGGCCATTCACTGCTGGATACAGAAATGGAATGGAACAAAAAGAGGTGTAAAAACCGTTTCATCCAGGTTGTTTCATTCCTCTAGTATAGGGTTGTTCGTCCCAAAAATGAAGAAAGAATGGGAATAGGAAATAACCTGGGTTGGATCTTTTTGGGATAAAACATCCCGCTCTTCTTTTCTACACAAGATCGGGCTAATGCAGACAGACGATGGAAACACTGCAAGTCAACATTTCGACGCGTGAAATTGCGCCATAAATAAACCGCCCTCGTTCCAAATATACCCTGTCAAAAAAGTATTCCACAGATATGTACAATTATAATTAAAGCGAACGGGTTTCATCATCAATTGTAATATACACGCATTTTTTTTCTTGATTCATGGCGTGTTTGACATTTTTAAATAATTTGACGTATTGTGGATTATTGATGTCGATCTTTTGTGTCTTTCCACGAAGAAATGGTATTTATATCTTTCATTATATACGTATTTAAAGTGGTAGATCCAGTCTCTTAGGACCATGAAGCATCCCATACTGCCTAACGATTATATATCTTCAACTCGATTATCACAGGTAGACATTTTAGCTTGAAAGCGTGAGTCTTGGTATTCGCGACGACCAAGGAATCTGATAGGCACCCCAAGCTGGGTTTTACTGCCGAAATATTCAGGGTATTACGTGGGGGGTTTGATAAGATGTACGTGGTTAAAGCGAGATCAAGCGTTCTATTGAAGATGGCTAACCCTGTGTTGGCAGAGATAGTTCATCGAAATTTTCCGGAGTGATCCCCCCTTGTAAACGGGAAAGGACAGGAGGCCTGGCGAGGGACAGCGTATGATCGTTCGGGTATAACAGAAAACACGGTTCTCGCTTACTTATTGACATGTACGTCAAATAATCCTTGACAACTGGAATTCGAAGAAAGAGTCAAGGCAAAATGTCCCTCATAATACACTGTATGGCGTATTGCTATCTTCATTAGCCCAGACGATGCAGAACAGTGGGACGTTAAACCCCATTTCATGTCATTTTTATTAGGATCAGGAAGCTAAGAGCATTTCTTATTACCTTACAATACCATATATGGATTATAATTTTTTTTTAGAAAAACATCAAAGGCAGATAATCTCTAGGCTTGGATGCAATCAGATCAAAAAGAATCAGATCAAAAGACTTCTGCTAAACCTTTCAAATTATCATGCCTTTTTAAACACTGAATCCCCGTCTTCGCTTAGCCCAGGTTAGGTGCATACTGCATAATAGTAGGACGTTAACACCCATTTCATTTCATTTAAACACTAAATTGCAACAGGTTCGAAATACGTCAAAAGATCAAATTAGGTCATAGACATGGACTGGAATGGATTCTTATCACCCGATATACTGAAACTAAAGCCGATTTTCCACTAGGCGAATTTATTCGCGCGAAGCGAATTGTTTCGAGTACAGGCATGCGCAGTACAATTTCAGGCATGCGCAGTATAATTTCAGGCAGTCTGAAATTATATTGCGCATGCTTGTACTCTAAAAATCTGCTTCGCGCGAATAAATTCGCCTAGTGGAAAATCGGCTTTACATAATATGGTTAATCTACTATGGCCACATATAATTATATATTGGGAGATAATTTATTCTACGCAGTTTCGATCAACTGTTTCATCCGAGTTTTTGTTCTTTTTTATTCTCAAGCCCCGGTAAGTGCGAACCGAGCGTGAACAATCAAGAAGGGTTTTCAGGGCCCACGTGGAGCCTTTGACATTCAAGTTAAACCGAGCCAGCATGGACTGACCATAGGAAAACATCTGGGGTAATCTTGCGTACACCCACTGGTAAATGATACCAAGGGTGCCCGACAGAGTATTCATATCATGCTTTATGCACGACATCGTTTACAAACATCATCTCTGGGCACAAAATTGACAAATGTGAGAGAAATATTATCAAGTTTAACGGCGACCTAACATCTACATCTAGTCCATCCGACCTTAAACCTGATAATCCATGCCTAGTTAAAATCTAGAATATAGCATATATTATTATTAGATCACCAATTAATAAGCCCAAAAATGAAAGGACCGCTTAACTCAATATCGTCTAACTTCTTCGAACTATTTCTCAATTTAAATCAACATTAATGTTATGATCTTACCCGGAAAAGATGGGCTTCTGATATCTAATAAATAAGACCAAATAAACAATTTACCATTTGTACACGAATTGTGTACCATAATTCGTTTCAGTGTCATTTGTAACTAAGGACTCGAAGAACTAGGCCTAGGCTAGCTCATAGCTAGATAGTCCACAAGTTCCGGCAAACGGTGACGTCATCAATTATCAGGGGCATGAGCAATAAACATTATCGGTGTAGACTGGAATAACCAGACTATAGAGATTTTCATTCGGTTGAGACTTCTGCCGTATTTCGCCGAACATAACTGATTAGAAATTATAGTAAAACAGAAACGACTGAATGTAAATAGTTTTTAAACATTCATATTACATTATTATATGCGTTCCGACCCATTGGTGTCCATTTCTAGGTCCTAAATTTTAGCGATTTAGCTCCTTTAACCCACGCGTCCGCGTCGTGTGGTACAGGGAGAGAGAGAGAGAGAGAGAGGGAGGAAGAGAGAGAGGGGGGGGGAGAAAAACAATGGGGTTTAACGTCCACCCGACACAAACTAGGTCATTGTGGGATTAACACATGGTTTAATTTTATTTCAATAATTCGCTTATGCGTAGAGGTCTTTAGCAGTGGAAGGAAACCGGGGGATCCGGAGAAAACCCACGAGGCTGTAGAGCGCAGAAGCTCGTTTTGTTTAACCCCAGACGTATAAATACTCCCGAGTTTCATTATTTACACCTTCGTGGTTTCGGGAAAGGTTACAAGGACATAAAAATACAAAAAAACAGATTTACCACTTGTCAGTCAACATATATCATTACCTACGTCCGTTTAATTCACAAATTGGGGCGTATTGATGATCGCATTGGCCAGGTTTTTGAAGTGCCTCGGCCATATCAAAGATTTCATGTCAATTAAACATTATTTACATGTGACGGCTGTACATCTACTATCTATTGACATCTTGCAGCCTCCAGCTACGGCCATATTGTTGATGACGTTTGGTCGACTGTTCGTCTGTGGGATGTTTTTGTGTTTGGGAGTCCATCTTGTAAATGGGGGAACATTTGTCGGGACATGTGGCATCTTTCTATATATATTAAATAAAGGTCAACTGTACTTTTATTGTTCTTTTGTAGTGACATTCACATGTTGCACGTGTACACGTAAGTAGGGGTCGCGGTTGGCGTTACTGTCAGTCAGTGTGCAGGTGCGACCCTCAGCTGTCCTCTGGTCACTTCAGCTGTCTCGCTACACTGCACAATTCGAGCTTTCTTCCCACGATGTTATATATTCAGAGATTGAAGTTCTCTAGCCCAGCTGTAGATAAAGGAGTAGATTATGACATAGTAGAGTTTATAGCACCTATATTATTCACCGTATTGGCTTATAACACTTTAAACTTCGCTATCCATACAATCAACCCTCGAGTCAAACCAAGTTAGCTGTGGGGATCAATAAAACGACGCAAATTACTCCGGTTACTCCTGCTGTTTCTTACCCACACCTTTTAATTTCTCATTAGCTATCGTCATCAACATCACAAATCTCTATCCTTTTTCTCAACTGCTACTGTTGATTTTTTCCCCCTGTTTTTTCCACAACAAAAGTCCAACAAACTGTCATTTAGTGTTATACATAGAGAGAGAGAGAGAGAGGGGAGAGAGAGAGAGAGAGAGAGAGAGATAAATGAGGTTTAACGTCCACTCGACATAAACTAGATTTTTCGGGACTAACGTAAGGTTAACATTATTTTAATAATTCGCTTGCACATAGGGGTCTTGGTAGTGGGGTGAAACCGGAGGACCCGGAGAAAACCCACGAGGTTGGACAGGCGACCCTACTCCTTGCCACCTAAAACCAGACTTTCGAAACCACACCAATTGACTCAATCACAGGCTTTATGATACAGCGCGCACACGCTAACATTCAGCCATCAATGACTTGACTTTTAATAACCTTGAGTTTGTAAGGTTAATTTTGATGACTCAAAAAAACATAATATGACCGATTTCTTTTAGGCCCATATTTTCGAAAGTAGTTTTTCTGACCAGTCATATTCTAAAAAGCTGACTAAATTTCGAATTCCGTTGCATGAGAAACGGTTTTTGAGACCTTCCGTCAAGCACCGTTTGCAAAGGGTTACCATTACCAACCAGACAGGAAAATCCAGAAGAACCTTCTCGGTCTGTTCACATGGGTGTATACATGATGTTTTGAAAAGGGGTGCGTTCGGGTCAGCCAATCCAAAGATGAAGTAGAGAGAAACACGAGACAAGGGCGACTAGATATGACATTCGTTGCATTAAATGAATTTGTTACAGTCTTTGTTAGAGTTTCTTATGTTCACAAAATATTTCCAACAAAGAGGTGTAAGAAATTCAAAACAACCAACTCAATGATACAACTCAGTAATTGTATTTTTGGTCTTTGAAGCTTAATAAATACCAATATATTGTTTATGTTTTTATGTAATAAACGATATTATATTGAATATATCTCATGAAATTGTATGTAATTGGCCTTCAGTTGTATGCATAAAAATTACAAAAAGCAGTATCGAAACGGCCAATTAAGTTCCAAGGAAACAGGTAATAGACACATGTTTATATAATGATATGCCAAGCGGAGCGGTGCAAACAACTTTATTAAAAGTGATAATTACATTTGCATCTTCCTGGTGACTTTGAAATGTTTTAAATCGATAAAGGTTGTTTAACGTGCTAAGAGATAGATAAGTAAAATAGATAATTTTGTGGAGTTGCCCCCCTTGAATATGGTAACCAATTATCCCAAAAGTGCACGGATAATTTCACCTATAGACTGCCCAGTTTCTGAATAATATTATTGAACTTTAATTTTTTATCGATTATGCTTTCCATCCATAATGTTGTTTACAAATGGAATTAACCAACTTCTCCCAAATGTTCATTCCATGCCATATTTCAAACGATCTTACTCCATTTTTTTTGTTCCCTCGTAATAATGGATCGAATATTTATCCGCCTCCAACAAGACGAAGAAATTGGCTTTCTAAATTAAGCTGAAGTCGGATGAGAACTGTCTAAACTATTCATGAGACAAGTATTGAACGCCATGTCAGATTCACTTATTATTCATTAAATCGTCTTGCGGATGGTAGTCCATATGTTTAATACCGAATGTTGCAATCCCAGAAAGATAAGCCGATTCTCTGCGTTTAACACCCTGCCATATATAATACACAGTTGATATTTTATAATAATTGAGGATTAATTTTGTTTATTTCAAAATGACGACTCATTGTGCTTTTGAAATAAACACGTGTTAGCTCGACTTTATGTCTTATAATAGAGCTATACAACATCTGCCAAATAAAAACATAAGTCGTGAACACAAATAATCCGTTTCCCAGGGATGATGGGAGACGTCAAACAATGGCCTAAAAACATTATTGATAATATTAATAATACCAAAAAAAAGGAGGAACTATGACAAATGGTTTTGTATAATTTATAATGTTAATCGTTGTCCTGCCATATGTCAGCGAGAAAGGAAGCAGGAAGCAACCCTTGAGTCAACTTACTAACAAAATGGCCTAACAGGAAACGTGTGATTGGTGATCATTTAAGTTTGGGTATTTACGATACTTAATTTGAGATCGACCTTAACCTCTCGAAATTTCTAAAGAGGTTTGGGTCATTTTACGTAATTATTTCCTTATTAGTGATATAAGGCCTTATACGGGCAATATGATTTCTCAAATTACGGATCTTTGCCATGTATGACTAATTAGCTATATAAATGGCTATTTTAGATAGGGCGAAGATTGTACGGCGATTATAAGCAGACGTGACGAATATAATTAAGTCAAATTCATCAAATTACATAGGCGGTAAATGAAATGGATAGATTTGCTTGTCCTTGCGGCTTGTAATTTAAGGATTATTCATATCTATCCTTCCAAGCAGTATTTTTCTATTCTAGTTACAAGATGCTTCATGATGTCATGACCCCGGTTGATGCATAAGAGTATATGACGTTAAACCCCATTTGAGTCAATGTTAACAATTAAGTATTGTTTCTAATTAATAATGACATGGCAACTCAAGAAGTGTTTGATTCGTGAACAACTTTCCCAAATTCTGCAGAATATCCAACAAAATACCACCCCCCTCCAATAAGTATAAAGACGACATTTCGTATTAAATGCTGACCCGGTCAAACGACAATTTTAAACCAGATATCGATCGTTGATTCATAGTTTTTGCCTTTCTGCTCCAATTCATCAGCCTCGATCAAGTTTTTTTTTTACATATAACTGCTGGCTGATGTTTGTTAATCGCCATGGCTTTCAACTTTAAACCTATAGTCTATTGACAAGATAAAGCCTGATCTAGTCATGTTTTATGACTAGCTAATGGATTGCTCTATCTACAAGCTAATTACATGGGCCCTGATTAATGGAACACGTGCAAAACTCTTTTTTGAAAAAACCTAATTAACTTCCTTGTTGACTTGGTTATTTACATTATGTGACCAGGTGTCCATCAAACCCATGGCAGACAATCTTATTAATAATTTTAACTCCGTCAATGTTATTATAGGTGTGCTTGGGAATTCACTTCCCCACGGCTTTTAATATATTATCCCAAATAATTTAGTAGCGAATAATAGTTGGATTGCATTTGATCGGCAACCCCAGAATCCCTACATCAAGTACCTATGGCCGTTGTTAACTTTGACTATATAGAAATTGCCCTTCATCCAGTTTGACTGAAAGCATGTGACTGTAGCCAAATCTTGCATTGAATGTAGATTTCCATCAAAGAGATCAATTTCAGGCAGGACAGCAATTAAATAAATTTAAGAAAGACATTTATGTAAAATTTTCATTATCTTTTTAATTTATATTTCACCATTTCATGGTTTTATGTCTTCAACAAATAATAACTTTAACAAATATATTTTACAAAAAGATTACAAATATACAAACGATACAATATAACATTGACACGTAGTAACAAAATGAATTTTCTTTAAAGTGAAATGACATGAAGCCATTCATTCAACCACTAAATATAATCTATTTCCATATACTCTAATTATAATAATATCTCTCATTCTTCACACACAAGTTCCATTTATACCATAGTCTACAATCACACAAATGAGTCACAAATGAAACTTAAGTCCAAATATGAATGTTTTTTGGAATAAATCGGTGATTTGTACACAATTGAGTTGAGTAATCCAACACGAATATTTGTTAGTTACTGTAACAAAACTCGAACATTGAGCATGTTATGTCGGAGACGTTGTCGGAGGCGCAACAGCCGGGACAGGTAGTTAGGTAAAGTTCAATTGCATCAATTATTCACTTGGTTGACGTTGACGTTCCTTTACAAGCGTCACCCTTCCTCCTTGTCGACTAGTGTGTTTTTAAACATTGAAAACTGTACATATAAGCAGTTTCTGAAAAATACAAGTTATAAAAAAACATGAATATATTTTCATAACTATATAAATATACACTTTATAATATGAAGGGGATTTATTTTGTGTAACTGTATCTTTCATTTACTCTGATAAAGTGAACTGTTTACGAAACCCGACGTGCACCTGTGCTGACTGTA
This sequence comes from Patella pellucida, assembly GCA_917208275.1. Classification (NCBI taxonomy): domain Eukaryota; kingdom Metazoa; phylum Mollusca; class Gastropoda; family Patellidae; genus Patella; species Patella pellucida. The sequence continues at coordinate 12,020,567 of OU795037.1, forward strand.
TAACACCGCTCCCATACCATTGAGGCGCCAGTCTGTCGCCGATATGGTCTGCCAACAATTTGAGGTATTCTAATTTGTCCAGCTGCAAGCTAATAGCTTCAAGCTAAAATTCACACAACTTCTAAATGAAATATTGAAAATACTAACCTGTTTTTGTTCATTAGCACATATATTTTTGAAGTAATTTCATTTACTTTGATGGTGGTCTCAATTCCGCCTCTTCCATTTCAATATCACGTACACAGTTGAAATTCTGAAAAGACAAAAAAATACAGAACATTAGTAAATAGTTATTATTAACCTTGTGGTTGTTTACGAACATAGATGACATTTATAGAAACTTGATGCGAGATTGCTCAGGGGCCATACACGAAATTAAAAATATCCATGTTTAATAATCTTTTGCAGATAACTAATAAAATAAAAGTCGAAGCTGGGCGTCCGACATTGGAGGAGTAAGAAATAAATAATACGCGGAAAACCGCTATGAATGTTACTATGATATGGTTTTGAAAGCTTGTTGTAGACTTGTAGGCAATCATAAAATCAATACATGAATGGAACCTACCTCTTTGCGAAGGGAGTTCGACGCTGGTTTCTCCGATAATGGCGTCCGGCTGATGGCACTGAGCTGAGGGAAGCCAGATTTTGATGGTTGAAATTCTAGTGCCAATTCCAAATCCAGAATGTAATCAATCACATGTTGTAAAAGGTCCTTTTTAGATATTTTCTGTCCATGATTCACTGTGGGCACTAAATCCTTCAATTTGTGAAAACAAGCCGTCATTTCGGCTCCATCGTCGAATTTTCCTTTGGTTATTTTTAATTCCTTGATACCGAAGTCGGTGGATGGGACACGGGTTTCAACAACAGCCTTCATTTTCGGTTGAGTAATGTAGATAAGTAAATCCAAGTGACTTGAGTAAAACTAGTAGATTGCGATAGATGAGCTCGGTTCGACTGAGAAGGTGGATATGACTTCAGAAATTGCTCACTGGCCTTATAAACGAATCTGACTGTGTGCACAAGCATTCACACGTAACAATATCCAGAATAGGCCCCGCCTACTCATTACATATTGCGAGAGACACAGTTCAATCGATATGTCAAAGCCGTGACGTCTTAGCCAATCAGAAAGTTTGTTGTTATTAGTTTGGGTCTTTAGTCCCGCCCCTAAAGACTATCAGTTAATCTCTCACAACCACAAAATAAACACTCGCGGCTATTGGAGTTATTTTACGATTACTTTACCATTGAATAGGGTATATCGTAAAAATTAAGAATATCGCGCAATTTTCAATAAGGTTTACTTTTTAGAATGGCTTCAGTAAGATGGTCGATAAACCGACAGTTACCTCAGTCCTCAAAAAATTTTCACATGACATTTTCTATCATATTTTGCACGTGATAACTCGGTGTGAACCACTACAATCAAGAACACCGTTGGTAGACGGGTTGGCGCCGTAGTTGTGACGTCACCCATTCAACACTGTGTATATATCCTCTCAAGCCGGCGCCGGCTTGGCGGTCGCTAGCGTTACCGATCTGTCAATCAAACAAAACTTCAAAGAAGCCGCCCTCCACTCTCTGATAAATTGCATTAAAATTCGTCACCTTCGGCCCTTGGTTACTACTCACTTGCACACCTGCGAATTTGCATATATTCATGTGTGTTTGGAGTGTTTTGCTTTAGAAGGACTGGCGCCAGGCAAATTCGAAAGATTAACGAAAATAAATAAGTGTCTCGAATGGTTTTGTAGTCGAGATGGTGACGAGATCATGTTTTGCAGGGAGTTTCGGTATTTTGCACCAAACAACCATAACATCTGTGGCGACAATCTAAATGTTCTACAATATTTTCTCATAAAGGTCCATCAGTGTCTTTCTTCACCGGTGGGCAGACTAACCAAGGTGCATCCAAACACTCAAAAAGAAACTTGAACTTGAAAAAGATTTAGTCACGATTCTTTTTAATAATTTCTGAATTTAACTTTTGAAAATTGCAATTCACAAATAATAGTTAAATATGTTTAAACTGAGAATTTATGAAAATATTTAATCTAGTTTTTGATTATTTTTTTCGGGGTAACATTTTAGGAAAAGTACATTGGGAGATTCAGTTCGTATAATTTCACACGGTTTGGGTGACAAGGTGACACTGGATTGAGTAATACTCTTCACCATTTGACCCGTCCGTATATACAGGTGGTCTCTCTTCACCAATCTTAACTCACACTTAAAAATAGCGTGTTGAAAACACTTCCTCAAACAGTCACACTCGTTCCGTGAAATTACTTTAGTAGTGCTTAGCAAAAACAACTCGTTGACTATCGGTGATAATAGATTTTTGCCGAGGTGTTGATGATTTTAATTTAATTAGCTTTCCACGTGAGGAAACCACATCTCTGAAAAGGTACTAGCCGGACGACTCGACGCTATTAACATTTTGTATTCAATCAACTCCATCCAAGTTGCCACTAATGATTGTCTGCCGTGTAACGTTAGAGTCATTGAGATGTTTTGGTTTAAATGCAGATTTCGAGAATAAACAGAGACGTCGGATAACTAGCATTGTTATGGCTACATCTTGGGTGTCATCTGTCTGAAAGTCGATGCTTATGTCTTTCAAATAATCAACAATCCTCGACAAGACCGCTCCGATGTCTCCTTGAAGGTGTGATTCCACAAAAACAAATTGTTTTTTCTCTGTCTTTCGAGGAGCTAACATGAATTCAAGGCAGTTCTCTTAAGTAGTTGTCATATTATCCATGTATTTTAATTTATTTTTAATGGGGTAATGGATTTCACATGAAAGTATATGGTGACCACACTCGAAGTTGCATGCCAATTTATTAAATACAATTTTAGAAGTTATGCGAGGTCTCTTAGTTTATGGCACCATATTTGAGATAACTTTAATCGCTGGGGTCTTTCTCTGGCATAAGTTGGTAATCCAGCCATGGGGTTTTGCAGACTTCTGACTGTTTTCAATTCTGGTGTCTGATTGATGCCACAATATGTTCCTGTTTAACAAGTTGATTATCTCGAAGATACAGCCTGTTTTTCTTCCAGATAATATGTCGGCACCATGTTTCTACAATATCGCAGCTGTTGAACCGTGATAAAATTGGCGACGCAAGTCTGCCTCCTTGAAATGAATATTGCCTATCATGTGTTGTATATAAATTTTGCACCATAAGTTCTGATAACTTAGTCTGTCTTTAATTTTAAGCTGATAAACCACATTTGTTGCACATAAAATTCCACGGGTATATTCTGACACCCCTTGATGAGCGAATTAGAAGGTTCATAAAGGTATGTCTGTGATTTAAGATATTCTAACTAGCAGAAAAAACACTTGTTAATCTTTCTCCTCCATGGCGGCTGTGCGTCATACAAGATGGAAAATCTGTTACATCCATTATTTTATTTTTTAAACTCAATTTTAGTAACACACCTTATTTTGTCTGGAATTGGATGGAGAAAAAAATCCTGCCACAAATTTTGGCGCATTATCCCGATCTTTGAACACGTGTTTCTGTTTCACAAAACAACATATGCCACGAGCATGGCCGGCATGATGCACCCCTATATTAGACATTTCACCAAGTTTACTAACTAGCCCAGGTGTGGTGGACATTTTGTTCGTTCGTCCATCTGTTCTTTATGAACAAAGAGGCAGCTGAGAGAAACTTCATCCGCCCTTTCCCACACTGATTAAGAGCCCATCGCCATATTTAGAGACCGAATGAGGCTCGAAAACTTTGGCCAGAAAAGTTTTCAAGAAGTTGACCAGCATGCTACGATACGTATCCATTTTGGATATATTAATACGTTCACTTTTAGGCCCAAAGGTGTATAATTCCACAGTAGTTTGCTACGAGTCGCGTGCCGAAGTGTGCATAAAAGATAAGACGCGTGCGCTTTGTATTCAGAAACGCTGGGAGGTGGGACTTAATGACATTCAGCCATTGTTGACGATGATAACCTCATTACACTCAGTAAACAGCGGCGCGTGCTAGAAGGGCTTTCCCCATTATTCACCAATCAGATTATGCCACGTCACACAAAGATAACCCATCAAGCTCTAAAAATAACTTTTTACATTTTTTACTCAGTAACTTTTATACTGAGCCAACCGAGTTGTAAAATTGACAGAGAAGTTTATGCATCAAGTACCCACAAGTATCTGTGCGAATAAGACTATTATAACAATCAAGATGTCGTTTTCTGATATAACCGATGAATTACATTTATAACGGATCTATAACTGACTTATTAATGGTACAATTTTAAAGAACTAAACTAGGTAGAAATCCGCATTAAAATAATTTGCATGGCCACTAGTTAAACAGGCGTGTAGGTCACTCCTTTGGGCCTTAAATGTAATATACACTATTAATTAAACATGCATGAACAAGGCAAGACCATAATGAATTTTCGATGCCATCGGAGGACTCCGATTTTAAGAAGATTAGAATGGTACGACAATTTAATGATTTAATTTAAAATTGATGACGCGAGACTATCGCGAAGAAACCAGTACAGTGGTTACAATCAATGCATATATCTTGATAACTTCCCTCGAAATGAAGTTATTTGAATGCCATTTTCCATATATTTATTTTGCATTATCTATTTTTGAACTATTGTAATAAGAACTCCCAGCTCTTAATCTAAATCTTAATTCTTTAAAACAGATAACACTTTCGGCATGAACGCAACTGGATTCCAATTGACTACATTTTTATTTTGCCATAGAAAATACTATACCGGACCCGTTTTCTTATAAAGTACCAACACCAGCTGTTTGTAACTGACAGAGAACGTTATTCCTGGCAAAGCAAGCAAAAAGCTCCATAACTTTCCGGCGCCTGTCCAACCTCGTGGGTTTTCTCCGGTCCCTCCGGTTTCTTCCCACTGCTAAAGACCCATACTCGCCAGCGAATTATTGAAATAAAATAAAACCATATGATACTCCTTAAATGACCTAGTTTGTGTCGAGTGGACGTTAAACCTCTTTTCTCTCTCCCTCTCTCTCTCTCTCTCATAACTTTCCGGTCATCAATGATAAGTTGAAATATTCAGTTAAGAATTAAATAACAAAAAGTTATGGAACAATTAATATCCTATAAAATATACGCATTGGATTTATCTCATGTCATGTGGTTTGTAATACTTGAGAATGATGGTTAAGATGGATTCCAAAGATAATATGTTAATCTGTGACATGTTGTTCTATCAAATTGATCAACAAGCAAACATGTAGCACTTCCGACATGAAGTGGTCTCCTACATGTCCCTGTAATTGGTGCCCGAGGGGCTTCCCACGTTCACCAGTTAACTTATCTGAGAATTTATATGTATCTTATTAATCTATGAAGCCGCAGAAATTTGATTACATAAAAAACATACAAGGCTATGTGCATACATAATAAAAACAGTAAAACACTGTACAGTACACAAATAAACATAGACTGTCTAAATAGAGAGAGAGGGGGGGGGGTGGTATTTAACGTCCACTCGATACAAACTAGGTAATTTCGGGACTAACATAAGGTCTTTAGCAGTGGGAAGAAACCGTATGACCTGAATAAAACCCACGAGGCTGGACAGGCGATTCTACTCCATATAACGTACAACCGAGATTAGAAACCACGCCAGTTGACTCAATGACAGGCTTTATGATACAGCGCGCACGCACTGACCATTTAGCGCCCCCCCCCCCTGTCGAAATAGAAACATAAAGATGCATCTAAAAATAACATAAGTGTTAAGTATACGAAAGCTGCTGGTGTTCAGCATCAATGTGTTAGATTGTTTGGATTCGTTCAGTTCTTTTTAAGAAAGATGACACCTTATATAAAATTAACCCAAGACGTTTTTATCTTATTGAATTCCGCCCCTAATCTCCTGGTATATATCCATGCCAATGGCTTACACAACAACATAGTTACTAAGTTCATACATCTGATAATTTGTCGCAGATGCGTATTCTATAATTATAGACTGACAATGTGGCGTTCTGGCGTTCTATGAATTTCGTTCTCCACAAATTGTAGCATCAGCCCAGCCCTAACCCATTCCTATTAATATCCGCACTGAGGGTTTAGTGGGGGTAGTAATGGGAAAGCTTGGAATTAGATATTTTTATACATGTTCGACTTCTTCTTTTAAGCTACCTTAGAGTTCAACTAAATTTCCTTAAAAAAGAAATTATTCATATATTGATAGGTCTTGTTTTAACCCACCCGAAATGTATTCACCTTCAGGGAAACAGTTTAACTCAGTCTTAAAAAAAACCCCACATTAATCTAAAAAGAACTATTCAGACCAATCAATGCTAAAGGAAGTTATGGCCATCTAAAGTTCTCTTAAAAAAAACCACATTAATCTAAAAAGAACTATTCAGACCAATCAATGCTAAAGGAAGTAATGGCCATCTAAAGTTCGCATTACTTTTTATTGATTTGATGCCGCCATCTTGTTTTCTCTAAGATCGTTAGCCGACGGTACAACCATGTTTCTTCGACCTCAAGACTGCATCTGTCTCAACCAAAGAACATTTTGCAGTCCTTGTTTCTGTTTTTTTTTAAAATACTGAAAATCATCATTAGTTGCCTGGCGCACAGAAGCTCGTAACCATTTTTATCAGTGTTTAGAACTAGCATCAATCTAGTCTCTATCATCCAAACAAATATTCTCCGTACGTTGAAGACTAGGGGGTTCTGGGTGACCGAGACTAGCATCAATCACGATGCATTTCAGTATCTGATGCCATTTTTTTTCGCAAAACGTGCAACTGGCGTTTATAATTGCATAAAGGCCACCTGATCGACGTGGGATCTCGTAACTGATAATTTCTTTACTCTAACTTTTTCGCCACATTGTTGTCATTCACGTGGCTTGATATTATTTAATAACTATAAAATCACTGAGGTATTATTTTTACAATAGAGCTGTTACAATTGACAGATACAACAACAATAAGGTTATTTGTTGAATGGTACAAAAGATCCAGGCAAATAGTTCACATATCTCCAATTAAATAAGCTAAAGTGAAACACACACACAGGTTCGACATCATTAACGTTCTTGATACGAGGATATAAAATTTCTTGTTCTTTGTCGCTCGTGAAACATTAGATCGGTTCAATTTATTTATTCAACATACGATCTACATGTGGTGTTCGTTTCAGCCTATCATGTTTATAATTGCTTATCTTTGACGGCTTTTGTTTCCTTATAATGACGTGAGCAAACACGTGCAATATTGCTACGTAATGAACACGTGCGTTTGCAAGTTGTGACGTAATAAAGAACCTGTTTGTGTCGACATGAGAAACTAAAGATAATTTATGTCACAAATCGCCCCTCTGTCTATAAACTAACAAGGCCTTTGATGACTTACTACAAAGAGTTTTTAAGACACACCATTAGAGATGTTTTAGATACTTGACATACGTCCACAGCAGGAATGAACAACTGTTTATATAAAAATGGTTGAAGATGTGATTGTCAATGCTTCGAATTCATTTAACCGGAGAAATGTCTTTTTGTATAAGAGTATTTCTGTATTTGAATATTTAAAATTGGATCGCCTCGGTTTTTTTAATCAATATATAAAATTTAAGATATCTACATTCTCGATATACTCCAAGATTTTACTGACCATTTTCTGAGATCTGTTAAAAAGCAACTTAACAGGTGATGATATAAAATAATATCGTTAGAAAGTACAGCAGAACGAATGAATTTGCTCAAAAAGTAATGCAGAGGTTTTAACGTCCAAACGCCTCTCTCTTGTCCCGTGTCGAATTCCAACTGCCAAGGGATCTTTTACGTGCATGCGAATGTGCACACAGGACATCGGTTTTACGTCCCATCCGAACGACTAGACAACTGTCCTAGCCAGGCCCCCCATACTGCACCACTGACAAAAAACCACACCGGAAAATCTGAATGAACTTTCTCGGCCATTGCAGGGATCGAACAACTGACCCCAAGAGTAGCGAGCCAGCATCTTTCCCACTTAGCTATGTGATGCCCCTCTTAGGGGAGGGGGGGGGGTAGTAATTGGCAAAATGAATATGTTTACCCTTTCCTGAATGGCACATTTGTCATTGAGCTTTAGCAACCTATATTTGAGTAAAATATTAGCCGTGTTTATATATACGTGTAGATGTATTTTTGTTTCATATAATAAAATGTTTTTTGGGTGCTTACCTCAACTCATCAGGGTATTGCATTCTTAAAAGTATTTCAAATACAAAACTTATACGATGATGTACTGTCGATCAAATTGGGAACCCAAATGTTATCGATTGAGATTCAAACAATTATATATGTTTTTGGCTCATATTCAGTATCTACATTCCATTTATTTTTCAAATAATTTAATTCAGAAACAAATAAGTCTAGACATGGCTTGCAATTAACTAAAAATGTCGCGCCAGGAAAATTGTGTTGCCTCTATCGAAAGGTACTACATTGATTTAAGATTCATTGCTCCAAATAATTGGAAGTTCAGCTGTATGTATAATTAATTAATTACCAACTGTTCATTAATTCTAAGACAGTTCCCACAGTCGTCATTAACATAGTATAGAAAATTATAGTCACGACCATGTAGATTTGATTAGTGAAGTAACTAGAACAGAAAAACCGAATTAATCAAGTCTGAATTAGCCAGAGTTCAAGTTTCGAGCTTCAGAATAAATTAGTTCATGTATAATGGTGATTTAAATAAAGCTTTTCCAATGATAATTTACATTATTTTACTTTCTTTTTACTTTTGTAATGAATGTATTTTTACGTAAGATTTGTCTGAAACCCAGCACAATACTTTGTAATGACGACTAGCGGTCGAATTCCAAGCTGGTCATTGAAAATACATGTTTTCTACTTTTGTTTTTAATTCGTAATCATAGCATCTTTAAACAAACTTATTTTAGAAACCAAGCCAAATAATCTGTTTAAGTAACCGATTTAAAATATTTGATTATATATTAAATTTGGCTTATCCGATCATTTACCTGTTTCAGAGTCTTTTTATGTTAATATTTATTATATTTGTCAATTATTGTAATAGTAATAAACATCATTAACACAGGTCAACATGTATCACAATTGACCCCTTAGTCACTTATTGAAACAATAGAATATAATGACCCCCCAATCAGTGTGTCAGCTTCTACACTAATATTTCTGACATTTGTAGCATATTAACTGCATTATGTATCATTCAGAATACCACCAGCTAATCGGCTATCTTAATCGTCTACTCCGTCCCAACACGTACACGTGTATAGCTTGTCATAAGAGTAATCGGTTATTTCAATAATAAGCTTGTGTTCAAATGAATAACAGGTGTTCAATGTTTTGGCTAAAATTATCGTAAATTAAAATATTTACTCCGTATCTCGATGTAGTTCCGCACTACCTCTGTTTTTTTTTTGTATAGCGCCAGCCATGAAAGACGTCGACGTCGCCCATAAAATTATATGAATCAAGCTTTTAGGACTGAAATGTGTGTTGTTTGAACCAGGATGCGATCCATGTATTGAAGATGAAGAGGGTGGAGTAAGGGTTTAAGTCCGACAATGCCAAACGTCCTGTTTACTCATTCAAAAAGATAAAAATCCCAAGGTAATATTTTATCCCCCCCCCTTCCCAACCCTCCTCGAAGTTAAAGATAGTCCATTCGGGTGCTTAAAGTATGATGCGCCATTTGAATTTCCTCTAAAACAGCAAATATAGCACGTCTTATCCCACGCTAATATGTACTCAGAATGATTATTTAATTAAGAAAACATAATCAAAATACTAATGGGATTTAAAGCCCCAATACCACTCTTGTTGTAACTGAATAATATGTTCCAAACTTTATTCTGGTCAAAAATTTGTACTATTTTACAATATTTAAATTAAAAAATGATACAAATTTCATCTTAACACACATAATTTTAAAAATTGGAAAAATTCAACTACATGCCGTAACATGGTTTGAAGAGCCTCACGTAAGCACTTTCAAATGCAACATGGATTTAAACACATTTTCGAACCCTCTGGACAAGTAAGATAGGTTGTAATGGTTAATTTACACAATGGGTGGGACACTTTTTTTTCTGAACCTGTCAAGCCAGCAAGAGTGTTATTGTCCCATTAAAACAAGCCTACCTATGAAATTTCGGACCCAAAACGGTGGTGGACTTATTTACACAGCGAAGCAGTCTGTATAGCTCATTGACCTTTCGATTTCACATATCTACATGTGTGTAAATACTGAAGGGAATTCAACTAATTTTTAACTGATATTCGTATTAGTGATTTTTCCTTCACAATATTGTTGTTTGTAAGTTATATCTACAGCGCTAAAATGGCTCGTCCGTACTTTAATTAAAAGTGATTTGAAAATTTATTGAAGTCAGATAATGCCAAACATCATGTATACAGTATCCGAAATTGAGTAATTCATGTTGTATTTGATGTATTTTTACATCGCATGCTCAAGCAGGTGTTATAAACGTATTTTGTTTAAATAATAACCTGTTTCATTCAAGGTTTAATCGTTTACATTAATAATAATGTTTAACAGGTCAAACGTTGTGGGGGGTGTTACAATTATACAAGTGTTGTCATGCTTTGTTAAGCTATATTGCCTAGTATTATTAAACTTCAACACATACTTACAAAAGAGAATATTATTTTTTTTTTATTTGAGCAACTTTTCGACGAGTATTCTTTCGACGTTATTCATCAGGTACAATAACAAATGTATGCCTATAATACACATGCAAACAAAATAAATTAGTAATTGTTCTTGTATGAGTTATAGTTTATCGCTCTATCCATCTTCATACTCAAGGATTCGAAAGTTCTTAAACTAAAGCAAGAACTTAGTCATATGTTGTCAAAAACGTTTAACTATCTTAAAACAGTTAAAACACTTATAAAGATACACTACTTCTAAATGTATTTACATCCTACGTTTCGATACACATACAGGTATCGTTCTCAAGCAAATATATGTATGTGTATCGAAACGCAGCATGTTAATAATTCAGAAGTAGTATACCCATATAAGTGTTTTTAATTTGTGAAAAATATTTATATGTCTTATAGGATTAAGTGAAGAAAGTTTGTCGAGAACTTAAGTCAACCGTTTTTGTCTACGTTTCACTATCGTAAATGAGTATGAAAGTTAGTCAGGAATTAAGTAAACTGTTTTTGTCAAATTAAAAATAAAAGTTGAGATTGCCGATTTTACTCTACAGAATATATGGGTTAGCAAATACCGAATTCATTCAACGATTGGGTTATAAAATTTATTTTAAAAAATAAAAAAAATCTGTTCGGGAACTGAAAAACTTTACAATTAGAACGACTCACTTAAAAGTTAACATAATGTAAAGAGCGACTTCTTTACTGGGAATATCAAGAGCGAATTGTAGTGAAAACATAAGACAATAAATTTGCCGAGAATAAAAAAAAATATTCTTCGATTGATATAGATAGCCAAAGTATATAAATCGTGTCTGTTTTTTTGTAGGATTTGTTTGAGTGTGAAATAGCTTTATTCTCTTTAATATTACGAAACCTATTTAAAAGAAAATGGTTTTGTGTTCTGGAAACCATCTTGCTTGGGGAATGTCGGGATTATGTAGACAAAGTTTGAACATTAAATGTTTTCTTGTACATATCTATCCAAAAAACATTATTGGCTTGAGATGTGTACAAACAGAGCACAATTCTCTGTGGCGTTGTTACACAGTTCATTTAAATTGATTTTGAACCGTTTAAGTGCTTGGCGACAAAAATCAAATTCACCTATTGGTAAAACAAAAGCTTCTTATAAGATGGCGGATCAGTGTTTGCCAAGAACACAACCACAGCCTAACGATTAGAAGCACTGCCAATTTACATGCTGTCTTTAACGAACAGACAATGTTTACAAACTAACAAACGTATCCTTGTTTCTCGCCATGACAAACAGTCTTTCTTCGAATATATGTGGAATGTCGGTTCAAAGAAAACATGGCCCAATATCAACAAAGATGGCGACTTCCAGATACAAGAACGCGGTTTGGGGTATTTTAACAAATCAGCTGGTTACAGGTCTAACATTGTGCGTGATGGGTCCGTGGGGGAAAATGAAGTTTAATCAAACAAAAATCTTTGTTTTTGCTTTGTTTTTGTGTAGCTTTATATATATGCTGATATATCTTGTGATTTGCACGGATTCATTTTGTCTCCAGGCTAAATAGAGCCATTGTTATTCGGCGTATTCTTTTAAAAAAATATCATGATATATTTTCCGTCTTTGACATCAGCTGTCGATCTGTGAAACATTCGTCTGAGGAAAAAGAGTCAACCCGAAATGTGTTCATATAGGCAATCTCCATTAATAATTCTTTGCGATTATAAAAGTTGAATCATTCAATTCAGATTGCAACAATTAATTCATGTTTCTTGGGATATTCTTTTTACAAATGCAATCTAACATCCAATTATGCTGAATGTGTGTTATGTAAAAGAGTGTGTTGGTGCCAGCCAGACTCGTAAGTTGTAATGTATGAATAATTTTCACCAATTTTAGGATTTTTAAATGGCAAATGAATAAAATATGAAATCAACATGTGACTCATTTGTTTCGTTAAATTACCCGTTTCTTTTTTTTTTGCGACTGTTTTCTAATACCCACGAAAGGGAAAACGGCGGTGTTCTCTGTCCAATTGTCACCCTAATCCGTAAATTAACGTATATATTTTTTAAGTTAACCTTTCACAGCACCCTGGTGACAATTTAATACAATTACAATGATTGCACGGTGTGAATTACTAGCGAATAGAAGATATATATCGTCTATATTGGCCCTATTTAGACTCTTCCCACCTAATCTTTCTCTAACCTAGCCGATCGGCGCCAGTCTGTCTCGCTCCCGATTAACTCATAAATTGATTACGTAAGCACAACAATGGCTTCAGTGACGTGACCCTGGAGTGCAAAGGAATCTAAACAATCAAACAATTTATCACGTGCATGTATACTGAAGTCCCCTCTACCTTACCAAGGTGATAATAGTATTTATATGTCCTAGGGATAATAGATACAATGCATGTCTATTCTTACAATAGTAAATCATTTATTTTCAGACAAATAGTAAATACCGATACAGGCCAGAGATAACCCTTATCTCTCAGTATGACAGCTCCTCCTTCTTAAACATACTGTATAGCTTCAAAAAACAAAACTACATTTGTTCTTTCTTCAGATGCCAGAAAACGATGAAACCATATCCCAACCATAAAAACTAAAAATAGCTGATATCAAACTTCTGACATCAAAATTCTGCTCATTTTATGTGGAGATTTGTATTTCTTATATTTGAAAATTAAATAACTATTTATTTATGTATGTCTAACGTGAGATTTAAAAATCATTTCAGAAGAAAGGTGCATCTGAGTCAATAAACGAATTTATTAGAATTTAGAAAGCCTGTATATAAATTTATAAAATGTTGCAATTAAAAAAAGGTTATAGATCTGTTTTCGCATCTGAAAACTACCATTTTACGAAAGATGTTATTGTATGGAGGGTGGTAGATATAAAATGTTTTGATATTGTTTTTATACCGGTATAAATAGCTTACAGAAACATGATAACACACCTCTTTCATACTTATAACTTCATAATATATATGACATAAGACATCAATTATAAAGATTATTCTAAATCTTCCTCGAGTAGAAAATGAGACAAAAATAAATAACTCTTACGTATTCTATTATGATTGTGAAATAATGACCAGAATTAGTGGGAGTAATGTAACCACATTTTGAGGTTATTGAAATTAAAAATATTTTCTAAATCTACAATTATCATTTTCTGTATTGTGTCTTCGTAATTGATTGCTTGTAAACTACCATTTAAATAAAATAAATTTATTAGTTTCATAGAACGTGACAACCTTATATATTTAACTCATTTTTTTTTAGAATTTTGAAGAAAAAAACAAAACAGGATATGTAGAAATTTGTTTCTCCAGTTTCAGGATGTGACGTATTCTTTTCATCCAACCACCTTGAGTTTATATAAAAAAATGATGTTCCTTTATACATCAATTATATATTAATATATGACAGGTCATTATATAATGATTATATAATGATGTTGTGGTGGGGGAACAGGAAAACCATAAACAATTGAACCCAAAGGTTACATCTATCATGTAACACTCCCAATATATGACCTTTGTTTCGGTCTTCAACATAATAGGGCTTATGAAAATTTAATAGGGAATGTTATCGCATCAATCTTTTATATTTGGCGACGGAATCTATCAGATGATAACTGGACCAAGGTCACAACAAGACGGATTGTCAATCAGCATCCGTCTGACCCACAAACAAAAGAATTCAGATACTTGTTCATAACCTCAGATATAATATGATCTAATTCTGTTATAACATCTACTCGATCTCTATTCATGAAAGAACATCCAGGTACTTTCATTATTTAAATAACTGGTGTATTTTGTCATGAAAAATAAATGGGTTTTTTTGTCATGAAAAATAAATGGGTTTTTTTGTCATGAAAAATAAATGGGTTTTTTTGTCATGAAAAATAAATGGGTTTTTGTGTCATGAAAAATAAATGGGTTTTTTTGTCATGAAAAATAAATGGGTTTTTTTGTCATGAAAAATAACTGGGTTTTTGTGTCATGACAAATAACTGGGTTTTTTCGTCATGAAAAATAACTGGGTTTTTTCGTCATGAAAAATAACTGGGTTTTTTCGTCATGAAAAATAACTGGGTTTTTTCGTCATGAAAAATAACTGGTGTATCTATTTTGTCATGAAAAATAACTGGGGTTTTTTGTAATGAAAAGTAACTGGTGTATTTTGTCTCATGAAAAGTAACTGGTGTATTTTGTAATAAAAGGTAACTGGTGTATTTTGTCGTGAAAAGTAACTGGAAGTAACACTTTCATTACAGAGATCTAATATGTTTTGCAACAGTGCTCAGGTTTGACAAAGAGAAATTAATATAAATTTTCACTGAAATGCAACAACATGCCCTTTGATATTTTTGCATTATTCACGTTGTACGGTTTCAAATATGTCCGTTGAAGTTGGATGTCAAAGTGCACGAATGCAACAAACTGTCTTTGATATTTTTGCATAATTCACGTTGTACGGTTTCAAATAACATGTTTGTTGCAGTGGGATGTCAAAGTGCACGACCTGTACTGTCATTAATCTCAATGCTATTACAGTGTTATTTCTACAAGGGTTAGAAATTGGCTTCAAATTATTTTACGACCACTTATCTACATAGCGTTACTTAAACGATTTACCATGCTATTAATCTTAGGCGCCAGTCTGTCTGGGTCTTGTACCTTATTACTAAATAACAAACAGGGTAATCGGGTTAGTGTGGATAAATAAATAAAGTCATGTCGGAAACAATACAGCAATTAAGTAAGTTTTAATGTCTAGCAGTTAGTTTAATTAAGCGATAATGATATGATTTTTAAAGGTGCTAGGTATGATCCCGTTTAATCTCTACCTGTTAATCTTCCTTACCTTGCTTAATTAATCGCCCGTCTTAGTCTGATTTTTGGTGTGATGATGAATCGCCTTGATATTGAAATAAATTGTAGTTATACCCAATTTTACGAACACTTTTTTTTCTCACAAAACTTATCGAATTAATCATCGAATTATAAGATATCTTTCTCTGCTTTGCTGTGGATCGACGAACACTTCTCTCAAGGTACATGTAGTTATTGAATGGAAATTAAGGGCTATTAATTTAGGTTTTCGTGAGGGCTGCCCATCGGTCAAATATTTTTTTAACAATATGCAACCAAGTTCAACGACCAGCCTCCCAAAGGATTTCTGAAATGATTAGAGAGGGCTATAATAATCACTTCAAGTCATTGAAAGCCCCCCCCCCCTCCCTCTAAAATATAGGGGTTGAATTGTTCATTGCGTTAGAAAGATATCCAAAATATGTATTTACAAAATAGTTGGAGATTCAAAAATAATAAAATATTGAACCAGTTTGAAACAAATTGATTTACCATTGGTTGTAGCTGACTTACTATGCTCCGATAAATTATTCCAGTGATGGCAGAAACTATTTATCCTAAATCTAATTTGACATCTAACCATTATGTACATTTTAGTAATTGTATTGATATGTGTATTTAGCATATTTATTAAATAAGGAGACGAATTAATATAAGCCTTTGGCTTGTTTTTGAATCCTTAACTTTTGTCAGTGTATGTATAATATATATCTTATTTGAATAAAATATTGTTTTAATCAATCTACTGATCTCTATAGAACATGTAATAAAGTTTATAACAGATTATAACTAAATTCAAAGTTGGAGTTGAATTAATTTTATTCGTGTTTTTAATGTTTAATGTAGCCGTATAATGTCGTTATACATATGCATCGAAAACCAGCGCATTTCCTATTTTTACGACCTATATTATTGTCATCCGTCCGTTCACAAGATCTGGTCTGGTAAAAACAATAGAGAGGACATTTTATTAATATATTTGATAGATTTGGTAAATATTTCTTGAAGCTTTAATTTCCCAGATATTCGTAGAATATACCCCCCCCCCCTCAGTCGTTATAATAAAACAGCGAAAAACGACCTTTTGGACTGCGCGGACAACTTGCCGCCAATGACCCAGCGTCCTATTTTTTTTATTTTAATAAATTTATTTATCTATTCATGATGCGGCCACCTTTATATTCAGCAAAATACAGGATATCAAAATAACAATCTTTTCTCATCTCTTATAAAACGTTAATAAAACATCTCTATCTTTGTTTCTTAAACATTAATGTTGGCTTCAAAATCTAAGAACCTGAAACCATAAGAGACAGAATAAACGCTAAAGCGATCAGAGGTTATTCTATAAAATGGATATATCGGTGCGTTATCTATTATTTATCTGTTATAATCCACAGTATTAAAGCTCTCGGGTTATGTCGATGAATAATCAAATATTGAATATAGACCGATTTGAAGTTAATCGTTGCAACGAACGGTGGGAATAAAACATTTTTCGTGTAACTTCCAAAACTTCTTTCCAAAGAAATCCCGATATTGTTTGTTAAGTAAAACGAAATCCGAATACTTACGTAATCTTTAACGTTGGTAACAAACCTTTCTGTGCTTCAACACATTTCTGAAGTTAAAAATCCCGAGTTCGATAAAAGCAATTCAGATTTTTGTGGCTTTGTAGTATATATGATATAAAACATAAAAATAAACACACTTAAATGATTATACTACTTCTGAATTTTATTAAAATGCTGCGTTTCAATACACATACAGGTATGATTATCAAGCAAATATTTTTAGTGAAATCTATTTCTATATGTCTTAAAAGGATGAAATAAAACATACTACTAAAACATTTGTTTCTTTATATGTGGACAAAAATTTGGGATGAAAATGTATCACATTTCATTCATTAGTTCAACGGGTTGGATTTATAGTCTAATATTGCATTTATAGAAATCTACATATTTTTTTTTATCACACTGTATCTAATTTTCGTTGACGCCTTTGAAATCAACGCATTTATAGTGTTCACCCTTTCGGTGTGGCATCTTTTGAAGGCGGCTTGGGAAGCTGTTAAATTGAAAATACGTGTATAGAATTACCATGAGTGTAGATTTACTGATATTAAATACTATTTTATATTTCCGGATGCACGTGTGCATTAATATGACACTGTGAAAAACATTATTACAGTTAGTGTCATGTTCCTTGAAGAAAGAAGATAAAAGAGTAGGCCAAAGGAACGACCCCTGCTAAACACCGCCATACAAACAACAAACATAAATTGTTTTGGTCATCCAGCGATTATTTGCAGGTGTTTAAATTGACCAGAGATACAATCGCTTTAGTGACAAAATAATTGCTACAATACGTTTCGTATCTGGGCCTTTACGCCTCGTCTCAATTAGCGTAACAAATACGTTTGTTTGAAGTGTGTAAATGTTCTTATTCACGGGCTTTTGTTAATCTTTGATAACCTAAAGTCGGCGGCGCCAGACTGGCGGTACAAAGATTAGCTCAAGAAAATGTATTCGCACCTGGGTCTCACTGCCCAAGGATTATTTGAGCTTGAGCGCTTAGAACTTCAACAAAATCTCTACATGATGTATATTCAAGAGTGTAATTTAAACTCTTATATATCAATATATGTTTTACACTTATTTATTTTTTTTATAAACATGTATGATACAACTAAATATATTTTGAACGGTTACATACTGATAACATTTTCCTTTTTTTTCAAAAAATCTATATTTGTTTTTCTGACACTATTTTTTCAATAAATATTTACATATTATAAACGTACACTATATGATTACATTTTCTTTCCAACATATTGAAACATTATATAATTTTTGTCTATTCTATAAATTAAATAAAGTCTTTGTCCTGGTTATCAACCCTTTTGGCTTGTTTCAGTAACCTGTACATTGAAACCGGTTATGGAATAAGTGATTGTAAATACGATTTGTGGTTTTTATCAGAATTCATTGATGCGTGACATAGATTTGACTTCAGCAGTTGTTTTGGGGCATTCAAACATGGAAATAAAATATTGTGATTAATGAACCGTGCAAGCATTCCCTGTGACCCATCATTACTGTTGTCTTTTCTGTTACTCGATATGTTGTCCATCGGTCCAGCAGTTTACCGTTACCTGCAAAAACCGTGTAGAAATTTTCCCACCAAGTTGCACGTGGTGAGTTAGAAATGACCACTGTCCAGGTAACAATAGGATTTAATCTGTTTCTAATCCGAAGCTAGACAGTCTGGCGCCGGCGTCACGCCCAATCACCATTCTACAAGTAATGTGTAAATGAGGATTATGTATTTGGATAAACTTTCTATTGAGCTATGGTCAATTACTATCAAGTGCTATAAGACAGTAGCAATAGTGAGTAATACTGATATGTAATTGGCCTCACCTGTGAAACTTATCTTTTCTACTTATAATTACCAATGACAATGGCTTCGTGTTGATGTTTTTCTTATGAAGTATGTACATAGCCGTTAACAAAAATGCAAGTAGCGTGTTTTTCCTCAACAAAATAATAATATACATGTATATCGAGATGAGCTTAATCAAATATCATCGGAATTTAATTATAAAAAAAATGTTTTTCTTGCATTTTACGTTCTAAACTTTATTCACGACATCTTTGAAATTAAAATAATGTCGTCGTCTTTCACTTTCCCCATTATTAGAGACTTTTGACAGGCGGAATTTTCCCATCCGTATCACGTATCCTTATCGTATACGTTGCGTCACTGTAGTTTTAGAGTTTTGGCAGATTTTTGCGTCGCGTACGTATGCGTCGATGAGCTGAGCTTAGTTCTATTAAAGTAAAGGCAGATATTACCAAGATCACCATCAGTACTAGTCAAGTGCCCATTATAGTCTACCACTTCCCGGGGGTGAATGAAGTCGCTCGGTTTTATCTACCGTCTACTCTTGATTTAAATTTCTCTCTCTCTCCCCCATCAACAATTTTGGGTTCGCACACCTCCCAACTGCTATCAACACAATCAAATAATTGCTTCGCTAATCACAACATATTACACCACATTACATTACTTTCTGTATATTAACCACCTTTGTACTTAAACTACGATACGTCCGATATGATATTGCAACATTGATTGTATACATTTTTCTTTGTAATTTAAACCAGTATACAATTTACGATTATAATTTAAACCGTTATAAAATTTATGATTAAAATTCCAAATACTGTATTTAAATTGTTGTAAATAGGGAGATGAATTTATATAAGCCCCGGCTTGTTTTCAGATCCCAGATTTATATATATTATATTTATATTATGTAAATATTTACTGAATAAATATTGTTAGAAAAAAAAGTCGCTCGACAGTCGCTGAGCTATTAAAAAAAAAATATCGAATCAAATTATAAAATCTTCGAATTCGACTCGACATTTTTGGTTTCACAAATTTCAACACAGAATAAAATCCTTTTCCGCCTCCCTAAATTTAGAATGTAGGTCAATCATGATGGTTAAAATCACACCAAATAAACTTTAGTCTTCTACAATAAACAATGATTCATAAAAAAAACGCCAAGATACAATATTTCTCCATCTAAAAGTAGCAAAAAGACGGTAAAAAGACACGAAGATGTTATACGGACCTTTTCCGTATAAAAGCTGTTCGATACGTGCTGCAGTATCCTTATGTCGTATCACGTATGACAAATAACCACAGATTGGTGACGTCACACGCAAAATCTAAACGGATACGCGATACGGAGCAGACATTTACGCTTGCCTAAAGTCTCTAATATCTAGCTACAACGTAACGCAAAAACAATTCTTGATCCGTATGGCAATATTCAGTTCAACGTTATTCATTTCAACGTTATTCAGTTTAACATTATTCAGTTCAAAGCGTTATTCAGTTTAACGCGTTATCCAGTTGAGACCTGGACATTTATGTCTGTGAATGTATTGTCATCCTTTTTAAATCTACATTAAAATATCTTGCCATAACGTAACCCGATAAAATATATTAATCGGTATAAAAATATTTCTTTGGGCCTGAAATGTTATGTAAATTATTAAAGACATTAATTGACTTATCCAGACCATAATCAACTCTCAATGTTATCGCTAGCTTGCAATATTTACTCCACTAAAATCCGAAATGCTGTTCAACGCTCATTGATGATTACATCAAAAGTGTATAATCGAGACTATGTTTTTTTTTTATCGTACCCACTTTAGTAATGATGATCAAGGCTAGGCCGAAAATTCAATCGCCAAATTCACGGTTCAGATTGGATCAATTTGGCTGAAATTTCAGAAAATTTCATGTACATTATCTAGCTTATAACTATTATAGAGAGAGCTGTCAGCTCTTTATCTAACCCCCCATAATGTATCTTTAAGTATTGGAAGTTTTATTCAGATGCGATCTAGTCGTTTATGTTTTTCTTCCATTTTACTTTCTGGCTGTTCTACTTTATTTACATGCATGGGTGTCGTTCGTCATCATTGAATCAGCATTGAATATACCATGCAATGTCGTAACATCTAATAGTATCACAACTCAAGAAAATGTAGTATGTAAATAACAATATTTAGTGTTTTATACTTTATATACCAGAACTTTGGGATATGGAAGTTATTAAAACGTAAAGGGATGATCTTCAAGCTACATTACTATCAATTTATAACGTTACTCGCATAAATATATTTGGTATAACGGTCATCACTGTCTGGGTTTTATTCAGTTGCACCATGATCTGCATTTTTATCCTTTTCGGACTTTTTACTCCGCCATTGTTTGTTTCTTCGTTTAACCCCATTTTATTTCATTTCATTCATTTTTTCGCGACACTCTGTGCCTTAACATGATAACCCCCTAACAATAAATTAAAGCCCCCTAAAGGCACTTGATATTTCTGCAGGATAACGTCTACATGTACTGTCTAATGTCACTTCTTATTATTTTGTTTAAACAATACTTTATTCACAGGATACCGAAATCAACCAATGGCCTATATAAATCGGCTGCCCCAAATGATATAAACGGGAAGAACTTCCACTAAAACCTAATCCATGGCCTAAGGCCAAAATGGAAAGATTGCAAAATCATATTCTAAAAATCAGGAAGCAGCTTCGGCTCTCCTATGTCTTGTCTGTGATATCACTTAAGTGGAAGCAGACGTTAAACACCAAACGAAGAAGAAGATGATATAAACATGATGGGTTGGGATGGCCTAGCTGGCCGGTCACTTCTGGGTTGCGACTATGGTTTCGATCCGTGGTGTCAGCGTATGTGACATGGAGATAGGGGCACCTGCTCAACCTCGTGGGTTTCCCCCGGGTACTGCGGTTTCCCCCCACAGGAAAGACACCTGCGCTTGCGCTAAGATAATAAAAATGAAAAAAAGGACTTCGGTAGAAACACTAAGAACAACAACGATATAAACATAATTGGATCAATATAGACCCGGGACTGTACAGCGCAGTGGACGCTTACGGCTAGCCCCCGGATCCATTCACTATTTTTTGAATTGTTTATTTGTTTGTTTGTTGTTTCGGAGTATGATGTTTGTCTTGTCGTTATATTTGTCCTTTATGTAAATCATATGTGGCGCAGTCCCCCTCCACTAACTATTCAGACATAATAAGATTACAGAAAGAATACAATCCAGTGTTCGCCAGCATGAAGACCAAGAGAGGGTTCGGTTAAATCTGGGGCGGCTATTTATGGATATGATGCGTGAAACACGCCAAGCTGCAAGAAGTTTTTAACAGGTCACAATTATATGGAATATAGTTATTCGTATCACAAATAGAATTGTGACCTGTGTATTATGGTTCAATCACTTAATGCCATTGAAAAAGTTTAAGAATTTTATTGGACGTTCGATACAATTATATATATAGATTGTTGAACAAATTAGATATTCATCTTATGTAACAATTTCTGTCTGATTTTATATTGTCCCTTATTTATATTTACACCAATAATACTTTGATGTCTTATATTTAAACACCACCCATCTTCCATTAAAATAAGTGGGAATTATACACCCCTTTTTATTGCCAAAAGTTAAAAATAGAATATTATATGACCATTAGATAGATTTGGGGTTGTGATAATCTTCTGAACTCATATTAATAACCGATAAAGAGGTCATATATTTTCTTAAAATAGCCTTAAATGTTAAATGAGTGTTCGTATGATTTAACAACCATTGCGAAGTTCGTGCCATTGTCGCCTTTTCATGTCCAAAGACCCCGAACCATGGTCCAGTGACCCTAAAGCAAGTTGACAGCGGCAGATCAACATGGGACACCTGACTGATTTATACTGAGGCTGATAGGTAAATGATAACACACCTGGGAATCCTATATTTGTCTATTCATAACGATCGTACAGGTGGCAAAAAGTAAATGTTGACATATCACTAGCGATTAGTTAGTAGCTCTAACGGCCTTCCTACTTTCTTTACTTCTAAATAGATATTTGTTCTATAAATGGAGCTGGCTGGATATTCACCTCTATACACTTGATGAAAGAAAAACAAAGTGAGATTTCATCATTTATTGAATTAACATAGCACGACGTTTCGACAAGACAGCATTCTTTTATCGTTATCAAAAACAAATCAGTTGTGCTTGATAACGATAGCAGAACACTTGTCGAAGTTGTCCTTCATAACGATAAGATAACAGTTGTCGAAACGTCATGCTATATGTATAAACCCCTGATTGTTCTTCATATAAATTCTGGAATATCACCCTAGGGGGAAGTGGAAGTAAAACTCCAGGAACGAACGAACGATCATATGAATTGTTTTGTGTTATTCGTTTCGCTCAATGGCTAAATGCCTCTCAAGGACTTACCAAAATTAGTTTGTTGGTCTCATGTTAAGTTATCACCCTCTGAGTGAGAAAATGGGCTTGTTTGGAAATAATTATCACATACCGTATATCCGTCATCAACACGTGTTTATGGCCAGCGCCATTAATCAGCTATATTTGACCTGGGCCCGGTTCCTAGAAAATTCTTAAAGTGAGCACAAAGTCATACCTCACTTTTACTTACGTAAGAATCTTATAAAAATACTGTTCCTAGAAAATTCTCAAGACCATTCTTACGTAAGCACAGGTCAAGTACAAGTCTAAGCACATTGTGACTGGTAAAGCTTACCATACACTGAGACTACGGTGCTCTTTAACGTCATATAACAACTTTGGTATGCGAATTAGCCTACATCATAAATTTGTCGTCTGCTTCATTGTGGTTGATTTGGATGCTATAGGGTCTACACCAAGGAGCTTTGTCTACACATAATAATAAAATGTGCCAAAAGATATAAAAAAAGATATAAAAAAAACCGCAGACCTGATCCTAAAGTAGCCTGTGTGTTTGTAGACTATTGTTTACTAATTGGCAAATAAATGAATTGGTTTCAGAGTAGGCCTATAAGGTCTCATATGCGAAATTTTCTATAGCATTCTTAATTGCTTTTGGAGAAAGATTTTCCCTGTCTTGTAATTTTCTCTGTCTTGTAATTGTCTCTTTGGTATCAAAAGGTGCCGGAGATGCCGTCGAATAAGTCTACGGTCAGCCATCTTTTTGAAGCAGAAACAGACTTAAGGTTGGTAAGCAAGCCCTATGCCTTGCTTGGGACTTGTGCTTAGATTGGCTATGTTTAAGAACGAAGTTGTGCTTAAGTTTTTTCTTGGAACGCATAATAACGTTCTTGTGCTTACAATGAAGTCTACTTAAAATCTAAGCACAAGGCCGCCCTTAAGAATTTTCTTGGAACACAAAATAACGTAAGTTTACTTAAATGCAAAGTCGACTAAAATCTAAGCACAAGAACGTGCTTAAGAATTTTCTAGGAATCGGGCCCAGATTTCGACCAATAGAAAAAACGAAACAATACAAGATTCAAAATTTCAAAATACCGAAACATGCATTAGAGAGATTCATTCACACGAAGGTATTTGTCGGGTAGTTATTTCTGTTAGAAGTATGTCAATTCTGGAATATATGGAAAGCACATACACATAGTCTTACCAGAAAAAAAAATGGATTCCCTAAAACAAAACACCCCATTGGGCGCACACAACATGTACAGGTAAGAGTGTCCTGAACTGAAAGCCCGCAAGTTCTATACTGTACCCCCCCCCCCCCCACCAACAAATCAGTGAAAAAACGTTAAAGAATAAGAAAACAAACATTACCAGGACAATTTTATCCGTATTTGATTTTCCTGTAATTTACAGACATTCCCCCAATTAACATAAATTCTATTTTCAATTCCTGTTAATTTTTGTTGCCTGGGCATTAACGAGTTTCAAATTTCATTGAATTAACCATTGCCTTTGAAATAGCTTTGTTGTTTATTACAGATTTAATGTTCAACACAATGAATATAATATAAAATTTATACATTTATGAAAATACTTACAATTTGATTAACGTATGATGAATAACAATACACTTTATAGATCTTATAAATAATGGAAATTAGATATACATGAAATATAAATATACCAAAATTTACAAAATTTGATTGTTCCTATCATGGTTAATAAATTGAAATGAATACTGTAACATGATAATTATTAGGAATGATTGATTATATATTGTATACGATTACTTAACATACATTATGCTAGAGCTAAATCTGCTTATTGCAGGTATTTCTTTAGGCCTGAAATATTATCTAAATTTTTAATTCGAAATTAATTACCTTTTCCGTACCATAATCAACTCTCGATGGCAACACTAGCCCGAGATCTTGAGTGAATTATAAACGGATTTACCGCATAACTTCCCTGCATGATTTAATCAATAAATGGATAATGTAGACTATCGTACTGACGTTAGTAATGATGATCGGGGCTAGGCGGAAATTTCAATCGCTGAATTCTGGGTTCATTGTCCGCAAATTGCCTTTACATTATCTAGCTTTTAGCTATTATAGTGAGAACTATTAACTCGTTATCTAATCACCTATAATGTATCTTTATCGTTGCATTTGCAAACAGAAATAATCCGTACAATCCTTGCCATTCCACTGTTTATCCCGTAAAATAACAGAATTAAGTCCATTATAAAATGGAATAAAACATTTTATCCCTAAATTTCACGGACATGTCCTGTTAAATACTGAATATTCCATAGAAATACACAAAACACCTCATTTGAAGAAATAATTCACACTTATAATACAATTTTTCAAAAAAAGTCATTCACTTGATTTGATAACTGTTATTTTTTTTTTAAATATCTATTTTCTGTCTTGTCCGCAGGTTTATCTTGTATGTCTTTGATTTGCGTGTAGTGCAGTCCTCCTGCACTTACTATTGAGTAACATATATACGGAATCCTGCTACATAAAAAAACCGGATATTTTTTACAGTGTAAATAAAATAAAAACCAAGTACGAACAATCCAAACCGTAAGACGGAATTCGAAGTCCAAAAAAACGTTATAGGCAAAATAGTATATTCAAGCAAAAATGTGACGTATGGGGCGCTTATTAATTGCTTGTCTCATGGTTAACAGTTGTGAGGTCATAGAGGGAACTACACGGTCGGAAAAGAACTAGACAAAGGATAATCCAAACATTTATGTAAATCGATTCTCTCCTACCCATGTGACAAACTAGATTTCTTCAAAAAGATTGGAATAAACATTATTTCCTTTCGATTAAAATGGTTTGAGAGGGATTTAAAGCAAACTTTTGATGACACAACACATGTTTCAAAGTAACCAGTAACATTAGGTATGCATTTCAATCATATTCAAGGAAAAGGGATCATCTGTCATTAATAATCCTGATGATGTAACTTCTTTGATTGACATTTAGTAATTGAACATATTAACACAAGGTACACTTTTATGGATACACAATTACTGAGTTTCAGTAATTTTAAAAAGAATGACACCAATAATCTGCATCCATAACAACGGACATGTTATATACTACAGAATAATAAAGCAGGCATATACAAATATATCTACGCCTTCATAATTTCCTGAGTTGTTTAATGTTTACGAGAACTGAAACATCCGCTTTTAATAAAATATGTACCCGGCGGTAATGAAAAAAAAAATATGCAATTTAGCAAGTGTGATAATATTATGAACGAGCATATGAGTGCAATATTTTGACATTTTCCGGAATTATGAATGAACGTATTCAAATTGGTGACAGCTTCCTGTTGGTATTTGTCCTAGGACCAGAAAGGGAAAATTTACGAACAAAGCAATAAATTACCCTGCTAGCTAAAAAAATTCAAGTAATGTCGTCACGTCTATAACTGAATCAACGCCCCCCAAAAAACGTTTAAAACAAAAAGACAATTTAGCTGACTAATTTAGTTATTTTTATGTTTGATCATTTAGATCATTAATCATAATTAGAATTTGGCACTAATTACCACATCGTGACAGCTGAAATCTCTCGTTTATTTTCGATATCGCCCTAAGTCATAAATATCTGCAAAAGTGTACGCAGTTATTCGAATGGCAGGTTTATAACGTTATTCATATAACACGACTGAAAGGGAATTGATATTACCCTGTATAATTATTTCACATCTCACATTGTTTCATCATTCTTATATAATAACCTGTATGAGCAACCATCTTAACACGTCAACAGTTGATGGGTATTAATATTTACGTGACGTATTACACGTTTTTCAACCGTCATCATTATCTATCATTTCTATGGACCACAAGTTCATAATATTACTTACTAACCTTTAAGATGTACATATATCTTCCGTTTTATAACGATACAATAGGTGATACTGTCATGGTACAAGATTTATTTGGATAGAGTTGATAAATCAATGTTTTTAAATTTCAGCGTGTGTTACTAACCCGGGCGGCGACCCAGTTTGATAGGGTAACTTATTAACTTTAATCGAAAATAAAATAGAACCCTACTTTAGCCTTGACAGTTTCGCAGGCAAAAAGGTAGTCGTACATAATTTACAATGCAGTACTCAATAGGTTTAAAGGAGCTAAATCACTAACAATTGGGACCTAGAAATTTCACAAAAGTGGGTCGAAACGCGTATAAAACTATAATATGAATATATATAAACTGATTTACATTCAATGGTTTCCGTTTTTAGTCCAATTTAAAATCAGTTATGTTCGGCGGAATAAGCCAGCAACCCCAATCAAGTGCAAATTTCTAGCGTATGGTTATTCCAGTCTACATAAAGCCGTTTGATTTGATGCAATGTGTATAGCCTCGTCCCTCGAGTCTCTGAAGCGCATTATGGTACAGAAAATTATTTTATGTTAAATATCGGATATCAGAAGTTCATGTTTTCCCGGTTGGTTTATATCATCGAGGTTGATTTAAATTGACCAATATTTCGTGTTTTTGATGTTGAAGATTTTGGAGGATTTTGAGTTACGGACTTAGGTCCTTTAAGTAGACGATATAGATGAACAATCTACATCTACCTAATTCAAGTCTTTATTTTTATTTCAAATGTTATATATACCATTATTATGACACGTCTACAATCAACTTACTAGACCATCGGGTGGTCGAGATTTGAATGGATTGAAACACGGTAGCCATTTAATAATTCAATTTAAAAATGGATAATCGGGACTTTGCTACAGTCTTATGCTACAACTTCAAACACCGACAACTTAGCTAATTTGTCATTATCTTTTTTGAACTATTATAGCAAAAATGACCAGCCCTTTATTCAATCTCACACAATGCATATTTAAGATAAGCAGTATAAAGGAAAAATAAATATTTAAATAAATAATTCAAGGGCTCCATGCTGATAATAAACAGTCGTATAGTTGAAAAGTTTAATACAGATAACGAAACGTGAAGCAACATGATAAATCAATTCTCAGCTGTTATAAAATATACGACATATGAAAACGGGGGTCAAAATAATGAATGCTTATATATATATATATCTGATTACGTTGAACCAGGGAAATGGCTTCTTGTTTTGATAATCTAAAAAAAATCTCAACGTCAATGAAAATGAAAAGTTCCAAACAAACAATACATTGGCAATTGAAAAAGCAAAAGTTGCAAATTATCAAGTGTTTGTTATCAAAAGTAGGGGGATTGTGATGGCAATCAAGTGCATATTTCTAGCACGAATTTATTCCAGTCTGCATAACTCTGTTTGGTTTGGTACAATGTGTCTAGCCTCGTTCCTCGAGTCTCTTATTACAACTGGGACTGAAGCGCACTATGGTATACGATTCGTGTACCAATGTTTAAAAAATATTTAATCTTAAATATCGGATATTAGAAGCTCATCTTTTCCCGGTAAGTTTACATCATCAATGTTGATTTAAATTGACCAATAATTCGTGTTTTCGATGTCAAAGATTTTGAGTTACGGACTTGGGTTCTTTTAATTAAATTTAGGTATATTTCCAATAGAGTCCTTTGATTTATTTATGTATGTTTGTTAGTTTCATGTTTATTTTTGGTGTGTGGGGTTGTTTGTCATTCATATATGCACATAATCTTGTGAGTTGTTTTTATATCCCATAAACTTCCTTCTTCTTCTATAGTGAAGCTGAAAAAACGAAGAGGTGAGACACAGGACGTGATCTTAACGAATTCTTTAGTCTAATCTTTGAAATAACGTCCCAGTTCATACAAGACATTGAGTGTAAATAGCTGGCCATTCATTAGTGTGTTCCATCAGCTAGTAGCTTAGAGTATTGTGGCCAGTTCCACTTAGTACCAGGTCACTAAGCCTTTCAAGTGGACACGGATAAACTCCTACTGGCGACCAGTGATAGATGACCAGTGCAGGTGGCCGGATAACGGGCACTGTTAGTTTCGGACTTGACTGACATTTGCTTCAGATACAGCGCGATAACGTGAAGGGTCATTCTCGCTCACCGGGTGTTCTGTACACTTTTACAGTTCTTAGAAATCCGATGTACCATGAAGATAAATAAATATACCACCGGGATTTACATCAAAAAGAAGAACAAACTAAACATATTTATTGAATTCACTGTCTACGTTTAGAGAAATAAATGAGATGTTAAGTCTTGATAATGTTGCTTTGACTCGTTTTCTTGAACACGTAGTAAATAATAAGGATTGTACGTGTGTAGTAAAATTAGTATTTCCAATGACCTGGTCAATATAACTGAATTCGAGAACGGGAAATGGTAAATAAACCCCACCCCACCCCCAACAAATCAAAAACACATTTCCATGTCCGTCATGAACATATCATCTTCGTACATTAAATGAGAGACAGAGAGATAGAGATAGAGGGAGAGAGAGAAAGAGAGAGAGGGGAGGGAGGGAGGGTGACGTTGGGGGGACCCATGGTGTTTCGCATGCGTCATCCCTCCTTTTCATAAACCCAATTAATTGCCTGTATGATAGACCATATTATGACAACAGGCGATTCAGTCCCCACCCCATCCACCCACCCCCTACGCCCCTACATTTTTATTCGTCAGGTTACGGTCTGACTATAGATCTATTTTATGAAATAAAACATTGCACTACACCGTCATCATCATTGGGTAACTTTTCTTGGTTGTAGAGCAGTCACAAGTTTCTAAGAACGTTAAGAAGACTATTAAAGGACGATGTTACTAATCCTGGTTGCAAAGCAGTCACATGTTTCTTTGGATGTTAAGAAGACTCTAGTAAACGACGATGTCACTGATACTGATGATAATATTATCATAACTTACTATCTGTTCACTAGTTAGAGGGATTATAAATCTATCAATCTCGAGCTTCAAAAATTTGACCCTTAAACCCAATAAATCTTTTAATGATAGATGGCCGATTTAAAATGTCGCTTTGCTTGAACTGGTCGGCGAAAAGCGCAGCGAGAGCACATGTTTTAATACGGCTGGCCTTGTTAAACTGTAGTCCTATGGTGTTTTATAATCTACAAGATATAGTTAATGGTGGGAATTAATGATGAACCATTTGATACCACGGCTCTTGACCATCATTAAAAGCATATTGACAGCGGGACTCTATAATACTCTATAGTCTACTAAGAATGGGGAATCAGGGTGGATAATCTTCCAAATGCATTTCTAAATAAGCATTATTTTATGTACAAAAAGTCGAGGTACACGATAGACATCTTTTTAAATCCAAATCTGATTGGGTTTTTTTTGTACAGACATCGTCCTTATAGAACCTATAGTACCCTGAAGTAGGTTGTGATTTTATCTATAAATTCTATTCTCTTAAATTTTCGTAATTGGTTAAGACTGGTTGTTTTGTACCTTCGTTTATATAAATGTCCCCGTATGTAAGCCATCCATCCGAGGCCAAAGAGAACCTACATGTATTTCAATTAGGGGTTGGATGGCCGAATGGTTAGCACATACGCGCTGTATCATAAACCCTGTCATTGAGTCAACTGACTTGGTTTAAATCCCCGGTCGTACGTGACAAAGAGTAGGGTCGCCTTTCAAACCTCGTGGGTTTTCTCCGGGTCCTACGGTTTCCTCCTACGGCTAAAGACCCCTACGCGCAAGCGAATTGTTGAAAAAAAATATAACCGTGTTGTAGTCCTGAAATGACCTAGTTTGTGTCGAGTGAGCGTTAAATCCAATCTCTCTCTTTTCCCACCCTCTCTCCTTGTTCGATCCCTGCATTGGCCGAGAAAGTTCGTGTCGATTTTCCGACGTGATGCAGAAGGAGGGCCTGACAATGACAGTTGCCTAGTCGTTCGGATGGGACGAAAAACCGAGGTCCCGTGTATACATTGGAGTGCACGTTAAAGATCCCTTGGCAGTTGGAATTCGATATAAGAGTAGGCCGTAGCGCCGCTGCCCGGGCAAAAATTTCCCTCATAGCACACTGTATGGCGTATGCCCGTCTTCAATTAGCTCAGGTTAAGTGCATAACAGTAGGACGTTAAACCCCATTTCATTCATTCATTCATTCTCTCCTACTCCTCCCCCCCCCTTCGCCCCCCCCCTCTCTCTCTCTGTATTTCAATTGGAATTTCAGTTTAGGAGCAAACTTCTATATTTAACAAAAGTTTACGTTTACACTTAAGTAACAGAAGCCTCGTTACTGATCCGGTTCTTCTTGTTCTTGGGGTGACGCTCTTCGAAAAGGCATTAGGCTCTGTCAATTCACGTCCGATCGACATGTGAACAATTCTGCATTGATTTGGTTATTTAGATTCCATCCAACAACATGGTCAGTTCCTGGCCCATAGTATTATTGCACTGTCATGGGAGACCACGGAGGCACGGACAATTACTTTGCGGAATTTTTGATGTATAATTTCAAGTCAATCGGATTCTTCTTCTATTAGTGTTATCTTGATACCAAGTGGTTGTCTTAATTTTGACAATGATTATAGATTCCAGAAGACATACCCAGACTGTAAGGAGACACGTTTACTGATATACGAATTTGCCATCCATTGACGCCTTATCAATACATATCACTGCTGTATGTTATTGACGTCCGACAGTCGAATATGTAAGTACAAGTTAGTCAAGAATGGACAAAGCAAACCAAAACACACTTGTGAAAGAATGTTGATGACAAAGAATGTACCTGTCCATCGCCAATGTCGCCAGTCCGACCCCGAGAAAATAACCCTAACGTGTCCACAGTAGATTAGACATATTGCCACGTTCTCTTCTGACCTCTTGTCATACCTTCCACCAAAATGTCCTTGGTTGACCCGATACAACCACCATCATGCACCCAAAAACATGAAACAAAAATCAAAACATGAACTGATTTCTCCTTTTATTTTGACAAACGATGTATTAACCATTTCTGAGCCAAATGTTATATACATTATACATGCACATTGGTAATCTATTATGCATTTTCATATAACGTAAAAAAACTAATTGAAATAGGGGTTCGGATGGCCTGCGCGTTGTCACCTGGCGTGGTTCCGATTAACCCGGTTGTGCGTGATAAGGAGTAGGGTCGCCTGTCCAACTTTATGGGGTTTCTCTGGGTCCTCCGGTTTCCTCCTACTGCTAAAGATCCAACGAACAAGAGAATTATTGAAATAAAATTGAACCATATGTTAGTCCCGAAGTGATCTAGTTTGTGTCGAGTGGACGTTAAGCCCCCACCCCATCCTCTCTCTCTCATTTAAAAAAACTGATATCAAAATTCGTTACATACGTAAGCAATAGCATAAACCCCCATTTCATTCATTCTGCACGTGATTAAGACTAGGTTCGCCTGTCCAACCTCGTCGGGTCCCCCGGTTTCCTCCAACTGCAATGCTAAAGACCCCTACGAGCAAGTGAATTATTGAAATAAAATAAGACCATATAATAGTCCCGAAATGACCTAATTTATGTCTCTCTTTCTCTCTCTCTCGACCCTTGAAAAAGGAAGCACGTCCATCCTCTTTGTTTTAGTCGACGCACGGTTTGGCCAGGTTCCTTGCGCATTGGAAATTTCATTTATATTTTTGGTTGATTTAAACAATATTTTATTCAAATAAGATACATGTTGTACATTATAAAATGTCAAGAGTTAAGGATTCAAAAACAATCCAAAGACTTATATTAATTTATTAATTATATTTTGGTTAAATCTGTCGCATTTAAATATTGTTTTATAATTATAACAGATGAGAATTGCTTTGTGTATGTTTTTTTTATCGTTCTACCTACAGTATCTATTTAGGCGTACTGAGAACTGCATTTTACTTATTGTGTACCTAGAAAGGCAGAATCGAACCAAATCGCAACTCCGGTTTCGTATTGAAACATTGTTTGGGAATTCGTATACACGTAATATATAAGAGATGAGAATGTTTAGTTTTTTCATTTCTACGTGTCATGTTAGGAGTAGGCCCACTGAGAACTGTATTGCATGCCCTTTTACTTATTTACTTATTGTATAACTAGAAAGGTAGTATCTCACTAAGTTACAACATCGGTTTCGTACTAAAGAACCGTTGGGTATTCGTATAGATAGAAGTAGTTATATATACACACACAGATGCACCCACCCACCCCACCACTAAGATGATAAATCGCAATGTTTGACTTAAATAGCCGATTTAAAGATGGATGGGTAAAATAAATTTCCCAAAAAATCTACAAGCTGTCCTTTTGACAGCAGACATTTTATTTTACCAATGAGTTTAAAAGCTAATAATTCATTATACAGTATTTTCACACAAATGTGTCGAAACGTTAGCATCTTGGTACTAACTTATCAACATAATAGATTGAATTTATATTTCTGTAATTTACAATTTATAGACAGAGGTTTGTCTAGTGGTAAATTAGCCCCACTTAATTATTCCTATTGTACTCTCACCTATTGCCGAAAATTTAATATTAGGCTTTTGTATTATACCGTACTATTGCTTGTCTGTTTTTTATTGTTCAGTCATTGACACGGGACAAGGTCAAATTATAGCCTGACCCGCATCTTTCATTTGTCAATTTTGTCACGTGTATCTACGTCTACCATATTGGCACCCATGCACGTGTTCACGATTCATTTTAGCAATGTTCCTCTAACATATGTTTGTGATATATTTCGTATAATATGATATTTGTAACTTTTGTTCAAGTGCTTTTTAATTTTAGAACAAAAAGCCGTAATTTGTTAGAAATGGTCCAGCTGCCACACCTGACAACTAAGAAACAAAGACAGTTTAATTCCAAACAAACGAAAAAATATCCCCATCTTTCAAAACCTCATTCAATTTTTATATAAAGAATATTTCGATCCTACTATAAAAAAAAAATTAGAGCACCACCTTTCGAAAAGTTAATAGACCGCTTCTTGTCACCAGAAATGACATTGCATTTAATTGAAATGCGGATGAAACAAGGAACAGTCGCCTCTAATCAGTCGGCACTACTGTAAACAATACTGTGTTAATGTATTTATGTTTTAAGCAGAAGTAGACCGATTTTTCGCTAGTTGACAAGATTTTCCTTGACAATATTACCATGACCAGATGCCGAAGTTAAGTGTGTGTGACCGACGATGAAACGTACGTACCTTTCTATGGAAATTAACTTCCCGTCAAATGAACAAATTAACGCCTTAAAATATAATGCAGATGGTATCAAGGAAGTGGGACTCTAAATTAATGAATTAAACAAAGAAGCCAAACGGACTGGGTCTGTTAAATCCGACCCCAGTGTATGATTTTTATATTGACATGAAAAAGGGGACCCGGATCAATTTGTGTTTAAAGGAGCTAAATCGCTAAAAGTTGGGACCTCAAACTTGACACACATGGGTTTGCAACGCATACTAATGTAATAAATGTATAAAAAAAAGTGATTTACATTCAACCATTTCTGTTTTTACTGTAATTTCTAACGAGTCTCATTCGAATGACAGTCTCTAGTGTCTGGATATTTTTGACTAATCTGATCTTAAGTATTACGCGTGCTCTCCATGTAAGAATTTGACGTCACCGTTTGACATGCCTTGTGGGAAATGTCTAGACTTGTTCTTTGAATCATTTGTTACAAATGGCGCTGAAATGCACTATGGTACGTGATTCGTGTACCAATGGTAAAACGTTTATTTTGTCTTAAAAATTGGATATTGGAAGCGCATATTTTCCCGGTAGACACAACGTCAATGTTGATTTAAATTGACAAATAATTCAGGTTTTCAATTTGGCAAGGTAGAACTTCGGAATGACCGCGGAACAAGCTCGTGCCATCTTCGGCAACCGCGTTTCGTATCGGACCAATCGCGACGTACCTGTGGAAAATAGGTAAATTTCAAAGGATGACACCGGATTCCGCCGATAAAATCTCTGTTTTGAAGACAGAAAGCACGGATTTATATCCCTATTTCACTTGACCGCGGAAGACTTGCGGAAGCAAATCCGCAATTATACCACAAAGTACCGTATGTCTTTCAAATTGTACCGCATTATCCTTGTGCGTCGAACAATCTGGCACCTCACTTATCTATTTGAATTGAAACTGGCTATATTGTTTATACCGATTGACGATGTAATTATGTTAATTGTCGATAACACGTTTGTTTATTTCAATGTCTTACCTTGCTAGGCAACGGTGACCTGTTGCCTGTCGTCAGTTTATTGGGATTATTGAATACATAGTTCCTACCTAGAACTAAACGGTTTAGGAGCAGAACAGTAGGACGTTAAACTCCATTTCATTTCATTTAGAACTAATCGAATTAATTAGAAAGACTAGAAGGTATCCTGGTTTGTCTTTTGAAGTTAATTGTCTCATTGTCTCGTTATCTTTGTGTCCTTTTAAATTTTTAATGGAAATGACCCGATGATTAGACGATTAAAGACACCGAAATTACACCCCATTTCTTTAATCACCTTTCCCTGAAGACATCCCTACAGAAAATTAAGCCATTTCTTTATAAATTAACCTATATCAAATTTAGTCATGCTGTTGGCGTGAAGGTGGCATATATACCTTTATAGAATCAACCTTTGACTCGCCACCGCCCTTTAATTAAATTCGGAGAGAATGGTTATTTGGCTATTAGAGGCATGTGGGCGGTTTCTTTTCATTAAACATGTAATACAATATATATTGCTTATTGTCGCTATTTCTTTAGTTAGTTAATTCAATGATGTTCCACTTTAATTTATAACAATAACTTTTACTATAACCGTGAAACATATTACAGAACCATGCAGGCCCGAAGCCAGAAACCAAAATTTAGCCTACATAGGGGGGCGAGGAAGATAATTTTCCGACAACAAAAAATCAATGAACGAAGGTTATCGCCGACTGCCGTAAGCAGGAGGGGGGAGAGCACGAAAATTAGAAGCCGTGAGGGTGAATTTAGGCCTCTATGACATGCAGGTGGCGAATTTGTCGGAAAATTAAGAGCTTCCAGCTGCTTCCAGCCGACATTAACTATCTCTCGGTCGAATTTGAGAGGATATGTCGTACTAAAACTCTCTCCCGGCGAAAATGCAAGATAGCTAACCAGCGATTTTTTTCCGACGCAGACAGAAATATTCCGACAGAAACGGCCATCGCCCCCAGCCCCCCCCCCCCCACTCGCCTCGGGCCTGGAACCATGCTTAGCAAAGCAAACGCATGCCCGTAGAAACTAAATTCATATTGGGGGTGGGGGTGCTATCAGCATATATAACCAAATTGGGGAGGGACATGTCTCTAGGACAATGCTCAAACTACCTGTAATGAACATCTGGAAATTATTGGGGGATGGGGGTGAACCTCAAGCACCCACACACCGCCTTCCCTAGCTACGAGAACGTAGCTAAAAACGTTGAGATATACTGATGTTCTTGTTTTTAGCTACGATTTGAGGCGCTTTAGTTCTATGTTGCAAACTCAATTTCTTTATTAATGCATGTAACATCTTTAAAATAAGATAAGTTAATACTCTTATCACTAATTAAACTTACAGAGGCCAATGCGGTGGCACAACTATCGCCTAACTCCAAATATTCGCATTTAAATTACTGAATCTATATATTGTCAGGCATCCACTTCCATTGATATACACGTGGATGTCATTTAGTATTTCCACATGTAATTGCGTTTTTGATTGGCTGTTATAAAGCCTAAGATTGAGCGCCCGCCCACATTATGACAGCTGTTAGACTTCACTGCTCTAAAAAAGATGGCGGTCTTAGTAACGGCATAACGCCTCGATTTTAAATGCGATGATTTATACCCGTTCCAGGTAGGATTACATGCTTAATTGTAATTGAGTGTGGCAGAAATATTATAAATAACAATAATCAATCGTTGTTTTGATGAAAAATATTGTCAATTTTGTTTAATCGCAGCAGGAGTGAATCACGACGGGATGTGCTACATTGGAGACTATAGGCCAAAATCTTATCTCGAAACACGGAGTGTGGAGAGATAAGATTTGTTATCTACGCCTTCCCTCGCTCAGTTCCATTTCGACGTACAGCTTAGTGGCACTTGCAGTTGCACGTTTTGTATAGCCTACTATTAAAGAACTTACAAACAAATTAACATAACAAACGGTGATAGTAATACTACCTTGCAAATGAATAAGCACATTTTTAATATAGTCCACAAATTTATACATTTATCTAAAAGACTACAATAACCACCGTAAAATACTAACTGAATTCTCGGTTAATATACATCTGACGTCCTCTAAACGTATTATGTAGTAGTTATTAGCACCCTTTCCGAGGTGTATCGGTGAATATCAGGACAGTTTTGGTCGGGGGATCAGCCGAGGCGAAGCCGAGGCGGTCCCCGGCCAAAACTGTCCTGATATTCACCGATACACCGAGGAAAGGTGCTAATAAGTCACTTACATCGAGTATTTTGAAGCGATATGTAAAAAATAGTAATTATTATCGAGTCGTTTCAACCGAAAAGCGACAAATGTTATTTCATTTATCCCTTTCTGAGCCCCACGTTACATTTCATGGTAGAATGATTTCGCTGTGGAGATACGAGCTGAGTAGTATTTACACGTGCGTCTAGCTATACCCTGGGTGTAAAACAATCACGTGTTTGTTTAGACCACATCGTAGAGGACTGCAATATTAATAATATTATTATTAAATGTAGTGTGAAGGAAATGCAAAACGTCGGTCATTCCTGGTGAAAGTATGCATCAACGAATTATTTGTAATAAAATGTATGTCTTTCTAGGCGTTTTTGTTTTTATCCTGCTTATTTTAAAAGTCTGTGAAGTGTCCAGCAAGAGAACTGCGCCTTTTATCATCACAATTGAAATAATTATTCAGTGTTCTCATTTATTTGTTTTGCATATATTAATATAAATCAAACCAAATCATGGAATAGGTGCCAATTGACATGTATAATAATTGATTTGTGTAATATGTTGTTTTGTTAATTTAATGTCATTGTATATATTTTTGAACTGCCAGTTTGTTCCACCCGGTTTGTTTTGTTACTGTGATTTTGACTAGTTGTTTCATGTAATCTGTCCGGCTGCATTGTATAGAGCCATAGCTATCATTGCGATCTGGGCCGGATTAAACGTCCGCTACTTATTGCTTGAATGGTATCTTAATCAGTGTAGAAGTGTTCGTTTGTCGGGAATGAACAGTACTTTTTTTTAAAAAAGTGTACTGTTCATTTCTGATACACGGATACTTTTAAGCCTGTATTGGAAGTGAACAGGCCAGATTTATCAAAGGTTGCCAATGGCAACGAGGTAGAAGTGGGATGTAAGAAATGGTAAGGCACTGTATGTGACACAACCATTAAATTACTTGCATGCACGATTAATAGTGAATACAAAATACCGCACTGTTAAATGTATTGTGTAAGTGGAGTGTATATCATACGTCTATTTTAGTATATTTAGTAAATAAGGAGACGAATTAATATAAGCCTTTGGCTTGATTTTGAATCCATAACTTTTGACAGTTTATAATGTATAACATGTATCTTATTTAAATAAAATATTGTTTAAATCAATTATTATAAATAAACTATAATGAACACTTATTGTGCAAACCATTTAAATGAACTAAACAAATATCAAACCGGAACATAAAAGCAGCAAACATATATATATTACTTATGTTGATTCTAATTGCTCTGATAGTACAGGAATAGCACTAGCGATTAGTAACGGCAAGGGACCAAGAGCGTGGATTTGTCATAACTTTTGGGGGGATTGACGAACCCTGGAACCTTTCATAACCAAACCAAAATAATAATTACGAACAGTTTACTGTATCAGTGTTATTTTGATTAAAGGAGCTAAATCGCTAATATCTGGGACCTAGAAATTCCAAAAAGTGGGTCGCAACGCATAGTACTGTAATATGAATGTATATGAACTGATTTGCATTCAATGGTTTCCGTTTTTACTCCAATTTCAAATCAGTTATGTTCGACGAAATAAGCCAGCAGTCGCAATCAAGTGCACATTTATAGCGTCTAGTTATTCTAGTCTACAACTCCGTTTGGTTTGGTGCAGTGTCTAGCCTCGTTCCTCGAGTCTCTTAATACAACTGGGGCTGAAGCGCATTATTGTACCAATGTTAAATAAATATATGTTATCTTAAATATCGGATTTTAGAAGCTCATCCCTTCCCGATAAGTTGACATCATCAATATTGATTTAAATTGACCAATAATTCGTGTTTTCGATGTCGAAGATTTTGGAGGATTTTGAGTTACGGACTTAGGTCCTTTAAAGCTGTAACTATATGAAAATATTGACTACGGTATCTTGAAGATGAGTAACTGTGGAGTGACCCAAGCTTAGATAGCCTTCAGAACGGGCCATTCGTGTGTATATAAACCTGAAAATATATCCTGGCGATCAAAATCATGGAGGGGCGGGTCAGAGACCCATTCACTCCCCCCCCCCCCCTTCCGAACCAAGATCTGTCCCCCTAATTCCACGCCGATGCAAGGGACATCGACTTTTGTCGACGGCGAGGAGTCGCCAGATATCAAGGAAGTTAGATATTCTGGGCAAGGAATACTCATCGCTCGGAAATCGAAGAGCATACGATGTGTGTGCGGGCGGCAGCAAGCAATATTTTGTTTGGCTAAGCGCTATTTAGAAATGGCTTCCCGCGTTAACCTTTTGCGTCACAAAATTAGAAACGACAATCTCGATGCAAATTTGTGCGCACACAAATATCTACAAAACAAACGAAGACACAGTCAACGTCATGTAAAACAAATCAACATTATCATCACTCAAACCATCTCAAATTTATGTGTGTGCGGGAAGTTGGGTGCTTTTGGTGGGGTGTTATTTTATCTTTACTGTACTAGCTTCTCCTTGAAATATGTTAAAATATATACTAGCTTCTCCAGTGTACTGAAAATGTGTTAAAATCCATACTAGCTTCTCCAGTGTACTGGAGATGTGTAAAAATCCGATTCTAACCATCCCATACCTATTTTTTCTCACGAGCGTATTGCATGAGGAAATCTTAAGGGCTCTTATATCTATATAGCAGGGTTCAGTTAATATCGCACACGTATATCAAAAAGATATGATATCTATAAGTTTATCAGAGGTTAATCAGACAAGAAAAACTTGTCCTCGTCAATTGTTTTATCAGTACCCTTTATCTCCATCGTGTACTACTATTATATACAGTATGTATGGTATCGTATTTAGGCGATCTACAAAATAATAAGCTTAGTATTTATTGAGCAATCTTTGATCATAAGAACATGACGTGTATCTAGGTTTACCACGTCAATCATATCACATTAAGGTACTGATTGTAGATTTCAAAAGAAATATTACATTATATTTTTTCGCTTCGCTGATCTTTTATGTATTCCACACCATTAATCAAAGGTAACAAATTTTCAAGAATTATTGGTTTATTTTTTTAGCAAAATAAATATATAGTTTAAAATAAAAAATATGAAAATTCTGACTTATCAGATTCAATCTGCTAATAAAAAAACCAATATCAAATAAAAGCCACAATTTTAACTTGTAAATATAATGTCTTTTTCATATAGTGCTAAAACACACACGGCGGCGGCGGCGTCTGTGTCTCTTTTTCATACATTATTTATTACTTGTATTATTTGCATTACTTATATCCATTATATGACAAGCCTCCACTGTTTTTATTAATTGGTTTATTGTTTTGCCATGTTTTATGAACAATTATATATGTATATCATTCTCGTAAATCAGACACACAATAAAGTTCGCTGTGGAGGAACTTTCACCTTGAAAGAAAATTTGTACGAAGTCTACTATATCATATTTTGTAAAAACATATATATATATATAATCAGTATTCTATTCAGAGAAAAAGATCGATAAACTATATAATTCTCTCCTTTCATCCGCGTTATTGATTAATCAATAAATATTAAAGATCACAAAATAACTTAAACATACATTATGTAAGAGCTAAATCTGTTTATAACAGGTCTTGTTTAGCCTGATATGTTTTCTAAATTATTAATTTGGGACATTAATTAACTTATCCAGATATCCAGATCATAACCAGCTCTCGATGTCAACGCTATTCTGAGACATTTACTGGATTAGGATCCGATTTGCTGCCCAACTTTCATTCATGATTTAATCATGAAACGGATAATCGAGACTATATTATTTATCGCACCAACCATAGTAATGATAATCGAAGCAAAGCCAGAAATTCAATCGTTAAAGTCTCGTTTCCGAGTGGATCAATTTGACTTCAATATTTAGCAAAATGCCTTACATTATCTAGTTTTAAAATATTATAGTGAGAACTGTCAGTTTTTAAAGATATGTTATGTGAGATTAGATAACGGGCTTAGGGTATATTTTTTCGTCTCCTAATCGATAATCAAAATACAAATTGTAAACTTCAAATAAAAAAATAAACGTAGCGGTGCAACAATTAAAGGGATAAGAACACTATTGCTTGCTGGACAGCTCCAAAAAAATAATTGCCTTATTCTAAGTACTAGATGTTTAAGGGTCCTACCTGTGCTGTTGTGTAAACTATCCATTACATCCTATTTTACTTGTTCAGAGGGTTCGAAAATATGTTTAAATCCAAGTCACATTTGAAAAGATTTACGTTAGACTTTTCAAATCATTTAGTTGAATTTTTCCAATTTTTTTAATTAGATGTTTTAAGATGAAATTTGTATCATCGATTAATTGGAATATTATAAAATAGTACAATTTGTTGACCAGAATAACGATTGAAATCGATGATCAGTACGATTTTTTTAAATTTTAAGACCCCTTTGTCGATTATTTGTCAAAAACTATTTTATAGAATTAGAAATGTCTATACTGTAGTTCATTTGATAAAACTATCTGTATATTGTAACATATTAAAAATTTATTACGTTGATAAATATTACTTTATGAGCAACTAGTCATACATTTAAATATTTTTACCTATCAATCATAATTAGGCAATGACAGGCCAGAACACATGGAGTAATAAATGTATTGAAGAATGCATAGAATTAGCTCGAGGCAAACATGATCTTATAACTATTATATATGACAGTTTTCAAATTAATATTGCAATAAAATCGCCTTTGTCTTTCGGATGTTAAAGACGCGGGGGATTTTTATTCTTATTTGGTTTGTATGAAAGCTGACAACATAAATATTTGTATCGTTTGATACCAATTTTCATTCAGTGATAGATTTTAATTAAACTTTCATTAACTGGATGCTGAGTAAACAGATCTGTATTTTGCTGATAAAACAGCCATCAGAATGACTATGATCGATTTTACAAGTGATTTTTACAACTAAATTGTTCTCGATGTAGGTTTAAGTGTGTGGGTTTTTTTTCAATTTTTTTAATTCTAGAAGACGATTTTTGAATAAAGTTACTGCCATTTGAAGTTAACATTAGTTTCTGTAGATTCTATGTCGCCATATTTATAGTTCTGTGATGCTTTGTGATATATATTTGGTTTATATCCAATTGCATCGACGTCAATTTTCGCCCCTTTAATAATCTTCTTATTGAGTATCGAAATATCGTTTTTCAGTTCTTATTTTATGGACCAGAAACTGTTCTTTGGTGACGCTCTTCGCAAAAGCCCAAGACTTCGTCCATTCAAGTCCAATCGACATGAAAATTGGCATACTTCTTCTTTGAACAATTTTGCATCGATTTAAAGAATTACATTTTTAAATTTCATCCAAATACATGGTCAATTCCTGGTCCATATCACGATCGTGCATGTTTCTTGAATTTAAATAATGAACCAATTGATGGTCTTCTGTCATGTTTAGACTTCTGCATTTTCGAATTACACCGAACAGAATTCATACAATTCCGATACGCAACATATCAATTACGTAGGGAAATGTATTAACACGGACATGTTGGTTAATTGGCTTATTACAGTTGTAATGGATTGTATATGCTATAATTATTATGATAATTGATAACTAAATTTGCTGTAACAGGGGTTTTGGACATGAGCAAGTCACTTGGTCGCCTAAAAGTCTGGCCAGCTCGACGCGCTTGTAAATGAGATGTATATTTCAAACAATATG
Organism: Patella pellucida; assembly: GCA_917208275.1. NCBI lineage: Eukaryota > Metazoa > Mollusca > Gastropoda > Patellidae > Patella > Patella pellucida. The sequence goes on from OU795037.1 coordinate 12,064,150, forward strand.
GTTTATGTCAGATTTTAACCTCCAGTTGGTGACATTCAGTACAGTGGCATTAATACAAAAGTTAGATAGAAAACATCTACCCTGTTTACAAAAATAGTATTGTCGATGGATTTGATGTTAAACAAAACTATTTTTCACATATACACAGAAATAAAATTAGTACTGTTCGTGTGTAATTTAATATGTAATATTATTATTTTATGTTTTAAATCTAGAATATACAAACTGTTCTTTTATGTATTTACATATACTAGTATCATATCATTATTTAAAATCTAGAATTTTAAAAAAGGAATATAACTCAACATAAGATCTGTTTTCATTAGCCTTGCCGGAGCAGGACGTAAAACCCCATTTATTTCGACATTAGGGAGAGGGGTTTTACATAATCCGTAATCCCGATCAGACATCCGCAATAAAATATTGTTTAAAAAAAAACCAAAAAAAAACCCCCATTAATAAATGATTATTTTATGTTTCTAAATTTTGGGCTGAAGTTCTAAACCGAGAGACCATCGTCTGTTACAACAAGATTATTAACTTTTAAAAGTGGTACGGGATGTTCCAGGAATATCAAGTCTCCACATCTTCGCACAAGTTTAACACACATTTAATCCCACGTTTTGAGGAGTTACCCCTGGTGAAATATTCGCTCAATAAAACATCTTATCCTCTACATTAAACAATAATCACTGAAATAGCGTATTTCGATGGCAATTTGAAAGATTAAAACGGGTGTTGTAAGTTCTATAATGTCGATATTAACGAATAAAACTGTCAGCGGGACTCCAGGACACCAGTAAAAAACATAACGAAAGGGCCAGAACACCAGAATTTTGTTCGTGGTATAAGTAAATCCTTGATTTAGAAACATTGTAAGTTATTTTTATTTGAAAAAGAACTAATTCTACATAGTCTATATATCATAACAATTTAGATTAGATTAAAGCCTGACTTCCGAAACTCTGGGTCGCGATTGTTAAGGACTTTTTGTTGGGTGTTTTTTATGAAAAGCATGCAAATCTTTGATCTATATACACCGCTTGTCACATTGCCAATCGTCCTTCCACAAGTTTTTAAAGGTGTAAAAATTTAAGAAAACGTTGTCAAAATAGGTAGAACAATACATATAAATAATGATGATGTTTCAAAGTAAATAACGTCTTTGTTTTTCGAAGGTTTGCTTTCAGATGTTGGTTTCTGGAATGGGATGCTATCAACAAAAGGTTAAGAACCACTGTAAAGAAACAAAAATCAAATATTGTTTATACAGGGTATGATTTTAATAATCTAGATTTCACAACATAGATTATACTTAAGAAACAAAATGTAACATTTATCCTTCAAAGCCACCACTTTAAAAAAAAAAGTAATAGCTTATGCCAACAAAAAAAGGTACAATATTTTATAAATCTTTTCATGGGAAAAACTGTAACTCGCACCTGCAGTAGTGAGTTGTGTTGATTGTTACGTTTTTTTGGTCGTTAAAGACAGATTTCTAATTTTTTAAAAAAGAAAAAAACACCTCATTAGATAAGCACAATAGAAGATATTATCAAGTTTAATAAAAAAAAACAACTTCAAAGGTAAACGTCAATCATATCATCAACAAATTACCTATATTTACGTCATGTCAAATCTTGTCAAATGATCAGAACAAAAGTCAACAAAAAGTCAGTTTAATATTTCAGTGGATCTAAAAGGCTGTGGGCGGAGACCAAAACCGAATCTATTGTAGGCATAACCTCTATAAATAACGCTATAGAGTTTAAATAAAGATACAATAGCTATGTTATAATCGTGTGGTTATCACAATACAATGGACTGCCTACATAGATTTATTGAATAACGGTAACGAAGCGATGATATGGTGATGTGAAGAGCCGTGGTTACATTCCGCTACTCTCTCCCACGCCAGTCTGTCTACCTTGTTCACTTCTTACTCGCTTGGTCAACTTTGAAACAGCCTATTGAATAAATCAATTATTTCAACTTTTGGTCTATGGGGCTTTTTCTCTAGTAAGAAGGCAATAAATAGTAGTTTTCTACCCTATGTACGGTATTTTATAGTGGTGGTAAGGACAATGATTAGGTGGAAGTTTATATAAAACACGTACTATCTCACACACTATTCACTGTATCGTCACATGCTGGGGCCCTGCTGGGGCCCTGCTGTGTTAATACATTAAAAGGCTGATAGAAAACGCAACCCTAGTAACAGAAACGGTCTCAAACGACTGTGAAAAAAGCGATACGTATATTTTTGTATTGTAGAAAGATTCCTGCGTCTTACACATTTTGAGGTAAGTTGTTCCAAGACGCATCCTTTCCCCTGTTCCAGTACTATATTCGCTGTTGCATGGAAAAAGTTTTATTATGCGGTTGATTTATTAGGTATTTCAGTTGATCCAAGACCAGGGATGAAGTCTCGATCACTTAGTTATACAAACTAACCCATAGTTCCACCCTTACAAAGTAGTGGACTAGCAGACCGAGGAACAATCGGTCCAGTACCATAAATAAAGTTATTTCACACCGAAAGAACCACAAGAGAATGTTACAAAACATGACATGCAATGTTAATTAGCAATATACAACAGTAATATTAAAACCTTGCCGCCAAAATGCCCAAAAAGACACATCTTATTAGTTTTGTAACTCAGTAACAGTCGCCTACTTATGAGAGACGAACTCCACATTCAGATCCTCTTGCAAGTTCCCCAGGAAACACTTGTCTGTGATATAATTCTAGATGGAAGCGGACGCTAAGACGCAAGGGAGAATAAAAAAAGAGGGCATGGTCTGTTGATAGTGTCGATATTAATGACAACAACACTGTCACTGATAGTGTGTATTGAAATGATGAAAATATATAACATCTGAACACCCGGCATTAATATACGAATCGAACTACCATCATTTAGAACTTTTAAACGAATTTCAATAAATTCGGAAATTTTCGAATAGATCAGCAATTGTGCATTTCTAAAACCGACTGTACAAAATCGACATGTCCCAAACTATGGTAACGTTGGTATTTGAACACAACATATTTCAGTTTGAAAGGATTATTCGACAGAATATAAGTATCTAAAATATTGGAGGTCAACAGAAATATTACTCTTATTATAACAAAATGTGAAGTCAATCCCCGGCAAAAATATAACGATTCATAATTTCTTTCAATCGTGTGTTGAACTAGTGTATGTGTGTGAGACAGTACTTGACTGAGATACTAGATTACAAGCCTTGATGAAGCGTAATCGCCCGGGTGTTGATCGTACTTGTTTACATGTCGCGTTTAATGTAAGCGGTCGTCGCCAGCTAGTCTGCTACACACCTGGCCGTCTCGCGCACGCTATCAACCGCTTGCCGCATTCTTTCACACAAATATCTCGCGGCTCATATATCGTCAGATTCCCACAACACTACAATATGAAGGTTAGCGAGGAACATAAATACACCATTCAATGGGGGTAATCGTACAGTTTCTTTGATTAGTTCAATAGATCGTGAGCGATTTAAAAACCTATGCAGTGTACTTACATCAAACGAGTAATTGACATTGGTGAACAATTATAGAATATGAATGATAAACATGATGTATTCTATAACGATTGCATAAAATACTGAATACCCATTATACAGCATGTATTTCAACTATTATGAATCATTAAATATGTCTGTGAATGAATGAACATTGAGCATAATTATCAATGACGAAAACTGAACAATTAAAGGCGTATTTAACCACGACTCCTGACTGTTTGCTAACGGTTGGCCTTATAATTTGATCAAACCCTATCATAAAACAGTTTTTAAGCGTTCAAATCGTTCGATTGACTTCATAAAGGTAACTAAAAGCCGCTGGTCGTCATGATTAGGGTAATATCTAACTGTTCACAACTTAATCTTTGTACCCAAATTGATTATTTAGCATTTTATTTACGGTAAACCAAAACACCAACGATAGATAATTCTTGAGTGGCATTTAGCGATTGAGCACATAAAAAACACAAAACAATTGATATGGAAAACAAATGATACAAAACAATTTATATTGTAACAAATGACACAAAACAATTTATATGGAAACAGTTTTCGAAACGTCGAGCTATATGTGCATAAACCAGTGATTGTTTTGCATATTATAAATTGTTTTGTGTTTTTTTTACAAACGGTAGATGATTCCTGGGCTTGGACGCTAACGGATTTAAAATAAGAGGTTCACCTTTAAGTCTCTGAGGTAATTGCATCGATATAGGAATCCCTTGCAAACTTCAATATTTTAAAGTTGATTCTCTAATTGAAATACTAGTCCATAATGTTTTAATTCCGTTCAGTATTTCTTCTCTTCTTGACTCCTGTTATTCACAGAATCTGCCAACAACGCCGGTCTATCTTCGAAGTTGAACTTTCCGTCAGTTTTCAGTCTACGGTAATCGTTACGCAGACAATCACCTGTTATACGAGTCTTTCGTATTCCGATTCCGAGGATGAAGACATGATGTTCCGGTACAAAAAATCAAGTGCAATGTTCGAAAACTTAATGGTAGTTAGCCTCTCTGCAGATAGGGTGGGTGGGTCTGTTTTCAGATTGATGTATTGTATATACTGTATTTCGCTAAATCTAAATTTGAGAAACTTGTCTCTTCCCGAAAAATGCAAACCAGACAAGGCCACTTTAAAATTGTACCCCACTCTTTGTACTATCGTCTTTAGTGGATGCCAAATGTTGGGAACTTTCAATTGCTAATATCATGTAAACAGCGAACGGAACTGTACCGGTTTGGACTGATGTTCCTTCTAGATACTGTAGTTTGCAAATTGATTCCAAATAGACCAAAAGGGAGCCCAGGTGCATGCTTGTTGGTATTTGTGGACCTGGAATGTACACAGTTTTACTTACTTTCCCCCCATAGGAGAGAATAAAAACATATACAGCCTCCCTGGTTACATTCTATGTATGTGTTGGGTGCGGGGAAGTTTATGTATTCGTAATCTGAAACCGGAGAAATCACGAAAGATGATAAATATCTTTTTAGAGAGTTACGTATTCTTACATTGTCACAGGAGATAAGTATGTGCTCCTATCAAGGTGTTTCTTTGAAATCCGGGAGCAGCCAATTCAGTAGCAAAGACATTAAAATCACACCCCAGAATCCTTACACACCAACATACCACAGTTTGCATTACGGGTATAACGCATATCATGAACATGAACCCACTCTTGTAAATGTGTCTACTACTACTACTACTACTACTACCTGGTGCTTTAACGTCTGCATCCACAGAAGTGATATCGCAGCCAAAACGTAGGTAAGCCGACGTTTCATACTGTTTATTTACAATATGATTTTGAAAGCTTTCCATTTACGGCTAACCGTGGTCATTAGATCGTGGATTAGTTAGAAGATCCGCAGTTTTAGGTTAGTTAAGAGGTATGTTGTTGATCTCCATCGTCCCCACTAGTTGCCTTCTCCCCCCTAGTTTACTTCGCAGTCTACCAGTACATGGTTGGTGGTACATTCTGGTCCGCGTTCACAGACGTTAACTTGGTTTTTGAAGTCTTGCAGCCGCTATTTCACCATGAGTTTCGATATAAGTTTGCATAGATCTCTTCTAGGTCGATCGATCGCTGCTTTTGTGTAGATCCAGCGGAAATACGTATGTGCCAAGTTCCACAAGTTTTAGTTCCCATATTGAATTTACTTGTCTATTAATCATACTGACTTTACTGTGGATTTCTATGGTGTGGAGTGGTTCTGTGTCCCGAAGACCTTCGTTGCCGAGTCGATCGGCCTCCTCGTTTCCTCCGATGTTCACATGTGATGGAATCCACACGAGCTCTAGTTTACATCCTACCTCTTAAATGTCTTTTTGTACCGAGTTGTCATTTTGGATTGAAAACAGGCTGCCCAGAGAATCGCTTGGAATGACGAACATAATACTATAGTAGTCTGTTGGTGGGAGATCCATGAAATAGCATCACGGATGGCCACAAGCTCTGCAATGTACACCAAACAGTTATTGAGCAATGTCCTGTGTATTCCCTGTTCCTCGTTTGGCATTTTGGCAGGTATATTCCAAACGAGCTGGTATGGCTTTTGGGATTTCGTGAACCATCCGTATGGTCCCAGTTATCAAATAACGGCCAGTTGTATTCTAGATGAGCTAGAGTAAAAGCACGTGCAGCAGTGGGATTATTAATCTTGTCCGTTTTTGGTAATAGATCCAGATTGACTGGTGGTTTTAGGAGTGTCCAAGTGGTGATCTCGGGTCGGTCTCGTTCATTTATCAGTTTCCCCAGTTGCAGTTCAAAATAAGAGTTGGCTGTGGCGCCGCTGCCCGGAAAAAGTTCCCTCATAGCACACTGTATGGCGGGTGCCTGTCTTCATCAGCCAAGTTTAGGCAGCAAAACAGTAGGACGTTAAACATTATTTCATTTAATGAAGACGGGTATACGCCATGACATACAGTGTGCTATGAGGGAATTTTTACCCGGACAGCGGTGCTAAGGTCTACTCTTATTATATCGAATTCTAAATGCCAAGGGTTCATTCACGTGCGTGTGAGTTTATTATAAATAAGTGTAAATAATATTGTTTTGATACATTTGTAATTAATTTTGATCTGCTCTTGCAACAAGATGTATTAGTGTATGCAATAATACTTGCCATACTGGTATACAACATTGCCAAACCACCAATAATTATAATACAACTTAATTCAAAAATGTCAAACATATAATTTATATAAATATATTAAATATAATATAATAACACGATACAGAATATACACATATACTATACATATAATTATTACACCGTGCATGGTGCAACCAAATAGTTTTTTTTTCTTTTCAAGATAAATACTATATCATGGTGACACAGACATGATTATTTTTAAAGTGGTGCGTTCAAGATGGAGAACGTGAAAGATTCAAGATGTGGTTGATTATTATTAAATGAATAAATTGCAAACTGTATCTATTCTTATTTTCAATCAAAAAAGTTTACGATTAGGTAGACAAGTCCGCTTCCACCAACATCATTGGCGGCATCGGACTTATAAACATCATAGGTGTTAAGTTCCCACCGCCAATCTCGGAACGACTTAAATCAAACGTATTTCAAACGTAATTTGAGCGAGACGAAATACCAGATCTCGATAGTTCGGATGACATTATTTGGTACCAACAATTGAGACTGTTTTTGTCAAAAATATCATTAGACATAGATTATGTACAGACTGGCAGAATGAACCTATAGATAAAGAGGTAGAAACCAAGTCTTGTATTTCCCGGTGTTCTTATCTTACAGATGGTGTCGGACCAGTAATTGGCCCAAACATGTGGCTTTTATCACCGATCTGTGGACTAGTTAGGGACATTAAATCTGTAAATGTGCTGTAGGGCACCAACCCCTGAAAACACCGAAGGACATCCGGTCTTTTAAATCTGCATTCAATCTTTAAACGATCCACAGGACACCAAATCATTAAAGGACCCACGGGACACCAAATGTTTATACGACCCACAGGACACCAAATCTTTATACGACCCACGGGGCACCAATCTTTAAATGGCCCATGATATAATGACATTATGACCCACCAAATCTTTAAATGACCTACAAGACATCAAATCTGTAAATGACCAACAAAACATCAAATCTTTAAATGACCAACAGAATATCAAATTTTTAAATGACCTATAGAGCATCTAACAATTAAATGACCTACAGAATATGAAATCTTTAAATGACCTACAGAATATGAAATCTTTAAATGACCTACAGAATATGAAATCTTTAAATGATCTGCAGAATATCAAATCTGTATGATCTGCAGAACATCAAATCTTTAAATGATCTGCAGAACATCAAATCTTTAAATGATCTGCAGCACATCAAATCTTTAAATGATCTGCAGCACATCAAATCTTTAAATGATCTGCAGCACATCAAATCTTTAAATTATCTGCAGAACATCTAATCTTTAAATGACCTACAGAATATGAAATCTTTAAATGACCTACAGAATATCAAATCATTAAATGATCTGCAGAACATCAAATCTTTAAATGAACTGCAAAACATCAAATCTTTAAATTATCTGCAGAACATCAAATCTTTAAATGACATGCAGAATATCTAATCTTTAAATGATCTGCAGAATATCTAATCTTTAAATGATCTGCAGAATATGAAATCTTTAAATGACCTACAGAACATCAAATCTTTAAATGATCTGCAGAACATCAAATCTGTAAATGAACTGCAAAACATCAAATCTTTAAATGACAAGCAGAATTTCTAATCTTTAAATCATCTGCGGTACATCAAATCTCTAATTGACCCACAGGACAGGAGATAAAATCTGCGAATCTTCCAATGACCTGCTATTAGACATCAATCTTTAACTTCTCAAAAAAACAAATCTCCAAATGATATGCAGGGTGCATCAAGTCCTTAATAAAAGAAAGCTGGGGGTTTATTTCAGCAAGGATCTGACAAATGAATAATTTAACGGGTAAATGATATTGGAGAATTATACTTATATTAGTTTAATCAACCACTCATCACATAGACAGTCACTTTAAATACAAACGTAATGATATCCAGTAACATAATAAGTATACTTAGACTGGCAGAATGAACCTATAGATGTAGAGGTAGGAACAAAGTCTTGTATTTCCCAGTGTTCTTATCTTACAGCTGGGCGTCGGACCAGTTATGGGACAAAAATGTGGCTTTTATCACCGATCTGTGGAAAAGTAAGGGACATTAAATCTGTAAACGTGCTGTAGGGCACCAACCCTTGAAAACACCGAAGGACATCCGGTCTTTAAATGATCTGCATAACATTCAATCTTTAAACGAACCACAGGACACCAAATCTTTAAACGACCCACAGGACACCAAATCTTTAAACGACCCAAAGGACACAAAATCTTTAAATGGCCCTTATATAATGACATTTTGACCCACCAAATCTTTAAATGATCTACAAGACATCAAATCTGTAAATGACCAACAGAATATCAAATTTTTAAATGACCTATAGAGCATCTAACAATTAAATGACCTACAGAATATGAAATCTTTAAATGATCTGCAGAATATCAAATCTTTAAATGATCTGCAGAACATCAAATCTTTAAATGATCTGCAGAATATGAAATCTTTAAATGATCTGCAGAATATGAAATCTTTAAATGACCTACAGAACATCAAATCTTTAAATGATCTGCAGAATATCAAATCATTAAATGATCTGCAGAACATCAAATCTGTAAATGAACTGCAAAACATCAAATCTTTAAATGACAAGCAGAATTTCTAATCTTTAAATCATCTGCGGTACATCAAATCTCTAATTGACCCACAGGACAGGAGATAAAATCTGCGAATCTTCCAATGACCTGCTCTCAAAAAAAAATAATCTCCAAATGATCTGCAGGGTGCATCAAGTCCTTAATAAAAGAAAGCTGGCGGTTTATTTCAGCAAGGATCTGACAAATGAATAATTTAACGGGTATATGATCTTGGAGAATTATACTTAGTTTAATCAACCACTCATCACACAGACAGTCACTTTAAATACAAACGTAATGATATCCAGTAACATAATAAGTATACTTGAGATAATAAATATCTGTTATCTATGTTAGAGATGTATTGGAATTAATTTATTATCTGTAGTTAAGATAAATACTTCAACTAAGAGACAGTGATAATCGAGATAACAATGGTCTCCAATAACTATTGTGTCAATTTTTTTTCCCACTGGTGAAATTGTAATATTATAGGATGTAGTATAAACCATTAACTGATTAAAACCTCAACAAGTACTTCACTTCTCATTCTTAGCTTGATAGAACAAACTCTTCAACATGCGCTGATTTCCAGTCTGTAATGAACACTATTAGAGGCCAACATTCCGACAGTTTTCAAAATCTTCACACTGGCTGGATGAATGTGACTACACTCAGGTGCGCATAGTTTTATTTTGGCTGGCGCCAGTCTGGCGGACGACTCACCTCACCTGTGTAAAAACTTAACCAAAGTAATTTCAATATCTTTACAAATAACAATAGAGGTAGGGACACCTGCGGTCGACAAGTTTAGTAGATTGGTTCTAGTAAAGAGGAAAACTCACAGTCTATGGAGTTAAATGTTTGATTTGATACCTGTCTATGCATGTAACTAAACTTGGCCAACAATATATCGATTACAAGCGATTGAAAGACGCCATTCTAGTGTCAGCTATATTTTTATTATCTTGTCAAGAAGGAACGGACAATAGTATTATAACTGCACCTATAATGTATCCCATACAGTTAAAGTACATTCTGAGGGTCATTCGGGTCATTGCCAATTAATTGTAGATATATATGTTAATCTTTCTGATTCAGAAACATCATTTCTTTAAAAATCTTTATCCTGTATTCAGAAACTTATTACTATAAAGTCACTTATAATCTTATATTCTTGAAATTGCATGGGTTGAAAATAATAAAGATTAAAAAAAAAGTATGAAAATGTTTAAGTAAAGGGAGATTTGTGAATGCAGTATAATAAATTAAAAAGCAAGTGATTAAGTAAATAAAATGGTGAAAGTGTAATAAAAGTCTACTCTTTTTAGTGTTATGCACATTTAAGCAAAGCCTTGTCACCGGTTATGACAATAATTATTTTTAAATTCCCGACATTTACGATCAATCGTAGAAATAAACGTCATGTATAACATCGTTTCTTTTATAACCACCAAACAATTTTTTCTTTACATTTTTTAAAATTTAGTTTAACTCAAATACGAAGAGACAATTAAAGGAGCCTAAGTCTCTAACTCAATATTTTCCATAATATTCGAAACACAAATTAGAATTGAATATTGATCTAGTTCAATCCATATTTATTTTGTGTTTCCGTGAAAATTTCGGATCCAATTATCCAATATTTAAGGCACGATAAGCGTTTAAAAAATTGACATGCGAGTGCAGATATCGTTTCGGGCACAAAACCAATGAACATAGAAAAACATACCATAAATTACAATGCATTAGTAAATAGTAATTGATGATTACAAAATGAAATAAACAAAAAACCTGAAGAATTGGCTAATTATTTGTGAAGGATTGTCTTACAGATTGGTCCCGTCTTCATTAGCCAAGTTCGGAGTAGAACAGCAGGACGTTGAACCCAATTTAATTTCATTTGTTACACTTAGGACTGTTCGTGTATTTCACCAAAAATAATTGATTATAAACTATATTTTTGTAAAAAAAAAAAAAAAAAAAAAACATATATATCACTTTATATACACTTACATCAAATTAAACTGTGTTTGCAAACCCATTAATGTTCCCAAAATAGAGCCATACGCCCTTTAACTAACATCGAATATATGTTAAATCATAAGTAATAAAAATTTATGGTCGTGCCATATAAGCAGGTTGGATCTATTATATGAACGAAGAATTTTATTTCTAAATTAAAAATTTCAACTTATTAAAAGCTTTGATTGCTTGAAAAGAATTTAATTCAGCAATGATTTCACTCAGCTATTGAAATAAGGGGAATAACTTCGAATTATCTGTGTGACATACCAATAGAACACGTGCAAACATCACATTGAATTAAGTGACCATGGGACACGGTTTTAATAAATCGAACCAATTGACAAGTGAAGCAAATATTTAGTTTATATCTCTAATTACCATATTCGTAACGATCGGATGACACCTGCGTTCTAATATCTCAAATGTCATAAACGGATAAACTACTAATTTTACAGCACACTAATTTTATGTTAAAGCCCCCTCCAAGTCTTTCATTACTTTCTTTTTTATGCGACTTTTAAGAGCAGTAAAATTCACCCCCTTCTAGCCTTAAACAAAACTTTATTAAAGATTTCAGGTATAATAAAGATGTAATATGATAGTCTGCTATAGAACTTGATCAATAAAATATACACCCAAAGGCCAGAAAATAAAAGTGTTTTCTTGAAATGTATGTAAATAACTGAGTTTTTAATTTGGATAGAGCTCTTATGATATTCGATATAATATTTTCCTCTTTTGGTGATTAAATAGTGTTATTCTGTTTTGTCTTTCAACTAGGGTTATGGTATAGTCTTCCTTGTGCGCGGATATTTATCTGGGGATAAGGTATGGTGACTCAATTTTGCAATGAAACTAGTTAGGAAGAAAAAGCACCGATTTTGTGCCCTTTCTTCCTGAATTGGATTCAACCATCCATGAACCGTCACAATATCATAGTTTTCAAATACGATGTTGTTCACGGAGTGGGTTCGAAAATACGGTATTATTAAATTCATAGAACAAGCAGTCCCCACCCCAACACACACACACAGCCAAATTTGGAGAGGTGGTTCCAAATAGTATGCGAAATAAAAATAATTCTTAAATCTCAGACTTAGATTGAAATGATATTTTACTAGATTAAATGGGAAGTTTTGCTGGTCCGTGAATAGATTATCTTCAACCCCAAAGCTACTTCAATAGATCGCCTTTAAGCAGGTTATCCAGGCCTGGAAATAACTGTGATAAAGGTACCTGACAAAAAGTCAGGCACTAATGTATTAATAATATCAATAAAAACGACAAATCAGTGCCGGACAAAATGACAGGCACCAGAGGTTTGGTGCCTGACAAAGCCTGAATTTGTGCCTGACATTGTCAGTGACAGGTGCCTTATTTCCAGGCTTGAGGTTATCCATAAAAGCGTCTTTACATGTATATCTACTTTATATATGCATGATGCCCCTTCATTAGTACATGTACTTCATTAGTGTTATTCAAGTCGATTACTTCAGCTTTCAGAAGAAAAGGATATCACCCAGAATATTCATGCTATGTCCCAAATGACGAGAATTTCTTTTAATTGATGACTTGTCTTCGACTGATTTTTATTTGACCTGGACAATTAAAATGTTATACGAAAGTCTTTGTACAGTTTAAGGCTATTATATTTGCCTGTAGTGAACACGAAAACGGAAACACTTCTGCGGTTATATGCCTGTATCAAACACGAAAAAGTAACCTGGACGAAGATGGTGCATTTTACCTAGAAATGGTTCCACTGTGGCTGTCTACCGTCTTGCCCCAGCCACAGTAGGGGATCGTTCAAAGGACCTCCTTTGAGCAGGTTTTGTCATGATTTTGATGAGAAAAAATACCGATCCCGAACTGTACTGCACATAGCTTGACGTACTATATAATAAATCAATTAACATTGAAATAAAGGTGAAACCTTTCCGCACAATTATATCATTTGATTAAAACCAACTACTATACGTGAAATTCATGTACACATTTTAAAATGGACGCCGAATTAAAATTAAAAGACGCACGTCATTTCACGTCACCTCTAAAAGACAGGTTCAAAATATATATTCTTTTTAACCCCGATTTACAGTTAAAGATTCATTATGGGAGATGAGATAACGAGTTGGCAGTTCTCACTACAATAGTTAAAAACTACATAATGTAAAGGCAATTTGCTGAAAATTTCAGTAAAATTGATCCACTATGAATCGTGAACCATTCGAATGGAAAGTTCCGCTTAGCCTCGATCATCATTACTGAAGTCGGTAATGCGAAACTAATATAGTCTCGATTAATCATTTATTTGTTTAATTACGAAGGAAAGTTTTCTTGCAAATCGGACAATAATCCAACACATATCGCAGTCTAGCCTTACCATCGAGAGCTAATTATGGTCTGAATAAGTTAGTTAATGTCTAATTTATAATTTCTATAACATCTGAAGCCTTAATAAGGATTTGCAGTAATCAGATTTAGCTCTTATAATAATAATAATAATAATCTCGTCATTTTACAAGGGTAGCAAATTAAGCCTGAGGCTTATTTTCAATTTTACCCTTGGCACAGATCGTGTGAATGATTTCGATCATTACTGCAGGAAGAAACCGAAGAACTCGGGGGGAAACCTGTCTGATCGGACGGGAGACCGAATATCCCTCTCACTTACAACGATAAAGTTCTTGCCCTGAGCTGGGATTGAACCCTCGTTGCATTGGCGAGAAGCCGCCCCTCTTAACTAATGTAACTTTAACAATAATAATAATAATGATAATAATAATAATCACGTCATTTTACAAGGGTAGCAAATAACAGAGGATTATAGACCCCGGTGGTTTGTCAGCATGGACTGAATCAGGATATAAAGAGGAATCTACGCAACTTCCTACTAGTGATTGATAATTAAAGAGATTTCAAGTGTGCCTTTTTTCCTTGTTCCTTAGATGATTCGTGTAGGCCTACATCTGTTGAAACGACGTATTATAAAACGTACGGAATTGCTCACCTGTAAAAAAAACTTTGACTTTTTGGTGTCTTTTAAGTGTTCATGGAAACTAATAACTGATAGTATAAGTTTTGATGGTTTGATGTTTTTAGGTTGCATCGGGTACATAAAGCTATATTTTCATCGAACTCCATGGCATGGTGTTGTTGACGACTCACCAAGATAGATAACATTTCTAAATTTATTGTTAATTTTAAGTTACAATTAACAACTTTATATTAAACCCGGTGTTTCATTATCGACTTCTTATAAAAATCCGAACGCACCCGTCAATCAAATTAACCATCTGCGTATTGTCTATACGACAAAGGCTTAGATGCCCCAGAAGGTTGCCGACGAGGGTGATAGGCCTACCGTATAATTTGGATATAAATATTATCCATTCCCTTAGTTGCCGGTTGTCGTTCAGTAGGCGGTGTATGCTTTTTACTATCTAGTTGAAGAATTATTCGCAATGGATAGCCGTCTGTCTCAATCAAAATTATTTCTACGTGACGGATTTGAAGCACATCTTATATCGATAACCATCAATGACGTTATGATTGTGAAAGGGCGATAATCCTGTCATTATGTGATGTGTTAGGGCAGAGCTTGAACCACTAGACAGTATCCAGATAGACCTGATAATAAATCCAACGTAAATAAAGGAACATATCTATTTTTATCACTGATATGTGCTTATAAAAACTTCGTAGATCATTGTCGGTGACAGCATTATACTATGTGATGTTAATTTGCATAATATGTTATGGTTTAACTACGAAAAGAATGTTAAGCAGGCCTATAATAAAGATACTCCCGAAGCATTTGCAACCAGCGTTCCCAGTCAAATGACCAATTATTTCAAACGCGATTGTTTTTTTTTTGTCTATGTGGTTCGTCTATTTGTTCTCTGGAATGACATTACGTCTTCGTTAAAAATGTTGAAATATACCCGAATGTTATATGTTTCGATAGAGAAAGTCAACATTAAAAGGAATGGAACGAGTGCTGCCTAATCTTTTGAAACAAAAATTCAATCGCGTGGAGCCTGTTCCTTCGTTACCGGTCATAGTAACCCACTTTATTTTTTTTTACTTTATCAAAGCGGATTCTCTCAGTAAAGTTATAACGTAGATCATTTCAACCCAAGCGCCAATGATAGAGATATCCGATGCTGAAGGGTACGTAGGGCCCCCGGATCCATTCACTTGATTTGATAATTGTTATTTTTTGCAATGTCTATTTTCTGTCTGGTCCGCAGGTTTACCTTGTATTTTTTTGTTTTGCATGTAGCGTCCTCCTGCACTTACTAATAGAAAAGACCTATGTGGTTAGCCTACAACTTAATTAAACCCAGGGAATGATAACTGACCCGATACATCATAATTTTACTATGGTGGATAGTAGTGGTTAAACAGATGAGCAAGCTCGTAACCACGACTTCGTGAATATGGTTTTGTTAATGCTTCGGGTGTAACCACAAAAGTGAGTTTATACCCGAAACTCGTAGTATTTATCCCCTGGACCGCGTCCATGTTTTGAAACCGATAATTACAGTAACTTTCGCTCATATTATTATGTCGGTCTGTTTGCTGTTACCGGGACTATTGTGTGCCAGGGCAGCGGCCTTCATCTCCCTCATTTCCTATAATTCTCTCAAATTGGTTCTTGTCTTCCATTCAGAAACAATTATCATCTTTCATTATAATCAACCTGTCAAAATATATCTTCGCAAACTAGATCATTTCATGTGTAGGCCCACAACTATTCTTTTCATATTTTTGTTATTTTATTTTGAAACTATATCTCAAGGATAATTGGTGGGGTTTTTTTGCCAACATGAGAACTTCGTGTGATAAAAAAAGCTGAATTTATGTCTGGTTGTGTACAATACAGTCACTTATCCATCCCTTTAGTCCAGAGGCGAAATTCACCGAAAAATTATTAAATAATATATAGGAGGGAAATACTGAGTTAGGGGCAGGTCCGAAGCCAGAAACCAAAAATTAGCCGACATAGGGGGGCGAGGAAGATAAATTTCCGACAACAAAAAATCAATGAACGACTGCCGTAAGCAGGAGGGGAGAGCTTAAAAATTAGAAGCTGTGAGAGTGAATTAGGCTTCTATGACATGCAGGTGGCGAATGTGTCGGAAAATTAAGAGTTTCCAGCCGACATTAACTATCTCTCGGTCGAATTCGAGAGGATACGTCGTGCTAAAACTCTCTCCCGGCGAAAATGCGAGCATAGTTAACCAGCGATTTTTTTTCCGACGCAGACAGAAAAACTAGCCGCGGGCCTGGTTAGGGGAAAAGGGAACAGGCTTAATTTTTTCAAAGTTTGCTTCTATTTTAAAAAAAAACCCGTGGGAACACTAGTGTTAAAACGTATTTAATTCAGATTAATAGCCATAACAAATACAGATGTTACTGAATGAACGTTAGCATAGGTGACTGTCCAATCTACATATAAATAGCAGGTACGGCCGTAGAAGAGGCGGTTCTTTATAACTTTACTATTAAATTCAATGGCCTGCATTATACAATTATAGTATAAATAGCCAGAAACAATACATCCCTTCCCTTTTATCACACAGTCTTGTATATTTCTCTTATGTAACCATAATATTTGAAGAAAATATTTGAGGATGAAAGTGAAAGAACGACTTCAATATGATTATTCAATGGCCTATTATCTTTTTGTTACAGACCACCCACCCGTGCTAGATATTATTCCCAACAGGTGTACTATTTAAATTGGATATTAAATCTGTGTCAATTAATCGTTTATCGATTATGTATTTTGGACATTACATGGGCGTATGGTATTTTATTCGATTGGCGAACTCAAAAGTATGACATTTACGGATTTATGTGAACTATTTTTTTGTCACATGATGGATGCTATAGGGGGTTGGTTTTATTTTTTCATTGAAGGATTTAGGCTATCCATAGAAAAAAAAACGTTTTGGTGTAGGCTTATCGATGTTTTACTGTGGTCAAAACGTGCACATAAAGCTGGTTTTCGTCAAATGTTATAAATTCTAATATCTTTCTTATTCAGGCCTAGAAAATTTTCGAGTTTTATAAATTGTGCTTGTCTGTGCTTGTTGATTTTCATAGTCGTTCGGATAGGACGTAAAACAGAGGTCTCATGTACACATTGGCGTGCACGTAAAAGATCCCTTTGCAGTTGTAATTCGATATTTATATAAGAGTAGGCCGTCGCGCCGCTTCCTGGGCAAAATTTCCCTCGTAGCACACTGTATGGCGTATGCCCGTCTTCAATTAGCCAAGGTTAGGTGCAAAAGCGTAGGACGTTAAACCCCTTTTCATTTTATTTCATTGATTTCAACAATATTTAAGTGTACAAATTATAAACTTGCTATCACGTGTACATGATTCCTATAATTTTTACTTCCCCAGTGGTCAGCCTATGGTAGGAGGGCCTAGATGAGTGTCGAGGTCAAGGGATTGGGCATCAAGAAATTCATATCTAACATTACAAGGGACAAAACTCCATTTAATCACACAGTATCTATGATCTAATGAAATGGACTAGTTTTCATTTGACAAAAAGTTGTTGGTTGAAATAATGCAAAAAAACATATTAAATAAAAGATTTTGATTCTTTTTTTTAAAAAAAAAATAGGCCTACAATAATAGGAAAGGATCTGTTATTTTTATTTGTAAAATAAAAAATTTCGCGTCTTTCGTTTTTATTATGAAGTTATTTCCCCTTGATTTTCCTTCCCTCCTCCCTTTTGATCGGTGGAAACACCTAGGCCTACATGAGTTTACATAGAAAAAAAAACATTCTTTAATTTTTAATGCCAGTGTACTTATCTTACTTTTCAAGTTTAATAATTATTTTGAATTTCCTTTTGCTTTTATTTGTAAAATATAAGTTCGATCAAAGAGTTATCCCCCGCTGAAGACGCGTTAACTGAAAACATTTTTAGTTTCTCTTCCGGTTTGATGTTGTGGAAGTTATGGACAAATAACACATTGATAAACGGGTTATTTTTAACAGAATAAAAGGTTTAGTTTTAATGTACTACTTAATGTTATATTTCTGCTAATGCCATGTTATATGTGATTACTAAAACTTATTTTTGTCAGGTGTAGGAGTATATTTTGTGACAGCGAAAAGATCATGACAATGACTTGTCTGATGTCATGATTAGTTCAGCTCTAACCGTCGGTCTCATTACACTCACCCTGAACGTTCAGGGATTGTCCCATTCAATCAATGTCGAAAAAAAGTTGGAGAACAGTCAATTTTGCTGGACAACTTTTTACTGCTAACCGACGGGGGTGTCGATCCGTGTGAAAGCCTGTACAATGTAACACGCCTGTACATTGCGTTTCGTCTTGTATGACCGACATTCCTGGAAATGGACGTTGACCTGCAGCTAGAGTGCCATGGCGGGGAAACGTAACATGATGTTGGGGAGGTATTTTTAACAGCGTGTTGTGTCGCTCATACTGTCTCTAGCGAAGTAAGCAAGGTCTTATATTCTCCCTAAGATGTTCGTTTACATTGTACAGGCGCCGACACGAAAACCTGATGATGATAGTCCAAAAATCTTGGTAAATACATTTTGTTTGTTAAATTAAATATGTTCAAATTGTTTAATGACCAAATAATATTCGTTTAGGTTTAAAATCAATTTTGAAGCTAAATAGTTAAAACTAACTGTAGGAGTATAAATAATATTCATTCATAAGTTTTGATTGATAGGTTTGATAAACATGTGTTAGTATGTATATTGCGAGGTCAATATGACCTATAGTTAATTCAAGTAATACAAGTTTAAAGTGAAGGTGTCTATAGAGTAGGTTTTAAAACAAACAAAATTTTCTTTGATAAACTAAGAATTAATAAGGATAAAGAAACGGTATAAGAAAAAAATAAGGAACTAATGTTGTCTCCGGATTGCAGTGGCTAGACGGCAGATCTTAGATTTTCTGAGTGTTTAACTCTAGTTTTTCAAGATGGCTGTGCTCGCTACTGTAAATTCGTTAAAATGTGTTTTTCGTTTGTTTCGTATATAATCTAGTTTTTGAGATCCTTGTCCAAAGTCTCATTAATTGGGGTTTTAGTTGAGTAAGACTAAATGGGGTAATTCAACTTTTGAATACAAAGTTGAATTGCTATAATTTGTGTTTTTGTGTTGTCCATGTATGTGGTTACTGGTTACATGTAGATACGTAGAGTAGGGTAATTTTGAGATCATTAGTTCAGGTTTCAAAGTTATGGTAATTTAGCTTTTGAATAAAGAGTTAGGTTATGTTAAGATCCCATTTAATTAAATTTAGGGATTAGGTTATGTTGAAATCCCATGTGGTTAAAATCTAGGGATGTAGGTATGGTTTTCCTGAAAAAAAAACAACTGAAATTATTGGCTCGTTCAATTGTGTGAATATCACAAAGTCATTAATACGAGTTTGATAGGTGGTAAAGATAAGAATAGCACACTTTGTAGAAAAGTGTAGTGAATATGTGGTACATTTTGGTACGCATATAATTTTATGTAATTATTTTTTTGCTTATAAACGTGATATATAGGCTACGTTTAATATATTTTGCTATTAAATACATGGATAATCCGCAAAAAAAATAAATAAATAATACGCGATGATTAGATGGTGTAATTTGACATGAGCTCGATTGATGTTAAACAATAGGTTTTAATACCTGTGTTAATGTATATAAAGAATATGGTATATATGTGTTATTATAAGTCAGTTATATTCTGACTGTCATGGTTATATAAATATAGAGTGTGTTCCTGGTGAATGAAACCCGAATCATTTGCTTGGAACTTGATTCTATATAATGTTTATGTAATACTAATGTGAAATAAGTAGCCATGGGCTTGTTTCATGTGTTTAAGTATTTGGTTTAGCGTCCTACTATAGGATGAGATGGAATGTCATTCATTTACTGATCATATTTGATTGACAGTTCTATTTTAAATAACGAGTTAGTTAATACTAATAATTGAATGGGTAACGCGGCCTGTTTCATGTGTTGGTATTTGTTTTGGTTTAGTGTAAAATAGCGGTTAAAATTACAATTGTAAATGATTAGGTCAAAAAAGGTCACATTACCGTTGGGAAATATAAACTATCCATGTGGGAATTATAAATAATAGTGAAATTAATTGGTGTAATTCTAAAAACACAAACGGAAATTAAAACATTATAAAATTGTAAATTACTAAAGTAAGGTCAAGAGGTCAAAATGACTTTGAAAATTTATAGTTAAAGGGACACATCAAAGTTTATAATAATTAAATAAAGTTTAATTTTAATTAGAGAAATATTTGCTAGTACGTTTTCGGATTAATATATTAATATAATATTACATTAATAGCACAATAAAGTTGTAATAATTTGGTAAATAGTTAGTTCATGGTCTGATAGCAATGACATGTTTGATTGACGAATAAACTTGTACAAACCAATCGTCCTTCGAGAAGTGAAGAAGAAAGTTTTCAACTTGAGACTATGGTAGCTGAGAATGACCACTACAACTACAAGAAGATATGGTTTACCAGTTTACCAAATTGAGAGTTCCTGATGCAGACATTAATGTGAAACTGAACTTTGAAAATATTACGTGATGTGTTATGTGCTTTGTAATTAGGACACTTCAAGATTTTAAAAAGACAATTTGTGTTTTCTGTGTTTAGGTTTAGATTAAAGTGAATTTTCATAGGACTTTGCAGTACGGTACATTGATGAACTTTTGGAGATTTTTTTTTGCATGCGACTTTTGATGTTGATTATTTGTGTTTGTTTTCCAAAGGTTTCTTTTATAGTATAGTAATCATTTAGATTTGCCTGATGCATGAATAATTGTAGGGTTTAGCACATATAAGTTTTAGGAGTCTCTTACCTGTTCATTTCGCATAAATCTTGTTAGTGGGGGAGGTGATATATGTTGATTTTTAGATTTCTGCTACATTCATGAATAGTTTTATTATTCTACAGATGTTGGTATGGTTATTGGGAAGGATTCAATGGATCTTTTACCTAATACTGAGCAAAAAGTCTTAAAGAAAGGGACGAATGTAATACTTTTAGTAGACTTTGTGCTTCTAAGATTAACGTTTAAGATGAAATTCAATTATATTATATTAACTATGGGTTTGACAATTTCGTACGTTCACACACACTTTATTTAACTTTTGAGTTTGAGTGATGTGTTGTGGTATGAAAAAACACTAATAATACTAATAGCTCATAATAATACCTGGTTCTACTTTCAACAATTTACACGTGATAGGAATCAGGCCAGTTGTTAATTTAACCAATCGTTTTGTTAGTTATGTCAGTCAAGGCTAATGAACACGCACTGTTACGCGTGTATAACAGTTTCTTTATAAACTAGCCTTTGTAAAGTTTTAGTTCAGACTCCGATTAGTTGTCAGAAGGGTACGATCTAAGATATCCTAGCTAGCCTTAGGTTTGGGGAGAATAAGCTAGTATTGACTGTAATGATGATATGTACATTGCTTGTATGTATACCTATATATGCTACATAAAAGGTAAAAACGAACTCTTGTATTGTTTTAACTGAGAAGACGAACGTCTTAAGAAATAAGGAACCAGTAGTAAAAGTACACAACGTGAAAGGAGAAGAAAAGACGATCACAAGGCTAACAGAATTGTGTAACAAGATGCACGAGTCTAACTTAAGATCTGGGGATCTCTAGCCCTGCTCTCCGGGTCCGAAGAAGACGTTGTATTGTTACAAGTGACGTCTATGACAGTTGTTTGTTTTGTTTTTTTAACACCAACTGTATCTTGAGATCTATCGGCTAAAACAAATGGAAATAAAAAACATTATGTAAGATGTACATAAAGAGCTGTCATTCTTACTATAATTGATAATGCAGTAATAAATTTATTGAAAATTTCATTTAAATTGCTCCATAAAGAGCAAAGCTATTAGCTTCACCATTTTTAGATTAAATCAAAATATGGCTGAACCGTTTACGCGCCACTGTGTACGACACTGGCTCGCTAAACTGGAGATCGGTTGTTCGAGAAAGTCCAACCAGATTTTCTGGCGTAGTTTCCCCTGGTCAGTGATGCAGGACGTACAGAGGCCCTGACAAGGACAGATGTCTAGTCGTTCAGATTGGATGAAAAAACTAGGACCTGTGTTCACATTGGTGTACAAGGACAGCTGTCTAGTCGTTCAGATTGGACGAAAAACCAAGGACCTGTGTTCACATTTGGGTACTCGAAAAGATCCCTTGGAGGTTAGAATTTGGTATAATAGTGGGCCGTAGTGCCGCTGCCCAGGAATATTTCCCTCATGGCACACTGTATGGTATATACCCATCTTCATTAACCCAGTTTTCTCGCCCCACTGCTGAATATGGATAATTTAACTGTTGTGAGCCCAAAACATTGTTAGTTTTCCACTCTTAAGCAGGGCTTATGGCGACTTTGCAACCCAAAGCAACTAGTTGCAGTCAGTTGCAAGAGTGCTTATGTCCATAAATCAGCAACTGAGGACAACTGGGAGCAACTGAATTCAGAGCGCTAATGTCAAATCGGAACTGATAGCGATCACACTTAACACAAGACTGTTACCGGTAATTTATTCATCATGTGATCAACAAAATGACAAATAACTTAGAAGTAGAAACCCAAAGGAATGGTCGATCTTGCTACAATTATATTAGTATAGTATTGTCGACATCATCAACATTTGAAAAGTTAGTGTTTTCGTTCGCTTCCATTTGCTTATTTATAAAGTCACATGACACATTTCCCCAATCATGCGATGTTATTTCCATGTTAATGAGTTGACTCCAGTTGCAAGAACGCTCATGTCGACTACAACTAGTTGCAGCCAGTTGCATAAAGTCGAACATTTGCAACTGACTGCAACTAGTTGCTTTGAGTTGTAAGAGGCGCTCAGGTCGACATTTCAGTTGCATTCAGTTGCTTCCAATTGCCGAAACGCCAGTTGCTTTCAGTTGCAAGGCCGACATAAGCCCCCCTTCAGAGAAAATTGTTTTTGATATTTACTGTATCTAAGCTTAGAGATTTTGACCAATACATTTTATGTTTTACAGATGTACACCCTTTTATCTGGTTTGTGGAAATATTTGTTCCAAAAAGAAGAATACTTTGTTCTCATTCTTGGTCTTGATAATGCTGGAAAAACAGTGAGTAAAATAAATATAAATGAATAATTATTATCGTTTGTGACACATTATTAATTTATGAAATAGATAAAGTTTTAAATTACTCTATATATTGTAAATACAAATCTAATCTATGAAGATGAGCTGGAAGATTATCATAATCAGCTCAACTTCCACATAAAAATTCTAATCTTGGTATTTATTTCAGACATACCTAGAACAGACTAAAACTAAATTTCACAGAAATTATCAAGGAATGAACTTCAGTAAAATCACAAGTACAGTTGGTTTAAATAGTAAGTAGTATGATGCATATATATATTTTTCAATTTATAAAAAGAGAAAATAGTTAATAGAAACATACAGTCTTCTGGTTTCCATAATACGATAGACTTTGTAGATAAAACATTATTTTGTCAAGTCCTTCATCCTCTTCTAAGTTTAACAATCACTTGCCTTTCTATATACAGAAGAACTCGGGTGATTTGGGAAAGTTTTGGTACTATGTTACATATATGTGAAAACTATATCACAGTAATACTGTATACATACTGGTAGATACAATTATGGAGCTAAAATGTTGTTACATGTATAATTTGGATGTGTTTGTTTTAGATTATACATTGCTTCAATTAGTCTTACTGTGCAAAATTATTACTCAAAATGCAAACTGGCAATGGTTGCCGCATACAGGTGGTTTTTAACAAAACCTCAAACATAGTTTACTTCATCTGGATTCATGTGATGGAAATCGTCATTTTGAATATTATTTGACACTAAATAACTAACTCATGAAGCAAATCCTAACAAGCAAATAATGTACAAAACCAAGGTGAAATTCTGTAAGCAATGAACAATAATTACATCACTAAGGTTGGAAAACATAACTGTCATTTTGTTTTCAGTTGGTAAAATAGATATTGGTAATATTCGCTTGAATTTTTGGGATCTTGGTGGCCAAGAAGAACTTCAATCTCTCTGGGATAAGGTACATACAATATTTCTTGTTCTACTGTATATTCTGTTTATAACTAAACTATTTTTCATTAATATGCTATTATTAATAATAATTTTGTGGTTGCCTAAGACAATTTAGGATTTTCTAGCCTGATTTTTCCCTTGTCGGTGATGGACATAGGGCCTGACACGGAAAAGTGTCTAGCTGTTTGGATGGGAAAAAATTTGGTCCATTTTATACCAGTGGCGGCATCTTAAAGATCCCTTTATAGCTGGAAATCGAAATCAAATGATCTTGGATATTCTGCCTGGGCACATTTCCCTATCATAGTACAGTGTCTATCATATGCCCTTATTCATTTCCTGCAGAAAAATGAAATGATAAACCTAATTTGATTTAATTATACGACTCTGTTATAAATATTATATTTACTATAAATATTATATTTACAGTATTATGCTGAATCCCATGCTGTTATATACATAGTAGATACATCAGATAGAGAGAGAATTGAGGAGTCAAAGATTGCGTTTGGTAAGTGTATGACCTATATACAGGATTTTTCAGAATGGGGGTGTGCACTATATTTTTAAAGCACTCATTGAGATCGATGAATTAACAAAACCCCTAATGCAGAATTATAACCCAATTCAAATAATTTGAGACTACAGAAAATTTACCGAGGATCTTGTCTGACTGATGAATGTTTCTCTTGGTCTCTGACATTTATAATCCCTCCCTGTCTTCTTCAGACTTTTTTTTAAAGTCAAATAATATTTCTGGTATGTACGGTAAATGGTAACTTTCAAGAGTTATATCCCTTCATTTATGGTAGACCAATTTGATTTAGGTTGATCGGTCCGATGTGTTATTTTTGTCATTATGCAGAAGTGAGTTTGGTTCGGTTTTCGGCATAAAACAACACCTCTAATTTAATTAATTCGACAACATGAGAGGTTGAATCCCTTTAAATAATTCACTCATTCCATTTGTCTTTTCTCTTATTGTTTAGACAAGTTTCATATTTCCTTGCACACTATAGATACAATTTTACAGACATGATTAATGTATTGTGTTTATTTTTAGATAAAATGGTAAGAAATGATTCATTGAATGGTGTTCCCCTTTTATTACTAGGAAATAAACAAGATTTACAGGTAAAAATATCTGTTGTAAATTGTTGTTTATAGATGTCTTCAACTAAATAGGGAAATAAAATAGGCCAGGAATATATCCTAGAATATGTTAGATT
This sequence comes from Patella pellucida, assembly GCA_917208275.1. NCBI lineage: Eukaryota > Metazoa > Mollusca > Gastropoda > Patellidae > Patella > Patella pellucida. Next base: position 12,089,871 of record OU795037.1, read on the forward strand.
TTTTTTATTAAAATAGTAAGTGAAGGAATACAACACCACTCACCACACAATAACAAATCTGAGCAAACAATAAATAGGCGGCCCCAGCTTTCACAGTGCCTCAGATAAAAAATGTTTGGTCTAAGTACCAGTATGTAAATTGTATGCCAAAATGTGAAGAAATTGCCTATTTAATTTGTTCAAAAGTTTCAGCTCAAAATATGGAGCCTTTTGCAAATATTTGCTGAAAATGATTATAGGCATTATGTAACTCTTTTAGGTTGCTCGAGGAACCTGATAGACATGACTGGCCGATAAATTTGTTGTCCATTTATACACTTCTGAGTTATAGACATGTTTATCCAGACAAGGTAATTGCAAGTCATGAAGCTATGTTTTCTATATTTACAGGGTTGTATATCAGTAGGTAGTATGAAAGAGATTTTTACACCTGTACCTGATGTTATAGGTGTTAGAGATTGTAATGTTTTAGGGGCATCTGCATTAAAAGGGTAAGTAGAAACAATTTGTCTTTGATACAATTCAATAGCTGTAGATCTTCCCGGTTTAAAGTATAAATAATCATCTGTACATGATGTATAAATACTGCTGTAGTAATCATCTGTACATGGTGTATAAATACTGCTGTAGTAATCATCTGTAGATGATGTATAATTACTGCTATAGTAATCATCTGTACATGATGTATAAATACTGCTGTGGTAATCATCTGTACATGATGTATAAATACTGCTGTAGTAATCATTAGTACATGATGTATAAATACTGCTGTAGTAATCATCTGTACATGATGTATAAATACTGCTGTAGTAATCATTAGTACATGATGTATAAATACTGCTGTAGTAATCATCTGTACATGATGTATAAATACTGCTGTAGTAAATCAATAGATATAGATAAATATATTTGGTTCAGATTAGGGTATACAGAATACAATAATCTTCAAACAAATAAAAGTGCCATTGGCATGGGAATAGATAGGTGAAGAGTGTAAATATGGTCTGACACCAGTTATGTGGTGATTCCAGAGGAAGTAGTTAAAACTCGCCCTCATTACATGGTCATATAGGCTGTGCCTGTTCCTCAAACCAAATCCTTGTGTGAAAGTGAAATAAAGAATTAATGTGTTACTACCCGAGAATAACTTCATTATGTTCAAGCCTCACAGAAAAACACAGTAACTCTTAACTGACCCAAGGTGACTTTTGTCGACAACTATAACGTTACCGTTTAGTACCCAAGGCGACTTTTGTCAACAAAACATGTTAGCCGAATGCAACGTTCCTAGCGTAATGAGATTATTTCCCTTATTAACAGACGTCTTTATCTCATTTGTTTACTTCCTGTTTGACATTTTGACAGTTAAAAATCTTACGGTTTCTCCTTGAGAATTATATTAAAACGGTGATATGTCTAGACCTCTACGGCAACGTTCTAATGACGAATTACCATCCTTATTGAATGACAGTGATTCAGATTTTATCTGTGGTGTAGATTTTGCGTAAGGCCTAGAGTAGAACGTGATAATTAAAATACAAATAGGCTAGGCTAAGTTAATCAACAAATTTCAATTACGGTAATTAAATAAGCTTAAATTAAAAGATTCGATGATGAATGATTTTTAGTTCACGACACAACAGCCGAACAGAAAAATAGAAATAACCATTATACACATGAAGTTTGCATGAAATATCTAATTAAATTTTTTGTATAAAATTTATATTTATGAAAATGGCCTTAAATTTAAATTATTTCATTCATTTACATAAAGGGTCTATCTTCAGTTGTTTTTTAATAATATGACTTGAAAATGATATATATATTTTAATACTATTGACCATTATAACGTGGGTTTTTATGACGTTATGACGTCAAACCTCAGGGTCATTTAAGAGTTAAGGATATTAATGGGAATGTGATTGTAAAAGCTATTTTTAAGTAATATAGTAATTGTTTTATCCCCTATCATGCTTTGCTATTACAGTCTTCTCATACATCAGTGATTCTCAACCAGTGTCCTTCAGCACACAGGTGGTCACAAGATTTTCCCAAGTGTGCCACAATTATATGCAGGCAATGATTTGCTGTGTTTTTATTTTTCAAAATTCCAATATTTTTCATATATTTTAGCAAGGTATGCCGCTTTTTATTTTTATCTTTTCCAAGTTGTGTTGTTGGCAAAATAGGTTGAGAACCACTGTCGTACATAAATACAAATGTCCTGAATGCCACTTTAAGATACAATCCAGTCACTTTGTTTTATTGTCACTGGAAGTTCCACCTAGGATCACTGTGTATAATTGTTTATTACATGCAGATGGCATGTTAACTCCCCCTGTTGAATAATATTATTTTTCTGTTGATAGTGATGGTGTAATGGAAGGTATACATTTGTTAGTTGATGGTATTAAAAGAAACAGTATGTCCAGACCTCCTACACAGAAAGAAATAACATGACAATATACCAGTGTCTTCTCTATGTTATAATGTTTACTACTGGGACCAGGGAGGTTTGTTATATAATAGTGCTGTGCATTGTTAATATGTCTACAGGGGGTTTATTATGTGGTATTTGCTGTATATTCCCAAATGGACACAGTACCGATACTGTGTTATTCGTATGTAAACAAGTTGGTTGTTTGTATATTCAATTATTTGTTGATATTTTAATTTAACTTATTAAACTGTATTTTGTAAATAAGACTAGATCTTTTGCATATTTTAGTTGCTTTCTTCTAGTCATTGCATTATGAGAATTATTTCTCTTCCAGTTACATGTAAATTGTTTCTTGCCTAATATACCTTTACATTTGTTTATTACTGGTAAATACATGTATAATTTGTTACTGGATCAATACATGTTTTTACTGTACTATGTTTAATGCACGTAAAAGATCCCTTGGCAGTTGGAATTTGATATAAGAGTAGGATGTAGCGCCACTGTCCGGGCAAAATTTCACGCTCGTAGCACACTGTATGGTGTATGCCGGTTTTCATTAGCTCAGTCGAAGCAGAACAGTATTTTGAACACTTCCATCAGTAAGCAACTGCTTCAATGGATTTCTCAACATTCAGAAAACATTTCCTTGATTGACAGTGTATATAGTATAGTCGGTAATACAATTATTTAATGGAAACAATCAAAGAACATGAGCTAGATATTTAGGAAACCTATTAACAATTTGATAATTAATAAATAATGTTGTGCAAATTTTGATTTAGATCAATTTTAAATTATCCAGGACCACCCTACCCAATGGTGAAAGAGTATAATGCAGGATTTTCACAAATGTTATTGTATATCTTTTTAAAATAGCTGAAATAAAATTTTAATTTTTACAATAATTCCTGTATTTATTATTGTACATATTGTATTATACAAGGTGGTATGTAATATATATGTATTAAATGGTAAGTTATATATCAGTACAAGCTATACACAATTATAATCTATGGGGTAATGTATATGTATATGATATTGTTTTAAAGGGACTATCCAGATTTGAACAGTCTCCAAAATTTAAGCGCCAAAGTATAGAGGAATGGTGTATTTACCATGTCTCAAAATTTCAGCTCAAAATATTGAGTTGTTTGGACGTGAACGTCAAAAATGCTTCCCCGGACCGGGACATGTAACCCTTTTAATTGTCCCGGTCAATTTTTTCGTTGGGTTACCTGATAATCTTTTGCTGTTCCTCTAAAGGTCTATACAGTGCTGTGCTGTACTGGATAACGAAAAGTAAATTTCACCTCAATGCACTGCTTGGGACACCAGTCTCCAGACGGGTATAAGTCTGTTGAAAACATATCTCGGCCCTTAGGTATGGGATTTTAAGGGGTTTTAACACAAAACTAAGCAGTTTTATTCTCCAAATTATTATCAGGATTGGCCCTTTAATGTACCGGTATGTTAAATTACTTTGATCAACAAAATTTCATGTTAAATTACTTTGTTTAACATAATCTCTTTTATATTAATTCGATTAACATATAATTTCATTTTAAATAACTTCAATCAACATAATTTCATGCATTTATTTATATAATTCACATTTTATTTACTTCTTGGTGTGTTAATGATTATTAATTCTATTTTCCTTGATAATTCATTTTGGTCAATAGTTAATCCCCACAATTTTTGTAAAAAGTTTATGATACCATACAAAGATATTACAATTCATAGATCTGTTCGCTGTGTTATTGGTCACCTTTATTGTCATATTTGGCTTTGATTCAGAAATGTAGGGTTTGAATTTCTTTGAAAAGATAGCAGAGCTCTATCAAAGCATTTCTTTAATATATCTATGTCATTTATGATAAAGAAAATATTTTTTGTGTTGAATACACCATTTTCACACTTCATATTTTAGTAATTGCTATAAAAATAAATTTAGAAGATGTACGTACATGTATGTAAATAGCAAATATTTTTTACACCATTTCTTCCATCAATGAAATTCAATGGGCATTGTTTATTCCTTCATTATTGGGGTAATATATTCATGAATTTTGACGATGTAATCCCAGTGTAAATGGTTTGGAGGTAATTCACTGCATACAATAGGTTACAAAGAAACACATTTGATACAAAACTATGTGCTTGTTGTGCCAACTGATAAGATTGTTTCACCAAATGGTTTGTATATATATGTTATACATGTAGCTGTTGCCCAGTACCATTATGCTATATCAGAGGCTTCATAAATACCTTGGTTATTATACAATGAAGATGTTAAACATGTCATAGGGGCCATCCATAAAGTACATACGTACACTTGAAGGGGGGGAGGGGGGTCACGCCAAAAACGTACAGGTGCGTAAATTAAATGGTAAAACGTGCGTACAGGGGGGGAGGGGGGGGGGTCTGAATTTCAACATTTTGAGCGTACGTACTTTATGGATGGCCCCATATATATTGTGAATTAAATAAATCTGGGAATACAAAATCTAGACTTGTATAATTTTTAAACAGAACTGATAATTACTTGTAATGGTACCTGGCATAAAGGAAAGGAGGATTTTGAACTTCATTATATTTCATTTACCCTACATTGATTAAAGGGCGTATGGCTCTATTTTTTGGAGGATGTTCGGTCATTGGGTGGCTAAATGGTTAATGTGTGCTTATTAGATGAGATGGTCTGTCATGGAGTCAAGTTGCATTGTTCAATTTCGGGCTTGTACGTGACAAGGAGTAGGATTGCCGGTCCATCATCATGGGTTTTCTCCAAGTCCTCTGGTAAAGACCCCTAGGCGCCAGCTAATTAATGAAATAAAAATTGAACCATGTTTGTCCAGAAATGACCAAGTTTATGTTGAGTGGACATTAAACCCAATTTCTCTAATTTTTTTAAATTGCAAAATACACAGAAATGGTTCCAAAAATAAGTTGCCATGCAAGATAAACCCGTATTTTGCAAGAAATTGACAAAGTACAAGCTAAAAAAAAGAGGCATTCTTTTTGTATAATCAAGGGCCATAATTCGGGAAGTTGTCATCCAATATGCGTGAATATTGAAAGGAACCAAGATCTTTCTGTTTTAAACATGTATTTCAAGTTTCATCAAAATCGTATCAAAGGAACCAAGATCTTTAGGACGGCTATCTTTCTTTAATTGATCCTTATATGTTTCATAAACATGGAAAGACCAGTTCGGCAACTTAATGATTTAATTCAAAAATGGAGAAGCAAGGCTAAGACTTTAATGACCAGTATGGTAGTTACACAACCATTGATAATTTTGTAACAAATTATAGCAAAAACAGCCAGCTCTTTATCTAAATCTTACATAATGCCCCATTTCGATTCTTTTTCAAAAGTTTTGTATTGTTGAAGTATTCCCGCCATCACGTGAAGCACGAAAATTACATATTAGAACATCATTAGATGCAGGAAATAGTGAAGGTTTGTTAGCCTTTAGATGTGTCTTTTGAACAGTTAATGATACTGACACAGTTATAAATAGAAATATGTTAATTCTGTTACAAGAGTGGAAGCCTCATATCGTGATATCGGAAGTCAAATTCTGGAAATTTGCACAGAACTCCAAAATTGTGCTTCACCAATAAAACTTTAAAATAGGTCCTGATAGGAAGCTTATTTCATAAAAATCAAAATATTATGGCCACTTATTCATACCTTGAAAACTGACAAAATATTATAGCCACTTAGACCTATTCATACTTTGAAAACATCACTTCCTGTTTTTTTCAAAATGTAAGAATGTTACCAAGATCCAAAATAAGTCTCAGATGTTGGTATAATATCTTGGTAGTCTGTTGAAAAAATTCACTTTTTAAAAAGTTACAATAGAAGGTATCACAAAGGTTCAACCAAAACAGAACTTTTTAAAGCAAATACTGAAATATATTTCTATAATTGTGTATATCCCTAAGCTGTAAATTTAAACTTATACCTATCTGGTGCTAGGGTTGGTGGGGCATTGGAACTGCACATAACATTTTCCAGATTCTTCTTTTTACAAAAAATATTGTGCTTAAGTCTAAAGAAAACAAATGGCATGTCTATTTTTAATATTACTAACTACATGTACTTCTTTATGTTTATATAAATGACTTCCATCGTTCATAAGCTAAGAATGTTCACATTTGCATTGGCCGTCCTCCCTCTTGCTGGTGCAGTTAGAAGATGGCAACAGAAATGCACAGAACTGAGGCGGCATGTATTCGTTCCTTAAAAGAGATGGGCCTACACATATCTGCTTCTAAGGAAAGCCTATATTCATTTAACCCTGTGTGAAATTGTTTTTAGCTAATCATTTCAAATGGGAAAATAATGGGATATTACACCAATAAATCATCACCTTTTTATCACCCGATACTTATCTACTCGTTAATTATTTTTATCAACTGGTAATTAGCAGTAACGATTTATTCTTGTCTAATGATTTTTAAACTTGTTTCAACCAAGTAATTGATTATTTGGTTATAAATGTAGGTATAAATATTGATCAGTTAAATTACTTGAGTAATTATCAGGTCAAAAGGAATGTGAATCGGTCGGTCGAATGGTGATCAGGCTAAGTATCTAAGTAAATACCAATAACGTGGTTATTTATTTACAGCAACAATCTCATTCTTAATTTCATGTGCCTTATTCACTAAATCTTAATCTACATTATTTAAGAATGCTGCCTTTCATTTTACTTTGGTTTAAATTCTCAGCCAATTAAAAATAATTTAACTAATGTATTTTGATAAAGGCCCTGTGACCATATGACAATGACAATGTAAGAAAACAGGTCTAAAACAGCCAATATTCCAAGAAAATGTGGATTAATAAATAGCACTTTATATAACCCATATAATGATAAAACAGTACATCCTTGTGAGCCTGTTTACATTAGCTCAGTTTGAGCAGAACAGTAGGATGTTAAACTCCATTCCATTCCATCCAATCCCTGCAAGTGTTTTCAAGGGCAATAACTGTAAATAATCACAGATAATCTATAATATTAAATAGTGTGCACTTATTTATCATCTTAACACATAAAAAATCAAAGCAAATTTCATCAAAATTAATTACTTAGGTAAGACCCCTAACACCAGCTCGGCCATAATGCTGACTTTGATGGAAATTGGTATAAAAGTCAAGATTCATTGTATTTAAAGATTCATGAAACAATGAACAACAACAATATTTAAAGTTCTACTATTTTTATAATATACAAAATACATACTGATACATAAATAAACTTAAAAATCATATAACATCCTATTCTAAAAACTCTATATTCTATAACATGGACAGGGTATCAAAAATATTGGTTATTTAAATTTGTTATAACAATTAATAAACATATACGCCCAACAGCAAAAGTCATCTGCATTATTCATAAATGGGTGAAAGTTCAACAGAAAGGTGGGTGCTGTCGGAAGGGAACAACATTTTTAAAGTACACTCGATTGTCACTATTTTTGGGAATGAGAGAATATAATTCCAGAACGATCAATCGAGTTTTGCCCATTATCAATGAACACATGATAGGGTGATCAACTGAAGACGGCCAAGAATGATAATTAACGACAGACTTGACCTATTTAAAATGTCTACACATGTTAAATGAAATAAATATTGATGTAATAAAATTTTGAATGTACAGAAAGGTTTATCATTTTTAAAGGAAATAACATTCTGGCGATTTGAAACTACATTATAATGATACTTCCGGTTTTCGAAGTTACAATAATTCCGGTTTTGAGAAAACTGGGTATTCGGACACTTGGCGTAATCAGACATATTGTAACAATCATGTACGATCTCGGATGTGACAGAGTCCACTGATTGAAGTGTCTGATTCGAATTTTGGGGAAAAGAAAATCCTGCAGATAGTTTTACGAAACTTGCGACTGAAGAACGAGTAGATGTCATGCAACTACATCTTTAAAACTTTTCACCCGATAGTCTGAATTCTTATCTGATCTTTTTCAAATTCGCAGGGAAGGTTCATATTGTCATAATTAAGAATCATATTGAAATCTACAGTTTACATATAAACTTCTTGATAGATTTGTTTAGAAACACAGTGGGCTTCTTAATTGAGGTATAAGAAAGAATTCCATTGAAATTTCAGAATATTACAAGTGTTAATCACCGATCTATGGTGAAATTGCTCATACTGATTACTGATATAAGAAAAACCCAATTGAATTACAAAATATTTTAGATGTTGATTGTGTTTTGCACCAAGCTGGCAAATGAAGACAGGAAACGTGAGAATGTTTATTGGAGCACAGGCCCGAAGCCAGGAAGTTGTTTTCGGGGGGCAAAGATGTTTTCAGGGCCAACTAGCATGGGCATCTGCATGAATTTTGCGGTAAAGGCCAATTTTCTTGTGATATTGGGGGGCAAGACTCAGTATTGGGAGGGCAGTTGCCCCCCCCCCCCCCGTGCCACCCCCTGGCTACGGGCCGGGTTGAACCTGGGTTTCTCTTTCAAAATCCTGCCTGTCCACGATTTTTAGTTGAGGTTAACAGAGATCAAAATTAGGCACTAGAAGTAGCTGTCACTTGCAGGAAATAAGGCTTAAAAATCTTCTATTCCCTGTAATATTAACAGACTTCATAAAAAAAATTCTTGATAATTACTTTGGTAGCCAATTTAGAGCTATCATCGACGACTTTGAAGTTTCAAGACAAGCGTCAGTCTATATTTAAATCTATAAAACAACCATGGTAAAGTATATATATATAAAGTTTATGTGATAATTCTTCTTTAAATAAATGATGCTCATATTTACCTAAATTAGAATAGGACTCCTTGTTGATCAATTTCAGGAAATTGTGTCTTTGAAATGTAAACATGTTTGATCAGTTATGTGTTTACAAGAATTCGGAACCGACAGACAGAAATGACAATAACAAATGCCACCATGAAATATGGGCACATAAAAACATAAACAAAAGAGGGTCAATTACAACAACTGAAGAGAAAAACAATGTGTTAATATGGCATAATATCTATTTGTCTTCTGAAATATAGACATAATAAATTTTATGGCAGATTTTGGGAAGTTGCCAAAATTATTATATACCAGTGAACAATGTCTACCCGATGTCTCATAAATAGCACTAAACTTGATTAAAATTATAACAGGGTTGTCCCATACAGAGAAAACTTCGTAGTTAACCTAGAAGACAAGTGTGTGACTTGAACTATGGCTATGTCACCAATAAGTAATAAGTACCGGTACAGCTATTTTATAAACTGAAATTGAAATGCCATAGATGAAGTCATTAACTGCTGCATTAACCTATATACAGCTATTTCTCCTAATAACATCACATCAATAATACCATTTTTTTTTGATTTTGTGCTTTCCAGATATCTTGGAGTTTTGCGAATTTTGTGTGGGATGATATATAAATTACTAAAGTCAATATGCTATATTTCTTGTTTCTTTCATTTTCAATCAATATTTATTATTAACTTCACACTGACACCCAGACAAAATAATAATAATTACATAACTGAGAAATTTGAAGAAAAAATAAAACAAATTTGAGGAAAATTGTCAACAAGAAACTTGTGGGATGAGTCTGTAATCAATAATTATTTACATCTACCCAGAAATAATAAAACATATTTTATAATCATTTGATATTTTCTTTAATAGAAATGTTAAGGGGGGGGGGGGGGAAAATGTTAAATTAGTCTACATCAAATTAATCAGAACATAATAATGTTCTACATAGCTTAAGCTTAAGTGGTCTTAAAATTAAAAAATATATATTCTTAGTTAGAGTTACATAGGCAATTTATTTAGATCTAACCAATCACCGAATGATACTGCTATGAAATGGTTAAGTCCTTTTAAAGCACACTACGTGGCATTTGTGACCAGCTCTGGCTAAAAAATATATTCTTAGTTATGGTTACATAGGCAATTTATTTAGATCTAACCAATCACCGCATGATACTGCTATGTAATGGTTAAGTCCTTTTAAAGCACACTACGTGGCATTTGTGCCCAGCTCTGGCTAAAAGATATGGATGTCGCATGACATTGTATTTCAGTACAGTGTATAGAAGTACTGTGGGATGAAAATTGAGATTAATGCGAAATTACATCACTTAATGTCTCTAGGTTCATGTCCAAATAGCTCAAAATAAATTTCGTCCCATCGTCCCATAGCAGTTCTACATACTGTACTGAAAATACGATTGTGTGCGACATGCAGATCCTGTAGTCAGAAGTTGTTCACATATGTTCATCTTCATTAATCCAGTATTACGTAAAACCCCATTTCATTTTTCTCTGGTACCTTTGTGGGATTATTATTTATACATATTTATAAAATAATGTTTAAACAACAAAATGATTAAAATGAAACAAAATAAATAAGTATCTAGCATTTAACCCTTTAGCATTTGGATTAATGGAAACTAGGATTCCTTTACAGCTCCCCAAACTGCCTGAGTCGCTTATATAGATGTGGAGCCCCCAAGAACTAGTAAACGGTTCTACAATCAGAAAGCTATTCACATGGTTTTTGGCATCCTCCTCGCAGTGTTATGTTTGATTAGAGCTAATCCCACTACTCCCTGCTGGACTGAGTTGGTATTATTGTCACTAATTATGACTGGTCAGTGGTCCTATTACTGACCAATCACTGACTTCGTTACAAAGGTATAACCTTTAAAACAGGACGTTTAATTAGGGCAACTGTGTTTACATAACTTTACGTCATGGCTGCAGAATTTTTTTATGCTATATTAACCAGCGCATAGCAGGACATTGCAGTAAAACTAATTGCGTGACAAACGAGGCTATCGATATTGATGTAAAGTAAACACTACTGTATGGTAACGAACAGACTTTCAACGTTTTTAATACCTTAAATCTTTGTCCAAAATATTGAGGAAGACCCAAGATTAAATGACGGACTGTCATGTTACTGTACGTAAGTGGTAGATTTGATTGAATGGAAAGACTAGACACATTCCCGTGTAAGTTCAAGAAACAGACGCCATTCCAGCAATGGCCACAGAGGGATTTCTCGGGCTGTTGCTTCAGGAATATGGGTTTCAGGTGGTCTCGGCAGCAGTAGTTTCAGACTGTTCCTGCAGGGATTTATAAGTATGAAATATATCACTTTTCTCTATTTTATTATAAGGAACTCTATATTTACATGTACATGTACCAAGTGCTAAAGGGTTTCAGACAACTAATTTTCACAATATTAAAATGTTGAACAATAACACAACATGACTTATGAACTATACGTATAGTAAATAAATTAATTAAAGCTAAAATTCTATAAAAAATATTACAACAATAACTATGTAAATAAACGAGTCGACTGCTCAATGGATATTCGCTTCAAAATGTTTGCCTTAGTTTTGTTGCTTTTTTGAGATATATTTATTTCCTACTTTTAGTGGCATTTAGCAATTGACGAAACATAAATAAACACAAAACCTTAAACCCTAATATGGAACACAATTACTGTTTTAATTAAGGCGACATTTCGTTGAGAGAACCCTTAACAAAATGTTGCTATAATTAAAACTGTAATTGTGTTCCATAAAATGGTTTTGGTTTATTTATTTCCTATTCCTGACAGTAACAGTTTCGTTACCAATCACTTTGGTCACCAGATATCTGTGCGTATTTCTATTATCAGCAATTTTAATAATAAAATGGCACATTGTCACAGAAAGTTTGGTAATGTTACATAATGATAATTTACTATTGGTCGATATGGGGCCTATTCACTGGGTCCCACATAGAGTTTAACTAGTGTGTGCTGAGCTAGTTACATATTGAACAGATTTTAAAATAATAATTAAATTCAAAATACAAGAGGCATTATATCAACAAATGATAATCTGTAAATTATGTAACCCCCAAAAGTTGTTTGAATATACACTAAATATAAATCAGTTTTAACTCATTGGTTTTTATTTTTTTTAGCTCATTCTAGTTTTTAAGTAAGGGGCCAAATCTTATTGTGGAGATTAAAAATGAGAAAGATTAAACAAACTTATGAAAAGACAAGGAAGGAATTGAAATGCACTAAAAGAAAAAAAAAATCGTTTTCAAGAAACAATGGGGAAGCTTTAACAATAAAAAACTTCAAAATTTATGCATAACTAAATTTATATAAATCACAGTTAATCACACAACAATCTTTGGAAGAACATCAAAATATATGTTACATTTAAAAATAAATTATGGTATAAAATACCATAATGAAAACCATCACAATGGAAACACTTTTATGTTTATTGCTGAATTTTTCAACTAGCAAAGAATTATAGACGGAAGTCGCTCAGTAGAAATAAGAATTGTACATCATAGAATAGTGTCCTGTGTTCTCCAGTTCAATTACTAAATGCTTTTGAAACAAATTATCGATACTGGTAATTAATAACAAGTTTAAATGCCCAATGCATCAGGCAAAGTAGAATATTGTGAAAGGTGAATCTCTTACATGTATATGAAAATCAGTCAAATAATGGTTCAATTTCGTTCAGTAATTACAAAGTTATGATAAATTGAAATTTAGTCAGATGCTGCCATCTTTTATTGGTAGCAGGGAAAACTGATGGGCCTTGTTTAAATTCGACTGAATCCATGCCAAGTGATTATTTAGTGTCATATTTCAAAATTGTTTTCTTTGTTAAATTTTAAATAATTAGCCATGGTACAGTACATATTTAGTGTGCGAAATTTTAGGAAAAATGCAAATGACGCATCAAGATTTTAAAGGAACCAAACTATGAATTTGGTCAAAATAATGTGCAGGGTTTAGTTGATCGGATGTATTATTTCAATTAGTAATGGTCATTTCCAAATAAAAAGTCTGTTTTTTTAATAATAATATTTATGTTTTTGGCACAAGCTGTCAACAGTGGAACACACAATCAGTTATTGTTATATATTGGCCTCATTTGTAGACATAACATTTTAAATGTAGACAGTACAGATACCATTGCGTTGAACACATCAAACTTAATTAAATCAATACTTTTTACCCTAATAAAAAAAAGGTCAAGTCACTGTAACAATTTTTATCAATTTTAACACATGAAACTTCTACTTATGAACAGGAAGATAACGAAACACTTTAAACAATGAATTAATTCGTTGAAGTATCATGAGTATTGATTTATTTCATAAAAATTGTTCAAATGTTGTCTAAATTTAATCAACTTATGTATGTAGGAATAGGATTTAACATACCTAACTAATAAACGATAATGATTAAATAATGAATTAATTAGTAATTAGATTACCAAAATTTACCACAACTCACTAGGAGCTTAGATTATAGCTATGAATCATCTCAGTAGCTTAGATTATAGCTATGAACTAGCGTGATCATTGCCACCATAAACCACCGAGATAATTTAGATTATAGCTATGAATCATCTCAGTAGCTTAGATTATAGCTATGAATCATCTCAGTAGCTTAGATTATAGCTATGAACTAACGTGATCATTGCCATCATAAACCACCGAGATAATTTAGATTATAGCTATGAATCACTCAGTAGCTTAGATTATAGCTATGGACCACTAGGTAGCTTAGATTATAGCTATGAATCACTAGGTAGCTTAGATTATAGCTATGGATCACTCAGTAGCTTAGATTATAGCTATGGACCACTAGGTAGCTTAAGACTATAGCTATGAACCAGCCTGATCCTTTCCATCATGGACCATTCTGATAGTTCTCACTATAAATCAATGAAGCTTATTACTGTCAAGAATCATAGAAAGTGTCCCATATAAATCCAAGGCTCACTTCAGACATAAATTGCTTTATAAAACCATCTTATCAAATTCCAACAAGAACCCTCATAAATCTACAATGTAATTATTTCTTTGATTATCAAAGTATTATATATAATACAATATTGATGTGTTCACAAATAGATAAAAATATTAAATGCATATATAACGTGAGAAGTATATGAGTTGATTAAAATACTGACTAGGAATGTAACTATTATATCAAACTAATGAGGAATCTCGCAATAATTCCAAATAGGTAACTTGTATAGGTTTGTGACTTAATTTCTCCTTAGCTTCTACCATAGTAAACCAGTCTCTTTTACGCCCTGTCAAAAATAAATTCAAATAAAACACTTCAACATGTAGGCATATAAAAACAGAAATATCAAACTTACATATTAGCTCAATGATAGGTTGCTAGGCAACAAAAAATATCCCCTCAGCAGCTAAATTGCAGGAGCATAAAAGGGGTTGTTTCATTGTGGTTCTTTAGCTCAATTCAAATCTTTTAATCAAACATGAATGATTGACTTTGTGTGTTCTAATTAGTAGTAATATATACAATATACATCAGATTTAGGTCTTGCATACAGCATCTTTAATTACTTTTCATTACTATTACACTTAACCATACTAAACTTAGGCTGTCTGTTCTAAACCAGCGATTTTAATTGAAAACATTATGTATACTTTGAGAATTGGGTTATGTATTTATTCCGCTTTAATAAAATCGAGAAGCTTTATATAGTCTTAGTGTGTATTATAATAGATGTGAAAAGCAATAGAACCTAATTAAAGAGTAAAAACAATATACAAATTTTGGGGTATGGCATCCATTTTATTAGGGCAAAGATCTATTCCCGAAATATGAATTAGATAGATCTCTGAATGCAAAATGACACTAAACCTGATGTGCCATTTTCATCGAGTTTCAGATAATTGAAGATTTTTTCGAAGAAAGGGGATAGATATTATCAAATACACATAAAAGGTAGTCACCGGCATTAATTTGATTATAAAACTCACATACATGTATTTGCAGATTTGTCGTACTCAATTTTAGTTTAAATAAAGAGTGCAGTGCCAAGAATATGACAGCATTTGATAACTGACCTAATGTTTGACTTCCAACGCATGTACATGTAAAATTGAAGCTAGTGTGATTATAAGCATGTTACACCAATTTTATTGAAATCTGTTCATCATTAATTTGCCTTATAAACAATTTTGCCAAATATCTAGAGAGGGGTAAAGTTTCAAACACATCACAGACACCACATTTAATTAGAAGGGCCCCCTGCTCTACATCAGCTGTAGATTCCATTATACAAACTAGCCAAAAGTTAATGTGTACTCATCAATGTTTGATTGATTCTGAATACAGAGGAGTAATAAAACCATAAAGTATGGAATAATTAGTCTGAAAGACAACGTAATTAACAAAGTGGGATTCATCAACCTACTTTTCTGATCCAACTATTTTAATGAAAAAACTTGGTGCAGAATTCGCATCAAACAGAAATATGAAAACAATAGATTGGAGGATCCGATACGAAAGTGTCCTTTACTTCACGGTATAAATAATAAAGTAGATAAACAAAAGCGACACTAATACTGTTTACATCGTTAGATATCATTAAACCAACGTTTCGAAGAGGTATTCCTCTTCTTTTTCAAGGTAATAAATTAAATATTTAAAAACAATTTTGAAAGAAAACAGAAATGGCGTTATACAGAACTATGGTGAAGAGTGTTGGAAACAAGAGCACATGAAAATAGGGGAAAGTACAGATAAATGTTCAAAAAGAACTAATGAGAAAAATGGTTTGATGATTATTATTAATATCAGTAAGTCTTAAAAGAGTTCTAATCCAAAATGTTTCTTTATTCAAAAGTGAATGAGTGGTGACTTGGAGATGGTGTATACTATAATTAGACTAGAGGAGTTGAAATGTCTGCCGATCAACCAACCATGTCTGTATGGTTGTTAATAATCTGACAGCCATTTATCCGCACTTTGAGTTTTTGTTGAGTTTCACCGACGTATTGTTGGTTGAATTTGGTACAGTAACAGTTAATCAGATAAATAATAATGCATGAACTGCAGTTGAGAAGTTGGCGAATTACGAATGGTTTTTTGTTTCAGTTACTGATAATAAAGTCAGTTTCTTCAGAGTGCAAACTACATGTAATATATTTCTTACTGCATGTGTAAAATCCTGATATCTCTGAAGCCTAATAAAGATAGGACTATGCCATGGATTGTGCTATGAGGGAACATTGTAACACTATCTCACAGATAACAGAATATGAAATAAGACATACATCGGGAGAGCCCTATTCCAAGTCTTACTTGCTGTCAGTAAACGCCTGCTTAGCTGAGATGGACAGGAATGATAATCAGATATGGCATTCACTTGATTTTATAATTGTTTATTTTTTGCAATGTCCTTTTTCTGTCTTGTTCGCAGGTTTATCTTGTATATTTTTGTTTTGTGTGTAGTGCGTCCCTCCTGCACTTACTATTTTTATCAATTATGGTGTCAGGCCTTCAGTGAGTCACTAAGACTCCCAGGTTATAAGAATTTATTCAGATGCAATTTAAAAATAAATGGGCAACAATGAAGACTTTTGTTACAGCCATATTCCTCTGCACATTTGATCGGTATAAATTCAAGTCAACAAATAATACACTACGTTTCTCGGCTACAAAATAGGTGTGAAATTGTTAAGTAGAAAAGACACATTCCTACACTGCTGATTTGAACATAATTGAAGCCACTATAAATAATTAATCATGTTGGTCGGCTATTAGCTGAGCAAAAAGGACACGTTTCTGAAAGTCGATTGAATTCCTGTGCTATATTTGATTCATGAATGCGATACGTTGGGAATAAGTAATGATCTGTCTATGTTAATTAAGCCATGGTGAGAAAACTGTGAATCAACTTGGGCCAGATGTCCAGGTGTGGCAAATAATTATCATTTAATAATGTGTTCGTTTAATCTGCTATTTCCGTACTTTCCAATTTTCGTCTACTTAGCCAATTTCAGACATTCTTTTATTATCTTTTTGTGTATCAGCCATTGTTAATTACTTCTACCTTGTCTTGTAACATGTCCTTTTCTTTGTTCATTACAAATGGCAACCAAAACCATAAACACATGACTTGTGTACTGATTATACAAATTTTCATTGTGTCTTAAATATTGGATATTATTATCCCATATTTTCATAGCAAGATAACAACATCACTATTATTAAATGAAATGGAATGATTTTGAATTCGAATTTATGATTTCAATATTTTTTAAAATATTGAGTTCGACATTTTGCTCCATTAACCATAATCAAAAGCTTTAAAAGTGATTCAGAGGGTATGACAAATTGCCATGCCATACATACATGTTGAATAATCTGCATAGATTGGAGTGAATTGGATAAAATGTATATATAATCAAATTGGCTTTTTAAGTACATGCCACTTTCCTTTGTCCATTTTATGTGCCCAAGTAATTAGATTGGAGAGAAATCGATAATTTGTATATACATGTGTTTATAATCAAACTGGCTTTAAGCACATACTACTTTTATTTGTTCATGTTATGTGCCCTGTAATGGATGTAATAAAAGAATTACCTAGTACTCTGGCATCATCCCATTCATCTGTTAATTCTTCTACTATAAATGTAAATACAGATGTTCTTGTCTTTTTATCTTCATTCTACCAAAAATACAATTCTTACATCAATCACCTCATTAACAAACATGCACAAGGTTTAATAGAGTAGCTAATTTTAGAAGCTCATCAAGATTCAAGTCACATATTTCCGTCTAGCCGACTAATATCTCAACAAGTTCATATACATAATCAGAATGTAAAATAAGCTACCAGTACATGTATACTGCATGGTATAGCATCAGCAATGAAATATCAAGTGCATGTTTAAAGTAGACTAATTAATGGAATCAGGTACATGTAAATGGTCTGATATATAGGTCTGATTTGATGAAAAATGAACTGAAATGGCACCAATGGTACTCTTTGCGCCAACCTGGTTAATGAAGAAAGGCAAAAGCCATGCTGTATGCTTTGAGGGAAATTTTGTCTGTAAAGCAGCGTTTCTGTGTATTATTCATTGTATACTGCCATGGGTTCTTTTAGTTTTTCTTGCACAACTAGTACATGGGTGGACCTTGTTTTTTTGTTTCACCTGCCTCGTGCATGAAACGAAATGGGGTTTAATGTCCTACTGTTTTGCTCAGACTAGGCTAATGAAGACGGATATTGATCATAAAGTGTGCTATGATGAAAATTTTGCCTGGACAGCTGCACTACAGCCTACTCTTATTTTGAATTCCAACTGCCAAAGAATCTTTTACGTTCACACCAATGTGTAGACTGGATCTTGGTTTTCCAACCCATCCAAACAACTGTAAATTGTTCCTTTGCCAGGCCCTCTGTTCTGAACCCCTGAAAAGGGGGGATCCAAACCAGAAAATTTAGATGTACTTTCTCAGCAAATACAGAAATCCAACAATGGACTTCCAGGTTAGCGAGCAAACTTCTCAGTCACTGAGCCATCATACATTTTCTTTCACGTCCCTAAGTCCTGCTCCATTAACATAGGAAAACAAGGCTGGGACATAACGAAAAACTTTCTCCAACCCTGGACCTTCTGGTTAGTGAGCCACCACGTCTACCAAACATATAGATCTGAACACATATTGGGTTTGGCTCAATCCAGTTTTACTGGTTAAGATGAACATGGAATATTTCTAAGTTTGTAGTAAAGTACCCTTAAATAGAATTTCATAAAAATGACAGTGAAATAAGTTTTAAATGAAGCTCTTCTCTTACATCTACATTGGACTTAAATAAAAACTTCAAGAGATAAGTTTACCTCAAAGACCCCTAGTAATCTTCCAATAACACCTCTAGCACCAGCCTCTTCAAATACCTCTCTTGAAGCTGCCAAACATGGATCTTCTTCTGGCTCAACACCACCTCCTGGTACAATCCATTTATCTTTAAATCTACTACTTGTTACCAATAATAACTGCAAAAGCAAAAACATGATAAAAGTTGATGAGATAGGCTAGTAGTTTTATAGTGAATGTGTGAAATGCTTGGTAAAATATTCTGGTTCTACTAACCAATGCTTTGTTCTAATCAGCACTACTGGCTTTGAAGAATCTTAGATATTGATACTTGTAAGCTACATGTATCAGTACTGACATGAGGCACCTGATGATACTCAATGTATTCCTAATCTTATAGTATTTAAACTAGATAAATACTGGATTCTCTGAAAAACACCTAGGTAACGTGCATGCTGCACGGGAGAAAAATATATGGGTATTACTAAGAGGCGTGAGTCTGCTTAATGTATGACATAAGGAGCGTTTTATAAATGTACAGTAGATCCTGTGATTAAAAAGCAAAGACTTGTTGACAAAAATAACTTAAAAGATGGATATGGACACTAGTGCTGGGTAAAATATCGATATACATTCATATTATAAATCGATAGTATCGAGGATTGATTAGAGGTGCCAGAAAAGCACAATCGATAGCAGTGTGTTACTATTGTTTATCGCTTCTCGTCTATTTTTTCATGCGTAGGACTCAAATCACCGACTTTAATTACTTCAAAATATCAATAGCATTATAACAAAACTGTTTACATAAATTCACACTGGTTCAAACAGTACTGTCGAAACCTAGCACTAAAGGACACTCTCCTCAATCAAGTCACTTTCCATGTATCACCAACTGGTTTCGGGGCTATTCTGTGTTAGAATAGGCTCCCAGGTGACACATAGGGATTATTTGTAGATGAGCTAGGATGGTAGTTATTGCTCATAACTGTAGAAGTATCTGGTGAAGGCGGCCGCTGTTCATTAAAAGTCGAATTCCAAATTCATTCCAATATTTCTTTATATACAGTTTTTAAAATACATTATTTACAAAACATATTAAATGGGTACTAAACGTCCTAACTCCTAATCCTATCTCCTATCTCCAATATATTCATGTATCTGAATATTTCTCAAGTTCTGGTTCTCTGTATATGTAGAGGTATTTAAAGCAACTAATTTGCATACAGACAAAAAGATATTATTTCAACAAATCAGATGATAGATAAGTAAAAAGTTTAAATTGATATATATAAATAAATTTCATTGGTTCAAGTTTCATAATAAATAGAATGTTAAAAAGCTTTAAGTCATAAATAAAAGTAATGTAAAGCTTTGACATTTGAAAGCTTTAAGTCCTAAACAATGGTAAAAGCTTTGACTTGATTGTCACTGATATGACTATTGTTATTTGTATAACTTTTTGTTCAAGCCTTAAAGGCATCAAAGATTATAACACATTCCGGACTAATCAAGCTTTTAGGCAATTGCTTAATTTATAGACTTTAAATAAGTTTAAATCAAAACATTAACATTATAAATAAAGACAGAATGATAAGCTATATTGTCTCTATACATGAATAAAAGGTTGATAAATATATTATGAATTTTTAAATTAAAATTTGAAATAGAACTAAAAATTAGTATCACTATTCGGTGATCTACATGCCAGTTGGTCTTGTTCCTCTTGTACTAATGGATATCTTTGGTGAACTACATTTCTAACAACTTCAGGTACAGGTCCAGGAATTTTGATTCTATGGTTTTCTATATACGAAATATCTGTTTCATCTAAATCGCTTTCCTGAACCCATTCCTTTAGTTCCACTTGGTATTCTGGCTGTCCCTTCTTATTTAGGCGTTTCTGCACGACTTCCCTGATCCGTTGAGCATCCGTGTTTGATTTGGAGGGTGTATATTCGACTGTCTGACAACTTTTAGTAAAGACCGTTGGAAATGCTACAACGCTTTTGTCAAGAGAGCATGTTTTGATGGTTTGGCATTCACTATCTAATGTTGATGGCTTGATAACTGGCTTGACAAATTCACTTACTGTAGGAGATACAATGTCAACATACGGAATGTTAGTGCTTTCGTTAAGTCCACACCTTTCTTTAAATTTTTGGGATCTCATGACATCTCGGGCTCTTCTGCTGGCTGATTTCTTCACTCCGTTTTGACCACAGACATTTCTCCAAGTCAGAATTATTGAAATGTTATTACCTCTATTTTCGATTTTCCATTGGTGTGCCTCTGTATTCAAATCCATTACTTTAATTATTTCTTCTAGTTTTCGTGGTATAATTTGTTCCATCTTCTTGATTTTTTTATATTCTTGGGGTACTCGCTTTGGCTTGTAAGAGGCTGGAATCTTACCACACGAGGCTTCTGCACCAAATATCACCAACTGGTTTCGGGGCTATTCTGTGTTGGAATAGGCTCCCAGGTGACACATAGGGATTATTTGTAGATGAGCTAGGATGGGGGTTATTGCTCATAACTGTAGAAGTATCTGGTGAAGGCGGCCGCTGTTCATTAAAAGTCCAATTCCAAATTCATTCCAATATTTCTTTATATACAGTTTTTAAAATACATTATTTTCAAAACATATTAAATGGGTACTAAACGTCCTAACTCCTAATCCTATCTCCTATCTCCAATATATTCATGTATCTGAATATTTCTCAAGTTCTGGTTCTCTGTATATGTAGAGGTATTTAAAGCAACTAATTTGCATACAGACAAAAAGATATTATTTCAACAAATCAGATGATAGATAAGTAAAAAGGTTAAATTGATATATATAAATAAATTTCATTGGTTCAAGTTTCATAATAAATAGAATGTTAAAAAGCTTTAAGTCGTAAATAAAAGTAATGTAAAGCTTTGATATTTGAAAGCTTTAAGTCCTGAACAATGGTAAAAGCTTTGACTTGATTGTCACTGATATGACTATTGTTATTTGTATAACTTTTTGTTCAAGCCTTAAAGGCATCAAAGATTATAACACATTCCGGACTAATCAAGCTTTTAGGCAATTGCTTAATTTATAGACTTTAAATAAGTTTAAATCAAAACATTAACATTATAAATAAAGACAGAATGATAAGCTATATTGTCTCTATACATGAATAAAAGGTTGATAAATATATTATGAATTTTTAAATTAAAATTTGAAATAGAACTAAAAATTAGTATCACTATTCGGCGATACATGCTTGGTGTTGTTGTTTGCAATTAAAATGTTTATTAATTTATTCATGAGGCTTGAAAGCAAATTTTTGATAGTTCTGAAAAATTAGCTTGAATATATTTTAAGTCCAAATATATTATCAAATAACATAGTTTTTATGTGGGACGTCATCTTTAAATAAGAGAAACATAAAAAAATATAATCTGCTGTTCTTAGTCTAGAATTTTTCTTCAGAAAGATAGCCCAGAATTCCCAAACAGTTTCTGATCTTAGCTTTTACTTATGTTAGAAACTCAAATAAATATTTGCTATTATAGTAAAGTGTGTGATTAATGTAATAATGATAGATGAAAATAGATACAAGTTATCAATACATGTAGTTTACTATCATCATAAAACATATGGAGAAAAAAAAAAGCAATTTATAATCGGCTTATAAAAAAAACAAAGCCACTATCAGTAATCTTGTCCAGGCAGAGTGAACACTGCAAGTATAAGAGAGAGAGAGAGAGAGAGAGAGAACAGTACCTCAACACAAACTAGGTAATTTCGCGACTAACCTAAGGTTCAATCTTATTTCATTAATTGCACAGTGGGTCTTTAAGGACCTGTAGAAAACCTACAAGGTTAAAGAGGCGACCCTACTCCTTGTCATGTACAAGCAGAGAATCAAACGATTCACTTGACAAAAAGACAGACCTGTCCTTTAGATGGTACAAAAAATCAAACTAATTAAATTTACTGATGAATGAGTCTAGCCTAAAATTCAAAAGGTAATACCTTGTTTCAGATTGGAGCTTGCTAGCCTGCATTGGCCGGGAAAATTCGTCAGGATTTTTTGTCGTTGTTTCCCCATGTCAGTGATACAGAATGGAGGGCCTGACAAGGACAGCTGCATAGTCATTCAAATGGGACGATAAACCGAGGTCCTGTGTACACATTAGCGTGCACATAAAAGATCCCTTGGCAGTTGGAATTCGATATAAGAGTAGACTGTAGCGCCGCTGCCCAAGCAAAAATTTCCCTCATAGCACACTGTATTATGGTATATGCCCGTCTCCAATCAGCTTAGGTTAGGTGCAGAAAAGTAGGACGTTAAACCCCATTTTATTTCACGTTATTCATTTTTAAACTATAATAGCGACTGGCGAGAACTGTCAACTCTTTATCTTATATCATATAATACCCCTTTAAATACCAGTGGAATGAAATATATGAAGGCAGTATCTATATCAAATTGATGAGTAATATAATATTCCCTTCTAATCAATCATATGTTAATCTGTCTACATGTCATATTTTACACACTAATCACTACTGATCATAGTAATAACACAATACCAAGAAATGGTATCAAATAATGGCAACTTCCGCGCCTACAATGGAAATGGAAAGGCCTACATGAACGGTTTTCCAGAATGGTGCCAAATTATTTGATTAGATCAATGATAGGTCAGAACTAATGAGGTTTTCTCGTATTTCGAGGTATCAGAATATTGATTTTGTCTGAGTGTTTAATAACATTCCCTTCTCTTTTCATAAAAGCGTAACTGTCATAAAAACAGAGCTAATATCTTCTTGTTTAATCTACTGGTAAAAAAATACAAACTGAAACATGCAAATATAATCTGAAAATCATGTCTTAAAGAGGCATCAGAATAGTTAACAAGAAAATAAATGTAATTAATTTCACATTATATATCGTAGTCAAAATAACTCTTGACTCCAAAATTCAAAAAGTGGATCACTAGCACGCAAACACTCCCAATAGACCTGTAAAGGAAAATCAGGGTAATTGTAAAATAAGTCTTTAATCGATTGCCAAATGTCTTTAAATTAGAAATATAATGTTGCTAGATAAAGTATAGCCATGATGAATGGATCTGAGGTTTGTTAGATGTTCCACTGTATTGACATCTCTCACCCGAAAAGAATCTTTCCAAACTTTTTAACTTCAAAATAAATCAATATTACTTCCAAAAACTAGAGTAACAATTGCAGTGTGTAAGGTTAAAACACAACTTATTTAACAAACTCTGATCTTATGAAAGAAGTTACGAAGCATGGTCGACAAATCAAACTGCTTATTAATCTAAGTAGAATATACACCAAGTTTCATCACTCTTGCTCATTTAGAATAGATTTGGAACAAAGATATCACATTTCAAGCATCAATCGATCAAATCGTTTATCTCTATATCTATCCACATAACCAGAAAATGCTGATCAATGAACTCAGTCACTAACATCTGCCAAGAACATCTTATCATAAGTGAAGCAGAGTTACTGTGTCCCAAAAAGATGTGACAGACATACCAGATAAACAGATGTACCTATTTACTAGTCCCATGCGCTCTATGAAAAGCGGGGGGCCAAACAGCCTCTTAGTGTATTAACAAAAAGTTTACACAACAAATCATCCACCAAATGGACATACTGATGGACAAATGGACAGACAGGAGTGAGATCAATCCTATGACATTGGTACAAAAATTGGTCTCATTTTCTTTAACAGTAATATTTCCCACCCAAGACACAAACATTCAAACAGGATACAAACATTTTCTATAGCCAACATGATTTTAAGTTTGATATTGGCCTTGAACCAAAGATGTTATACAGTACAGGTATTACCAGACAGTATCTTATACAATACAGATGTGATATTGTTGTTTTAAGGAGAGGATGAAGATGCTTAGATTGACCTATGAACCCTGAAACATATTATATATATACACCAGGTGAGTTGTTGACGTAGATAGACAACTATTGTCTATAAAACTGACGTAGCAGAATAATCTAAACAGGTGGTCGGCAGTTGATAAAATGTAGGTATGACATACTCTGGACTGGCATCACACCACTTGTTAGAAAATTCTTCCAGAAATAATGTCAGTTATTCTGATAACTGCATATTCTAGATGACGATACAACCTACTTCCAGGTAATATAAACAGACATAAGTAGCAATAAGTATGTATAACACAAGTTCTGGTATAGAATCCCAACTGTTTTCTACATGTACTTTCATATACTGTACATTGTGAAGTATCCATTTATAGAGCATATCTCGTTTAATCTACTTTCAATACTCTACTAATGCAAATATTCATGATAAGATTTAAAACTGGTTTGCCATTGCTGCCAAGTCCTGAATCAGCAGAACAAATTTTATGCATACAAATCAGCTAAAAATATATGGGCCGTTTGGAAATGATTGCCAAAACTTGCCCAAAACTAATGAAATGCAATGGGGTTTAACACTCTACTGTTATGTCATCTAGGCTAATGAATGAATGAATGAAAAGGGGTATAACATCCTACTATTATGCACCTAACCTGGGCTAATGGAAGAAGGGCATATGCCATACAGTGTGCTATGAGGAAAATTTAGGCCGGGCAGCAACGCTACGGCCTACTCTTATATCGAGTACCAACTGCCAAGGGATTTTTACATGCACTCCATGGTGTACACGGGACCTCGGTTTTCCTTCCCATCCAAACCACTAGGCAGCTGTCCTTGTCAGGTCCTCCTTCTGTATCACTGACAGTGACAAGGGGAAATCACAATGTAAAATCTAGGTAAACTTTCTCGGCCAATGCAGGGATCGAACATCCGACCTTCCGGCTAGCAAACCAGCGCCTTATCCAATTAGCCACCAAGATCCCCTGGGTTAATGAAGACAGGCATACACAATGAGGGACATTTTGCATGGACAATGGCACTGAAGCCTACTATTAAATCGAATTCCAACTGCCAAATGATTTTTTATGTGTACATTCACACATTTTCCCTTTCCAGGACTTCTGTCCTGCCCCTGACAAGCAGGAACCACACTAGATAATCCTGTTGAACTTTCTTCTTGAGGGGGCTAGGGGGGTGGGGGTGAACACTGAACCTACATGTGAGCAAGCCAAAATCTTACTCAAAGAGCCACTATGACTCCCTGGTTACTAAAACCAATTAAAGGGGTTATACTTAGGTACATGATAAACATGACCATATGTTTTGGTGTGTAATCTTTGTCAACATGTAATTAAAACACAGCAGTACTCCCTGGACAATATTTGAATAACAACAATAAACAAATGGGTATAAAAAACCAGGGTTATGAGAGCCACCAGATTCACATAAATATGTGATTTCTCCCTTAAACATTTTTGACATATGAATTATGATTGATGAATTTAATACAGATTGGATACAATTTTCATTGTTAGAGCATTCACAAGGGTACTAACATGAAACAAGGGCCATGATACTTAATAATAGGTTTCTTCATTTTACTAATGTAAATAATGCATACACATTTAATTCAAATAGGATGATTACTTTAGCTGTTCACAAGGCTCAAAAAGTGAAACAAGAGCCATAACTCTAGAAGTAATACTAAACGGAAATTATTGAAATTTATTAGACTGAAATATTACCTATGTTCAGAAAATTTCAATCCTTTATTATGACTAATCAAGACCACCAAGCAGTGTTCCTTTAAAGCCCCAATACCACTCTTGTTGTAACTGAATAATATGCCCCAATCATTATTCTGGTCAACAAATTGTACTATTTTACAATATTCCAATTAATTGATGATACAAATTTCATCTTATCACACCGAATTTAAAAAATTGAAAAAATTCAACTGCATGGTGACAACATGGTTTGAAAAGCTTTATGTAAACACTTTCAAATGCAACTTGGATTTAAACATATTTTTTGAACCCTCTGGACAAGTAAAATATGATGTAATTGATAACTTACACAACAGGTAGGACACTTAAACATCTAGTAGTCAGAATAAGGCTATTTTTTTTTCTGGACCTGTTAAGCCAGCAAGAGTGGTATTGTCCCTTTAAACCTATTGTCTGTTATATGTTATCTGGGTTTAACATACATGTAGCTTTATTACAATAATATTACCAACATCTGTTATCATGAACAACATGTATCAATCTTGGAGCTATAGATATATCACTGCAACCTACTCTATCAATAATATAATTAAATGGAAATTGAAGCTCTGTCTATTAATAAAGCGCTGTCTATTGAAGAGTGTTGGAAAAATTCGTAAACATTTAATTCAAAGATATACAAGCCTTAAGATAAGGCACATGTCTCGGACATTGTCACTCAGACACAACCCTTCTGGTGCCTGTTGTTTTGTCCAGTAAAGATTTGTTTATTTTCTGGGGTTTCGGCAGATCATCTCATCTGTATTAAATTTATCAATGATATTTAGATTAGTTACCAAATGTAAACTTTTGGCGACAGACTTTTGGTACCGTATGTAGAACCCTACAAGCCCAATTTCAGATTGGTAGGAAATTCATGCTTCTATAGGAGAATGCAGGATGCTATGCTTCGAAATATTTGATGATTTTTTTTTTCGGGTATATGGAAATACCCTTATATTTGGCATAAAAAATGGTTTGACGGTCGAATAGACTTTCCTAATTATAGTCGAACATGCTAAATGTGTACTTTGTTATTTCAGAGAAAATAAGTGGAGAAGATGCAGCTTACATTAATATAGTAATTGAATGTAGGATTGACATTTCAGGACTTGTAGATAATGCTTTTAAAGCTTACATGTATAGTTAAAAACAGCCCAATATTATTAAATTATATCCAAGATAGAAACTGCACATACATGTAACAAAATACACATTTCTATAAAAAAAAATAATAACAATGACAACTGATGACAAAATTTGCTACAAAGAAAAAAAAAAGAATATAAAAAATGCATTATATTCTGTAAAAAATTATCCAAAATCGAGATATCAAAATTGCCTAATTCCCCAGAACATACTTTTTAAATATTTTATATGAGCATCCACTGAACTAAATAAAATGTATGAGTCATAATAATTCAGAAAGACAGATTGGAAGATATCCTTTACAATTAAATAAACAATATCTAGGGATATTCATCAGTATTGTTTACATAATGTACACATATACATGTAGGGCTCTGATCACTATGAACTTTTGCGTGTCTGACATTTGTGTATGTATTTCAATCAAATTAAACTCTAGATATAGGACTTATTCTTTAATATATCATTTCTCTTAACTGCTGAGGGATTTTGAATTCAGTATATGATAAATTTAAAACTTCTCAGTTTTCAAAATCCTTTGCATACAATATAAATAAGATATATAACATATATATGGGGGTAAAAACAACCCAGTGCCACCTATAATCACTGCTAACGTCTTTTGATGGGTTTATATTTAATCAGATTGAATTCAAAAGTTGTGATTATCTACCGTTGAATTTTTATACAGTCTAATAAATCAAATGTTTTAAATCTATTTTGCATACTGGTACATAGGTAAGCTTGTGAAAATATTGATGGGCATAAACAGAATGACAATCTTGCATGGATATACGGTATTATGGCAGTTTACATCGGCAATATCCAATTAGCTATACGATGGGTAGATATTTTGGAGAGAATTAGTAAATTTTGTCAGGAAAATAAATAAGGATTTTTGATATTAGCACGCTCCTGTAAAAGCAATCTCCCTGTGGAGGCCAGACCATCTTATTGATGTTATATTTCGGACTTTATTGTCATGAACCATAGAAATATCATAGGTCATGTTGCTTGGTAAATATACTGTGTATTCAATTTGGTAATCGTCTTTATAGTTAGTACCCTACATATGTTTGTGTGTCCTGTACCAGGACAGCCAACAATCCACTTAAGCGCCGGAGTATCATGTACATATACCATTCAGAGCTAACAGCCTTCACCTCAATATGAATTTCATTCAGACGACCCTGTTATTCACAGTCTGTCGTTCAAAGAAATAGTTACGTTCAATCTGGATAGTCTATTGGTTTAGACACCTTCTCCCGTGGGCCTTGGCATATGATACTTGAACCAAATACAGACCTTTAAATCAAATTTAACATTTCATTTATGATAAGATTTCTTAAATATCATCTATATAAATAATGTATACAGTAAAAGTTTGTTAATACAATATTTTATGAATTACAACAAACAGATCTCACCAAGTTTTATACTGTTTATTACATTTAAGGTCAAGGATGTCATTTTTCATTTGATTATCTTTATTGACTATAAATTCTCATGGCCTTTATTCTAATCTTCACTATCCACTCAGACTTTTACAAGAATTCAATATAAAACTGAAGATAACTTCTCAGCCAATTTACTTATCTTGCTGAATTAAAGCAGATACCTACTAGCTCATAACAATTTTACTTGGCTGAATTAAAACAGATACATGTGTACACGTACATGTACCAACTAGTTCATTTCAATTTGGGAGACTGAAATACAGCAGATATCGACTAATTCATGGCACTTTACTTGGCTGAATTGAAACAGATTGATACATACATAACATTTGATCATAACATTGCACCATGCGGCGCTAAGTTACTTTTGACTAAGTTAACTCCCCAACTTCTCCCAGGAGCCATTGTTGACAAGGGCTCAGTTATGTTTGATGAAAAAGTATTTTGGGATTTTCAAGTACAGTCATGGAGAGATCAATCTCAGATCTTGGTTACATCAAAGACAGGCATTTTTGAACCAAGGGGAAATATCCTCAGCCTAAAAATAGGACTCAAGTTTTGGAAGAAGCTGACAGAGTATGGTGGGCGAAGGCATACGCCACGTGTGCTACAAATGCGCATTTAGCGGGAGGTCTTAGTGCCTCCCCCGGAAGATTTTAAAAAAAATTAGGATGCCTTAGTTAGAAAGCATGTTATTTTTCAAGATTTAAAAGTAGATAATATTAATTTTTTGACTCAACTGTTCAGTGAGAACTGAGAACTGCCAGCTCTTTATCTAATCTCCCATAATGTATCTTTAATGCATTACATTGATCACAATGTGAAATTCCTTATTATAATTGTTTGTTGTTGTAATTTTCATACTCATGTTGGAACATGTGGTTCTTAATATATAAATATCACCATTATCATTTATGTTAATCATTAAAATGATTTGGCCTTTTCATACTAAAGATCCTAGAATCATAAGAGAATTATCATCTAGTCTACCAGCTGAATGTCACAGTGTTTTTTATGGTAGAAACAGAGCAGTTAGTCTAGCTACATGTTCTTGTATCACTATCAGCAAAATGTCATCAAAGTGATTAGACTTCCATTATAAGATCATGCTATTGGTTTAAGCCTTTAAAGGGCCAATCCCGATATTTTGAGGAATAAAACTGTTTAATTTTGTGTTAAAATCACTTAAAATCCTCTACCTTAGGGCCGGAGCAACTAACCTTATATATCTGATACGATTTTAAACAACTTAAACTTGCCTTTCTTCATCTGGAAATGGAGACCGGTGTTTGAGCTCTGTATTATGCGGTGTTTGGGTAAAACCAGACTTTATTTTTAAAAAATAATGTGTAGGTGAAATTTACCTATTGATATTAAGTAGGGGCCTACACTCTACAGTACAGGGTCATTAACTGTATAGACTTCTAAAGGGACAGGAGTCGATTATCAGGTCACCCAACCAAAAAATTGACCTGAAATCTTAAAGGGGTTATGTGTCCGGTGGTACCAGGTTAATAACTTGACTATAACTATGAGTAAATTTTAAAATCCGAATTAAAAAAACCCCCAACATTTATTGAATTGACTGGCAGAAACATTTAGGTTAAACTCATATACCGGTACTACTAAAATGTGATTTCTCCATAATTGACACTTTTTTAAACATGACAAAGGAATATGGTTGCAGGCTTAAAATAGTTATATTGACTCATATTCACATGCCTGTGTATAATTTTTGTAGCCTACAATACTTTATTTCATACTTTTGTATGAATCCCTCAAAACATGCAGTGTTTTGATGCAAGGGTTTAACTTCCTACTGTATTATATGTAATGTTCACCTCCTACTGGGCTAAAAACGATGAGTATTTAAAGGTAGGCATATTATATGCTATGACAACTAAGATGAGGTAAATTTTGCCCAGATATCATAATATAGGTTCTTTTACATGCACGTCAATGTGTACAAACTACAATGGACCTCAGGTTTTTTGTCCCATCCAATTGCAAACCACAAAATGTCAGGGCCTAGTACCAGTGACACTGCGACAGGGAGGGGAATGTATTATGTAACATGTTCAGTCTTGTCTTACAGACATTATTACATAATTAATGTAATATCTTTTGTTTAATAATTTATTTCTAGATTACAGAACATGTTGACCATCTTAATTTTCAATGTGTGCTTATTCCCCATCAGTTTATCGTATTTGTCACCTCTGCCGGTGATAGGCCTAAGTAGTAGTAGGCAACGTAGTAAACTGAAATACATGAATGGCTCCGAATGGCTCTGTCAACTGTGTAATGTAACTATCGTCTGTTAAATATTATCCAGCAAATATAAATATACACGATTACCCGTGTAGCTCATGTACTTGACAACCTTTTGCACTTGCTAAAAACATTTATAACAGAAACCTGAAATAACAGTTGTTTTAAAACACTAACCTCTCTTTCTGTATCATCACGAAAACATAAACATGCGGCCCGCTTCCGAAAACCGTCTTCATCGTATGTTCTTATAGATTTTAGTTTCTCTTTAACCATATTATTATACACCTGATCCGGTTCAGTTGGCAACATTCTGTGGCTATCTTGAATTCCATTTACATCTTCCACAAGTGAAAATAGTGATAGTTAAGTTAATATAACCTCTGCTGCACAACAACACGACCATATTACTTGTCAGATTCTAAACGGAGAAACCGACTGAGCACGCCGAGTGAATGACTCCAGACGAGTCAATCGGTGTACATTATTTATTTCCGACGGCTTTCCACCGTAAACAGCTGTATCAGAAAATATGTAAAAGATGGAACAAACTGGCTTTATGGAAATTACAGTAAACCATGCCAGGGCAGTCGGATAAAATTATAATTATTGTTTTACATATCCGAAAAATATTTTTGATTTTAGACAATAAAGCAT
Source organism: Patella pellucida (assembly GCA_917208275.1). Lineage (NCBI taxonomy): Eukaryota > Metazoa > Mollusca > Gastropoda > Patellidae > Patella > Patella pellucida. The sequence goes on from OU795037.1 coordinate 12,122,238, forward strand.
GATACTATGCAAGTCTGATTTCGGGGGTTTCTTAGGATTTCTTAATTAACTTAGCCTACATGACAAGAAGACAGTTGTTTCAATCGTTGGTAAAATATATTATATAACATATTATAAGTACAAGTAACAAAAGAGCAATAGAAATATAAATGTTTAACTAGAAAAACAAGCAATAATAGCATATATTTGTGTTTCCCCATGGGGTACTAATGTAACAGCATTAGCCGTCCTAACAAGACCTATAGGCCTACAATTTTTAGATACTTTAGTTTTATCTGTGCCTTCCATTTTTACCGATAATTTATAATCAATTGTGACCGTTTCATTTCCGAAATTCAAAGTTAGCTTGTACTCTTTTATAAAGTCAATACCTAATATTAGAGGATGATGTAAGTGAGGGATAACATAAAATTTGTGCTCATATGCCTATTATCTTTAATGCGTAATTTCACATTTATAGTTCCAATTATTCCATGAGCTTCACCACCAACTCCTACAATTTCAAGTATATCCAAAGAATTCAAATTTGCTTTAGCTAAACCTAATTTTTCTAACAAACTTTTAGCCACACATGTAATTTGGGCACCAGTATCTAAGAGCGAATGAATACCGTGGTTATTAATTTCCACTTTAATAAGGTTATCTTGAATAGGGGCTATGAGATATATTAAGTTGTTAGTATGCCTGTCCAAAGGAGCCTTTGTAACAGGCGCCTTGTCCTATTGTGCTTGCTTTGGTGCATATCTTGTATCATTGCACCATTTAGCTACGTGATCATTTGCACCACAATTAGTACAATTTTTGCGACCTTCATTATAAGAATTATAGTACTCACTCTGTCTTTGAAAGTTATTATTGGGTCTATGTTTCTGATGTGGCGGGCCTCGCTGGGAATAGTTGTTCTTATGAGGTCTGTCCTGGTAATGATACTGCCGACTATTTGGTTGCTTGTGCCAATAGTGTTGTTGACTTGCTGTCACAGTTTCCTGTATCTGCTGCATTAATAACACTTTCTGTTCACACATTTTGCCAAATACTTGACATAACTTATCTAAAGGTCCTTCTTGTATTTCTTGTTGGACTGGTCTATATGTTGCAGAAATGTAAGGTACCTCAATGTGTTTTTCGACTAAAAAACACACTTTCCGTAGTTCTGCCCATGTAGTGGGACATTTTAAGCCTACATCCTCATGGTATGCCCCATGGAGCCCATTAGGAGTTGCCTTCATTAACACATCTTTAGAAACCTTTCTTTGGTGATGAAAAAGTTTCTCTGCCCTATTTAAATATTGCTCACATGTTTCTCCGGGTTGCTGAGATATTGTGAACAAATCGTCTAGACCTTCCCTATAGTAAAGTCTTCTTTTAACTGGGCTTTGAGTCGCTCTAAATCCTTTCGAATGTCTTCACGGAGATTGTCGTACCACCTTCGCGCACTTTCTTGTAAATGAAATACGAGAGCACAAATTTGTCTTTCTTGGTCATTTATGAAGGTCATTCCACAATACTGCGTAAAATTCTGCAACCACGTGTGAACACATTCTTTAGTCGTACCATGGAAAGTCTGCAGTGATATATTTGTTGGTACGATTATTTGTGGAGCTTGCGCACCGTTTCCAGGCATGATCGTTAAACTGTTTTCCTCGGTGTTTTGAATAACGTTAGTGTTTAAATTCGAATTTTCAACTCGATTATAATCGTGCCTTTCGGATTGGTTATCTCTTTCTGTAGCACTAATCTGTCTTCGTTGTTCCTCTAAAGCTGCTCTTGTTTGATACTTATAATTATCAGGTGTTGACATATGTACCGTTTCTTATAGCAAATCCACCAATTATGCAAGTCTGATTTCGGGGGTTTCTTAGGATTTCTTAATTAACTTAAATGACAAGAAGACAGTTGTTTCAATCGTTGGTAAAGTATATTATATAACATATTATAAGTACAAGTAACAAAAGGGCAATAGAAATAGATGTATAACTAGATAAACAAGCAGTAATTATAAATTGGGGGTTAAACATATAATTGGGAATACTCGCTTATAAATACGTAGACATGGATATCAAGCGCAGTGTAAGAGCGTCTAGCTATTCCAGTCTACGGCATGTGAAGAGGCACTATTTACATGTCTTCATATATTTCGTCATATGATTGAGTCGACGATAATAATTATTAAAATATGACGTAAACTATTACTTGCAACACAAGATCAAATGCAAAGCGTTATGAATTATTCTACGGCATCGATAATATCGATTTAATTGCTTTTGTAGAATAAATACAAACGCGCATACTTATAGCAACATTCGAACGAGAATGTAATAATTAATATCTAAAATTTGACAACTAAAGTAAACTAAAATGAGCAAGATCAATTATAAAAATAAGAGGACAATTGAGAACAAGTAGAAATAATAAATTGACATTTGCGCACCTTAAATGACAAGAAGACAGTTGTTTCAATCGTTGGTAAAGTATATTATGAGAATCTCAGAGGCAACATGAACTTATATACCCAATTCGTGGGTTTTCTCCAGGACTCCCGGTTTCCTCCCACTGCTAAAGACCCCTCGCGCAAGCGAAATAATAAAATAAAATTAAACCATATGTTAGTCCCGAAATGTGTCGAATAGACGTTACCCCCCCTCCCTCCCTCTCTCTCTCTCTACAAACGCTAAACAGATGTATTGTTAGCACAAGCGACCAGGGCCCTTGAGAGAGGGGTGGGGCAGCTGGGACTGAGTCCACGGGCCCATATTCTAGGACGCGTCCGGGGCAATGAAGAGTAATGTTGTTTTGTTTTTTTTTTTGGGGGGGGGGGGGTAGATTTGTTAGTATAAACTAATATAAAAATACCCGTTGCATTGTAGAAGATCGTAAAGTAGAAGCTAATGTAGAAGAAAACCGGTGGTTAAACTCACCATTAAAGCCCCCAGTACCAGAATAAATGTTAAATGTCGACTTTTGAGACATAAGTTGCCAAATAATATTTGCTGAATAATCGAAGTATAATATTATATTATAATTTGTCTTTTGCTGTAATTAGAACAGTAGGACGTTAAACCACATTCTATTTCATTTCTTTTGCTGAAAAAATCGATCTTTTTTATAAATGGGATCTAACCAGTAGATTAAAGGAGCTAAATCACTAATATTTTGGACCTATAAATTGGCACAAATAGGTCGCAACACATATAATAATGTAATATGAATTTATATAAACTGTTTTACATTCAATAGTTTCCGTTTTACTGTGAATTGTCATTAGTTATGTTCGGCGGAATATACCAGAAGTCTGAACCGAAAGACAGTTTTAAGCGTCTGGTTTTAAAGTCAACACCGATAGTATTTATCGCGCATGCTTTCCAAAAAAGAATATGGCATCACCGTTCGACATGACTTGTGGAATTGGTTTAGCCTCATTCTTTGAGCACCTTGTTACAAATAGCGCTGAAGCGCATTATGGTACACGAATGGTAAAAAGTTTATTTTGTCTTACATATTTGATATCAGAAGCCCATCTTTTCCAGGTAAGAACACAACACCAATATTTTCAATGTGGAAGATTTGGAATGATATTGAGTTACGGACTTCGCTACTTTAAGTAATATGAATATTTGTTAAATGTCAGATACCGATGTGCGAAAATGATTTATGAACCATGGTTGGAGCCATAATCAACCCATCAGTACATTTTTCTTCTGCTTCCTACAAAACACACCTAATTGTGTGTCGCCCTAAAGCGCCACCATGGCAATTAAAAATTTATTCACAACATTTAATTCTGACTTAAGATTCATTGATTTGCAATAAAGTCATATTTTGCTATATTTTTCGTACAATTGGTAAGGGTTTTAAATATTTGGATGTGCCCAATAATTAATGGTAAAATAAAAATAACAGACTTTCTCTAAAGATGAATTATGTAAGAGCTAAATTTGCAGATGTTTCTTATGGCTTCAAGTGTAATATAAATTATTAATTAGACATTTATTTACATACCACGCCCATAATCAACTCTCAGGACATCGGATGGTTGTGATTTTATACGGATTGAAACACGATCGCCATTTAATAATTAATTTTAAAAATGTATAATCGAGACGTTATTATAGTAACAATATATCAATGAAAATCGAAACTACGCTATTCTTCAAATAAAAACTTCGCTCAGAATTATAGAAATTTAAATGGAATTTCCAATATATTTACTTTTCATTATCTATTCGTAAACTATTATAGCTAGAACTGTCAGTTCTTTATCTAATTCTTATATTATGCATCTTTAGAATAGTGCATACTGCTTACTTTTGAGACACATGTAAATTATCTGGCTTAATGGGCCTTTAAACTCTGGCACACTAGGGCTTTAATATACGAGAAGTAGGGTCGCCTATCGAACCTCGTGGGTTTTCTCCAGGTCCTCTGGTTTCCTCCCACTGCTAAAGACCCCTACGCGCAAGCGAATTATTGAAATAAAAATTAAACCATATGTTAGTGCCGAAATGGCCTAGTTTATGTCAAGTAGACGTTAAACCCCATTTCTCTCTCTCCCTCCCCTCTCTCTCTTTAATATACGATATCAATTAATTTTAAAGCAGTATACACATGTTCGATATTTCTTTAATTTATGACAAGGAGTAGGGTCGCCTGTCCAACCTCGTGGGTTTTCTCCGGGTCCTTCGGTTTCCCCCACTGCTAAAGAATCCTACGCGCAAGCGAATTGTTGAAATAAAATTAAACCATATATTAGTCCCGAAATGACCTAGTTTGTGTCGAATGGACGTTAAAGACCATTTTTGTTTCTCTCTGTCTCTCTTTATTTTGTGTTAGCCGCATGGATTCTTTCTTTAGATTTGCACGAACCAATCCAAAATATTTTATTGAAATGTATTGAATGCTAAACAACACGCATATCGAATAGTATAACGATATGCAAGGTCGATATGAAGCAAATCAGTTTTCGAGATCGACTTACCCACCATTCATTACCACGAAACTCATAGCTATTTATATTACTATAAAGATAATCCCTATCTAAACACTCGAACCACCTTCGCATTCATTTGTACGATTCCTGCTCATGACTATATTTAGTTTTAGCTAGTTGAGATTAAATGATTATTTAAATTCCTGTAAAGATAACCCCTTTCAAAGCACTCGAACCAACTCCATTCATTGCAAGGACCTATTTTGGAGTTTAGCTATAGTTACGAATAAATGAAAAATTCCCTGACACACACAGAATAAGACCTTGGTTATAATATTAAGTATAGTCAAATGTTTGTAAAGATCTCCATTTCTAAAGTGAGTATCTATGAGTCCCAGTCATGGGGAAAATGCCATCTTTCTGTTCCATCTCCAAGTGATTATCTTCTGATATTCAACCACATATTACCTTCCAAATGAATGAATGAAATGGGGTTTAACGTCCTACGCTTAAGCACCGTACCTGGGCTAATTGAAGACGGGCATACGCCACAGTGTGCAATGAGGGAAATTTTGCCCGGGCAGCGGCGCTACGGCCTACTCTTATATCGAATTCCAACTGCCAAGGGATCTTTTACGTGCACTCCAATTTGTACACGGGCCCTCGGTTTTTCGTCCCATCCGAACGACTAGGCAGCTGTCCTTGTCAGGCCCTCCTTCTGCATCACTGACAAGTGGAAATCACGCCGGAAAATCGAGATGAACTTTTCGGCCAATGCAGGGATCGAACACTCAACCTCCAGGCTAGCGAACCAGCGCCTTATCCACTTAGCCACCGTGATCCTCACCTTCCAAATTATCTACACTATCAACTTCCCATTTATACATTTAAACTTTGAGGTCACAGAAACAAAACCGGTATACATTTCACTCACAATTAAGAAAAACTAAATATCAATTAGAGAGTTTAACGCTCACTCAAAACAAACCAAGTCATTTCGGGACTAACAGGTACCGGTACAATTTTTTTTCATTATTTTGCGTTCGCGTGGTGATTTGGTGCAGTGGGGGGGGGGGATTTATATAAACTGTTTTACATTCAATAGTTTCCGTTTTACTTTGAATTGTCATTAGTTATGTTCGGCGGAATATACCAGAAGTCTGAACCGATAGACAGTTTTAAGCGTCTGGTTTTAAAGTCAACACCGATAGTATTTATCGCGCATGCTTTCCAAAAAAGAATATGGCATCACCGTTCGAGAATGACTTGTGGAATTTGTTTAGCCTCATTCTTTGAGCACCTTGTTACAAATAGCGCTGAAGCGCATTATGGTACACGAATGGTAAAATGTTTATTTTGTCTTACATATTTGATATCAGAAGCCCATCTTTTCTAGGTAAGACCACAACACCAATATTTTCAATGTGGAAGATTTGGGATGCTATTGAGTTACGGACTTCGCTACTTCAAGTAATATGAATATTTGTTAAATGTCAGATACACCGATGTGCGTAAATGATTTATGAACCATGGTTGGAGCCATAATCAACCCATCAGTACATTTTTCTTCTGCTTCCTACAAAACACACCTAATTGTGTGTCGCCCTAGAGCGCCACCATGGCAATCAAAAATTTATTCAGAACATTTAATTCTTACTTAAGATTCATTGATTTGCAATGAAGTCATATTTTGCTATATTTTTCGTACAATTGGTAAGGGTTTTAAATATTTGGATGTGCCCAATAATTAATGGTATAATAATAACAGACTTTCTCTAAATATGAATTATGTAAGAGCTAAATTTGCAGATGTTTCTTATGGCTTCAAGTGTAATATAAATGATTAATTAGACATTTATTTACATACCAAGCCCATAATCAACTCTCAGGACATCGGATGGTTGTGATTTTATACGGATTGAAACACGATCGCCATTTAATTATCCATTTTAAAAATGTATAATCGAGACGTTATTTATTATAGTAACAATATATCTATGAAAATCGAAACTACGCTATTCTTCAAATAAAAACTTCGCTCAGAATTAGAGAAATTTAAATGGAATTTCCAATATATTTACTTTTCATTATCTATTCGTAAACTATTATAGCTAGAACTGTCAGTTCTTTATCTTATTCTTATATTATGCATCTATAGAATAGTGCATACTGCTTACTTTTGAGACACATGTAAATTATCTGGCTTGATGGGCCTTTAAACTCTGGCACACTAGGGCTTTAATATACGAGAAGTAGGGTCGCCTATCGAACCTCGTGGGTTTTCTCCAGGTCCTCTGGTTTCCCCCCACTGCTAAAGACCCCTACGCGCAAGCGAATTTTTGAAATAGAAATTAAACCATATGTTAGTGCCGAAATTGCCTAGATGACATCGCGCCTGGTACGTTCGTGCATTTTTTATGCGCGAACTCTTAGTTTTTTTTATTACTGGCACGCGCACGGGCACTATTTTTTGTTTGTTTTACATGTAACAAAATCTGGGATTTCGCGCGTAGGTACTTTTGAGGTATTAGGTCTGTTTAGCATAACACTTGCCACTGTACCTGTGTATCGCTAATTATAAACCGAATGTTTGAAGACCGTTCATATTTATTACGCACAGAATTTTCAGTACAGTTTTGATTCATGCTTAAATTGTTACTAAGCAAACCAACGGGATTATTTTCTCAACAGTGTATGAACTCATTTCATAGCGATAATATCCTTACACCGAGAGAAAGTATATCTAGTCTCGGTGAATAGAACCATGGATGTCTGGTAGAAAATTACTTTTGTATTCTTTGGAACGATAAACAGTGTTTTTAGAAGCAAACTAACCTGCCGCACATTACGAAGTCATTATACTAATAATAAAAAGGCAAGAACTCTTTTTGCAGCGGAGGCTTATCAGTGAGTAATAGGTTAAGGTTAAAACATACGGTGGTTTGATGTTTTTTATCGTGGAATTCCGTAAATTACCGAGTGAATATCGAGTGACATGATACGACTGACAGAGCAGCCCGGAGTCGAACAATCGCCGCCCGAGCTGTCTTCGTCAGCTAGTTTCAAAATGGCGTACAACCAGTGCAAGTGGAAAAAGACAACAATAAAATCAGAAATATGTTATTTATTATTGTCGGACTTATTACATCACTCCTGTCTAACAAATCATAAAGCTGTGGTGTTACGGTGGCGGCATAGTATTTCACCGTAACACCACAGCCACTCTAACCATTCATAATACACCTAACTATCACTCCCTACACATTTCCCCTCGTCTACTTTCCCAAACGTCAACAACACATCTCATGCATCCATTTCGCTGATTAACCCTTGTACCATGTCTACTGGTTTATGTCAAGTAGACACTAAACCCCATTTCTCTCACTCCCTCCCCTCCTCTCTCTCTCTCTTTAATATACGATATCAATAATTTTATGCAGTATACACATGTTCGATATTTCTTTAATTTATGACAAGGAGTAGGGTCGCCTGTCCAACCTCGTGGGTTTTCTCCGGGTCCGTCGGTTTCCCCCACTGCTAAAGACCCCTACGCGCAAGCGAATTGTTGAAATAAAATTAAACCATATATTAGTCCCGAAATGACCTAGTTTGTGTCGAATGGACGTTAAAGCCCATTTTTGTTTCTCTCTATCTCTCTTTATTTTGTGTTAGCCGCATGGATTCTTTCTTTAGATTTGCACGAACCAATCCAAAATATTTTATTGAAATGTATTTAATGCTAAACAACACGCATATCGAATAGTATAACGACATGCAAGGTCGATATGAAGCAAATCAGTCTAAGAGATCGACTTACCCACCATTCATTACCTCGAAACTCATAGCTATTTATATTACTATAAAGATAATCCCTATCTAAACACTCGAACCACCTTCGCATTCATTTGTACGATTCCTGCTCATGACTATATTTAGTTTTAGCTAGTTGAGATTAAATGATTATTTAAATTCCTGTAAAGATAACCCCTTTCAAAGCACTCGAACCAACTCCATTCATTGCAAGGACCTATTTTGGAGTTTGGCTATAGTTACGAATAAATGGAAAATTCCCTGACACACACAGAATAAGACCTTGGTTATAATATTAAGTATTGTAAAATGTTTGTAAAGATCTCCATTTCTAAAGTGAGTATCTATGAGTCCCTGTCATGGGGAAAATGCCATCTTTCTTTGCCATCTCCAAGTGATTATCTTCTGATATTCAACCACATATTACCTTCCAAATGATCTACACTATCAACTTCCCATTTATACATTTAAAGGGACAATAACACTCTTGCTGGCTTGACAGGTCCGGAATTTTTTTTTAGCCTTATTCTAACTACAAGCTGTTTAAGTATCCTACCTGTTGTGTAAATTATCCATTACAACCTATCTTACTTGTCCAGAGGGTTCGAAAATATGTTTAAATCAAAGTTGCATACGTAAGGCTTTTCTACGGAGCCCCTTAAGTGCACGATTCCACTCCTATATAATTATTTCGTTTAAACGAATTAATTATTTCGTTTAAACGAATTATTATTTCGTTTAAACGAATTATTATTTCGTTTAAACGAATTATTATTTCGTTTAAACGAATTATTATTTCGTTTAAACGAATTAATTATTTCGTTTAAACGAATTATTATTTCGTTTAAACGAATTAATTATTTCGTTTAAACGAATTAATTATTTCGTTTAAACGAATTAGTATTTCGTTTAAACGAATTAGTATTTCGTTTAAACGAATTAGTATTTCGTTTAATCGAATTAACATTTCGTTTAAACGAATTAGTATTTCGTTTAAACGAATTAATTATTTCGTTTAAACGAATTAATTATTTCGTTTAAACGAATTAATTATTTCGTTTAAACGAATTAATTATTTCGTTTAAACGAATTAATGAAATAATTAATATAAATAGACGTGTGTATGTACCAATTCCAACTAGTTGTATAGTCACAATAGCTGACCGTAGACCATTCAACAATTACGTAACGCTAGTTTTGCTATTTTTCACACCCACCCACCCCTGTAAAACATCTCGACCACTCGGCCATACTAGGGATCTTCACCATGAGCGACAAGAATCCTAAACACTCTGTCACAACAAGACCTCCACCATAAGCAGCAAGCGTCCTAACCACTCGGTCATATCGGGTTCCTACACCCACTCGGCCACATAGGGACTTACTATACTCGGCCACACCGGACCCTCATTCCACTCGTCCACACAATGCTCCCATCATGAGGGACAAGCGTCGTAACCAGAACACACCACATCGTTTCAATGCAATTCATACCGACACAGGCGATGGGTGGTAGGTGTCAAAAATGGCAACGTTTTGTCATCGTTTAGCAGTTTACACAGACCTTCAAAAACTTGAAAGGATATCAGCCAAATGGCCGCCAGTCACTAACAGCAGATGACAAAACGTTGCCATTTTTGACGACCACCACCTATGCCAATATGAATTGCATTGAAACGTTGTGGTATGTTGTGGTTAGGACGCTTGTTTCTTATGATAGGGGCTCGGTGTGGACGAGTGAAATGAGGCTCCGGTGTGGCAAAGTAGAGTAAGTCCCCGTGTGGCCGAGTGGGTGGAGGGTGTCCGAGTGGTGGTAGAAACCCGATATGACTGAGTCTTCTTTGTCACCCACCGCGTGTGTCGTCATGAATTGCATTGAAACGTTGTGGTATGTTCTGGTTATGACGCTTCTCCCTCATGATGGGGGCTCGGTGTGGACGATTGAATCAGAGTCCGGTGTGGCCGAGAAAAGAAGTCCCTGTGTGGCCGAGTGGGGGGATGTCCGACTGGGGGTAGGATCCCGATATTACCGAGTGGTTAGGACGCTTGCTGCTCATGGTGCAGGTCTTGGTGTGACAGAGTTTTTAGGATTCTTGTCGCTCATGGTGAAGATCCCTAGTATGGCTGAGTGGTCGAGATGTTTTGCAGGGGTGGTTGGGTTTTTAAAATGGCAAAAAAAGCGTTACGTAATTGTTGAATGGTCTACGGTCAGCTATTGTAACTAGACAACTAGTTGGAATTGGTACATACACACGTCTATTTATATGAATTAATTCGTTTAAACGAAATAATTAATTCGTTTAAACGAAATAATTAATTCGTTTAAACGAAATAATTAATTCGTTTAAACGAAATAATTAATTCGTTTAAACGAAATAATTAATTCGTTTAAACGAAATAATTAATTCGTTTAAACGAAATAATTAATTCGTTTAAACGAAATAATTAATTTAAACGAAATAATTAATTCGTTTAAACGAAATGTTAATTCGTTTAAACGAAATACTAATTCCTTTAAACGAAATAATAATTCGTTTAAACGAAATAATAATTCCTTTAAACGAAATAAAAATATTAATTCGTTTAAACGAAATATTAATTCGTTTAAACGAAATATTAATTCGTTTAAACGAAATACTAATTCGTTTAAACGAAATACTAATTCGTTTAAACGAAATACTAATTCGTTTAAACGAAATAATTAATTCGTTTAAACGAAATAATTAATTCGTTTAAACGAAATAATTAATTCGTTTAAACGAAATAATAATTCGTTTAAACGAAATAATAATTCGTTTAAACGAAATAATATTTCGTTTAAACGAAATAATATTTCGTTTAAACGAAATAATTAATTCGTTTAAACGAAATAATTATATAGGAGTGGAATCGTGCACTTAAGGGGCTCCGTACTTTTCAAATCATGTTACGGCATGTAGTTGAATTTTTCCAATTTTTAAAATTAGGTGTGTTAAGATGAAATTTGTTTCATTTTTTTTTTGAAATTTTGTAAAATAGTACAAATTGTTGACCAGATTAAAGATTGGAACATATTATTCAGTTACAACAACAGTGGTATTGGGGCTTTAAACTTTGAGGTCACAGAAACAAAACCGGTATACGTTTCACTCACAATTAAGAAAAACGAGAAATCAATTAGAGAGTTTAACGCTCACTCAAAACAAACCAAGTCATTTCGGGACTAACAGGTACAATTTTTTTTCATTATTTTGCGTCCGCGTGGTGATTTGGTGCAGTGGGGTGGGGGGTGGAGGACGGCAGGAAAGCCTACTTTTTGAGATGCATACGCATTGAGAGCGAGCGACAGACAGACAGATGTGGTTTAACGTCCACTCGACACAAGCTAGGTCATTCTGGGACAAATGTGTGATTTTCCATTTTTATTTCAAAACTTCGTTTGCGCGTAGGGGTCTTTAGCAGTGGGGGGAAACCGGAGTGTCTGGAGGAAACCAGAGTGCCAAGAGGAAACCCATGGAACACACGCTCACGCTAGGGCTGGAAACCACGGCTGCAAGCCAGAGGTGACCGGCCAGCTAGAGGTCGAAGCGCGGCACTCAAGATCACTGCCCCCCCCCCCTCTGGTGTAGATCTACATATTAATCAAATGAGAAAATGGGCTATATATCTATGTATATCAAACAACGTGATTTAATATTGCTATTTATTTTGTATTTAGTGCATTTGATGATGAAATTGACAATGAATGCCTTATTATGTATATTATCACGAGATGCATTGTAGGCTATATTTTATTTTACACTGAATGTTTCCAGGCCTCTCTGTCCTGTATTCTTCTGGCAATATATAAACCATTTTCGACATCCACTTATACTAGTGCAACGTCGGCCAGGGAACCCCAGTAAGTTTATAGCTTAGAATTAACTGTTGTACTGTTTGTAACATCTTGTATTAGATCAACAACTGTTTGAGCACATCCCCAGTGTAATGTAACACCCGCTCCGCCATGACCATAATTATGTATAACCTGTAAAATAAACACATAGTGCTTAACTTCCGCTTCCACGGAAGGTGATATCGCAGACAAGCTGTCTTATTTTCATTTTTATTATCTTAGCGCACCAGAAGGGTATTATTTCCTGTGGAAGGAACCCGGAGTACCGGGAGTAAACCCACGATCGCCAGAAGGCGACCCTGTCTTCATGTCACATACGTTCACACCAGGGATCGAAACCACAACCACAAGCCAGGGGTTAACGACCAGCCAGAGGTCGAAGCACGAACATACAATCTACACCATCAGGGTTTGCAAGATCTGTGGGCGTACACAAGGCCGGGTGGATTGGGGTAGAGGGCATATAGAACAACAAAGACACCAAAACAACCGTTTTGGTAGTTCTATGTAGGCCTCTACTAAAAATCACTGAAAATATTGGGGAATTCCACGTAAATGAAGTCATTAGTAAGGGGTGGAGGCAGACAATATTTTCGCTCAATCCCCTCCTTTGAAATAACATTAACACAAACACCATATCTTTTTAAGCTGAACATGCCTAACATATAGTATGCGGAAATGGTCACTCATCGACTTACATGGCAACGCTTACACGAAAACTAACTCATGAGACGGACATTGAAAGCGGGCCTTTTATGATGAAATCGCTGTAAAAGAAATCATATTTTCTGAGAGGCTGTCTAATATTCCATCGCAACATACAATGCTGCTTTGGTATTCGAATATACATCATTAAATCTATATCATTCTGTAGGGTGTATGTCCGTCTTCATTAGCCCAGTTCGGAGCAGAACCGTAGGACGTTAAATCCCATTTCATTTTAATGCATACTTATATATCTACATTTTCTTTTAGGAATTGAAATAGTTCTTACTCGGCATTTGGTACATTGTGAGGCAGGTTCCAGCTCTAATCTAATACTCTTTCTACCAGGACGTAAACCAACCCAACTGTGATCTACGGTCGCCATCTTTGGTGACAAAAATATAAAATATCATTCCATTATTTAAACTTTAAATTTATCATCTATTTAGGCTACTAGATAATATGATTAATGTGCTCACTAACTAAACATGAGGTCCCGGGTTGGATCAGAACAGTCAGTTCCGAAAAAGGAATAACGTTTAGTCGTTTAGATGCTACGAAAAACCTAGTTTCCGTGCAGTGCCGGGCTGGGCCCACTTGGCCACTTGCCAATGGCAAGCGGGCCTAAGCCGAAAAAAAATATGGGCCTAAGCCTCAAAGAAAAAAAGAAAAAAGTAAAAAAAAGAAAAAGAAAAGGTAGTAAAAGAGGGGAGGAGAGGAAACAGGGAAAGGAAAGGAAAGAAAAGCAGAAAGATAGATTTCGTTGGAAGAAACAAATTCTACCACCTGGTGAAATTATGCATAAATTCATGAGTTCAACCTCATTCGTATTCGAGGATGTGTGATTAAAGTGCTCGCAGGTTACCATAAATTTTCTAGGGGGTGGGGGGGCTCGAGCGGTTGCGTTGTGTTGAGCGCTTATGGCTGCCTTCACCTCTCTGTAAGAAAAAGTGAATTTTTACCTTTTATTTTAAGTTGTAAGTGTCAAAATTTATACCAAGATATTTACAAAGAACTGAGGATTTCATATGTGTGACTTGGATGGTAAAATTTATCATCTATTTAGGCTACTAGATAATATGATTAATGTGCTCACTAACTAAACATGAGGTCCCGGGTTGGATCAGAACAGTCAGTTCCGAAAAAGGAATAACGTTTAGTCGTTTAGATGCTACGAAAAACCTAGTTTCCGTGCAGTGCCGGGCTGGGCCCACTTGGCCACTTGCCAATGGCAAGCGGGCCTAAGCCGAAAAAAAATATGGGCCTAAGCCTCAAAGAAAAAAAGAAAAAAGTAAAAAAAAGAAAAAGAAAAGGTAGTAAAAGAGGGGAGGAGAGGAAACAGGGAAAGGAAAGGAAAGAAAAGCAGAAAGATAGATTTCGTTGGAAGAAACAAATTCTACCACCTGGTGAAATTATGCATAAATTCATGAGTTCAACCTCATTCGTATTCGAGGATGTGTGATTAAAGTGCTCGCAGGTTACCATAAATTTTCTAGGGGGTGGGGGGGCTCGAGCGGTTGCGTTGTGTTGAGCGCTTATGGCTGCCTTCACCTCTCTGTAAGAAAAAGTGAATTTTTACCTTTTATTTTAAGTTGTAAGTGTCAAAATTTATACCAAGATATTTACAAAGAACTGAGGATTTCATATGTGTGACTTGGATGGTAAAATTTTGTGTACTTAGAAAATAATTGATGTTTTAAATTTTCTAAGCAGTTATTAGTGACCAATGAAGCATGAAATCATTGTTTTTGAGCAGACTGTCACTATAGTTAACATTTCTATGGTGTTTACTACTCATGATGTTAACTCACATAACCTACAAAAGGGATCAACTTTTATCTAAATGTTACAGCAATATTTTAAGCAAAGCAGATTGTGACACCCTTACAAATCTAACATGTGATATAATTAAACGTTAGAAAACTTCAAGGGGCTGTTCTTCAGGTAGAAATCGTAGGAGAAAAATCAAGGTTGTGACCTCTATTAGATCTGAGGATTGTGTTGTTGTGATTTTGCCCTGTGTAATACAGGTGTCCGTCAGGATGACCGGGACTACTTCCACCTAGCCATGAAGTCCCGTGCTACCAGCGGGATTTAGCCTATATATTGCTGTTATGCCGTGGCTACGGCTCAGATTATGTTAAGACTTCAAATAGGTAACTTGTTAGTACGCGGACACGCCTTAGACTAAGTTGGACTTAGACACCAAGCTGGGAGCTTGGAGAATATATATATTAGATATATATACAATACCCTCGATCACAATAAATGGTAGTACGGTAAAAACTTTTATTAAACAAGGGGAGAAGAATATTATATTGTTCTCTACATATAATAATAGATTGATAAGATAGATTCAGATTGACACTATTTATTTAGTGACCGTGAGTTGCACGTGCAACTCCTATGCATGCCTGCACGGGCATATCATCAACACATGTTATTAAAGTGACTTGTTTACAATTACCTGGCCATGTTTCCTCTTATTTGTAAGGAGATGGTGATAAACAAATGAGTTCATCATGGCTAGATGGGCGACATATTCCACCGTTGTCCACTGGTGGCAATTCCTTACCCCGTCAGTTTTATACGGGTAGATCTACTACTAGTTTATTCAACCGATCTCAACGGTTTTATAATATTCCAGAGTCATTGTTTTATGATGGCTATTCCAACTGGCTTAGTTTTGCCAATAGATTTATCAGGTTTGCAAGAGCACAGGATTGGTCCGACCAAGAATGTAGGGAACAGTTGTTCTTTTGTTTAAAGGGATATGCGGTCAATGTTTTTAGAATTGTCCTTTCACGGCATGGCAATTTGACATTCTTTGAACTTCTGACAAAACTCGAGAAATGTTTTAGTCGAGCAGAAATGTCACGGGCCGCAAACCCATTTCACAATCGACCCTCACTGGTTCAAAGAATTAGTTGTAGACGTAATGCTAATCTGGCAGTAACCGAAATCCGAACTGAAACTTCTGAATCGCAGAAAATGACTTCGTCCAAAGTAGAGCAGCGCTGGGACAGAATAGATCGTGCGTGTTATGACATCATCAAAAAAGTAGACAAAATAAATGAACAGTGCCGTCAATTGACTGATATTTGTAGGCCTATTTCCCCAGAAAGAACTTATCGGTCACGTCCAATAATCCCAAATGCGGAAACACCAGTCTCGAACGTTAGTCCGGAGAAATTAACATGCGACCTTGTCCATGAACGTTCTGCAATGGACGAATTAAAACTTGAATGCGACAAGCCTTGTATTCCAAGTTTGTCCAGTGTTTCATCTGTCCGGATGTCCGAAGATAAAACTTCGACTACGAACGGGTCGGATAGACGCGGGACGATCGCCAGTTGTGAAACCGCCAAGGCATCGAACGGTTTCACTAACACCGCTTTATACGGTGATGTAACAAATATCACCACTCCGGGGGGTGATCAAAAGTTCCTGGATACCGTTTCAACCGGTGTCATTCCAAGAATCCACTCAATCGATTCCGCGTTAAATACCGGAAAGATGACAAAACTTTCTGAGCACTGCAGTCAACAGTTAAAGGAGAAACTGCCAAAAAGTAAAGTTCCAGAGTTTCATACGTTTGAAAATTCAGTTATGAACTGGTTGCATTCAATAAAAAATAGTCAAACGCGACTATTCCGCGGTCTATCAACTTTAGTTGTTACGCAATTTACCGCCGAGGAATATTCCATTTCCGATAGTTTCTTTGAGAAACAAAAAGAAAAGCCTCCTAGACTTAAATTAGTAGAGTTAAATAGATCTGTCGTAGATAATTATAATTGGTCCGAAGTTCCAGTGCATTATTTGGCTGTAACCGTAAATTTGACGAAACAGTTATTTCGAGAAGAAATGAATTTGTTCATAGCAGAACTGATAAAGCAGTGTGTCAGATTCTTCAAAGATAAATTGTCATTGACCCTTCACAGTGTTCCTTTAAATATCGTGAACGCCGATTTAGTTATTGATGATTTGCTCACCATCGACGATGTTTTTGATGTGCATTACGAATCAGAAGTTACAAACAGTAACTTAGCTTCACCGTTAACTATCTCACGGTGTAACATTGGCAATCATTTAACGGAGTTTACGCCTAGATCTTTTTCCGACAGTTTGAGAAATAAGATTCAATCTTTCCTTCGAAATAAAGGAACAAAATTTAAAGTAAAAATGTATTCAACATTACAATGTTGAAAATTTACCTGTCCATGCCTACGGTGACTTTGATGTTACCGCTAGCTGTGTGTGTAGAATATTTTCGGTGAAATTATAACCGATTTGTTCTTGACTGATGTGTGAATGACACGGTGTACATTTATACCGTTACGAGTGTGATTGGAAGTGTGAATGTGAAGAGTAGGATATTTTATTTCAGAACTAGGAACCAATCCTTTCAAATTAAGACGGGGAGGTGTGTTGTGATTTTGCCCTGTGTAATACAGGTGTCCGTCAGGATGACCGGGACTACTTCCACCTAGCCATGAAGTCCCGTGCTACCAGCGGGATTTAGCCTATATATTGCTGTTATGCCGTGGCTACGGCTCAGATTATGTTAAGACTTCAAATAGGTAACTTGTTAGTACGCGGACACGCCTTAGACTAAGTTGGACTTAGACACCAAGCTGGGAGCTTGGAGAATATATATATTAGATATATATACAATACCCTCGATCACAATAGTGTCAAGACCAAGAGTGGTACAGTAAATTTTACAAACTTTTCTTATCTCACGCAAGTTAAGGACTCGCCTGCAAGGGTATTACTAGATTCTACGGTCTCCTTGTTAAACGCTAGATCGGTAAAAAACAAAACTATTGAACTGAATGATTTCATATGTGAACAAGACCTTGATATTTTGGCTGTCACTGAAACATGGCTAGGTGCTAATGATGATGCTGTTTTATGATCGTTGGTACCCGACGCCTACTCTATCCAGCATAAACCAAGACTTTCTCGAAATGGTGGAGGGATAGCCCTCATCTACAAAAACTCATTCAAGTTTCAGACCCAAAAACAGACATCATATTCGTCATTTGAATATCTTGACTGTGTTGTCGGTTCTTTAAGCTCAGCGTTTCGCATTGTTGTTTTATACAGACCCCCTGACAATGGAGCTAGGTCAAAGTTTATCGATGAATTTTCTGATTTGATCAATCGACTGGCAAAATGTAGCTTGGAACTGATTATACTTGGAGATTTTAATTGTCACGTGGACAACATGAATGACAAGTTCGCCATTCAGTTTTACGAGCTGTTACACGTGCATTCTTTAATTCAACATGTCAATACCCCTACACACAATCGAGGACATACTTTAGATCTTGTGATAACCCGACAAAAACATTCTATAAAAAATGTATCTGTTACAGATAAACTTATATCGGACCATTTTCCTATAATCCTAAATCTCAACATAAGGAAACAACAATTTGAAACAAAGCAAATTTCTTTTCGAAAACTCAAATCACTGAATGATGCTGAACTGAGTTCCTCTCTGTGTGCTTCAAAACTAAATATCATACACCAAATCAATGACGTCGATTCGAAAGCAACATACTTTAACAAATGCGTTCAAAATATCATTGATGATCTTGCACCAATCCAAACGAAAAGTTTTCGACTTCGACCTGGTGCGCCTTGGCTAAATGATGACATTCTTGAAGCCAAAAGGATTCGTACTAAAGCCGAGCGAACGTGGAGGAATTCTGGACTGACGGTTCACAGAGATATATACAAGAGTACCAAACTAAAAGTTACTCGTCTAATTGAAAGTTCTAAAAATGAGTTTTATGTGAATAAAATCGAGAATAGTGAAAATAACCAAAAAGAATTGTATAAAGTGGTAAATACCCTGTTAGTTAATAACCATGGTGTAAAGATTTTACCCACAGTTGACAATGATGATCTACCAACGCGTGTCTCGGACTACTTTGAATCGAAAATTGTTAAAATCAGAAATAACATGGTGACTAACCCGAATTACATGAACCCTGTCAGTATTGACAACACAACTTGTGTCTTGAACTGTTTTAAACCCCTTTCTGCTTCTGAAATAACCACAATTATACGTACTATGGCAACTAAATCATGTTCACTTGATGTTATTCCAACATGGCTTCTTAAAAAACACTTGACTGAATTACTTCCTGCAATCTGTGACATTATTAATACCTCCATTACTACTGGGTGTTTCCCGGATATTTATAAACATGCTCTTGTTACCCCCATCATAAAGAAGTCTTCCTTTGATCCGAATATAGACAAAAATTATAGACCTGTGTCTAATTTAAGTTTCATCTCAAAAGTTGTAGAAAAATGTATAGCAACTCAACTTATCGATTATTTAGCTGTTAATAATCTCTTAAGTACTTATCAAAGCGCATATCGTAAATACCATAGTACAAAAACAGCACTACTTAAAGTTCAAAACGATATTTTAATGTCTATTGATCAACAAAATTGCATTCTTTTAATACTTTTAGACCTGTCTGCCGCATTTGATACCATCGACCACACTGTTTTATTTAACCTCCTATCCACTGATTTTAAGATTACTGATCTAGCTTTAGATTTATTAAAATCATATTTAACAAATAGGTCACAATCTGTCATCGTAGATAATACAACATCATCTCCCAAAGGTCTTCGGTATGGAGTGCCGCAGGGGTCAGTGTTAGGTCCAATCCTATTTAGCATTTATACCACTCCGTTATCCAAAATCGTTCGCAGGCACGGTCTTGAATTCCATTTATACGCAGACGACACTCAACTATATTTGTCTTTTAAACCCACTGTAAATAATAGTTTTAATTTCAGTAAGGCCAAACTCGAATGTTGTGTTGAAGAAATTCGGTGTTGGATGAGTAATAATTTTCTTAAACTGAATGAAGATAAAACTGAATATATTCTGTTGGGTTCAAAAAATCTTATAAGCAAAGTCAATTATAATGTATCTGTATCTATAGGCTCGCATGTAATATCACCAGTCCCGTCTGCTAGAAATATTGGAGTTATATTTGATAAATATGTCACCATGGAGCCTCATGTAAATAATACTTGTAAATTATGTTATTTTAATCTCCGCCAAATAGCCCGCATCCAGAAAAATCTCCCAACTTCATGTGTTAAAACTCTTGTTCATTCTCTCATCACTTCTCGTCTAGATCAATGCAACTCTTTGCTGATTGGCACTCCTTTACGCATCACTAACAAATTACAAAAAGTTCAAAATTCAGCAGCAAGGCTCATCACCGGAAGTAAATATGATGACCACATTACTCCTATTCTACTGAAACTCCATTGGCTACCAATTATTTTTAGAATTGAATTTAAAATCCTCCTTTTAACTTTTAAATGTATAAATGATATGTCACCACCTTATTTATCTTCACTTTTAGAAATTTACACACCGAGTCGCACTCTGCGCTCTTCATCTGATCATTTTTTACTTGTAAATAAATCGGCAAGACTTTTATCTTTTGGAGATCGATCTTTTACCGTCCAGGCACCCAAATTATGGAATTCTTTACCTTTTAATATAAGATGCTGTACAAATTTATTGTCTTTTAAGTCACTTCTTAAAACTTTTTTGTTTAAGAAATCTTTTAACTTATAATTCTTTTAAAACCCATTTGTGATATCAGATTTTATTTTTAGCTACTATTTTATGTTTTACTACTATAGCTTTATTTATTTTTTCTATGTACAGCGCATCTGAACACGTTTTGTGGAAGATAGCGCTTTATAAATGTTAATAATAATAATAATAATAATTTGCTCTTGGGCCTTCGGCCCCCGGTCCACCACTGTTTCCGTGTACCTGGTGGTGTGTACATCAGATAACCCTTTGCTGCTGTCCGGGCTAAGACTGCATGACGAATGCCTGTCTTTATCACTCCTTTAAATTATACCTAACATTGAGAAAACTTACTTTTAAGCTGGGTAGGATTTGACAGCATCTCTCAAACAAAGCTAATCTGTCTTCCCGGTGAGAGTCTTTATTCCAGTTACCTTTCTGGTATGTTCCTCCCAATACAACATTTTTAGATCTGTCATAGAAATCAAGATAAACCACTTTAAAATACATATTCTTATAATACGCAAGGTGTTCAGAAAAAGCCAATGTGTATCACAAGGAATCCCGTGTTAGCCTAGAAAGATCATCTGGATTTTCTGCCTGACATGAACCATCGCCTAGTTGCGTTCGGATCATCTTCAATAGAAGGCTTGATCTCGCTTTAACTAGTACATCTTATCAAGCCCTTAACCTAATACCCTGAATATTTCGGCGCTAAGTTTGATTGGCTATAAGCCCAGCTTGTGAGCCTATCAGATTCCTCGGTCGTCGAGAATACCAAGTATCACGCTTTCGAGCTAAAATGTCTACCTGTGATAATCGAGTTACAAAGTTCAAGGTTCGTCCAATGTCACGGTTTCCGTGGGGCTCGCTATGTCACTATCTCTGATTTTATGCTACTGTTCACTTGTCAATAAATAACGGGCTATACTTTCGGGAATTGTGAAGTAAACCAGCAACGGTCAGATGTTGTTAAACTCACAGCCGTTGTTTCAGGAACATGCGTTCGGATTGGATGACGAACCGAGTTCCCGTATAACATATGCCCTTCAACACTAATTCTTATGCAGTACAAAAATCATAAAATTTTCGTTATCAACTCTCACTCCCATTCAGCAATAATATGCATTCCTCTAAGAGTCCAAGTAGAGTAATCCCCCCTACACAAATGTTTAGCTTATTTATTACCCAGGTAAAATATAAGTAACCTCGTCACCAATCTCTTGAGAATAAAAATGTTTAATCCACGGTGCATGAACCTGTAATGTAAATAGCATTTAAATAGTTTAACGTTCACTCATTAAAGTTCCAATGTTTCAATTTAAATGTTATATAGATTAAACCTGTTTCAGAATCAAAAGAAGACATGTACTTCTATTATAAAACATTTTCTTCCAAATATCATTGAACTCGAATACTTCCAACTTGAGAAAAGACTATTATGTTTGATAAATTTTGACTACACATAGAAATGTTTATTTCTCTTAGATTAAAAATATATACCGTATTCCCTCTAATAAGCGCCCGGGCGCTTATTTTTTCAGCACCCCTTGACCCCCCGGCTCTTATTAGAGGCCCGGCGCTCTTTGGAGGCCCGGCGCTTATTTCTTTAATAGCAAATTGAATTTAGGGTAAAGCCGTCATTTACCATGGACATTGGGCCGGTGAATCTTTTGGATTACGGCATTTCATCAAAAGCAATCTAATGTCTATTAGAGACCCGGCGCTTATTGGAGGCCCGGTGCTTATTTTCTCAACTACCCTTAACCCCCCGGCGCTTATTAGAGGCCCGGCGCTTATTAGAGGCCCGGCGCTTATTGGAGACCCGGCGCTTATTAGAGGAAATACGGTATGTATGATAATTTGCAATCTTTATCTTCATTGTGATTTTCCGACATGGTTTATCCTCGACAGTGTGGCAGGAAGTAGGTTCTCTGACAAGGCCAGTTGTCTAGTCGTTCGGAAAAAACCCGAGGTCCCGTGTATACTATGGCATGTACGTAAAAAGATCCCTTGGCAGTTGGAATTCGATATACATGTATGGCGTATGCGCGTCTGGAGATCACGGTGGCTAAGTGGATAAGGCACTGGTTCGCTACGCTGAAGGTCGAGTGTTCGATCCCTGCATTGGCCGAGAAAGTTCATCTCGATTTTCCGACGTGATTTCCCCTTGTCAGTGATGCAGAAGGAGGGCCTGACAAGGGCAGCTGTCTAGTCGTTCAGATGGGACGAAAAAACGAGGTCCCGTGTACACATTGGAGTGAACGTAAAAGATCCCTTGGCAGTTGGAATCGATATAAGAGTAGACCGTAGCGCCGCTGCCCGGGCAAAATTTTCCTTATAGCACACTGTATGGCGCATGCCCGTCTTCAATTAGCTCAGGCTAAGTGCATAACAGTAGGACGTTAAACCCCATTTCATTCATTCATTCATTCATGTATGCCCGTCTTTATTAGCTCAGTCGGAGCAGAATAGTAGGACGTTAAATTCCAGTTCATTTCCTCATTAAAGTTATTTTATTCCCAGAAGTGGTCACCATAATAACGCTTTACCTTAAAATAGTATGCCTAATCTATGACTATTGGAATATATGTTTAATAAAGAAACACCAAAGAAACAGTACGTTAAGTTGCAACATATCAATACATAATTTTTTTTACAAACCCGTATAGTTTCTCCTCGGACAGGAAACACATCTTTATCATCCAGTAACTGATATGAACGTAGTCCAGAACAATTAATGATAATGTCATACAATGGATATAACTGAAATATAAGATAGAAATTAAATTAAAGTTATAGAAAACAATGTTGAATTTATTTTAATAAAATGCTATTTTCGAACTGGTATACCACACCTGGATTATGTAGCTTTTAAGGCAAAGTCTTTACACTCAAAATTATGTATCGGGCATTCGGAAATTTGTATTGCAGACGGGTGACGACAGGCTATGAAAGGATAAACCCAAATGTCATTACCATGTCTTGAAGTTTGATCAAGTGAGAGACTCCCTAACACTCTATCGTCGCTATCCCAAATCGAAACCTTCAACAATTTTCAAGTCCCGTCGAAAATTTTAATCTATTAAAGGTCCCTTATGTAAGAGCTAAATTTGCCCATTGCAGGTCTTTTTTCCAGGTTCAAATCTTATATTTACTCTAATTTCAAAGCAGTTATGTTCGGCGAAATACGCCAGAAGTCTCAATCGATTGGCAATCTCTAGCGTCTGGATACTCCAGTCTACACCCGTGGGTATTTATTGCGCATGTTCTCCAGATAGGAATATGAGGTCATCGTTTAACATGACTTGTGAAATATGTCTAGCCTCGTTCTTCGAGTCTATTGTTACTAATGGCGCTGAATATTGGATATCAGAACTTCAGAAGCACATCATTTCCCGGTAAGAACACAACACCAATGTTGATTTAAGTTGATAAAAAAATCGTGTTTTCAATGAGTTAGATGAATGGGGTTTAACGTCCTACGCTTCTGCACCTAACCTGGGCTAATTGAAGATGAGTTAGAGACTTAGCTACTTTGAGACTAACCTCGTCTAAAGATTGAATAGTTCTATTTATAATCTTCCCACCTCTATCTGTGTATCTAAAGAAAGGAAAGCTAAATTTTATATACATGTAATGACGGAAAGAATATGACGCCAACAAAATACCATACTCCTCGCATACTCCTAGGTTCACTGGTGCAAGACGAGGGACCTGACAAAGGCAGCTGTATAGTCGTTCGGATGACACGAAAGCCCACCCGAGGTCCAGTGTACACATTGGCGTGCAAGTAAAAGATCCTTAGCGCCGCTGTCCGGGCAAAATGACCCCCATAGCACACTGTATGGCTTATGCTCTCTACATTAGCCCTGTCGGAGCAGAATAGTAGGGATTTCGCGGGCCATTGCTTCAGGAATATGACAAAATACTGTTAAACAGATGTTGATACCATTAAAACATTGGAGAACATAATTGAACATAATTTGCTAAATATAACAGTATACAAATATAATCCGGCATATGGTATCGATCCCGTACGATGTCGGAAGTGTGACAGAGTCCACTGTATACAAAACAAAAACACTGCTTACCGTTTCATTAACCATGGTAGGTAAGAAGTACAATCTACTAAGTAAGATGTGAAAAATTGCCCCCATCTACAAGATAAATAAATCAGTCCCAAAATACATATACATTGGTTTTGAGATGAAGTATCTTGATTATTAAAAAGGTTTATTTATTATTGGAAACGGCTCAGCCATTAAGGAACCTAGAAGGCTCTAGAGGTCCGGGTTCAATTTCCGTGTTTGAATTCGAAATAGCCTAGTAGTAAGTGCAGAAAAGTAGTACAGAAAGTGAAAATGTCTAATACCGCCTGTCACTAAAAGAAATATTTCACATTCTGATTGAGGATTGTCATTCGACTCCTTGTGTTTATTCAACGTCTTAACTAAGGTTAGAATGCTATGCATCTACCTGGCCTTAGAAAATAATTTCATCTCTTCTTTTGTTAAAACTCTACTGGAAACATCTCCATGTATATTCACTTGCTGAAAAATAAAACTCAAAGTAAAGCACTATAATTATCGCCTCGTTGCAATAACCCTCGATACATTTGCCGAATTTGGAACATATACACTTACGCTGTCAATCAGAAGATAATGAGTTAGATTTAAAAATTGAAAAGAAGTTATTCGACTTTATCAGTCGCTACCAAGTATATTGGAGAAGCATTTACAGGATTGCATCCTAAATGATCATCAAGATACACAAACATTTTTCAACAGATGGACGGAGAACAGGGAAAATCAATAGCCAAATCCCCTCGTTGCCCCAATGTCTCACATCAATTTTGAAAAAAAAAACCAAATCTATTAAAAACTGTATAATCTATCTCATTCGAATGGTTTTCGAGAAAAAGTGGAATGGAATGACTCCGATCGTTAAATATTTATATATATTCTGTCTCTCATGTCAAAATCGATTTCATCCGAGATCTTGGAGATATAACAATACATTTTAGGTTCCACAAGTCAGGGGCAATAATCCATGATCTTACGGTCCGATACGTGCCAAAATCGAGCTCGTCCGTGATCGTTTTGATATAAACATGCCTGTCGGATAAAAATTGTGACCTGTAAAGTGTCCACAATCAAAATGTAAACGGACGGACAGCGGCGACAACATAATACGTATAAAAATCACCGAATACTCATCTAGACAGTCAGTGGCCCAATACCCCGATACTTGTTGAACTCGAGCATTACCAGATTCAACGGAGAAAGTCAAATTTTTCAAATGATCCCAGGTTTCTTTGCCCCATTTTCTGGAAGTATAAAATTTAAATGACTTTGTGCCACGAACGAGCTGACCAATGTTATAATAATAAAACTGTCATGATTAAACAGACAGTGACTATCTTGTTGCGTAAACACTCTACCAGTTGAAGCAACCAACAGGGTTTTAACGTCTTAAATTTCTGCACTAACCGGGATAAGAAACAGTGTTCGCCTAATCTTCATCGAATTCCAATTGTTAAAGCTTCTTGACGATTGCACACGTGGACGCCCCCCCCCCCCTTTGTAAGCCCATGCGTCACTGACAAGAGGACACCAAGCGGCTGCAACGTCCGTTTGAACTTTCTCGGCAAACACCAATCCCGGAACCTCGTTATTAGTGACCGACATTCATACCCACTGCGCCATTGTGAAGTAGACCCTTTTCTCTACTTTTTGTTTATGAAATGGGGTTTAAAGTCCCACTGTTCTGCTCCGACCTGGGCTAATGAAGGCGGAAATTATACCTGTACACTAGCGCTATGACCTCTCTTGAATCAAGGAATATTTTAGGTGTAGGCTACACCAATATGAACACCGGGCTTTGGTTTTTTTTCTGTACTACCCGAACTACTATATGGGTAACTAGCATATAAAGAGCAGGTCAGTTGTTAAACGATTCCTATTTGAAAGAAAACCAAGAAATACAAATCTAAGAAAACTTCAACAAGCATGATACGTGAGCTGAAAACACCTCTTTATACAGAGGCGCAGATCCAAGGGGGGCCACGCCCCCCCCCCCCCCCCCGCCCATATTCCGACAAGCTGTAAAACAAATTGTACCGACAAAAAACACTGGAAATAGGGTGGGAGTTGTGTTTAATATTTGAAGATCAGATGCCAGGAAATCGCATATATGGAGTCTTATCTTTTAAAAAATTCTGGAGGAGGACCCCAAGACCCTCCGCAGTTAGCTAAATACGTAGGCTAAATGGTACCTAACCAAATTTGACCGATCATAGATATACATTACCTCTCAGAATTTTACCTGTCATCTAGGTAATATATTCTAAGGGGTCACTCACCAAGGGACAGGTAAAGTTCTGTGAGCAACATGATTTCTACATCAACATGACCAGATTCTAAAAAAAAACCAACGCTCTTCTTTGAAAAATAATTTTCAACCTTGTTTCATAAATCACTACCTCCTTCAAACCACGTTCCTTTCCTTCAGTCGGACTTTTTTCAGAAATTCTTTAGGCAGTATAGGCTACCGATTTTGTTCCTGATGATTTTGCAGACAAAAAAACACTGAAAATCGGATGGGAGGTGTGTTTAATATTTGAAGATCAGATGCCAGGAAATCGCATATATGGAGTCTTATCTTAAAAATTTTCGGGGGGAGGATCCTCAGCCCCCCCCCCCCCAATCGCAGTTGGTTCGCACCTGCGTCGCTCATAATTCGGGCTTCGCCCTCAGAGTACGCCCCCTCTTTCGTAATATCCTGGATCCGCCCCTGATACACACACACTATATAATTCGTGACCTAATACAAGACACATTATACTTATCTGGCCTTTACACATGTCTACTTCAGCATATACAACAGGTGGTAGTTTTTTTCTTTGATGTGAATAGCAGTTATATCTCATAACAACCTGTCATGACGTGATAATAGGTTGATATATTCTTCATATCAACCGCTGATGACGTCACGACAGGTTGATATTTCATATCAACCGCTAATGACGTCATGTCAAGTCGATGTATTGACTCATATCAACCGCTGATGATCAAAATAATACAAAAAACACAGAAATAAATTTTTATTATTTTGACAATTAAAAATTATTATGGAACAGTTTGAAACATTCAAGACAGAAATAGACGACGTACTTATCAGCATATTTAAATCGGTTTTCCATATCTTTCAGAATCTTCTTTCCGTCCACACACTCCTAGACTTGAAAGTATTTATCGCCCAAGATTTCCATTATAAACTATTTTTGGGTACAGTCCATGCACTTAAATAAAACAGTCGGCCAAATCCTTCTGTCTATAAAACAAAGCAAAAGCCTTCAATCGTAGTTCACTGTCAGAATTATCGGGAAAGAATGTCTTTTGATCCAAATTTTCTTTAGGCTTTGGATAGATCCTCATCGATAGTTGCATTCACGCCAATTCCATCGTCAGTATGTTGGCTAAAAGGGGTTGATTATTCGTCTGACTCCGTATTACTTTCTATTTTGTTTTTGTATGAAATTCAATTCTTCAAAATGGCGCTGTGTTTACAAAAATACCATCTCGTAATTCCACGTGATTAAATCGGTAATCTTCGTTATTTGACGGAAACTACCGAGTCGTTATCCAATCATTGTTGAATATTAATGGAAAAGTCCATTTAAATTTAAGGGTGGGCGTTGTATATGTCAGATATTAACCAATCATACCTCAGTTGCTATATTTATATCACCCTTGGGCTGCGCCCGCGGGTTATATAATATAGCACCCTCGCTCAGGTTAATATCCTATACATATTGACGTGTTATTAATATATTCACCGAATAGACTGTTGGAAGCTAACCAATCTAAGGTCGTTTCTATTAAAGGCACACAGGTCGATATAAATTTTACTTACGCGAGCAAATCTACAGGCGTATTACCCACAGCATACACTTCAAAAATAGCACCAGCGCCATCCGACGTGGTATTCGGCGAAAACTTATCAGCAATGATTGTGATATCAGCATTTGGGTATCTATCTTGAATTCTGACAGCGGAAGATATTCCAATAACTCCAGCTCCAATAACACAGATCTTCATCATGACTTGATATTCATAGACATGAAAGTACACACGTTGGTGTTTATCACTGTCACTGTCCCAGCTGATAGTGTACTAAGTTCAAGGTCGCAAAGAGGAAAGGTATAGAGCTCCTTAAAGGGGTAAAACCATAAAAACTATTTCAAAATGTAAAATTCAATAATTTATTGTGTATATTATGTTATATTTTTTTTGACGATTTCTCCGGTTATAACGGACTTAGTCGTCACTGCTAGTAACGTGATGCTTTGACGTAACTAAAAGTCCGTATACGCCATAATTTCAAAACAAATCTAAATTCAATTTAGTTATCAGTCACCAATTCGAAACAATAGAAAGTTCCAAGTGAAGACAATAGCTTGGCATGTAAACAAGCATCGGTTATTATTTAAACTCCTTAGAAGTTCTGATTTCGGAAATCTATGATGTACGGCCCCCACAGTAATTTCTAGTCTGTCGAAAACGAGAAATCTCAAAATACAAAACTATGTGTTATCTACGTTGATTATTTTATTTCACCAAGAATTAAATCGCACGTGTTGTTTTCCAGGCAAACAAAAAATCATATCATAGTACTTTTTATGCTTACCATAAGGATTGATGCGATTCAAAAAGCTGCTCACAGCATTTCTCTTATGACTAGATACCTTGGCAAAAGTACAAGGAACACACATACATAACAAAAAGTCATTCAGAGGAACACACTGAATTATTCCATGATTAAAATTTTCAAATGTAAACATATTTTGAAATCAAAAGACAAATTATTATGTGATCACGGTGAGGTTTTTAGGAGTTACTATATCTCCTAATTAGTACTTAGGTCCTCCTAGCTAATTATAGGACTTATTGAGATTTCTTCAATTATTAATTTGGCTCTAATACACTTCCGTGATTGGTAACCGCTAGTGTCATTAAGTTTAAAGTTTAGAATTAACAGATGGGTTGTTTAGGAGATCTTTTAGTATATCAACAACTGTTTGAGCACATCCCCAGTGTAATGTAACACCCGCACCACCATGACCATAATTATGTATAACCTGTGAATAAAAAAATGACAGAATTAAATTGTCCGAATTATTTGATCTATACAACTTTCTTAAGAAACTACATTTAGAAAGATTGGGTGTTGTCTTCTGTACCTTTCTTACCCATTAACATATTCGGGAATTTGGAATCGTATTCTTGCCACCGAAACAATAACTTTTGCTTTACCGCGTGCAACGAGGGTGATTTCATGATATATTGGGGCAAGAAAACTACACCATGCCGCAAGAATCTATTTTAAGCCCCCGTCTTTGTCGCTGCCCGTTTACCATAAATTTGTAAGTCTAAATAAATTCTTCGATTATCCTCTGCCAAGGTTTAATTGCATAGTCTACTTGAAATCAAATTTCCACATACACCATTTTATATATATACCATACTATGATCGGAAATAGTTACCTTATAAATACTTTCGTGAGGATATAAATAAATGGTTACATAATCATCAGATTTCATGTTAAACGTATGTTTGTGTCATTGCCAACAACAGTAGGCCTATAGAACAAATATTTTAATTAATATAGAGAGTATATTAATATAGTTCTTCGTACCCGACATTTAGTGTGTGCTTTGCGGGGTTCTAACTCCAATCTTACACTACTTCTACATGGACGTAAACCAACCCAATTGTAATCTACGGTGGCCATCTTTAAGTTTAAAACAGAATAAAAATCTCATAAATGTATATCATTGACAACTATGAAACTTTGGCGTATTCGATAATGTCTGAAAATACAAATGGCGATCATTTAGCCCCCCCCCCCCCAATAATTTGTCCACAAGTAAGCTTTTCTTCTGGTTATTGCACACAAATAATTATGCTGTAAGATACAACGAGGTCTGATTTCAGTATAGAAGTGGCACTTCTAGAACGCAGACTTCAGAAGAAAACCCTATTATGCTCTATACTGATACTTGAGTTGAGGTCTGATTTTAGCATAGAAGTGACACTTCTAGGGTAGCCTTTCAGACGAAAATCCTATTATGTTCTATATTGCTTACTGGGTTGAGAGACGTCAGCTGCTAGCAAAGGCGTGTGGGCTCGGTTAATGTTAGGGGCATAATCTGAATTGCCCCCGAAAAAATTTATTTCGGGTTACAGATGGTGGTGCCACTCGTCTGCGTGATGCGTAGGCGCAAAGCTTACCGTGCAGGACCGCCCCCTCCCCATCGAAGCTTCATCAAAATTGTAAAAGAAATATTACCTGTAGAGTGTCCACAACCTGCTAGCAAAGGCGTGTGGGCTCGGTTAATGTTAGGGGCATAACCTGAAATGCCCCCGAAAATTTATTTCGGGTTACAGATGGTGGTGC
Organism: Patella pellucida; assembly: GCA_917208275.1. NCBI lineage: Eukaryota > Metazoa > Mollusca > Gastropoda > Patellidae > Patella > Patella pellucida. The sequence goes on from OU795037.1 coordinate 12,153,604, forward strand.
CACTCGTCTGCGTGATGCGTAGGCGCAAAGCTTACCGTGCAGGACCGCCCCCTCCCCTTCGAAGCTTCATCAAAATTGTAAAAGAAATATAACCTGTAGAGTGTCCACAACCTTGGAATTATTAGCATCGCAGGAAACCACAATCGAATGTGCTTGTATGGTAAGGGATTTGGAAAAGAAATAAAATTTCACTTTATTGCTGAGTAATTTCATTAGCCAGAAAGCGTCTCTAGATCCCCAAGAGCCCCCTGCGCCTCGTCGGAAGTCCTGCGATGGTATCCCCCCCCCTCCCAATCACGAATTGCTTCCGCCGGCACTGTTTATATAGACCTACTTTTAAACTAGGAAGTAATTGACAGCATCTCTCAAACAAAGCGGATCTGTCTTTTTGATTAGATTCTTTGTTCCAGTTACCATTTTGACATGTTCCTCCTAATACAACATTTTTAGATCTGAATAAGAAAACATAATTTTTATGTAACAGATTTGGATATAGTATACATCATATACAGTTAAAAAATATTATAAATGATAACGATTAAACAGTAGTATATGCAGTTATAAAGCATACGTCAACATTTTCATGGAGCAGCATTGTATTGGATTACATCATATCTGCCAGATAGAAGTCAAAAGATTCCTGTAAACAGCTCAGAATCAAATCATGTTAAACTTGACTGCGGTGTGCCTCAAGGGTTCGTACCCGGGCCCGCGTTGTTTGTCTTACACACGAAATGCCTTGGTGATGCAATAATAGACAGTTTCGGGATCTCTCACTACTCCTACGCTGATCAAAATGAAAATGACAAGTCTCTTCATCCTCGTTAATCATGGGGAAACAGGTCGAACAACTTTGTTGTGTGTGCAATTATCATCTCCGATGTATTAGCAATATTCGACACCTCTTGACAGCTGAGGCCTGTAAGCTGCTTGGGCGTTTCTTGATATTCTCGAGGCTCGATTGCTGCAACAGTGCTTTGATTGGAATTCCCCAAAACCTGTCTGCAAAACTCCAAACAATGCAAAACACCACCGCCAGAATAATAACAAGAACACAAAAGTACTCTCACATAACTCTCATCTTAAAATCCCTACATTGGTTGCCAATAGAAGTCCGGATAACTTCCAAGATTCTAACATTAGTTTACATGTGTCAATATGATCTTTCCCTATCTTATCTCGCGGATTGCATTCAATCAAATCAACCAAATCGACCACTTCGCGGACTTCGATCACTTCAAATCCTTTGTTTGTAACATATTATCAGGATTAGCTATCATCTTCCATGCGCTTAGAGCATGCAATGTGGATGAAGTGAGCGCAATTACAAATATACATTATTATTATGCATAATTTTACTAAAAACAGTATTTAATTGGAATATGGACAATAATGTTAATTTATGAAATATCTGCACCAAGGTTTCGTAATCAAAGGGGTTAACACTGAACAACCCTCTGTACAACGACAATATTGCAGTTATTTAGACGTTTAACAACCAATAATTACGGTTTAACGCCCTACTGTTCTGCTAATAAGGGTCTAATGAAGACGGAAATAATTCACGTATAAAATTGTATTTGCTGTATATTAATAAGTACATTACCCTGGTAGGATGTAAGTAATCTCTTCACCCAGATCTTGAACATAGAACTGTTTTATCCACGGGGCAATAACCTAAATTTTAAGACATATAACAATAAGAGAGAGAGGGAGAGAGAGAGGGGGGGGGGGAGAGAGAGAGGGAGAGAGACACAGAGAGAGAGAGACAGAGAGAGAGAGAGGAGTGGGGTTTAATGTCCACTCGACACAAATTTGGTCGTTTCGGGACTAACATATGGTTTAGTTTTATTTCAATTATTCGCTTGCGCGTAGGGATCTTTTAGCAGTGGGAGGAAACCAGAGGACCCGTAGAAAACCCACGAGGTTGGACAGGGAACCCTACTCCTTGTCACGTACAACAGCAAAGGTATAATAACAACTGCTTTTTACGGTCTTGCACGAATCAGTGTATAAAATGCCGTTTTTACCACCCCCCCCCCCCCCAAAAAAAAAACCCAACAAAAAACAACAACACAACATAGAATTAGTGAATACAACAACCCCACCCAAAGCGCCCCTAAGCTAAACATACAAATTGATAATGTTACAAACACGGAATGTGTTTACTCGAATATGTTCAAATAGATGCTACAAACCCGTATAGTTTCTCCCCGAACAGGAAACAGATCTTTATCATCCAGTAACTGATATGAACGTAGTCCAGAACAATTGATGATAATATCATAGAATGGATATAACTACAATATAAGAAGACAAAATATGGGAATACATGGATAACTAATTCGGTAAAACAAGGAATTTTAGTATGGAAGAGATGTCTTCCACATTCTCGCCATCATCAGTATTCCGGTACATTGATCGGAAATATAAAAAAAAACCACGTAAACATTGTAATCTTAATGTAAAACTTCTCAACCAAACGAAGAATCAAGTGGACTATGGGATAATTAATGTTTTCCAAGGCTTTCATCCCAAATTAATCAAATGGAGATATAATACTGACCTCGTCTAAAGACTGAATAGTCTTATTTATAATCTTCCCACCCTTGTCAATATACCTGAGGAAATAGAAAAACATAATACTACGAACATAATCGGAGGGATTTCACGGGCCATTGGACGATAAACATTGACACGCCCCGACAAAACCCCTAGTTTTGGAAGGATTTCTTGGAGCCATTGCTTCAGGAATATGTTGAACTTCAAATCCGTCAACAGCAAAATCAACATTCAGCAGACTTTATCCTCTAATTGATATAAATTATGCATCTTGAATAGTATTGACGACGGACGGACACTTTGTTGTGGGCGTATACATATGATTATTATATATCAAACACTGCTTACCGTTTCATTAACCATGGGAGGTAAGAAGTACAATCTACTAAATATGATGTGTAAAACTGTCCCGATCTGTATGGAAAGAAAAAAGTGTTAAAATAAATTTGATTTTTTCGTTTTAAAAAAGCTTCCAAAAGTCCCAAATACGCTGAATATCTATCGAATAAAATCAAATAACCCCCCATTCGTCTCCTTATCGAAACGATAATATTTCCTAGGGGGAGGGGGCAGGGGGCAGCCGGCAGTCATTACACTATAGTAAGAAAGCTACCAATGGCATAATATCCATTGTTTATTATATATTTGGCTATTTAACTTCACATAGTGAACGCAACATAACTTGATTGGTGACTAAAAGATGAAATTAAAATACTAAATAGCTCATGTTAATGTAGCACACCAATATATTTGTGACTATCTGTTCGGGACTTGCGGCTACACTAGGGCTGTCCTTGGGCTGAAATTTGGTGTATAGTGCCGATGGCCACCGGTGGCCTATTACTTCTTGTTTCGGAGTTATGTCACTTCCGGTTCATGGCTATACCAGTGCTACACCGGGTCAACCGCTAGTATCAAATAACATGAAATGTTATTAGAATGCAAAGCTATATATACCTACTTGGCTCGCGGAAATAATTGCATCTCTTCTCTGGTTAATCTTCGGCTAGCATTTTCTCCATCCGGGTTTGTTTTCTTGAATAAACAACAGAAGTTGTCAGAGCCTCGCCTCTATCATGTTTACAAAGTTTTCGTCTATATGTGGAGAGGAGTGGGGGGGGGGTCTCGTATGTTTGGGGATCGACAGAATTCATCGTCAGAAGAAGGCTTTACCCCAGTGATAGACTTTCGCGCTAGTGACTACAAGAAATCCGTTAAAATTGTGCCTTTGACGAGTTCATAAGGTTTTCAAAGAGAGGGTATAACTCTAACTCTAACACTTTGGAGATTATTTTAAGGTATTAAAACGACGAAATTGTTGTTCGTCTCAAAACAGTATTGTTTACATCATAGCCTCATTTGTCACACAATTAGTTTTTCTGCAATATTGGGCTTTGCACTAGTTAATTGGGCATAATAAAATCGTAACGTTATGTAAACATATTTGGTCCAATGTGGAGCTCTGTTACGCAGTTAGCGATTAGCTGTTAATGGGACTATTGACCAGTCATAATTTGGAACAAGAATTTGCTTTCGTTACAGCAGCGAGAAGTGTGATTAGCTCTTCTATAATCACACGAAACACTGCGAGGAGTATGGCTTAATCCGGGCCTGGACAACCCTACTCCAACATATGTGTGAGTTTGCCTTAGTTTGACGTTGTTCAAATAGTTCAATATAAGAAATAGTAATATTTACCAAAATCACTTGAGGGTCGCAAGTGACCCAATATCCTGATACCTGTTGAACTCTTGCACTGCCTGCTTCAACCGAGAAAGTCAAATTCCTCAAATGATCCCAGGTTTCGTTGCCCCATTTTCTGGAATAAAACGGAATAGAATAACGGATATTTTAACGTATCGAATAATTTAGAGTTTCTATAAAGGGCATTTCTTGGGGTCAAATGACAAATTCGTTTGACCATTTAAGGCGTAGTTATAATACTTGTAACGTTAAACTGTGTTTCACGCTACAATTGTGTTTAACGTTACAATTGATACAGTCTTGGACCCCTTACGCAAGTTCCAATAGTCTCAAACTCACAATTGCCAACACATATCATTACTATTTGACAAATAGTGAATACTAGACCACTTAAATAGTTACCGAACAGTTTTTATTTCTGGTAATGCGTTCTACATTTGCATAGCGATGTTTCTTGTAATGACACATTACGAAAGCCGCCATGACACTTGCTAGTTGAAATTTCGCTTAGCAGCAGTTGGGTTTCATCAAATCATATTTACAGGGGTATACTTTTTTACTCCTTAATTTCATTGTTGATTTTCATTGGTATCATCCCAATGGTACATGGATATCTTATCTTATTTTATTTTCATTATTCTTATCACGTAATCCCCATATAGTATGTCAAAAAAAATTTTTATATGCATGTATGTTGGTGTATCTGTATGTTTTGCATACTGTTCTTAATGGACGTAATATGCAAATAAAAAGTTGAAAAAAAATGTTATAATTTTACGGTAATGTTTCACCTTTATTTCAATGGAAACTGATTTATTATAAGTAAAGCTATGTGCAGTACTGTTTTGGGTCAGTTTATCTGTAAATTAATGGAGCTATAGGCCAGTAGACTTTTTGTAGTGATTTGACTAAAAAAACTTGCACAAAGGAACTCTGTAGGATAAACCACAACTGCGGCTGGAGTAAGGCGGAAGATGTCAGTAGTGGAACCATTTCTAGTGAAGGCGGTACATTCTAGTGCTCTGACCGCTGGCCTACCACGACCCCAATTAGTAGTACAATAGACAATTGAAACGGGTCCAATATCATCCTTTATCTTGACTGGTGCGGACGAGGTTTCGTCTAATATATCCGATTGGTCCAGTGTACTTCAGGTGTGAGGAGATTTGTTGGCTCTAATTAGCCTAACAATGTAGCCATTTCCTCCTCGAACATATTTTAGTTAGTCCTTATGGTTAACATATGATCCGGTTTTATACGGGTGGAAAAACTCTCATGTTCTTCTGCAAATTAGTTCACCGTGTACACCAAACATTATTATTAAATGAAAAATCGTACAAAGGAATAAATCTTATAATTTCTTAATCAATACCGTACTTACTGCGCCAACTCTAGTGGCGTATCACCGACTGCGTACACTTCAAACAAGGCACCAGCCCCATCCGAAGTTGTGTTGGGGGTAAATTTATCAGCTATAATCGTGATATCAATATTTGGGTATCTGTCTAGAATCCTTACAGCAGAAGATAATCCAATAACTCCAGCCCCAACAACACCAATCGTATTCATGGTTAGAAGAACACCTACTTTGTGTTGTTTTATTGTGTACTATTATGAAATGAGTAATACTGTTAGGTCACCACACGAATGATACCTAAACATACGACTAGCTTACTTGGTACACCTAGCCAACGTTATGTTCTTATCAGTGGAAAACTAGTACGAGTGTTACATTACACTAGCAGACCAACACAAGTAATATAGAATGTTTATTTCGATGCAATACAACATTGTTTATAATTTACCACGTACTACGGTTTGTAATATAATTTGGGATTTCTGCCACAGAAGAGTCTGATGTAATATGGATATGATTTCAGCCTGACCTAAAAAAATATCTCCGTTATGCAGATTGTAATAAACTTGTTTTCAAACAAGGATTAAAATAATATATTTTGATGATATACAGTGGACTCTCTCACAATCGACATCGTGCGGGAAGGATCATAGAAGGCTGCCTAATATGCGTCTTGTTACTTGAATCTACGAACCGTTTCGACCTAAAACTAAGATTTGCGGCATTTCATAGGGGTTTCTGAAGGATACAAATATAGTTTTCCCCGGTCATGATTACTACCATTTATCGGTAGTTTGTCGTATTTATAAAGTTTAGCATACACCCAGGAATGATGAATTGCTGAAAATAGGATCAATTCAATACACCAAGGAATACTAAATTGGTGAAAGTCATCAATGGGATTAATTCAATACACCGAGAAATCCTGAATGTCTTTAATACAATTGTAAATATAAAAGGACGTGAGGGCAGTTGTACCCCCCCCCCCCCCCCAACAATCGACCCTACCATCAATCCATTCACCCATCTTCACGGAACGCGTTGCTGCTCAATTCCCTATTAAATGTCAATACTATGTTACATTTTATGTTTTTGTAAGTGTTTGCAAATTCGAGTATCCAGCGTAAACAATCATATCGTATGACCTTGCTCAATTTGAGCAGCCATTTTGTGTCATGGCTGTTATTAATATTTTACTGATCATGTAGGATATTTGTAGCCTCAGCAGGGCGATAGAACAATAAGTTGAGTTGTCTCCCATTAATTACTATGTCAGTTATTGAACATCATCTAAGAGTGACCTCCCCTTGCATATAGGTGTTTTTTGTCTGACCATGCCTGTTGAATAATACAGATCATGATACATGTAATTGCCTGTTTAATTAGGCAAGGTCCACTGTAAAACCTGCATCAGCTTACAACGTTCCTATCATAGAGCTAGAAAGGTACAATTTTTTATATTTGGGTAAAAAATGGAAAGCCTACAGCCTCATTACCGGTCTAAATGATGAGGGTACATAAATGGCTGCATTATCAAACGAGGCATGTCAAACAGTTGATCATCTACCAGGTGACGACAAAATCTCCACAAAAACAGTTGTAGAAGCATAAAAAAGACACATAAAAGGTCACATTAATGTCGCCATAGAACGACGAAATTTGTACCTACGCGACCAGCGAGAAGGAGAATCATTCGATGATTAGCTGACTGCGTTTAGAGATTTAAAGCAGACATGTGACTTTTGTGAACAATGTAGTGACAAAATGCTGATGGGATAGAATTGTTGTTGGTCACATTAACCCCACAACAGTGCAGATTTTAATGGCAACCAAGCAGTTGACACTACTTAAACCATTGAAATATGTCAGGCCCAAGAATCTGGTAATAAACAATGAGATCAGCTTAAGGGTGAACTCGCCCGTAAAATTTCCCAGTACAGAAAATAATCTAAATCTAAATCTACACCGAAAACCAAACCTCAAGTATGCGGTCGATGTGGGAAAGATCCTTCTGAAGAAAGATGCCCGGCGACAGATTATGTTTGTGGAAGATGTTCTAAAAAAAGGCCATTACACATCAGTGGGTCGCTCCAAATTCAGTCACAGTAAAAATAGGTAGCCTTTCCAAACTTCGTAGATGGCAAGCATCACAGCAATGATAGATAGCAACCTAAAATTAAAGTAAAGATGAAACCAAATCGCCTACAAAAAGCTGAAATAGGTAAATTTGCTTCACCTGACACTGGAGCAGAAATATCAGTTGTTGGTCCCGAAATTTTATCTAAATACCAGATTCATCCTAAGCATGACTTGATACAAGACCGCCAGACTTTACTTAAAGCTGCTGATAATCATGACGTTCCAAATATTGGATCATTTTATGCTGCTATTACTTTTGGTGATGTAACTGTTGAGGAACTCTTGTACGCCCTGAAAAATGAACAAGGTTGTTTTCTATTTTGGAAAACGACGCAGGCCTTGAAGATAATATCCCATGATTAACCATAACAGATTGAGTACGACTTACGTGTAGCAGAAAGAAACAAAGTCAGAGTGCCACAATAACGACAGCCGATCTTATTCGAGAGTTTCCAACCGTGTTTGACGGTGTGATTAAGCCAATGCCCGGTAGAAAATTCAACATCCATATGCATACAGAGACAAGCTCAAACTAGAAATCGACAGGTTGATAGAAAAACCAGATTATAGTGCCAGTTACCTACCCGACGGCATGGTGTTCTCCCATTGTTGTAGCACCGAAAAAGGGAACTGATGACATTCGCCTGTGCGTTGACCTTTCTTGTTTGGTAAAAGAGAACGCCACCAGTTGCCAACGCCTGTAGAGGCTGTCGCTGATATAGCCGCCACTAAATCCGAATGGTTCACAACATTTGATGCCTTGAAATGCTATCATCAATGCCCCTTGGGTAAGGAACGCCAGGATTGGGCAGATATAAATACCCCCGAGCTCCATTTCCGAACATTACAACCGACGCATGGGTGAAGCATTTATTGTCCATGACATTGCTGTATATGATACTGATTCTGAAAACCATGTCACACACGTAAGACAATCCCTTCAACGTTGTAAATATCGAGGAATTACTTTAAAAAAGGACAAATTTCACTTTGCCCAAGAACAAATCGAATTTGCAGGATTTGACTTATCTGCTGATGGCTATAAACCAGAATCCAAGACAGCTCAAGCCATTTCTGATTATCCAGTCCCTACGATTATCACAGATGTTCGTTCATTTATAGGTTTAATCAATCGACTGGGCTTCTTTCCACCTAATATATCTTCCACTACAGAAATTCAGGCCATTGTATCAGGCCATTACTAATACCTCATCATCTACGGTACTATCGTTCATATTGGTTACCATCGTGACTACTTTGTCGCAACACATTGAGGTCATGTTTTACGCAGTAATAGACGGTTTCTACGACGTCGTTATCCATTACTAACACCCTTAACGAACCAACGAAAATCCCGTATCCATGAAGACCCATGATGCACTGGGAGACAATCCAACCACGCCGCAAACTAAGAAACAATGGAAAAGTTTGCGTTCGCGTTGTGTGCCTCAACGTTTAGGTCTTCAGTCTGATTACGATTTGTTATATGTGTACATCTCAAAAACTAAGGGGTGGGGGTGGGTAGGATATACAGTTATTAAACATCTTCTAAGAGTGATCTCCCCTTACATATATGTGTCTCTTTTGTCTGGCAATGCCTGTTGAAAAATACAGATCATGATACATGTGTTCGTCTGATTATTTATTGTCTTCATCTCTTCGTGTGATACCTCTAACTATCATACCACATTTTACTAATGCTTATCTAGGTCAGTGCTTTAACATAATTGCCATGCTTGATTTGTCAATACCGGCTGACCAATTTGACCACAGTTCGACAGTTTTTGCGGCGACGCCGACGAGGTCACTTGATTTCACCGCAAGTCGACAAAATATCGACTGTGGCGTACATAATTTTCAGGCACATTCATATTGAGGTAAGGTAAGAAAATATGAATATGCCTGAACATTATTTACATATTTGAAAAGAGCAATAAAGGCGCATTTCAGTGATATGTAACATTATATCTGGAATTTGTTATTAAGACACGTATTTTTACCTTGAATACCCCCCTTCCCCGTAATCACGGTAAATGAGTTTATGAGCACCCAACATTGATCGTTCTGTAAGCTAAGTAAATATGAATGTGCCAGAATATTATTTACATATTTGAAAATAGCAACGATCGTGCTTTTCAGTGATATGTAACATTATATCTGGAAGTTTTTATTAAGACATGTATTTTTACCTTGAAAACCCCCTCCCCCGTAATTTATGACCACCCAACATTGAGCGTCATGTAAGCTAAGTAAATATAAATGTGCCGGAAAATTATTTACATATTTGAAAAGATCAATGAACGTGTCTTTCAGTGATATGTAACATTGTATATTGAATTCGTTATCAGCATACCGAAAATTGTGGATTTTTTTAAGTCGAATGGACACGAACACCAGGACGTCTGTAACTTTTTTTGCCCAAGGCCGATTTAGGTGGATTTTTTCCCTGAAGTTGTACTCATATAGACCTTTCATAAAAAGCAAGAATCATTTGTTTCGGGTTTGTTTCCCCAGCTCACCAAAATCTGAATTTCTCCTACCAGCCTCTCCAATGTTAGATGTTTGTACAAAGGGAAATAAATCTTGTTGTTTCTAAATGAGCAAAAAAGCTACAGCCAGTGATGTTACAGCCATTTAACATTGAAGTCAATGGGCAAATAATTACTAGTCTGAGTCTAAATCAAACCCGTACTTACCGGGACAACTCTAATGGAGTATCTCCGACTGCGTACACTGCAAATATGGCCCCCGCACCGTCTGAAGTTGTGTTTGGAGAAAATTTATCAGCTATAATTGTGATATCAATATTTGGGTATCTGTCTTGAATCCTGATAGCAGAAGATAATCCTATAATTCCAGCTCCAACAACACCAATCTTCTGCATGGTTAGAAGTATTATAACATTCTTTTTTTATTGTAAAAATATTAGGTCACCACTCTTGAGTTGAAAATCAATGTATGCCCGTCAGCAATATGAACATTTATGTAGTTGTTACTAGTTACTACGTAGGGCAGCATTTCTCGGTCAATAAAATCTACAATGATACACGCTTCATTGAACACATATTTCCCAATAAACAACAATCCACTATTACGCATGCGTAGAAACGTTTGTCCGTCAAATCCTGGTACCACTTAATATGCGGACAAGCATAAAGCCTATTAAATTTATAAAAACAGGCACTTTGGACGATATTATCGCGGGGTGCCGATTGGCCATATTGCGGAAACTGGAGAACAGGGTCCGTATTCAAAGGATATCTTAAGTCTAAGATAGTCACTTAACTACTAGATTTCACTTAAATATACGTAACTTCCTGTAAGTTAAGGTCAAGTGGTATTCAAAGGCACTGTTAAGTATTAAATTGTCCCTTAAAGTTAAGCTGCCTTAACTTTTAAGCGTTAGTTTTTAAGTGGTATTCAAAGGCCAGCTTAAGTGAGAAATATCCACTTAACTTTTAGGTACCTCCCATAGGTCACTTAAAGTTAAGTGAGATTATAATGCCAACTTTTAACGCTGTAGTAGTTGTCCCGTAGTGACGATTTTTAAAGTTAGGGGATTCAGATTGAAATAAAGACAATGTCGCCGAGCGTAACTGGCCTCAAATATCTTTTTTCGTCGGCAGCTTTGATGTTGTGATGCTATAATAGAGTAAAAGGCTATTACCACCGAGATAGTTAAAGATATCCTTTTCCGGTCATCTATCATGTTCGTATACATGCTTAATCATGTTTCCACGATTGTCATATAATAAAGTTAAATTCGTTTGTTATGACATGGTTTTATAAAGATTTAGAAATTATTTATACTACCGCAAGAATAAGGCATGATTTTTTTTTTTTACATCTCATTCCCATATACATAATCGATAGTATTTATTCAGTTAAAATATAATGCAACATGCATCTTTCGTACGAACCGTCCGTGCCAGGCCTTTGAAAATCTAAAATGTAGGTACTTACAAAATATCTATGAATTTCGCAAATAATAGATTTATAAAAAAAAAACCACTGTATGATTTGTCCAGTCTAAATTAGAAGGCAAAGGCTATTGTGTATTGCTAATAATGGTTTTTTTCTATTCGTGATACAGTGTTAAAAAATTAAAGTTTACAATATCTATCATTATACTGCCACTATTTATTGTAATGTATTTGAGATGGAATTTTAGGGGGAAAAAATCTATGAAAACAACCATTCCGGCCAAGGATGCACAATACCATAATTTATCCAAATTACAATCATACTTTTTTCAAACGTTACAATACGTGTATAATGTTTCGACAAACATTTTCATAGTTATATAAACTAAGAATTTAATAATAGTTGATGCTCCTAAGGGGGCATAACTTGCTTGCAATGTTAGAAATTCGTGATTTTTGGCAGTGGAGGGTAGTCCATAAATTGAAAATTCATGCTTTTTGGCGAATGTGAGTTTTCCATAATTTAAGTGTGGAGTTAAGTTTTCACATAGCCAAGCAAATGAAAAATAGAGCCTTTGAATACCGATTTAAGGTAAGACACTTGGTTAAGTGGAAAAATTAAGTATTTTTACTTAACTTTTAGAAAACCTTTGAATTCGGACCCTGCCCTCCTATTCCTTGACACACATCCTCCCCTGTATTGTGCTTATGTCATGGGAATTACCTCGTAGAACGCAGCCTACCAAGCCCTACCCAGTTGTAGGTGAAACTATAGCTACAAACGCCGGGTTTAACCTTGCCTGTGCCCAAATACTCCCATGAATCGCTAATCAGGAGTTCCTGGATTAGACCCCCCCCCCCCGCACAACGACAGTTCGTTACCACGTCCTGTTAGCGAAACATAAATCGTATAGCCTGTTATTCCAAATTGACAGTCTGATAATCCTACCGTCTGTAAGTTCTGGATATTGGCATGTTCCTGGTGCAACGGATACTGTCTTATAACTATTATCCGTTGCTTTCACAGCCGACTATTCTCGTCACTAATTTTGATTGGTCGAGGGGGTATTCCAGTAGCCATTGAGATTCCTTGAAACTAAATTTTCCGCGAAATATTCGAATAACCAGACGCTTGATCTCCAGTAGAAACCCCTATTTATGTTAATCGAGTCACAAAGGGACAAGGCTGTCAACATTCCATCATCATGGCCGATCGTATCACGTTTTGTCGAATATTGGAATTATTGGAGTAAAAAACCGACGATTGTTATTTTCCCGGCTTTTCTTGTTAACAATGAACTTAAAGAGATTCGGGGTTATCACTGCCGCTACTCTATATGTTACGAGGTAGTTAATTGGACAAATCGAATAGTGGCGTAGGTTCTGCAAAGGGAGGTTATTACTCATAAGTGACGAGAATATGGTGCTGCGTAAGCAACGGATAATAGTTATAAAACTAGTATACCGTTGCTCCAGGAACATGGGAGATTGGTAACAACGTGTTAGTCTATCTGCGCCCCAGCAGCTCATTGGAGCCCGTCTGTTTTTACTAAATGCGCGGTGGAGGCGTTAACGTTATTGACTAAAGCCTAGTCAAGCGCAACGCTGAATACTTTAGGTTTTTTTTAAAGAGCTGCATTATACTGCACTGGCTCCTCTTTTTCCATTAATCTTCAAGTTTTTTTGATTTTGGTAAAAAAGATTTATATTTTCAGTCGAATATTTTTTTTCTTAAAAGATTCGAAAATGATTTTCCAGTGTGTTGATAGAAGGTATCTTTTTGTTTTTGGCATCAACTTTAACGAGTAAGTTGATTGTTTGCCAGTATTCGGACCATTTAGGTCCATTAGTAATTTTAATTTATTCAGAACATCTGTTTTGGCTGGGCGTCGTTGCCTTAATTTTCATATGTATTTTGTTCCTGGTAAAGTAATATATCTTTCGATTCATCTTTAATGGAGTCACGACGTAATGATGCACACTATGTTATATATAAACTGAATAAAATCAAGGAAATGTACGGAATATTTTTTTTTTTTCGTGTTCTCTTATCTAATGACATTCAATTACTTTATTGAAATTTCAGACATCCTCTGACAGTCCCATATAAAAACCTTTGGTCTTCGAAGGAATTAGTGAGCAGAAATTCGGCTGTGTATCTGTATCTGTATCACTCGTCACTTCAGTCAGTTATATAGAGGAATAACTTGTGTTTTCCTTTGGCGTTCGTAACTTCCGATTCATGAAACCTGTATTCCTATCTATCGTAGCATTGATATGTCTGTTAAAATTATATTTAGAATGTGTTTAACCAGTTCTATTCTGATGTCCAATATTTAAAACAGAGTGAACATTTAATCATTACACACGAGTGGTGTATTCTATGGTTTCGCGGTCCATTTGCAAAAAAGAAAGAAAAACATATATATATATATATATTTTTTTTTTAAACAATATTTTATTCAGAAAATTTTGGATTGGGGAACAAGGCTTAGCCTATGGACCCCCTCTACACAAGACAATGGCTGATTCACAAAAGCCACGAAATTCAACCCGTAATTATTAAAAAAAATACGAATAGATAACAACAACACACAATTTATATTGTAAGGTTAAACCTTTTTCAAACATTATGTGTATCGATTGATCTTTTGTACAAATTGCATTCTTTCCTTTCATTAATCATAGCCTAGTTTCGGTGAGGGCCTATATAATGCATGTCGTTTGTACATCTTCAGTATCCAAGTCGATACTGAACGGTAAGACATTAAATTAAAATTGATTTTTGTTTTCTTCTCTTCATTACAATTGCTACTCCTTTACAGTATTATTTAGATTTTACCACACGTATTTTAGTGAGAAAATTACATATTGGTAGAGGACACTTGTTTCAATAAAAATATTTGTCAAGAAATTATATAGCCTTTTGCCTGTTGTTCAATCTGATTGTTGAATCAAATATTGTTTAAGCTATTTTTTCCGTACCATTCGAACGACTGGCAGTGTCCTAATCCCAGCCCAGGGCAAGAACTTTATCGTTGTAAGTGAGAGGGATATTCGGTCTCCCGTCCGATCAGTAGTGTTTGGCACGAATATTCGAATATTCGCTCGTCGAATATAATATTCGAATATCAATCACCATATTCGAATAATTTCGAATATCTACATTATTTATTCTATTTGAGTTCAAATATTATCAAAGGCAACTTTCCTTGCCACATTTACATTCAAAGCTTATTTCGATTACCCACAGTATATATTTCTATGCAGGGCCGGATTAACCATGGGGCACAGGCCCCAGGGCCCCCCAACAAAAAATCTCAGTTGCGTCCAACCTCCCTCCTCTAGAAATGCAATCATTTCATAGCACTCGTATTCATCACCTGGGCCGGATTTACCATGGGACACAGGCCCCAGGGCCCCCAACATAAGGGGTCCCCCACAAAAAATCCCAATTACGTCCAGCCCCCTCCTCTAGAAATGCCATCATTTCAAAGCACTCGCATGGATTGGTCCACTGAAATAACGCCAGAATGCGCTAATTTTGTGGCAGAATTTTATTTTTTTTCTTGGGGAGGTACTTCTAAATGGATTCAACATAAGTGCCTGAAATGCCAGGAAATCATGTTTCCGGCCTCCAATTTCTGAAAAATTCCTGAAAAAAGGGCGCTCCCTCCCAAAAAATTGACAACCTTTCAATTATAGAATAATACACTAAGTCTTGATTATGATCACATAGTGATGCTCCTAAGGCACTGATGATTCGGTCGGTTTTAATGGCGCCTACACCTGATCCAAACTTTCTTATATCTCTTAGCCCCCCCCCCCACAAAAAAAATCACAATTGCGTCCACCCCCCCCCCCCCTCTAGAAATGCCATCATTTCATAGCACTCGCATGGATTGGTCCACTGAAATAAGGTCAGAATGCGCTAATTTTGTGGAAATTTTTTTTTCTGGGGAAGGTACTTCTAAATGGCTCCACACAAGTGCCTGAAATGCCAGGAAATCATGTTTCCGGACTCCAATTTCTGAAAAATTCCAGAAAAAAAGGGCTCCCTCCCAAAAAATTGACAACCTTTCAATTATACAATAATACACTAAATTATGATCACATAGTGATGGTCCTAAGGCACTGATGAGTCGGTCGGTTTTAATGGTTCCAACACCTGATCCAAACTTTCTTATATCTCTTATGTGGAGGCTATCGGGCGCCACCACAGGCGCGGACCCAAGGTGCGGACACCAGGAGCAAATGCCTATCCCAAAAAATCTGCCGCCATATAAAATGCAAAATTGCCACTCAGATATCACCCCAATCATAGAAAAACGTGTTTCCTGCATCGTTTTTTTTTCAAAATTTTCTGAGGGAGGAACCAAGACAAAGGTGCCGCCCCCAAAAGCGGAGGGCCTCTCCTATCACCTCTTTCTGGGTCGGAGTCTGACCCACCACATGACATTAAAGGGTTCGTTTTGGTCGCCCTTATTCACATTTGACAGGACAATGTTGGTCTTTGGGGGCGCCGCCACCAAATGACATGATTAGAGATTTTCGTTCTGGTCGCTCTATCCACGTCGCCGTATGGTGTTTCGGACTAGTTCTAGTTTAGAGGATAAGGAGTTTCTCATTTTGGTGTGCTTAACATCAAAATGAGAAATAGCGCTGCCGAAATTGATTGCAGCTCCAAGTTGGTGGAAAACGCGTTTATGACAGGCTAATTTCGAAATTTTCAGGGGGAGGGGATTCCAGACCCCCACCCCCACGCACACACACACATCGTTCCGCACTCAGTAACTCGGGCATTATATTGGCGTCCCCAACACTCTGCTGCACCCCCACTTTTACAATCCTACATACGGCCCTGCCCCAGACGCCCCTTGCGGAGCTTCGCGCCTTCGGCTATCGCGGTCGGTGATCAGGGGCCCCCCACATCCACCATGGTTAATCCGGCGCTGTTTCTATGGATTACCTAACTGCAGATTGTATGTAAGGGGGCGGGGGCGAATGGTTGGCGTGTGTGAGATGTATCATAAGATTTGTCATTGGTTAAACTGTCGTTGTTTCGATTCGCCGGTTGCCCGTGACAAGGAGTAGGATCGCCTGTCTAACCTCGTTGGTTTTATCCGGGTCATCTGGTTTAATCCCGCTGCTATAGACCCCTACGCGCAAGCCAATTATGAAATAAAATTGAACCATGTGTTAGTCCCGAAATGACCTGGTTTGTGTCGAGTGGACGTTAAATCTCTCTCTCTCCCTCTCTCTCTCTCTCTCTCCTAGGTTAACCCACTGGGCTACATTCATCACCAACATGAAGATACTGATTTCTGCTTATAATATAGAAAAGCGACTAGACCACAATGATTTCCGTGAAATGCTGCAGTGCTAGACCCACGAATGAACGAGATGCTCTTTGTTTCGGATGCAGCGCGGAAGAATTCCTATACATTGGTGATGGAAAATCTTGTGATGACGTGGAAGGCCGTGTTCATGTGTACAAATTGGCTGCAGTTTACGTAAAAGATCAACTGGCAATTGCAAAAATATTTTTTTGTGCGTTGTTCGCGAGTCAACAGAGATTTCACGT
Organism: Patella pellucida; assembly: GCA_917208275.1. Taxonomy (NCBI): domain Eukaryota; kingdom Metazoa; phylum Mollusca; class Gastropoda; family Patellidae; genus Patella; species Patella pellucida. The sequence goes on from OU795037.1 coordinate 12,170,873, forward strand.
ATTTAAAAATTGATTAGGAATAATAATAAATTGAAAATAAACCATTTTCTATATATTGAAAATATTCGAATAGTATTCGAATAGTATTCGAATACTATTCGAATACCAATTTCAAGACCCGTCGAATATTCGAATAGTACTAGTGTTATCCGAACACTACCGATCAGGCAGGTTTCCCCCGAGCTCTTCGGTTTCTTCCTGCAGTAATGATCGAAACCATTCGCACGATCTGTGCCAAGGGCCAAATTGGAAAAGGGCCTAAGGCCTAATTTGCTACCCTTGTAAAATGACGCGATTATTATTATTATCATTATTCCTTCCCAGCCCCCCCCCCCCGCCCTGTACCATTGACAAAGCGAAACCGCGCTTGTAGCTTTAGTGTAGTCAATGTGAAAATGAAAAAAAGACTGTTAAAAGGATTGGGTTTGGTGTTTATACATGTAGTGATGATGATGAACTTTGTTGATATTTAAAATTAGGAATAACTGCTTAATTTTGATTCTAAATGAGTGTTTTAGTTCAATAAATAATTAGTGTTTGATCGAAATCATTCGCACGATCTGTGCCAAGGGCCAAATTGGAAAAGGGCCTCAGGCCTAATTTGCTACCCTTGTAAAATGACGCGATTATTATTATTAGTATTATTCCTTCCCAGCTCCTGGTTCAACAGAATCTAGCCACCCAGTTCATAATTTCTGGGTAAAGAACCGCCCACCAACCCTCGCAGGTCCCTGGGGCCCCACTAACGATAAAAATATTGGGATTGTGTGCTCACATAATGCCTACGTCATACAGTATCAGCAGTCACCACGCGCATGCAATACTGTTAGCAATTGCAGGCGTTTTACAGAAAGGGGAAAACACTAACTTAATATTTAACAGTTACTGATTTTCCAAATTTCATTGTTTAGATTCGGCGTTTATGTTTGATGTATTTTATTTTTCTTTAATTCAAAATTTAAAAAATAGGCCTACACCATTCTGTGTCAAGGGTGAAGGCATCAAGTGTTGTCATAAATATTTAATTTTATGCTAACTTCAGAATAAATAGTAGTAGGCTATACCATTTACCTTGCAAATTGTAGGCATAATTAAACGTCTTCATCAGTCCCTATATATCGAATTATTGCAAACATATTCCTTTGGAATCTCGGATTTGTGTTCTTCTCCTGGTGCAAAACATCTCAAAAAATGTAAGGCGCCTAGTGTCCGTTTAGCTACAGGGCCTTCTTGAAGCGAATTTGCGTCCTTAATTAATCATAGGTTATGTGTAAATTGTGGCTGCAGAATTTGACTTTTCGGGGAGGGCCGTCAAATAATTTAAAAGTTTCGTAGGAGTAGAGTCTGTTACGTGTGCTTGTTTGTAGTGAATTCAATAAATCTGTTTTTTCGAGATATTGCGATTTTTAAGAAACAAAAACTGAATTGAAATTTAGACTGGTATCCGATCTCACAAACCACAAAGTTTAATTTTCAACTTCCACCAAAAAGTTCTTATGAATGAGCTCGAGAAACAATATCTTAGGCTTGGTTGTTTTAGCATGGACCTCATAATATTATAAGGTCCATGTTTTTAGGTTTTTAGCCTATATTTTTTTTTATGTAAAAACAAACCCAAAAGTCAAAAACACTTATAATGTCCCACAATCATATTCTTCATAAACAAAATAAATAAGTGTTTTTGACTTTTGGGTTTGTTTTTACATAAAAAAAAATATATAAACCTAAAAACATGGACCTTATAATATTATGAGGTCCATGCTAAAACAACCAAGCCTAAGATATTGTTTCTCGAGTTCATTCATAAGAACTTTTTGACCTACTTTCATTTTAAAATACGTAACAATCCAGTTTGGTTACGCGACAATCTTATTAACCTCGCTGAAACATTATCTTTAATCGCATGGCCTTGTGTCTTATCTTTAATCTTCTTAACATGAATACGATCCGACGGGTTCGGGTCAGTATTGTTTACTTCTAAGTAGGCTACACATACGTATGTATTGTTACTATTATCGTGCTTTCGACACATTAAAGAAATAGACTATAATCGAGTGGAGATTCAGGGGCATACAAAAGAAGGTATTGTATCACTCCGCCGGAAAGTGGAATAATGTTCGTAGATATAAACAGAAATAAACCTTAAATAAACATCACGCATTGCTAAACGTTTTCAGTTTAATCATCGTCAGCAAAAATATTAAATTTCAATTTGATTAAAGCGCACAACCAGGAGAACTACTTTCTACAATCAAGGTCACGGGAATTGTGAGAAGGCAATCAAACATGGTGTTTGCACGTATGAACAATTTTATCTTCAACTGTTTGATTTGTGTAGAATTTAACTGTGTAAAAGGTTAGTTTACAACCTTATTTGAAATATGCAATATTGAAGTATACATGTATGTGACTGGTTGATTATAATAAACACGAATTCTAGTCAGGGCAGTATTGTAGGAGAAGTTTGCTGCGAAATTAAATTTGTGATCAGTCGTGTGGTGGACGACATTGAAAAAAAAAATACTGTCGGCTATGTCATGTGGTTAATGATTTTTGTATGTCTAAATGACATATTTTTTGTAATCCACGAGTAATCGTCAGAGCGTTGTCATTCTCAGTTGAGTTGAAACAACAGTTGACAAGCTATTTGGTAGACACAAAAAAATAAATTATCAAATGGTTGGTTTGTTGTGAAAGACGCCATTTTGAAATTGACATCAAACTACGAAAACCGGAAGAGAAGAATATGCTCTCATTTTATAGTTGAAGTGACTGTCAGTATTCACTGAGTACTGAGAGTAGTAAAGTAAACAAATTAATCTGTGGCTATTCACCCAATCATTGATAATAAAATCCATACAATTAGGCCCAATCGTGAGAATGTATCTGTTGGGCGCAGACTGCCCTCCTTGAGCAGATTGCACTCTGCGCTATTAATCTGCGCAGATTGCACTCTGCGCTAATGAAGCTTGTGCGCAGATTGCCAATTTTGCGCTGATTACCCCTCTATGTTTTTAGAGATCATATTCATGTTAGTAATGTGTCAGACGTAACTAAGTATATGACCCACGCCCTTTAGACTTTGTAGTGAAATAATTTTCCAAATCACTGCGTAATTAGCGTGTGCTTAGAAAATAAGTTTTTTAAAAATATTTTATCAATATGCTATGTATTATTATGGGCACTAGAGTTTCTGAATTCTCCCGACGTGAGAAAATTAGATTATTATATGTCGTATTGTCGTTGTTTGTACAACTTGTGTGCTTCATGCGGCATTTACACCCCTCTGTCGGTTAGTAGGCCTACTGTACGTAGTATCCGTAGGTATTTATATTTTCTCTTTATTTCATTCGTAAGTAGGCCTACACGACAGTAAGATTTCCTTTACGTAGATGTAGCTATCTTACTGGAAGCGTTGATGCATATTTCATACAAGACTTGGGATTGGCTAAAACACGCTATACTGATTACATTCAGCCAATCAAATGGTGGCTTTCATAGCGACAGTTTTCTCTTTACTTTCTGTCGAAGTGAAAGATTGAATGGACTGTACCATTAGCAGAATACTGAATCTTTATGAGTTAAAACATATTTTCCCTAGGGTTAGGGTTATCTAAAACAATTCTGAAGGGTTAGGGTTCGGTTTATCTAAAACTATTTTGAAGGGTTAGGTTTAGAATTGTGGCTAGGAACACGGAAAGATATTTTTTAACTCGTAAAGATCTAGTATCGTGCCTACCATCAACATGTCGTTAACATCATCCAGTTGTCATTACACTAAATACAGTGGGCCTATCAATGAAATAAGGATGCTTAAAATAGGGTTGTTCACAAAACGACTTTACATGCTTCTTTCTATTCGCGACTATTGGGAATTTTGAGATGCTCTAAGTCAAGCAGACGAGGAGGGTAAAAACGCCAAATTTTGGAATGTCTGCGTAACTCGAAATTGATCGACCGCGACCTCTGTTCGGGCCTAATGTTTTCATTATCATAATTTCTCAGTGTGGGCCTTAGGCCTACCCACTAAAATATATATTATTGTAAGCAACTCCAGTAAAGAGTTACATGTAAAGATCATTCATTTTTAATTAAATTATTAAAGCTGCTGTCTTCATTATCCCAGTAAATGTTAAACCCCATTTCATTTGCCGGTTAAATCCATTCAATATTTCGAGCATCTGATGACGCCTAGAGTTATTTATGGTCTTGGCCAGTTCATAATTAGTTATTGCATCCTCTATAAGCACTGGTATGCAATCTTCACGTTTTTCAATAATCATGTAGAAAGATAGCACAAATAACTGTTCAAGTAGATCCTGTGCAGCATAGCCTACCGTTATACATTATATTATATTTGTGTATGGGCTCCCCAGTAATTTGTGCTTTTACAACATTACACAATTGTAATTCTATACTCTTTTTTAAAAATAAAACAGTATTGATTTTAACAAGTTTAACTTTTATTAAATCACAATAAATAATTTACACATATAAAAATCTTTTGATTTTAACAAGTTTAACTTTTTTAAATAACATTAATAATTTACACATATAAAAATGTTTCGATTTTAACAAGTTTAACTTTTTTAAATAACATTAATAATTTACACGTCATATAAAAATATTTTGATTTTAACAAGTTTAACTTTTTTAAATAACATTAATAATTTACACGTCATATAAAAATATTTTGATTTTAACAAGTTTAACTTTTTTAAATAACATTAATAATTTACACATATAAAAATGTTTTGATTTTAACAAGTTTAACTTTTTTAAATAACATTAAATAATTTACACATAAGAATGTATTTATTTTAACAAATTTAACATTTATTAAATAGCATTAAACCATTAATGAAATTTCCCAAATTATTCATTTTACATTATCTATTTTGTCAAAGACCAGTGATCCATGTAGTGGCACACCCAGTTATACTCCCCATCTGGACAGCTTGTCATATCTATCAGGTCAATCTAAAAAATAAAAATCACATTTCTTTTGTTCTAGTTATGGCACACCACCCAATGAACTGGTTGAAGCAGTCATTAAATAAACTCATTCCATACACATTCAATGCATTTTATCACTGAATTGTGGTCAAGCCTAGTAGAAGCATCAAATGATCACCAATCGCCATTTTATGTAATATTTCAATGAACCTAATGCTTCACTCCAAATATGATCTGTTGAAAGCCTACGCATAAATCACTGATTTTAGATATAGCGACATTGTCAAACTTGAGGCAGCTGTTTAAGAAATTAAATCAGTCATTTCACCAATGATGGACTTGTAACATAGTATGTCAGTATCATGAGACAGTGGTAGCTGAAACAGAATATTCTAATAAATAGAATTGTTTTAGTTATATCATACCTGACATCTGCTGTTAAAACCGTCTGCAATAATAGGCTTTAATGGTGCTTTTGCCTTTTGTGAACCCTGCAAACGACAGGTACTGCATAAGTTCACAAACTCTTGGGCAGCTGACCTGGGCAAACAGCTGTAACTATTTTCAACCTATAAGTTATAAGGAATGGAAATAATGTTTTTATAGAACAAATATAGTAGGACCTACTGCCATTTTGAGCTTTAGCCATGGCATCTGATGTACATTTTCACGGGGGATTATTGATCGTCAATATAAAATATTACGAGTTAACTTCTGGTTCTCCATTTCCCTCCCAGCCACCCTGCACAAGATGACCACAATATTCACAATTGGTCCTAAAATATGTCTTATATTAAATTTATATGACCATTATTACCAAACTTATTCAATTTTCCCTTATAGATTCTTCAATAAAGCATAGCTAACTCACCTCTTTCAGTAATGGCTTATAACCACCATGGTTCAGGGTTTCTGTATGAATTCTTAAAAGGATATCATAAAATTCCTCCACATAGGCAACTCTCTTAAAATTTCCATAAAATCCAGATGCCTCAACCTGTCAAACAAAAATGTCCACAATGTCAATTGTGTAAACAATGGCACATGGCTGTATTAAAAAATTATATAAAATTAAGCAAATGCAGATGCCATAAATGAAGTACATGTCGACAAGACACATCCAAGTAGGCCTAACACTTTACACTGGGCAAAATACTGCTCACTATCACAATGCATATAACTTCATGAGCATGCCCTCACTTCTAAAGTACGGTACCAGACACAGACCAGGGGCGTGGTATTATGATAATTTTGTATGAGGAATGGTAACCCTGAGGGGCCACAAAACTTATGTAAAATCTGGGGAAGTATTTCCTGCATTCAGTCAACAAGAACTAAGAAGTAGGCCTAATCCCAATTGCAATAGCTTATAGGCTACAACTAGGCCTACAAACAAGCCAAGAAACACCTTACATTTTACATTCCCATTCATTCATAGATTTATTATATTATTATTAAGTTGTTTGAAAAAAATCAATCAATGAATATCTTCTATTGTTCAAAGCATGATCAGCAACAAAATTAAACCAATAAAATGTAGGCCTACTTTTATGTGAATGTAGGCCTAATGCAGTTTTGATACGGTAGATCTACTATAACTAGCCTAATAATAGTAGGCCTAATAATACTTAAAAACTAGGCCCTAGGCCTATTACTAAAATTAGGGCCTACACTAATCAAAAACTTACGGTAGATCTACTATAACTAGCCTAATAATAGTAGGCCTAATAATACTTAAAAACTAGGCCCTAGGCCTATTACTAAAATTAGGGCCTACACTAATCAAAAACTTACAAAAACAAAGCAATACATTAAATCTTTAAATTATTTATAATTATGTATAACTTTACTTTACTAACAATCAATCAATAACAATCAATACAATAGCCTAGGCCTAGATCAATAACAATTATTAATACTAGCCTAAATCTATTATGACCTATGATGAGATTAAAATTATGACTCCTATTACTATAGGCCTAGTACTAGTACTAGAGGAGTCATAGTACGGTATTATCTATGCATAGACATAGTTTAAGTTATTTTAACTATTTAATATTTTTAGATCTAGGCCTAGACTGGCTAGACCCTTTTAAATTATATTATAATAGCAATGAAAATACTGGACTAGGCCTATGCTATATCTACTTCAGATCTGTCGATTCCAGGCATTTATGTTCTTTTCTTCTTTCACTTTCACGTCAGAAAGGATCAGAAAACAAACAAGATAAAATAAAAATAGATTCGTAGGCCTAACTTGGTTAATCTTACCTTTTCTTTGGTTTTTGTAGGCTCACATAGTATGTCTTTTAGACCTATCGACGGAAACTGCTTTAGCTCAAAGCCCTTCGCTTTCACCCACCGAACAAACCATTTACGAGAGTTCTCACTAGTAGTAGTAGTACTACTACTCGGTCTTCCTTTCAGGAAGTCTACGATTCTATCATATTTTTCTTTCCTGATCGCCTTACTTGTACTAGTACCCGTAAACTGACTGTCGCAATATTCTTTAAAACTACTAGCACTTACGCAGTGATCCATTACTATTATTAATTAATATTACTTTAGGCGGATTATCACTGAACTACTACTACCAAACTAGCCAAAGGAACTGCTACTACTACAAGCCTAGCTAAGTGTTATTAACGTCTGCTATTTTGACGTCTGCTTCCCTTAGAAGTGACATCGTCTGCTTCATCGCGGTAATTCCTTGCGCAGTAAATTTATTGCGCAGTTTACTAAAATTAGACGGAGATTCGCGCATGCGCTGTACAATCTGCGCAAGGAGGGAAAAATGCGCAGACTGCCCTCCTTGAGCAGATTGCACTCTGCGCTATTAATCTGCGCAGATTGCACTCTGCGCTAATGAAGCTTGTGCGCAGATTGCCAATTTTGCGCTGATTACCCCTCTATGTTTTTAGAGATCATATTCATGTTAGTAATGTGTCAGACGTAACTAAGTATATGACCCACGCCCTTTAGACTTTGTAGTGAAATAATTTTCCAAATCACTGCGTAATTAGCTAAGTGTTATTAACGTCTGCTATTTTGACGTCTGCTTCCCTTAGAAGTGACATCGTCTGCTTCATCGCGGTAATTCCTTGCGCAGTAAATTTATTGCGCAGTTTACTAAAATTAGACGGAGATTCGCGCATGCGCTGTACAATCTGCGCAAGGAGGGAAAAATGCGCACGACATATCCAAAAAGAACCGGCATTCAAGTAGGCCACTTGAAAGAAACGGTCCATAATAATGATAATAGCTGACACAAAATGATGTCAAATTTTACAGTATTGCATGGATGATTTTTTAAAAAAAAGTTAAAAAAACACAATCTTTTCCTGAAATAGAATTTATCCCAGACGACATGTAGGTCCACGCTTATAGATTAAATACAAGGGGCGATACAAAATGTAGGAAATGGATGCTTCACTTTTCCACAGGCAACCAGCCCCTAACCAGAAGAACAAGCTTTTGTTTTTTCGGGCAGCGGATGGAGGGGGGGGGTGTTCGAAAGAAACCATTGTTGAAATCAATTGACAGGTCAATTTGATAGAGTAGTCTAACCTTGATGATTTGGCAGGTCAATGCAGTAGCATAATTGATCAGGATGCAACAACCTTATATAAGTGGAGATAAAATGACCCAAGTAACTTCGGGATGAAACAGTCTGGGTTAGGTGTGTGTGTGTAACTGTCAGGGGATGAAAAAAACTTGCTCTCAAATTCTATACATCTATGTACCGGCACCAGGTAACCTACATATATTGCATTTGGTGGCTTCTAGGTTTAAAGGTCCATTTTGTTTAGGAAACTACCCACCCCTGATATATTATTTGTAAATTGGGTGGTGGGAAACTTTATAAGCTTTATGTGCGTCACATTGGCTCTATGAATAAGTCACTTACTCTCTATATAGGAGCTTCCAGGTTTTGCACAGAAAGTTCCAGGATTTTCCATTGTGGTTTCCAATTGTAAGTGCTGCAATTCGGAGGGCCTTAAATATATGAATTAATGCATAGATTCTACGATTTCCCTCTTAATTGATATCAGAAATTTGAAACCCACTTAATTTTTTTTTTTTCTAACTTTCGTTTCAGATTTGATTTGACCAATGGCAAAATGGAGTCAAATGGAAATAGCAGCTCATCAGGGGGGACGTCGTCGGGTAGTGGCCCAAAAATTATGGTCTTCCGTCCTACAATGGAAGAATTCAAAGATTTTCCTAAGTACATCAATTACATAGAGTCACAAGGAGCTCATAAAGCAGGCTTAGCAAAGGTTTGTCTATAGTATTATTGAAACACATATATTTTAAAAAGCACAATTTATTGAAAGTAATGAAGTTACGTATTGAATACATGTAAAGCCTTCTTTAAATCGAATACCGGTTAATATTATAGTGAACGATTACATTTTGTTTTATCGATATGTTTTGTTTTAGCAACTGCAGGCATCAAAAATTGCCCCAAATTAATGTACATGTATGTGATATAATTATAATGTTGAAATCATATAACAAAGTAATCCAATAAGACATCCCTGACATACTGTATTCTGTTGTTATGGTCACATGTACTGTATGGGTGTACATTTTACTTTAGTCACATATAATATGACATATAATATAACATGTGTAGATGAACAAAGTATTAGAGAGATTAAAAACAAAATGGAACTTTTCTAATAATTTTATGGAGATCAGTGACGCCTGACACTAGTTTCTAGTAGTGACAGCATATTTTTGTTCTATTTATAGGTTATTCCACCTGCAGAATGGAAACCAAGAAGAAAGGGTTATGATGATATTGATATTACAATACCTGCACCTATAAGTCAAATGGTTAATGGATGTCAAGGCTTGTACACGCAATATAATATACAAAAGAAACCATTGACTGTTGAAGAGTT